>CM061920.1:166433883-166779896 GCA_031002005.1 Vandiemenella viatica
AGACACCCAGCACTTACCAAATTCCTTCTTTTACACAAAAACCCTACACTGTAACTGCTCTTGATTCCTGTCCTGAGTGCTCCACATTGTCCTGATGGTGAAGGGTTTACACAAAAAAGCTTAAATGTTTTGCAAGTGTTTAAAATTATTTTGTATGCCATCACTACCTTGTTGTCATCTATAAAAAGCAGTGCTTTCTTCAGCTTTCTAAATTTTTATTTTTGGTTGTCATCCAGTGCATTTTGATGGAGTCTCAAGTAACTGAAAGAATAAGTTATTATAAAATAGTTTTGATGAATATTAGTGGATTCAGTAAACCAGTGGCCAAAATTGAAGAGGTTAATACACGCAGTTAAAAAATGGCACTCATTTCAGATCTAATGATATATTTCTGGAAAAAAGTTCAGCGTATGCAAGGAAGTGGAGTGAAAGGAAGAAATTTTGAAAAGATAGTAAGAATGAGGGAAGAAATGTCTATTTTAAAACTGAAAATAAAGAGAAGTGCAGTATCTACAAACTATAAACGGGAGGTGAGGAGGATAAATAGGTTGCTGAGGAGAAAATGCAACAGTGTTAATAGACAGCAAAGACTAAGGTATGCTTGAAACAACTAACCAATGAATTAATAATACTAAAACGAGAAGTTTAAGATGGATTTATGACAGTGTTATTGGTAATGATGCTTCAAGAAATTTCTATAGCTATGGTTCAGAAGGGAAGGATGGGGAGATAGTTACTCAGGCTTTGAAGAAAGGCAGAGATGGTATTAGGTAACTGATTTGTTGAGATAATTAGGGACTGTCATCGTGGGGAGAGGGTAATAAATCAGAGGAGGAGCTTCTATATATAATTAGAAATGAGTGAACTACAAAATTTGAAGCAAATCCTCAGAAAATTATGAAGGTCCTAAGAATGCTAAAACATTGCAAGGAGGCTGATGTAACATATACAGTGGAATATGATGATGTACCTAACCTTGTAATATTATTTACTTTAAGCCTGGAGTCTTGCTGCTTACTAGAGGATTGATAGCAGTATCAGTCTATAAAGGAGGAGCTACAAAAGGCTTGAAAATTACTGGAGAATTAGATTGGCATTAAGGGAAGACAAAATGATAGGCAGAATAATAAGCAAATACATCAGAAATGTCTGTGAAGAAACAAACTGGTTTACAAATCGTCAACATGGCTTTAAGTGAATCTCAGTTGGTGAGCTATATCCAAGATATTTCAGATGAATTGGACCAGGGAGGCCAAGTTGTAGTGTAGTACTAAATCTTTCTAAAGCATCTGACAGACTGAGCCATCAAATGGTAGTGAATGAGATGTAAACTATTACAATATAAGAGAAAGTGACTTGCTTGATAGAGAATTTGTTAATAGGTAGAAAATGAAGCAGAAATGCCGTACCAAAATAGTTGGGAGTGAATGTGGAAGTGCCACAAGATCCTTTATTTGGGACCATTGCTATTAATTTTTTAATGAATTATTGTGTTGATTATTTAAATAAGAATTTATTTTCATTTCAGATGACATAAAGATATGATCAAAATTGGAGAAGACTGTAAGCAACTGCAGTGTGAACTGGACAAAATATCTAACATGGAGGAAAACATGGAATTAAGATAAATGCCAAGAAGTTCCAACTAATTAGGTACAGAGATAAAAATAAATAGTAAAAACAAACACTAAAGATTTTTTTGTGGTAATAGGGTGAAGTATAAAATGATTGTTAAAGACCTGAAATGCAAATGTCTTGCACAATATTTTATAAAAAAGAAAATTAACTGGACAGGACACACTGGGTAGGTAGTAGGAAAATATTTCAAAGTACTTCATTTGTTTGAGAAAATACTAAGTGGATATACCAAAGAAGTGAGGAAATTGGGTTACAAAGATTTGGTCACTTGTATCTGGAAGTGTAGTTTGAGACCCAAATTTTGAGTATTCCATATTGGGAGGCATAGAACAGACATAAACTAGAGTCATTTGTGGAAATTAATGCAGTAGCTAATCAGCAACTGGCATGATAAAGGGGGTGGACTGGAAATCATTGTAAGATAGGTGAAGAATGACAATGTTTTGTTTGTGTACAAGTTTATATTGATGGCAAGGACACAGAAGTAGTGCATGGAAGAGAGAAGATGAGTATGACCAGTCAATTTTGTGCCTAAGGGAGTGGGAAAATTTTCTTTTGTAGGTACAGGAATCAGGGATTGGAGTAAATGTTCAAGGGAAGTGATAAATAATATATCCACAATGCAGGGGGGAAAAAAATTCTTGGAGGGAAAACAAATATTTGTTCTAAGATTTGTAACAAAGTATATAAGATAGTTAAATAAAACCAACAATTAAAAAATAGAAGTAAATAGATAACTGGATAATTTACTACCACGGCATGTATTCCATAACAGTTACATTAAATTAAATTTAAGCAGCAATAGCTTTTAAGACATTTTACAAAATGTGATTTATTTAGACAATTTTCCTTCATATTTCAGAAAAAATAGTAAGTATTTTACAAATGTAGTTGATACTTTGTAGGATTTATGAAAATATCAGATAATATTTTATTCATTGTTCTTCTCGGCCAACAGGGGACACAAATCTTGCTCAATATTCCCTTTTTAAATGTTCCCTAAATTAAAGAGAGGATGTAGGCTTATTTTTATACTTGAACTAAATAAACCTTTAATATAGTATTTTTTTAGTTACTCCTACACCGAACTACACTGGACAAGCAATATTTTGGTGTCTGATTAAATGCAAAGTTCTTTTTTGGCAGTGACTGTAATGAAATTCAGATCTTACTTCAAATATTCAAAACATTCATTCTAAGAATAACAACAGTTTGTTGATTTTGAATATCTCAAAGAATGTTTTTACTGCAACTATAATATTTTCTTGCACTTACTGATACACTAGCGTTTTTCCCACTGTATCTGTGTGCTGTAACCATGACTACTAAACTTTGCCTTAGATTAACCAATATTCATCTGGATGTATTACTGAGAATAGAAAGAACATTATTATAATTGAGTTTGGATAGTTAATTATTTTATATATTAACTCATGTGACAGAGCTTCCAAGGTTTTCCATAGATTTCTGAAGAATGTAAACTCTTTGGACTTGGAATTTATAAAGGAGAACTTGCATTTATTTGCTCCTATTTTTCTCTCTTGTTCAGCGTTGGAGTTGTAAATAAATTTTACCAAATCATCTTATGCTTAATATTAACAAAATATTAAATTCACTCTAATAATTTTAATGTACAACAATGCAACCATACAAAACACCTGTCACAGTCACCACGTAAGATTTATGACCATGTTGGATAATTTTCTTTTTGTTGTTTCTCTAGGCGCTCAGGGGACACAAGTGCTGCTCAATTTATTCCCTCATTGAATGGTCCCAAAATTCAAGACCAAGAGAGAATTCTTGAATAAAATAAACATCTAATATAGTGTTTTTTATTTACTCCCATAGGAAACTACATTGGAGACCAATGTTTTGGTCTTTGAAAAAATGTAAAGTCCTTTTTTCGCAGGGACAGTTATGAAATTAATGTTTCACTTCATATTTTAAAACATCGATTTTTAACTGGTGTGTTCATTTTAAAATTCTCACCGGGTGTTTTTCCCATAACGAGAATATATTCTTGCATGTTTAATGGGTTAGTGGCATTTCCCCATTACTTTGGAAGATAATTTGAGAAGTTTAAAAGTCGGTTGGTGTGGTCGTCTGGTGATGTTAGTATCCACCAAGTCCATGGGCTCAGGGAGGTATATCCCAGTTTTAAAGTACGGGTTGAAACTGGTCGCATATAGTGACATCAGAATCTACTGGCTCCATGGGCTCGGGGGGTGTAAACACCAATTTGGGAGCATTGAGCGCTTGGGATAAAGATGCACCTAGGCTTCCGGGTGGGCAGTCTGCCGCAGGTTGTAGAGTAGGTGAGTCCGTCGTGAAAATGAACTGTCAGTTGAGTCAATGAGATCGTGTGTTCGCGCTTAGTCATTATAATGAAGCATTATTCTCGAGGATGGTGATTTCTTCAGTGATATGAAGGAACTTTAGTAATGCAAAAAGTATTTGCAGAATTTTATATGGATTTTTTCGTGGTGAGCCGTAGGTATGGTCTAAGAACTGGTAAGGGTGTTGATGTATGAATGAGAAGAGTGCCTGCTTTCAGTCTAAATTTATCAGAGATATTACCTGTAATCTTAAAGGATCGAAGTACCGATAATGAACTTTCAAAAAGGTTGGGAGTTGGAGCAAGATTGTCATATTAACTATTAAATTCCTGTGTTTAAAATAAGAAAGTGCATTTTCTTATTTCATTTATCAACTTAAAGGCCGTGGGTGCCGCCAGACAAAGAAAAAGAAACTAGTGAGTGTGCAGAAAGTATAAAAGGTTTACATTAAGTATAGTAACCGAACCACCAGGATAACTGCGATGTGATGTGACACGCCATAATAATAAATGACAGGTTTTTGTCTATTGGACTGAACAAAAGTGCAACAGTGCTCCACAGAAGCAAGATTCAGTGTGCGGAAGACAGTGACTACATGACAATGAGATGAGTAAACAAACAAGCGAGCATCTATGGAAGAGTGTACATGATTTGAAATGGAGGATGCCAGTATCAACATGGATTGGCAAGCCGGCTGCAGAGACAAAAATAAGATAAATAAGCCTTTTTTTATGGCAGGCGCAGATATATTTCAGTGATTGTTCTCTTCAGAAAAGTACTCTTCATAAGTGCCTATGTATGAAACTAGGTATATTGTGTCTCCTTTGATGAATTTCATTTTAGTGTGTGTACTTTGCTGGGTTTTTGAGTTTCTCATGTCACAAATTGTTTGAGAGTGTTGTTTTCAATATTTGTCTACACCCTAAAGTTACCAGTGTCAGTTTATTTCACTTGCTTTTTGGTTGTCTCAAAACTTTAAAATGGAAAAGGCTGATGTCTTTGAAAGCAGGGCAACCCTTGATAGCAGGTCTTCCAGTGCTAATGATTCCCCTGATTTACTTGGATTCTCAGAAAATGTGTCACCAATACCGGATAGAAACTATTCACATGTCTCAATGAGTGAAGAAATACTGGAGACTCAGATGTTGTAATTACAAAGGCAGCTATACAACCATCCAGGGTGGCTGAGGAAGTAGGCTATAATAACTTACCAGGAACACATAAGGATTCTAACTGAACATTTAGTACTGATGTACAGGAACCCACCAATAATTCTCAAATTGCAAGTACCCCAGTGCCAGTAGTGTATAAACAAACACCTGAAAACCTAACTGGAGATGCTCTCCTGGTAAGTCTCATCAGTCAGCTGTATTTGTCCATACATACGAAGTTTGAAAAACAATCATTGCAAACAAAGAGTATACAGACACAACTACAAGAACACTTGCATCACACAGATGAATGATATCAAGGGGATTAAAATAAAATTGAAGAACATAAAGGGTTCTGCAACAAAATGACTGACCACATGATTAACAAAGTTAAGGTAACCAAGGATATTTGTATAAACTGTAACCAAAATTGTGTAGAGATGCATGAACAGTTGTCTGATTGTGTAGGGAAGTTAAAATTGAACAAAGCCTAGACAGTTATACAAAAATGGTTGCCAATGTTGAACAACAAGAACAAGTAGAGGGTCAACAAAAGGAATTTGCAGAAAGGGTGGAAACAAATATAGTTAAAACAAACAATGTCAAAATGAGTAACACTGTTGAAACTATGAGAAGTCTGATAGTATCAGTGGAACACATAATAGAAACAAACACTTGTGTTAACGAGAGATCCCAGAAAATTGAAGGGAAGGTTAATGATTTACAAACAGTTAGAGTTACCAGCAGGCAAGATAAAGTAACCATCATGACACCTGAAAAATTTACAGTGGCCACATTCGGTGCCAAGGAGAACCCACATCCCAAACTGTGCAGGTTTTACTATGTAGAAAAAGGTATACTTTTCCATAGGACACAGGAGCACAGTGAAGACTGGAAGCTGTAGCTACCGGAAGAACATATAGATAATTTCATTAGGCAGCATCATCTCAGTTATTTCCATTACAGGGTAATCAAGGGCATCAAAATTCTTAAGCAGCATCTCTATTTCCCTAATATGAAGAATAAACTTGGGAGGTTGATTACAAGCAGTAGTGTGCCAGACCACCAAGGTCAAAAACACAAAGAGTGCTAGGGAGACATTTCAGGACCTATTGTAATACTAATCACAAGTATTGGGCCCTGGAAACCTCCAACTTTGAGGAGGTGATATATACCATCCCACACAAGTCAATGTCACCATAAGAAATAATGTTAAATAAAGAACCTCCAAGAATTTTTGAAGAATTTTTCCAGTTCCCCCAAACACAAGTAAATTACATTGATAAAGTCAAGTTAGTGTTGAAAAAATTACAGCAGAATGCTAATACCAGGAAACAAAAACATGACAAGGGCATTAAATCTACAATTTACAAGCTAGGTGATAATGTTTTAGTGAAAACCCATATAAAATCCTCAGGTTTAGATGGAGAAATCCATTTACTATATGAAGGCCTATGTTGTACAAAGGAACAAGGAGAAGGCTTAAACATTGGCACATCCAATCACCAAATCCATAAAAGGGACCTGTAATGGGATAACATTGAAACCATTTAAACAACTAGAGACATAAACAAAATATTTTTTTTCAAAGAAATATGTTAATTGGAACATTTTATGTTAGATATAATGTGGGACAAGCACACCGGTATTAAAAAGTGGCATATGTGTTGCAGACTGTGCAGGAATGCAGTGACAAACATCAAGTTCTGAAGACTTCAAGAGAAACCAACTGAGACATGCTGTGCAATGAGTATTTTATGAAATGCTTCAGTTCTTCAGAGGCACACTGTGTCTGAGTGTGGCAAAAACGATGTATCTCATGCTTACATCACCATTGTTTCCACTTACTTGTGAGGAGGTGTCTTTCTGCAATCTGTACTATCCAACCTCCCTTGGTTGAATTCTTCCTATTTCCACACCTCAGGTTGTAATGCCCAAGTGGCTAAAGGGTCTTTTTCAAAATTTCACCATCTCTTTCTTCATTTATGGACAATCATTTATCAACATATTTTGTATTAAATGCTAAATTCAGTTTTATTATCCTGTTTTCTTAAATTGAAGTAATAAGTATTAGGTGAAGGACAATTATGTATTACATTTACAAGAACAATTTCATTATTTGGTTATATCTGAGTCATATCATCGCTAGATTTGATGAAACTAGGTATTATTGTTGATGCGGTAGGATCTAACATTTTGTGAATTGTTGATATTAAAGGACACTTTGGTTATTTGGTTGCATTTGCATCCTATCACCAATACATTTGATCAAACAATGATGGTAGTTTAATGTATTATTGGCAAAGTGGCAGGACCTAATATTTTGTGAATTGTCCTTTTTTTAGGTGACCAAGAATTGGATAACATTCAATGTTGCCCATGTTTTCACACATTGTCAGCTAATTGAGTAATTGAGTAAATTTCCCATGTTAAAATGTCGCACACATTTTGTACATTGTAGTTAGGATAAATTTAAATAGTAAATCCTTTTATTTGAAAGTTTTTTTACAAATGTATGTAGCTTCAACCCCAACCAAGAAACTGAACTCGAATTCAGTATAGGGTTTAAAATCTTGTGTTTTTGTGATATGTCTTGAATGTTTTTGTAGGAGTGAGTGAAATGTGTATGTTTTGTTTCAAAGCAACAGGATAGTGTTAATTGATGATACCCCTTGCTATTTGGCACGGAATTTTAAGTATCAAGAGTTAACTGGTACTGGGATGTAATGGGTTTATGCCATTTCCCCATTACTATAGAAGATAATTTAAGAAGTTTAAAAGTTTTAAATAGTGCCAGTTGGTGTGATCATCTGCTGATCTGGTGATGTCAGTATCCACCAAGTCCGTGGGCTCAGGGAGGTAGAGCCCAGTTTTAAAGGATGGTCATAGTCTAGTGACATCAGGATCCGTTGGGTCCATGGGCTCAAAGGTCTAAACCCTAATTTGAGAGCATGGTGCACTTCAGAGAAAGATGCGCCTATAGTCCAGTCATTTAAGCTTAAATTAGGTAAGAATCTCGGAATTCAAGATACCCAGCTGTAAGTCTGTAAATACTTGTATATTGACACCCTAAAAGTTGTCTCAAAACCTACATATGGTAGGGTGTACGCAACTATTAAATTTCAAGGTCAAAGGTCACAAAAATCGGTTTTTTGCGCTTTTTTTGTAAATATCTCATTTCCTATGGGTTTTTTGCTATTTGTATTTATTATCAATATTGTAGAATACAAAATTCTCTACAAATTTTGTTTAAAAAAATTTTGTATACGGTGAACCGTTTTCGAGATAGAGGGCGGAGAGCGCGCGGTCACAGCATCACTTCAGGTCAACCGGTGTCTCCGGTCGAAAACGCGCCATATATAGTTGATGAACTATCGATAAATCAATGATTATAAATATTTGTCAATTTTTATTAACTATTATATTATATTATATCATTTTCTTCATGCATTAAATCTATATCTATTCAATAATACTGATAACCGTTTCCTAAAATTAAAAAATAATTAAGGGAAAAACTTAAATCATAATATACTTATATTCCCATTTACATTAATGACATTTTAAATAGAAAATAATTAAGTGCATCTTCTTAAAATTTGTAAATTTTAAAATCCTTCCACTACGTCAAAAATTATACCTGGGAATTATACGGGGCCCTATTATACACTACGTACCTTTCTATTTATAGCCAGTATGGACAGATGTTCAATTGTATTGTATAGTTACGACCGTCTTCTCTTTCTTTCAGTTTGAATCGTATCTTGGTAACTACGGACGTACAATTTCAAGAACTATGGCTGATTTGTGTTTTCTATGTAATAAGTCAGATTCGGGAGGTGAATCGCTTATTGAAGTAGTGCGTGGTATGAAATCTCTACGAACTGCAAGTGTCGAACGAAACGACGGAAAAATTGATTATTTAAAATCAGTAACCTCCGTTAAAGTGCATGAAAAGTGCCGAAGTGTTTACATTAGTAAAAACTGTATCCAAGCAGGAAAACGGAAACAAGAAGAAGGAGAAACTATAACTTCTCCATTAGTACTCCGTAAAAAACGAGGTGAAGTGTTTGATTTTAAGAATCAATGTTTATTTTGTGGCGAAGTTGCTGATGAGGCTGCAGAGAAAAAGAAAAGAGAAAAATACAGGCGGAAGATAAAAAATGTGAGTACTCTTGAGTTCAAAGATACTGTTATCAAAAAAGCAGAAGAACCTGGGGATGATTTCGGAGAATTGGTGAAAAGTCGTATAATTTTACAGTATGATTTGTTCGCTGCTGAAGCGAAGTACCATGCTGCTTGCTTTACAAACTTTTAAAATAAATCATTATCATCATCGCCTCTTGAGAAACCTCGTCAAGATAATCAAGTTACAGAAGCTATGTTAGAGATTTTCAATTACATCGAAAATAATAATGATTCTCAATTCACACTAAAAGAGCTTAAAGATGTCTTGACAGGGTATGTGCCAGATGATAAAACTATCATTACAAGACTACAACAGAAGTATTTAACCGATATCGTAATTACGAAGAAAGTTGGAGCTTTCACAATCATTTCTTTCCGTGATGCACAAGCTAATATTCTATCAAAAGCTTGGTACGAAAGTAAAAAAATAGATCCTGAAGCAGAAAGGCTAAGAATTGTAGAAGCTGCAGCAGCAATTATTAGAGAAGATATCCGAACATCTATAGTTGAAACTAAATCTTATCCACCTCCTAGTAAAATGTTGGATAATGTTAATCAAGAAATTCCAAAAACTTTATTACATTTCTTAGAAGAAGTCATCGTCAAAAACAGGAAAGGACAAATTGATCATTTAAAAACAAAACGTACTTCAATAAGCCATGCAATTATGGCTGCCATGCGGGAACATTCTTTTTCATCACAGTTACTTTTGGAACTCAAACCTTATTGGCAGTCTATTATAATGCTCTGAAATCTGTGAAAAGTCTCGATCATCGTCGTTATATGCATTACGTCAAGTCTACAAAACTTAAAAAACCTGTGCAGCTTTCAAATATTCCACCAACAAGTCCAGCTGCTCATCAACATTTCAAACGTGTATATTATGAAGTTCAAACTTGGTTAGGGCATGATTTGGAACCCCGGGTATGGGGTTGGGCAATGCGAAACGATTTTCTGGAGCCTATCATGACAATTTTACTACCTGCTCCAGAAGATTTGCTAAATACAATTTTCTGCAACTGCAAGAGTGGTTGTGGTTCACGATTTGGATGCAGGAAAGTGGGCTTGCAATGCTCTTTAGCTTGTAGCCAATGTAATGGGCAAGCTTGTCTCAATGCGACATTAACGAAGATGGAACCTTTGACCCAGAAATCATGGAAGAACTTGAGACAAATGAAGACGATAATGAAGACCAGTCTGAAATTTACCAGCAGCCGGAAGACGACGAAGAAGGGGAAGAATATGATTAAAATTATAAATTGTAGTTTTTGTACCCTTTATTCCATTTTTTTACTTTTAATAAAAATAAATGTATTGAATGATATTTTTAAATAAAAAGATTAATTCATAATTTATTTGATTTTTTTTCATCATGTAAAAAGTTATTAATATTAATTAGGTTAAAATCAAATATAATTCCTATATTTTCATTAACAATTCTGCAATTACATGGGCAGGTAAGTGTTGTTAAATAAATTAATACTGAATAAAAAGTGGATAGGTTAGGAAAAAAATGATAAAATATAATATAATAGTTAATAAAAATTGACAAATATTTATAATCATTGATTTATCGATAGTTCATCAACTATATATGGCGCGTTTTCGACCGGAGACACCGGTTGACCTGAAGTGATGCTGTGACTGCGCGCTCTCCGCCCTCTATCTCGAAAACGGTTCACCGTATACAAAATTTTTTTAAACAAAATTTGTAGAGAATTTTGTATTCTACAATATTGATAATAAATACAAATAGCAAAAAACCCATAGCAAATGAGATATTTACAAAAAAAAGCGCAGAAAACCGATTTTTGTGACCTTTGACCTTGAAATTTAATAGTTGCATACACCCTACCATATGTAGGTTTTGAGACAACTTTTAGGGTGTCAATATACACGTATTTACAGACTTACAGCTGGGTATCTCGAATTCCGAGGTGAACTTACTATAATGACTGGACTACTAACCTTCCAGGCGGGCAGTCTGCTGCAGGTCGTAGAGCAGGTGAGTCCAACATGAAAATAAATAGTCAGTAGAGCTGTTGAGATCGCGTGTTCGTGTTCAGTCATTATGATGATGCATTATTCTCGAGGCTGGTGATTTCTTTGATGATATGAAGGAACTTTAGTAATGAAGAAAGTATTTGCAGAATTGTATATGAATTGTTTTCGTGGTTAGCCATTGGTATGGTCTAAGAACTAGTACGGGTGTTGAAATATGAATGAGAAGAATGCATGCTTTCAGTCTAAATTTATCGTAGACATTACCTGTAATCTTAAAGGATCGAAGTACCAATAATGAACTTTCATAAAGGTTGGGTCTTGGAACGAGATTGTCATATTAACTATTAAATTCCTGTGTTTAAAATAAGAAAGTGCATTTTTATTTCATTTACCAACTTAAAGTTGGTTGGCGACTGTAAGACAAAGAATCAGAAACTAGTGAGGGCGCAGAAAGATTAAAAGGTTCACAATAAGTATAGTAACCAAACCACCAGCATAACTGCGACACAGCATCAACTTTGACTTGACTTACTCATACTTTCGCATTAATCTTGTTATATATGTGTGCCATAATCATGACAGATAAACATTTCCTAAGATTAACTGATATTGATCTGGATTTATTGCTGAGAATACAAAGAACATTTATATAATTGAGTATGTATAATTAATTATTAATATTATTTTATATATTAATTTAGGAGACTGTTTTGCTACAACTTCATACCAAGTTTAAAAGTTATGAGCAACTTTGATGGTTAAAATAGAAAAGAGTTGCATAGTGTATAAAATGTGTTACTGTTGCATGGTGGTGAAGGAAAAAGAAAAGGACTAAATATATATATATACATATTATGCCACATTAACAGCTACCTTTGCAGCTTTCCAGCTACGGTCCTTTGGAATTTTTCCATTTGGAGCCAGAAGTACCATAACAGCAGCAGTAACATTAGTTACAACACCAGGTGGTGATCCAAATGACTTCAGCTCTGTTAAATTAGCCTGTAACCAACAATTTCTAAAAATTGATTCCACAATACAATACAGTACAAAACATTCACTTTCTATAGATACAAATATAAGAGAACTGCTCTATGGAACGTAGAAGATTGTTAATTACATATAATCAGTTGCTTATCAAAATAGATGTATGTACCCAAAGATACAGTATTAAAGACTATTATACACATTAATCATATCAAACACATTTACACACATTACTGGAAAGTATATTATCGATTGCCTGAAATAAAATCTTTGATTCACTAGAAGAAGTTGTCCATTAAACGCTTCTAAATTTTTTTCTGAATTAATTTCCTCCCTTGCCAGATATTTAAGATGCATTGGAAGCATATTAAATATTATGTATCCCCAGACATCAGACACATTTTTAAACAAATGTAATCCTTGTGTAGATTATTTTTATACCTGGTTCCATAGCTGTTTACTACTTTCTTGAATACAGTATAATAGGTGACAACAAGGGCCATTAATGTGTAAGTATAGTCAGCCACCAATGTTAAAATTCCTATCTTTTTGAACAACCCTCTGGATGAGGTTCTACTGTTTACTTCACTCATAATTCTCATAATTTCCTTTGCCTCTGTGATTGAATTGCTCCAGAATATTATTGCACATGATATTAAGGGTGACACCATGCAAAATAGTCTAGTTTTTTCATACAGAATCACCTATTGCTGAAACTGTATGAATTGCAAATGAGGCTGCAGCTAGCTGCTTTTGTAAGTCAGATACATGTATGGTCCAATTGAAATTGTAATCAATAAAAAACTCTATAAATTTCACATTGTCTACATCTTGAATTTTATGTTTGAGTCAGGTGTTAATCTGTGTGGTGTACTGAATTTCATACATTGAATTTTATCAAAGTTTAAAGATAAGCCATTGGCTGTAAACCAATTATTAATATAGTCAAAGACTTAATTAGAAATATGTTCAGTAAACAAATCAGGTGTTTTTAAATGAAAAGGTTAGAACTATTTATTAAAAATACATTTTATACCACAATATTTTAATTTTCATTTCAAAATTTCATGATCACTGCAGTCAAATTCCTTAGATAAATAACAAAAAATTCAAACAGACAATATCTTATCAGTTAATCCTTAAAAAATATTGACAAAGAATATGTTTTTTTTTCATTTAATGGCCTTCTATGATAAAAACTGTTTATGATTTATACAGAATATTTTTACTTTTAAGGAGGAAGGGGGGGGGGACAATCCAACATGCTTCTTGTTGATTAAACTTGGAACCACAGAAATATATTTAATTTTTTAAACAATTTATCCAGTCAGTAAGATATTACATTTTATTGGTAAGCTCATTTTAATTCTAACACTTTCAGTAGCTTCATCCGTCACAAGGCAGCAATACAGTATTGGAGTATTTTAGACCTGTGTGTTAATGAAATTATTTTCTAAAGTATGGTTTCTTTTACTCTAACACAAGGTCTGTTAGAAAAGTATCCAACCTTTGCCCGGGCACAAAAAATGGCTTACCTGGAGTGTTGGATACCTAATCACCCTCCTTGGGACTCCGCACACTTGTTGCAGCGATGCTACCATTGTTGGAAGCAGTTTGAGAAAGCCTCTTTTGAAATGGAGTTTAGCTCTGATATCACTGCAGCCATAATGTATCTTTCGTCTGAAATCGCTTTTCTTTCAATTGCCTCTTGAGATTGGCGAACAGCCGGAAGTCGCAGGGGCCATTTCAGAAGAGTAAGGAGCCTGTTGAACCACTGAAGTCTAGTTTTTCACCCAAAAAAGTCTTAACCAAGTGCGAGGAATGTGCTGGAGCATTATCGTGATGAAGGCGCAAATTTCATGTTGACCACAACTCCAGTCTCTTGCACCACGTAGGCGATGGAGGACTTCTCTGTGGTACTCTTTGGTGATTGTTTGACCCTGTGGTGCATACTGATGGTGTACCACACTGCGGAGTCAAAGAAAGCAGTCAGCATCACTTTGACGTTGCTGTACACTTTACGGGTGTTCTTTGATCTTGGTTACATGCAATGCTTCCACTGTGATGACTGGGATTTGGTTTCTGGGCCTTACCCGTACTCCTAGGATTCATCACCAGCGAGTATGGTGTTCATGAAGCCTGGCTCACTGTTTGTGAAGTCCAGCACGTCCTGCAAGACTTCAAAACGAAGTTGCTTTTGTGCCACTGTCACAATTTCACCAACACTCAGTTCTTTGGTCACAATGGAATGAGCCATAGAAGTGTTGATTCCCACCTCTACCACAATTTCTCAGATAGTCACATGATGATCCCGCATTCCCACAGCATCCACATTGGCAAAGGCCTGGTCATTTTGGCAAGTTAATGACCGACCAGAGCATGGATCGCTCTCCACAGATGTGGGGCCATCTTTAAACCAGTTTTACCACTTCCTAAACTGTGTGATGCCAGAAGTATCATCACCGAAAACCATTTGAATCTTACAAATGGTTTCCACCTGGCTGTAGTCAAGTTTACGGTAAAATTTGAAATTTGATGCAGTAGAGCTGCTCCAATCAGTCCATCATTTTCCTTGCAATTAAAAATGGACACTACGCACAACCTCTCTTTAAGCATTATTCATTCAAATCCATCAGGATTTAAAAAAAAAAAAAAAAAAAAAGGGTCAGATCCATTTCTAACAGACCTCGTATATGCTCCACATTTTAGAATTTGTCCTGTATGGCAAACATTTTCAGAATGCAGATAGGGTTTAAATTACAGGATGTTGCCAAAATAGCAGCACTTAACCCCATGATAATCTACTTTAGAAACCTCCATGAAAATCATAAAAGATGCTGTAACTGATATAAGACACATGACAACTTCAATTGGCCGTGCCCTAAGAAATGTTAGCAGCCAACCTAGTTGTAGATTATGTAAACAACAGTATATTTATCCCATTCAGCAGAATAATTTATTTTTCTAGCCAGCTTTGTCAATAATTTCAATTAATGTCAAAGAAAATTCTTTAGAAAAACAGTCTGTTTACAAACATACAGGACAGACTGTCTCTTCCTGCTTATGAAAAAGACTCATTAAAGCCCTAATGACCAGAAATGGGATGAGCCAACTCTTTAAAATACCAAACCCACAAAACTATAATGATATTTGTGCCACCAGGTCTTTAATTCTAACCATACATGTAACATCAGGACATGACTCAGTAATTTTTACACGCTTTATATTAGCTTGACTTGTATGTATGTACTCGTATGTATGTATGAATGTAACGGAATTTTACAACTCCATTTTGACCCACTTCCCGATATCCGAGCTGTTTGAAATTTGGCACACATATTAAGAACCGGTGACAATACAATAATTTCATAGCTATATCCTGCTATGCTCATTACTTTGACAGCAACAACAGAAAAGTGGTTGAATGTCGTGGAATTTTGCAATATAATTTTAACTCAATTCCAGATGTCCGAGTTGTTTGAAATTTTGCTCATGTATTGATAACTGATTACAATACAATAATTTCATAGCTATCTCCTGATATTCTGATTACGTTAACAGTAAAAACATAAACATTTTGCAAACGTTTTAAGAACGGTTGACAATACAGTAGTCTCTTAGCAACGTCCTGCTATTCTCGTTACTCTGACGGTAACAATAGAAAAATGGTTGCCATGTAATGGAATCTTTCATTTCAGTGTTTACCCGCTTCCTGACGTCCGAATCGTTTTGAATTTTGCACACTTATTAAGAACCGATAAAAATTCAATAATTTCACTCTCACCACGTTGTCAGTGTATCCTATACTTGATGGGATTACTGAGTTAGGCAAATGCAGCCGTGACATTAGTACACAGGTGCGATTCGAGAAATCTTCGTCATTTGGCGGCCATGGGGTGGGGTCATTTGTCAGTCACTTGACAATGGCGGCAGAGAATTGTGACCGCCGAAACGTCGTGGTCAAACGATGTACTGACTCAGCTAGCTACCCGAGAAAATTTTATTCATTTACAACGCCGAGAAAATCTCCAGTCTTACATAGCTATGAAATATGTTTTAAAAGATTCTATGTATCATTTTCAATAAGGTAGTGACACTCTCCTTACTTGCCAATATCACTCTCTAGTAGTTTCCTTATCATTTTTAAATTTTCCTTCTTCCATTTCAATTCATGCGATCCAACCACTAACGGCAACCAATTAATCGGATTTATTCTAAATTTACTTTTTCTGGTTCTGGCGAAAATACTGCATGAATCTTAACAACAATTCATTTTTTGTGATCAGCAAAAATTCCCTTTCCTTTAATTATGGTGCCCTCTCTGAATTTAAATGTGTTGAGAGGCACATGTTTACCGAAATATTAATTTCCTATCAAAACATTACTTAAAATTATACTAACCTCCTAATACTTTCACAGAATGTGCATTAAAAATTATGAATCTTTTGAGGTATGAATCACTCTCATACCTAGAAATTTGTGGGTTCAGGATTTTTTTTTTTTTTCTGTTTTCTACAACTAACAAATTTAGGCCAACTTTGATTTTAATAGGCTGATATCCCTTAAGAAAAAATTTCTACTTCCTAAGGTACATATCTTGTTTTACACTTCATGACCTAAAGTAACTATGCAAATGAATGCAATGTTTTCTATCACGAAATAAGCCAAACTACTTTATGTGGTAATATTTACTTTACATTTTAACTTAATATCACTGATTATCTATACTTAAGCCTTTAAATATTTAAGAAAATTACTTTAAACATGAAAGGCAATGGAATTGGAGTTAGCTTGACACTCTTTAAACAAAGTTTTGTTATAAAATGACAAAATTTAGGTTTTTTTACAACTCTGTAATTTATAAGAAGGGATGAAGCCAAAAAATGTTCAATTCCATTTTGAAAATAATTCAGGAATTCGAGGGAAAGATCAAAGGTGGAACTTATCCAACATAAGTAGTAATGAGAAGACTAAATAACTAGTTGTAAAGCCTGAGGCTATTACCAGGGAACAAAGAATGCTAATAATGTGTAAAAGGGCCAATTTATTTAAGATAGGGAAATTCGCCATTGTACCATATCATGTAATATTAGTTACATTGAGTCTGGAGAGTAACTTGTTACCATAGGACTATAAATATATCATAGTAGTAATGTTCAACAAAGGATGGGAGATAAATAAGTTTTAAAATCACAGAGTGATTGGTTTGACATCAGTGCTTGGTTAGTTGATGGAGACATTGATTTGTGAGGAAACCAAAAAATTGTTCACTAAATGGTAATATGGAAAAAGGGAAGGGTATTCATGTGAATCTCAGATAGAGGGATATATGCAAACATTATGGATGAAAAAAGCTGTATTTTCAGAAAACAATGACAATGTTTCAACAACATACTCTGTTGTCTTCATCAGGTAATAGTATGTTGCTAACGAAAAAAATGGCAATTACAATTATAAAACAGGAGTTCAAGGAGCAAATCGTGTATAGAAAACACCACCTAGAGACAAAGCCTGGCCTCTCAGTTTGTCCTGTCATACGCAACAGAAGAGTATGAGCAAAATATTACAGTAATTGCTTTTATGTTGTGCTACACAGAATTTTTAGCTTTTTACCTCAAAATATACTTGGTAGGTATTATTTTGCATTATTATAAATAGTAGCAAAAGCATTTACAAAATATAATTAACTTCTGATAAACTTTGAATCTTTCAACATTATACTCAGTTCTTATTCATCTGAAAAGAAATTAGTCAACAATTCAAATCAATATTAGCCTAATCAATAATTTTTATATTTGTGATATAGACAATTTCAGTGATATTTCTTTCAATTAGAAAAAATTTACTGGATTTTTATTGATATAGACAATTTGTGATATTTATTTTCCATTAGAGAAATTTATCAAGAGTTTGTTTTCCCCTTCCCCATGCTGTCGAAAAATCAGCACCTACATAGGCATACAGGTGAAACCTCAGAAGCCATATAAATGATATCGGTTTCATTTTTAATTAATTAATTGGTTTAATTGCCATGGAGTGCACGTTCTGGTGGCAATTTCCCTACACAGCCATCTTCCCTCTTTCCTGCACCCACCTACATTCCCCCCCCCCCCCCCTGCAAATTTCAACTTTAAATTCTTTCAACATTTTTGGGAAATTACTCATCATTTCTCATGGCAACTTATTCCAATCACAGTCAACTTACCTAAAAAAGAGAAACTTCCTATACCTTGAACCTGAAATCGAGTGCCAGCTTGTGGTCATGGCCATCTTTTCCCTTTCATGCATTGCTTTTGATTCTTACACCAATATCTTTCCATGCCTCATTATTAGTATGTGCCTTGTACACTCCCATGACCCTATTCACCCTCCTCCTGTTATTCAATGAATCCCATTCCAGCTCTTTTATCATATCGGTAACTGATTGTGTTCTGCTGTAATTTCCAGAAACAAATCTAGTAGCCCCTTTTTGCACACTCTCAATCTCCTGTATTTGATGCTCAAAATATTGGCCCCATACTACACTACCTTATTCAAGCAATGGTCGGACCAAAGTTTAGTGACCCAAATCCTTTACTTGTCTCATACATCCCCTCATCACTCTCTCCAACAATTGAAGAATTTGGAACCTTTTCCTGCTACCTGTCCAATGTGTCCTATCCAGTTATGCTTGTTATCAAATACAACACCAAGTTATTAACATATCAAGTCTTCAATTCTTTCCCCACCTTTTAATCATAATCAACCTTTAGTTTTTCATCTGTGTATCTAATAAACTGACACTTCTTTTCATTTATCTCTATCCCATGTTTACTATTCCAACTAGATATGCTGTTGTAACAGCCCTCAAACCTACACTTTAACTGGGATGTATTTTATGAACATTTGTAGCAAGCTAGAGAGTGATTGAAAATGGTTTTGCATATTTGTCTTGTATTTTATTGTAAATCAGTGTAAATGGATTTTGTTTTGTGAAAAGAAATTATGTAAATAACATTTAATATGTTTAAGGACACGAACTATGTAAGAGAATTATTTAAATGTTTGAAATTGTTAAGTATTAAGGTGAGCTGTGATGTTTAGAGGATGATTTACTACAGTTTAAAATGATTTATGTTGATAATTTTGTGTCTAAGTATCTTTAATTTTCATTTCTATGCATTTTGTAATGATTGTGAATGATTATGTATTAATTCTGATTGTTTTTAATACGTTTTCAATTGTTTAAGTATTGTTAATGTTCGAGAAATATTTTTTGGAAGCCTTTGTAGTGTTCTAGAACTATCAATGGAACTTATATAATATGTCCAGCAGAGACTAAAAGGCAGTATTTTGGAAATAGTTTACGTCGGTCAAGGACAATGTTGAATGAATAGTTTTGGTAGTATTGTCTTTGGAAGAAGTGTCTAATGTAATTGTTGGAGTTTTGTGTTTATATGTGAACTGTATCTTGAAGTACGATGTCTCATAGCAATAAAACAAGTTAAAATTTGAAACTGAATCATGGATGAGTTATTTCTTATATGTAATTAAAACCACGAGGCATCTAACACTGTCCAGATTGCCCTGCATCTGCTTCCATTCCTCTACTGTTTTCATCCTTTTATACAGCACTAGTGTAAGCCCTTTACCAATTTTTGTGTATCGTCATGCGCATAGAATAGTACCAGTTTTTTGGATGAAAGATTATGACAGGTTGATCTGATTTGACCAAACATAAACTTGACCTGTGTTTCAAGGGTGAATGAATGCTTGAAAAACTCAGAAGCATTATGGTATATGGAAGGTAGGTTTAAATACAAACTTGGACGATAGTGCAATCGTATAATTGCTTAAATACAAACTTGACTTGTATTTGACCCTTTAAGTTCACACTGCAAAATTTAAAAAATTCCTGTTTTCGTCAAAAGCATCACATTGTTTTTTATTGGGACTTCACAAACATTCATAATGTACTCATTGGTTAACAGTATTTGTAACGACCAGAAACTTGATACACTTTCCATATTATTAAACAGTTGAGCAACTCTGAAGAAATGAATTGGCAGAAAAGTTGATTCGGTAACATATTTGGTCTGGATTCCACTTAAAATAACCTAATAATTCATGCACATCTAACATGAACAGAGACCATTAACGAAAGTTATAAGTGAAATAGCTAAAAAGCAAATACACCGTAAAGTTTGGTCAAGGAACAACATTAGTGAATGTTTAAATAAAATTAAATTTATCATAAGCCGGAATAACAATTGGCATTTGTAGTTACAGCAGAGACCACAAGTAATTTAATTTCTTAATTTTTTAGGTTCATTTCACTAGCTATATGTTACTGAAAAGCAAGTCCATATGTTTTTCAGCTGCAAAATTTATCAATCTTTTTTAACTACAAAACGATCCTAAAAGCAAACTTAATTAATGTATTATGGTAATTAATATGGTAGCAGAAGCTTTGCTATTAAATTGTAGAGATAACCAAGAATTTCTTCTAATGGTATCTCTAATGGCTGTTTTGCGAGTGAAGGCTAACATGTGACACCATTCTCCAACCAATAGCAATCGAGGTGAGTGAGCTTAGGATATTATATAGTAGATTATGTCATCTGCAAACAAGCTAATTTCTGATAGTAAATCATCAACATAATTATTCATTAGAGCCATGATTAGCAACGGTCCCAATATGCTACCCTGTTACACTTCCCATTTTTACTTCCACTTGTTTTGATACTGCACTTACGACCCTAACTTTTTATTTCCTACCTTTTAAAAACTCTTCTGCCCAAAAAATCACTTTCTCATTCATTCCAATAGATTTTACCTTATTTACTACTATTTTATAGCTTACTCTGTCAAAAGCCTTTGAAAGGTCTAGTGCTACACTATCAACTTGGCCTCCCTTGTCCATTTTCGTTATTATAGCATAAAATGTATAATGTTGAAAATATAATGATGTAATGTATTAATACATTGTTGGTAAAACGTAGCATATAGTTTCTATAATTTGTGCTAATCATTTTCCTGTAGATTATTGTGTATAATCTATGTGTTTGTTTTATTATTTATTATTGCAATAGCATGTAAGTACTCTATTGTTCTAATTCAAGAGAACCATTTCCATTTATGTTTATCACATGAAATTTGTAGTAGTATACATTGTTGCTGCATGTTATTAAGTGAAGGTATTCTAATCCATGTTGTAAAAAGGAAGTAAGTGAAAACCATCTGTGGAACAAGATGTACTAAAAAACAACAAAAAAACCTGGCCCATGTAAGTAAAATTCAGACACATATAAAAAATAATAATAAACAAGAAATACTTATATCAAAAGGTAAAGAAGTAATGTTACAAATATGTTACAATTTTTTTCATGAAAGTAGAGTTAAATTGTAACTGTATTGGCTGTAAAAAACAAAAATATAAAAAGCAGGCACAGATGTCACAGAAAAAGTGACAAGTACTCCTCCCCGAGAACAGCTGATTCCGCTAAAGGAATTAGCAGCAATTTTGTGCGATCTCTGATGATCGGCAGTTTTGCAGTGGTCTTGCAGATCCTCAATAGGAAGATACCAGATTACCTGATGAAGACAACCGAGGACATTACCGAAACATTGTATTCATTTTATGAAAATATCTGGCTTCAAACCTTTAAAATATATGTTGCATTTATATGCCAGGAAAATCTCCATTGTCATGTAGTGAAAGCACTTGATCTCAAGCACAAAATTTGAAAATGGTGTTAACCCTTTAACTGCTATGGTTCGCTAGGCCGAGCTCTCACTGAGTACTGCTTTGTTTACTCCTAAGCTGTTTAGCTGCGCTGGGATGCCGCGTTTGACCGATACCTGCTCGGCTGATTTTTTTTTTTTTTTAACTGCTTAACGTCTCCTATAACAACTAGGTCTTTAGAGATGGGAAAGGATGGGGGGCAAGGAATGGGAAGGAATTCGGCCATGGCAACCCGGCATTCAACTAGAGTGATTTGGGGGAAACCATGGAAAACCCAAATCTGGATGCCCCGGACGAGGATTCGAACCGCCGTCCTCCCGAATGTGAGGCCAGAACGCTAGCCGTTACACCACCACGTATCGCATTTCTTATAAGCATTTGCTTGGTATTACTTATTAAGAAATACACTGTGTTGTATTTAAGAATGTACTTCTATTTATATTATCTCGGAAGATATCTTTTGTGCAGTTTAATCAAATAATTAATTTGTTAGTCCTTTTCTCCACAATATGAATCACAACTTTTATTTTAAATTAAATACATTCATAAAATACAATAGAACTTTTCCTCACAAGCTCTCCTTAGCTGCTGCTAAGTAATCTCTCCTCTCTGTGTGTTTTTTTCGTTGCTATGGAAACTTCTTTTAGAGTACTCACTGGCCCGTGGCAAGGAACGCCTACCTCAAGGATGTTATTACTATCGGTTATGCTACAGCCCCCCCCCCCCAAGTTTACCATACCATTTGACATCCATACCATTATAAATGGTTATGGTAAACTTTCCTGTAATTGTCACGTTTTAGGTAAGGAGAGCTTATTTTACATTTGTCTAATAACCCATTTTTTACATATCACGAGTACCGACGTCTTGAGGTAACTTTCTCTGGTGGTTTTCCATAAGCCGCTACCGGTTGGAACGTCCTATAGTCTGTAACACACATTTCGACAAGTTACTGTCCTTATCACTTAAAAAACCAAAATTACAATAGGAATATTATACTACAGAATTGTTTTTTTTTTTTTTTTTTTTTTTTTTTTTTTTTTTATTAATAACATCATCTTTAACTGTCATAGCCTCCGCCTGTTTTCCAAGCATACCATTCAAAAATTCTATTAACTACCCTTGGTACATTATATTCTTCATAAGACCGATCCTTTTGAACCATTTTATTGTTGTATAACCGGCAACATTATTTAAATCACATGTTTGGTCCCTGGACCAGTACAATCAACCCACGCTAATGTGACTGGGACACCATTGTTTCTTGCTAATCTAGCATCACCATCACAACTTCATTTTTATTTTTTTCTTCAATACATTACATTATTCTCTCATAAGTAATAACTTTCTCCACTTCATCTTGAATATATTCATATATAGGCTAAGAGATGTAACAACAAAGTCATTTGAAGGTTCTACCTGGACCTCAGCTATACCTGTGTTAACCAAATCCCGAACCTTTCGGTATCATTTAAAGGCAATGCCTAGATAGTGGCCTTATTTACAGGAACTGAGTCTTGACTGTGTGGTGTACCCTCTCTATATGATATTTTACTTCTTAATTCATTACCCATTTATTCTATCATAGTAACACCTCGTTTCTTCTCCACTCATTCTAATGCTCCGGTATACCTTACAAACTATATATTTACTAAAAGAAAGTCTTAATAGACAATAAACTTTTATGTAATGGTATGCTGTGGTAACAGCCGAAGACTGCACATCTGATCGAGATCATCAATATTGGTAAGTTGACAGCTTCCACTTAGTGGTTATAAACTTTTACTATCATTACAGTTGAATTGTGCGCAGCCACAACAATCAGTACTATTTACAAGTGTTTTGTGGCACTGAATAACAACAATATGCCAACTAAAACTTAATAATAATAGTAAATTCCAATATGATAGAGTTTATATGTACACATGTACACATCTTTTTTTTTTTTTTTTTTTTTTTTTTTTTGACCTTTACATAATTCTTTATAATACCTGCAAATTATTTTCATTTTATGTCATATCTTTATCATCAATAACATTTCTACCTATACCACTACAACACCGCATGAATGAAATATTGATTGTGAGAAAGTAGGTACCTGGACCTAAACAGTTAATCATGTTAAGACTACTACATATTCCACCTCTCATTTACTGAGTGGTAGCTGTTTGAAAGGTTTAAGACCAATAACATTATATCTTCCTTTAATTTTATTCCCACCTGGGTAGGCTACTGTATATGAGTTCTCGTAATCTCTACCAATTACTTTATAAGGCCCTTCATATAAGAATTTGAATTTTTTTATCTCTTTATTTATTGCTACTGATTTCCAATGAGTTTGGACCAATACTAAATCTCCAATTTCATATTCTGTGGGCTTGATGTGTGCATCGTGGTGTCTTCTTCGTCTTTCGGCATGTTTCTTCAATTGCTCACATGCCATTCTTATTTTTTCAGCGTAACTATACGTGGTTGTTGGAAATTGAATAATTTCATACACAATGCGAGGAGGTTTCTTTCTGAACATGAGTTCAAAAGGTGTTACAGATGTAGAATCATGCGGTAAGGTGTTAATAACATCTTCTATAGCCCCTAATTCATATGCCCATCTCTGGTGATGCTCATTGCAGTATGTTCTGAACCAACGTCCTAATTCTTTCATGACTCTTTCTGCGGCATTTCCTTGGGGATAGTAAAAGGACGTTCTAAGTATTTCTATCTCGAGACTTTCAAAATAATCATTCCATGCTTTGCTTAGGAATTGAGGTCCATTGTCTGTGAGTACTTTTTTGGTTTTCCGACATGTGGTATGTAATCATTAGTAAACTTTGAGCAAAATTACTTTAGTGGTACTCTTCTTTAGTGGAATATAATCGTATGTATTTTGAAAAAACGTCTAATACAACACATATTTGTGTTACCCCTCCACGAGACATCGGTAAAGGTCAAAAATATCTAGGGCAACTAGTTCTCTGGGTTCTGTGGGTAACACACATTGCATTTCCCCAATCCGCTTAACGTTGTCGGCTTTAACTCGTTGGCATAAGTCGCAATTGGTAATTACGGTCTGTATCCTTCGGGCCATATTCGGAAAATACAATGTTTCTGACATAATTTTGTAACATTATTTGCCCCATAATGTCCATAGCTAAATGATGTTGGAGAATAAAATAATTGACATATTTTTCGGGTATCCATATCTTCCAATCTTCACTGTCTGTATGGTTTCTTCTAAATAAAACTTCATCAAGTATTAAATAAAATTGTTTTTAAATTGTGATTAGTCTCATCATCCTTCAGTTTATGTATGATTTCTTGTATTACCTTGTCTTTCTGTTGCTCTTGTTGCATAAATTGTAAACAATATCTCACCTCCTTTTCTCCTGTTACCCCTTTAATATAAAGTATCCGCGGTTTCTTCATTCCCGATTGGTTTGTTTCAGTATCCTCTAATCCTAGAGGCATTCGCGATAGGGCATCAGCCAGACAGTTGTCTGCTCCATGTATATATTTAATTTCAAAATTAAATTCTTGTAGCAATAAAATCCATCTAGCCAGTCTACCATGTACCAGTTTACACTTCATGAGAAACGTAAGTGCCTTGTGGTCAGTGTAAACTACAACTTGTCTACCTAATAGCAGATATCGGTACTTATGGAAAATCCAAACTATAGCAAGTGCTTCTTTCTGCGTAACGCAATAGTTACGTTCCGACTGGTTTAGCACCCGGCTAGCAAAGGCAGGGTCGCCATATCGCATTTCTTATAAGCATTTGCTTGGTATTACTTATAAGAAATACGCTGTGTTGTATTGAAGAATGTACTTCTATTTATATTATCTCGGACGATATCTTTTGTGCAGTTTAATCAAATAATTAATTTGTTAGTCCTTTTCTCCACAATATGAATCACAACTTTTATTTTAAATTAAATACATTCATAAAATACAATAGAACTTTTCCTCACAAGCTCTCCTTAGCTGCTGCTAAGTAATCTCTCCTCTCTGTGTGTTTTTTTTCGTTGCTATAGAAACTTCTTTTAGAGTACTCACTGGCCCGTGGCAAGGAACGCCTACCTCAAGGATGTTATTACTATCGGTTATGCTACACACGCTCAGTTGCTCTGCTGAGGTGGGCACACGGACCAGACTGCTGTATGCTGAATATAATCTAGAGTGTTGTGTGTGACGTTCTTCTGCTGTCGCTCTGCGATTTGATTTTTTTTTTTTAACTGCTTTGCATCTCTCAATCTGCGATTTGAAACCCCAGATACAAAATAAATGCTGTTAATATAACAACTAAAGTTTTTCAGTTTAAAGCTCCTCTAAAAGTGAATATCTGCCTAAGCAAACATGCAGATACTTCATATACTAAATAGATATTACAGCAACTGAAATGTTTTTTTGTTTGTGAGCGTAGTAAGTTATCTGGAGAGAATACCTTTCCGAATACTTTTCACAAAATCTGCACGTATTTTAAAACCTTTTTGACCCAGGGTATAGACCGCCAATGGCAAGTTAAATATATGATTTTATATTTTGTTTAGTTTAATGTAATATAATTATTACTCTGCAGTTACCCATGGTTAATAATTCTTGTTGTGTGATAAGCCTTGAAAAAAGGTACAACACACAGTGATACATTACATGTTCTGCATTGGTTTCTCGACGCACTTTCTGTTTCGAACATACAGCGCATATACGCATTAGCGTGCTCTTTTTTGAATTTTCAATATGAATGACATTTGAAAAATGTCTCCCAGTAAATCCTTGGCGATATTCTTTATCAGAGCGTCTTCCATTGCTAGGTTCATTCTTGGTATATGCTTCAACAAGTTCTCTAAGGGGGCGTCCATAAATTATGTGAGGTGAAATAGGGGGGGGGGGGGGAGGGGGTTCTTGTTGGACTGTAGAGCTAAAAAAAAGGTCTACAAATGACGCAAAAGTAGATTTCAGGGGGGTATTTCCTAGAAAAGTGCAGCTTTGAAAGGTTGAGACCTAAAAAAATTAAGGTCTCAAAAAGTTGTGAGGGCTATTTCTAGGGGCGGGAGGGGGGGGGGGCTCACGCGAACCAGATTTCACAAGAGTGGGGGGGGGGTACAGAAATCCGGAAAAACACCTCACGTATTTTATGGATGCCCCTTACCAGAGACAGATGAAACTCTGCAAATGGCATTTTTCGTCCGGTTACTACTCGGCAATTAGTGTGAGCATTTAAAATCATTATTCGAGAATGTGGGAAAATAACTTTTTATACCACTTCATAGTGAAAATATAGTGTGAACTGATTCTCGCGTTGGTCTCATCAGCAATAGATATCATATGATCTTCTGTTAGAAATATCAGGAAAAATGACAAACTGCTGGAATGTTAAAATAATCCACACTTGTATCCCGCAGCTTAATCATCAAGCGCATGCAGTTAAACGTGTCATTAAAGCATTCTCTTTTTCAACACATTTCGCTCTCACTATCTGAAGGTTCAAATTCTGAAGAATTTTCACTTTTGGAGATAAATGGTCATTTTCCACCAGCTGATGTACACCGCTTAGGACTATTACTTCAAGATCCTGTCGAAGGGTCATCACTGTGATCCATATCAATGACATCATATTTACTGTTGCTTCTAGTAAGAATCTACATGATTTCTTCCACTGTACAAACACGACGGCATGCCATTTTCTCAGCGAAAACTAAAAGGAAAAGAGAAACACAAATTAAATTGCAGCTATCAATGCTCAAGGGTCGAATAAGGAAAACAACTAACCACCCTGAGTGAAAATATGGCTACATGAAGGGGCCGCTAAGAGGGTAGTGCGTTAACGCGTGCAGAGCACACAGGGACCCCAGCGGCTAGATGTGTATACACGTCCAGAGCACAGACAGGGCGGCGCGTGTATACACGTCTGGAGCACAGACAGGGTGGCGAGGGTGCGTCTGTATACACGTCTGGAGCACTTGGGCGCAGTAGTAGCCATGCGCGTTAACATGTCCAGAGCAGTCAAAGGGTTAAATATGGTATAAAAGCATTGGATTGGATGAAAATGTGATTTGTTGGGTAGAGGACATAGTTGTACATAGGATATGCTTCAGGGTGGTGGCAAAGCATTACAAAACAAAGAAGTTATTTTTAAAATTGTCTCACTTGGAAAAAAATCCTTTGAGTTTTTATTGGTTTATATAATCACTAGCCTGCAAGGGTTCTGGTTAAACAGATTGCAGAAGTTCGGAATATTTTGCTACAAGACAAGTAATAACGATAAATTCTGAATTTGTTGCAATTGCAAAATAGCTTACTGGTTGCATTGTTGTGATATTTTGACAATGTTTGTGATATTACAACAATATCTTACACTAGGTACCGTAACAAAGAAAATACACTGCAGGCATAAAATAAACACTATTATCGCATAAATGATGAAAGACCGTTGAGAAATGTACAAATGCTTAAATAATCAAGGTCTTGATGATATAAAATTAGTATAGGAGGAAAGAGAACCAATTAACCATCTTAATAAAATCTTAAATCTCTAAAAGCATCTCTAAAAGTTATTTATTACATTTCAATATAGTAACAATGAATCAATTGTCAAAATTCTAAACATAAACATTAAAATTCTGAAAGATGAAAAATAAGATAACAGAAAACTTATGAATTTATAAGGTTGGCTATTAGAAATTTTCTACATTTAACCAAATAATTTAAATAAATAAGTATATTTCCTTGAATACAATACAGAATAAAGCAAAATCACATTTAAATAAAACATGAAAATTCAGAAAACACATTGTTTATATAGCAAAATATGGACAGTAAAGATTTTAGCTACAATTTAACTAACAAAAGTTTGATGTAATAAAACAGGTCCATCTCAGTAAACAATTATTTAACATCAATTTAATGATAAACAGAAAAAAGTTTTAAACTGAGTTCAGTGTATGGAAAATGATTAATAATTATGAATTCCACAAATAGGTAACAAATTAAGAAACAGGAATTTGTTAAGCATAAAATATCATTAAAAAGCAATACTTAAGCTAATTATTTCTATAAGCAGTCAAAGTTAAAAAGATATTTGAGCAAGTTGTTGATGAGGTATGATAGGAACAACAGAGCGAGTGTAATTAATAACATTATAGTAAATTTTAACTAAGCACCACCTCAAAGAATGTAAATATATTAAAATCTGAAGCCATAAGAAGTCTGATAAAAAGAATGAGTAAGAATTACTGAAATACTTTTGTGCAAGAAGTTTGTAGAATGTATGAAAGGAACCCCAACACCATACTCGAATCAACCCCACATCAGAAACACATGGCGCTAACTGAGGAGATCACGGGGTTAATTACAACTATGGATAGGCTCAGGAGATATTAGCAACATACTAGGTGTCCCATTCAGTGAGAGAAAATCAATAGACTCAAAGTAATAATTAGTCATAGAATTCAGGATTACAAAAATCCACAAAATCCACAATGCTCTCAGAGTCTAACACTGACTGCTTCATGTGATCTTTAGCTAATCGCTTCATTCACAAAGCACATTCTACATCTAGATTACAGTGGCAGGATGGACTTGTCCATTCCTCACTGGGCAAAGCGGAACTGATGGCCTGCACACTTGCAGCATCTTTTCAATCCAGCTCCTTCTGTTCCTGTGTTTACATTGATTACATAGCTGTTAGCACAATTGGTTTCTGAATATCCGCAAAGGGCATCTTAGTACGAAATTTTATTGGCTATTCAGCATTTGGATACTAAGACAGCACCCAGTCCAGATTGTATTCAGAACCGTTTTCTTAAACAGGTCACAGGAAAAGCAATAGAATACCTTACAGACATAATATCTTCGACAACCAGTATTTCTCTTACCTACAAAAGGTGACCCAAGTGCTAATGTTCAGAAATCTGAGAAAAGATCCATCTTTACCCAACATTTACAAGCTAATTAGTTTACTCAAACCCCTTAGAAAAATTATTGAAAAAGTCATACTTAGATGCCTTACACAACAATGTAAAGACACACCTTGAAAATGGAATTTCAGAAAGCACTACTACACAACACAACAATTAATGCTTATTGATGAGCATGTAACCAGGGGATATAATTTGTCCAGTGTTACCAGGATTTGTTCAGGGGCATTTATTATGATTTTGTGCACATTGTTTTGAATTAACTCCAGTTCCAATGTGAGACTTAGCACCACACCCCAAAACTGGAGTTATATATGTCATAAGTAGCCGAATAAGAGTTAAGTACATTGTTCGGACACTCATTGGAATAATGTGGTCTATATGGAACCTCCATGTTAGCTGTGAATCAAGTTTGACTCCTAGATATTTAACTTAATTCTGGAAGTATGTAAGTTAATTGTGTAGTATCAGCAGTCAACAGTGAGTGTGACTTCATTTTTGCCTTCGTCTTAGTGTGAATAATAGTGCATCACATTTATATTTATTTTAATTCCCTGTTGTGGAAGCCAACATTCAACTATATTAAATGTGAGCTGCAATCTATTGTTTATGTGAGATGGTTGCCATTACTGTACAAGGGTGGTAATATTGTCAGACCGAGCGTGGCGGTGTAACGGATAGCGTTCTCGCCTCGCATTCGGGAGGACGGCGGTTCGATCCCCGTCCGGGCATCCAGATTTGGGTTTTCCATGGTTTCCCAAATCACTCCAGGCAAATGCCGGGATGCTTCCTCAAAAGGCCATGGCCGAATTCCTTCCCATTCCTTGGCCCATCCTTGCCCCCCATCCTTTCCCGTCTCTAAAGACCTCGATGTTGAGAGACGTAAATACAAAAAAAAAAAAAAAAAAAAAAAAAAAAAATATTGTCAGACCGAGAAGGCGATCGATCATCTCTGACACAACAGTCTAATTTGTAAGCACAGTAACGGCAGATTCCAGATGGACTAGTTCAACTAAAATACACTTATACCTTATTGACTAAAAGTTTCATGGGAGCGTATGCAACAAAAATTCTGCATCTTGTGGAATATAAGCAGGAGTGTCTCTAGAAAGTATAATAGGCCCTCCGCTCTTCAATTCATAAATCAACAATATGCTGACCACAGAAAAAATGATGCAAACCATTGATGCTGATGATATTACCACCCTTGTACAGTCATGGCAGCCATCTCACATAAACAATACATAACAGCTCACATTTAATGTGGTTGAACGTTGGCTTCCAAAACAGAAAATTAAAATAAATGGGAGGCGCTATTATTCACACTAAGATGAAGGCAAAAATGAAGTCTCACTCACTGTTGACTGCTAATACTACACAATCAACTTATATACTTCCAGAACGGAGTTAAGTATCTAGGAGTCAAACTTGGTGCATCGCTAACATGGAGGCTCCATATAGACCACATAATTAATAAAGCAAACAACCAACTCAAACAACTATATACCATTCTTAACAGAAAAAGCACACTATTCCAATGAGTGCCCAAACAATTTACGTAACTCTCATTCAGCTACTTATGACATACGTAACTCCAGTTTTGGGGTATGGCGCTAAAACTTACATTGGAACTGGAATTAATTCAAAACAATGTATGCAGTATCATAATAAATGCTCCTTTTGGAACTGAACAACAGATTTATACCAAGATTTACAAATCAGGCCAATACAGCATAATTCAGAAGCCATAACCATGATTTACAAATTCTATACATCACAAAATCTTTTGATATTCACTACACACAATTATGATCACAACCACAGATTTAAACACCTAGAGCCAAAAATATTGCCCACAGATAGGTAAAAACTAATGCATGAACAAGTAAGAAATATGTCATCTGCATCATGGGTCAGTGAAGTTTGGGTTGCATATAATAAAAATGGAAAGCTGATCACGGAGCCAGTGCATTTGCAGATGCAGAAGGCAGCTACACATAATAAGAAATACTCCCAAACAACACTGGTACAGTAGTTGGCACGGTGAGCAGAAGGGATGCTTGTAAGCATAGCAGTTTAGCAATGAAGCATCCTCCAATACTGCTTGGAATTGCCACAGTGTTGTTGTCTCACCCAGCAGCAAAGGCGCAGGCTGGAAAGATGGTCATGGTGGTGGTGTCCGTCATCACCCTAAAGCACGGACATGTGATTTAGCAGCATCACGGATGTCGCTGCTGGTGAAACCCGTAATGTGCACTCCAGGGAAGAGTAAAGGCCCTGTGGGATTGCGGTTGTTATGTACTGGCACTTAACTCAGATGGCGTGAACTTTGACTCACAGCATCCCTACAATACCTGTTACTAATCACTACAAAATTGGCATGTTTCAGGACTATTTCTCAATGGCAGCATCAATGCGTGAGCCAGTTGTAAGTTGCTGCATGATACCATTTCATAGCAAACTAACAAATCCTTCAGCAATCTCAGCTTTGTAGTATGAAATCTGGCACTGTCCTGGCAGTATCTTAGCCAGCCGCCCATATGTCCTCACCTAACTATTGCATAGATTTTTTTCCCAATGCTAAAATGTTTCCACTTTTTCCCCTCTACCCCTTTCTAAAAATTTCATTTATTTGTATCTGATAGACTCATGTAAATGGGTGGATGCATGGATGCATGGACTATATCTCTCCCTAATCCAGTGATCTTCTCCAGTATTTACTAAGTCTAATGAATGCACATAGGGATGCAATAGTAAGGGATGACCACCATGCTAGAGGTGGTGAGAATTGGGGAACCTTCTTTAAATAATTTTTTTAAAAAGCTTGTCAACAGTTTCTAACAGTACTCAGTTGTGGTTGGTTGAGTGTGTCATGTCTCTGTAAGAACTTTGAGAATTATTACCATGTGGGTGATGGATTGGTGCAAAGACGTTATGTTATGAAACTTAGAAATATTTTTAGCCAGAAGCAAAATTACCAAGAACTGAAGGGATTTTCTAATGTTTATGCTAATTTTTGTAGGCAGGTTGTAAAAGCTTCGTCAGAGGTGTGATTTTGAGTGACTTGGAAAAAGCTAGCTGCCATATTCTTCAACAGATGGGTTTGTCTGATGCCTTCCTTAGGTTTACTAATGATACCAGTTCATCTGCAAGAAACATTTAAGAATATGCTGTTTTCATATAAACTGACCTTTACTGAGTGCAAGCTGCTACCTGTTAGCTATTACAGGTTAATTTAATAAATTGGCATTTGATTTTTAAGAAAAAATTCATCTCCAATGTCAAATTTTAGTAGTATGAAATTTATCAATAATGGTCAGAGCTTCAAGCTGTCTATACATATAACCCAGGTGCATATAAAGTTTGACAGAATTCCAATCCAGCCATCCAAATTTGGGTTTTCCATCGTTCCACAAATCACTCCAGATGAATTCTGTGATGGTTCCTAAAGAAAATCTGATTTAACTAATTCAATAATGATTATTATAAATACCTTTATAATGGAAACATGCAACTTGACTGTCATCATCATCCTCAACAGTTTCCAGCTTCCGGCTGGGTCTGCTTCATGCACAAGCCTCTTCATTTTCTTCTTTCATCCCACCACCTCTATCTCACCACTTTGTTCCAGTCTTCTCCTCTCATCCGTACATACTCCTCCACTCCTTCCACTTCCTTGGACTTCCTCTGGGTCATTTACCATGCACCTTAATTTCATGGATTTTTCTTGGGATTCTCTGAGCCTCCATTCTCTTTACATCTAAGTCGGCTCCTTTATATCCTTTCCTATAGCGCTTCATCTTTTATGGTGCGTCTAACCACTGCATTCCTTATTCTGTCCATTTTAGTTACTCCCATTCTACCTCATAAAAATTCATTTCACTTGCTTGTACTCTCATGATGACCCGCATTTTCATTGTCCACGTTTCAGCAGCATACGTCAAGATAGGCACATTGCTTCTCTGTGGCACCTCTTTATTCCATATCAGGCTTCTAATTCTCCTTATAAATGCCTCTGTTTATCTTCCTCTTTCGCTTATGTCGTCTTCATTTCCTCCACATTCCTCTAATACACAACCCAATTACTTGAACCTATTCATTAGTCGTTCCCTTGCCATCACGGTTCCCTGGGTTAACCTATTTTTATTTCTGGTTGTTACCATGTACTCACATTTCTTTACATCAAATTTCAGGCCATATTGCTGAACACTGTCTGTCCATACATCCAACTGCCGCTGAACTTCCTCTTCATCACCTCTCCAGAAAACCGCAAAAGCCATCACCTTCATGTTTTCCTCTCCCATCCTCACTGCCACCTTCTGCATTATTTCATCCATGATTAAACTGAAGAGTAGTGGTTTAAGTACTTGTTTAAGTCCATTCCTTCGTTCCATCTGATCTTCCTTCCCCTATTTTCACATAGCTCACACGTCCTTGGTACAGTTCCATCACTCTCCTGATGATTTCTTTGGGAACTCATCTCTTCTCCAAGGCTTTCCATACCTTACTCCTGTGTACACAATCATATGCTTTCTCAATACGGAGAAATTTCAACATTAGATAATTTGCACACTCATAATGTTTTTCCTGTAGCTGTCTCATAGCCAATATGAGATCTACCATAGATCTCCCTGATCTGAAGCCATACTGCTCATCCCTAGCCCTTTTTCCACTCTGTCACGTATCCTTTATTCAATGATATTCTCACACACTTTGGCACATCAGTGTAATACCTATAAAGTTTTTAAACTCCTTCCTCCTCCCTTTTTTGAATATAGGTATAATTATTGCGTTTTTCCAGTCTTCAGGAGTTGCTCCCTGATTCCATACCTTTGTTATCACACAGTGTAGCCACTTTTTTCCTACTACTCCTGCTGCCCTTATCATTTCCACGTTCACTTCATCAATGTCTGGTGCCTTTCTACCCTTCATCTTATCCAGAGCTGTTTCCACTTCTTCCCAAGTTACATCCTTCTCGTTCTCTACTACATGGCTGTTATTTTCCTGCTTCTCCTGAACAACTGTATCATCCTGTTACCAATATGGGTTCAGTAAGGTTTCATAATACTCCTTCCACATCCTTATTAGTCTTAATGAGCTGTTCATTTTATTCCCATTCTTATCCAGCATGTTGACATTGTCGATCCGCTCCTTCCTATTCCTTTTTACCATTCCACATAATAGTTTCTTATTTCCTTTGTTATCTTCTTCCATCATGTTGGTCCATTTTTCCAGCCACTTCCTCCTTTCTTCCATACTGTCTTTTTGGCCTCCTTCTTTTTCTTCACAAAGTCGTCCCTTGTCTCCTGTGTTCTCTGCTTGACACAATCCCTAAAGGCCCTATTCTTGGGTCCCACTGTTTGTTTTACTCTATCATTCCACCATGCTGTTTCTTTCCACCTATTGGTGTTACCAGTCCTTCCACACACTGTTTCTGCTGTTGGACTATGTTGTTTTAAAATATTCTCACCCCTCTTCCACTGTCCCCATTTCCGCTATTGGTATCTTAATCCTTATTATTTTCTGGTATTCCTCTTCAATACTCTTTTCTGTCAACTTCCCACTCTTATTCTCCTGATTTTCTCCTCTCTGTCGCAATCCTTAGCTCCATTACTAATGGCTGGTGATCACTATCCAGTGCCTCGGATGGAATTACCTTCACATCTGCCACACTCCTCTTTGGTTCACCATGAAATATAAAGTAGTTCACAACTGAATTCCTCTGCCAATCGCTACTGTACCTTGTGACCTTGTGGCTATCTTGCTTTCAGTACCAGGAATTTCCAATTTTCAATTAATTTCTTTTGAAGAGATCCAGCAGCCTTTCCCCTTCTTCATTTCTGCCACCCCATCCTTCTGTCCCTAATACTTCCTCATAACCCTGCCTCTCTGTTCCTACATGGGCATTAGATCTCCCATAATTATTATATTTTGCCCATTTAACTGTCTCTGTAACTCCTGTTCAAATTCCTCCTTCTCTTCAATTGGACAGCCTAATTGTGTGGCGTATACTTGGATTACATCCAATCTTCTTCCTTTGACTCCTATCTTAAACCTCATCATTCTGTCACTAATCTCTCCAACTTCCTCTTTCAGCCCCTCTCTCACAACAAACCCTACGCCATTTCTTCTCCCTTCCTCATTTCCATTCCAATACAGTTGGAAACCATTTCTCAGTTCTCTCCTACCCTTTCCTTTCCACATTGTCTTACTCCACCCCAAAATATCCAACTTCCTTCTCTCCATCATGTCAACAATTTCCTCCACTTCCCTGTATATTCAAGGATCCAAATCTTAAACTGTTTCCATAGTCATGTTTTCTGTCCATTGCTCCATCCTTTTCGGGGCTTGTTTTTGTTTTGTAAGCAGGCTCTATCAACTAGCAACTTGCTAGGCCTGTCGTAGATTCACCAGAGACCCACTGGCCGCCATTTTTCAGGGTTCCTGTAGGGCCTTCACAGCTAATGTATCGATCCCGGTTCACACTAGATCCCCACTGTATCTCTCCCCTACTTTATGACGTTGCCCATCTCCCACCACATGGAGGAGGGTTTGGACTATTGAATAACTGTATTCAATATAAATATAAATATAAATATGTATATTATTGAATTTACATTAGAATATTTAATTTTAAATTTACTCTTTGACAAATTGAGAACAGTTGAACTGAGAGATTAGATTAGAATAGAAATAACTACGTTTGCTGGTAATTTAAAATAAAAATATAAAAAAGCACCACTAACCTTGGTAACCAGAGGTGCCAATTGAAAGGAGAAAATGTAGTTTTCCATGTAGCAAGTTGTGGCAACTAATGACATTTAGCAATATCGTCCACAGAAGAAAATGGTTGACAACAGTAGCATGCAATTCCATGACAACATTGATCAGAAATTACTTTGATACAATTGAGCTATGATATGCATTGATACTGGAATAAAAAATATGAGAGGAGAGAAAAAAATTAATTTAATTAATTAGCAATGAAGTGCATGCCCCAATGGCAATTTCCCTTCACACTCATCCACTTTTTACCTCTTAAATGTTTTCAATCATATATGTGAATAAAAATGCTTCTTTTAGGGTCATGATAGAGAGTAAAATTTTATGTAACATTACCAGATATAATGCAAAATGATATTTGTCTTGGATTTATGTATTAAAGCATAGTGACATATTATTAAAGAAGAAACTGGGAGTGCAAAAACTGAAAGAAATAAAATTAAATTGTGTACTGACAATTCAATAACTTGTGATCAAGATAGGTATAGTAGAGCATCAACAATCCTAACTAATTTGATCCAAGGGTGGTTCAGATTTTTGGTTGATTCAGATTTTCAGTTTGTATTGTTAAAAAAGTACTCCACCTTTTGAGAATCTGATAAAATACAGTATTAAAAATTATTTTGTCTCTAATATTAGAATTATTATTTTATAACTTTAGTTAAGTCTGGTTAAAGACACCAATATCTGTTCGTCAGTCAGCCAGTACGGATAAGTTTGCACAAATGTTTTCACACCTGTGGAAGACGACGGAGTTTGTTGTCAAAATATCATGTTTCCACAACACAGTCTGGTGGGACACCTGTGAAAACTTCATTGTAATTGTAGACAGGATGCAGGGGTAGTGTTAGGGATGGTTAAGCAGAGCAAAAGTACCATGGACCCGGACCTCGGAAGGAGTCCTGCTGGCCAGGATGGCAAGTTAAGTAGAAATAAAGACAAGTTTTAAATTCTGCAACCATGATTTTTAACAGTTTTTCATTAGAATTTTCTGACTTTATGACAACATGGTCGAGGGGAGGTGGTGGGGATGGGATCTAAGTATAATTATCTGGGGCTCAAGTATCCAAGTGCTGACCCTGACAGAATGCCAATTTGGCCCCGATTAATAATAACTGCAGTTTCTCCTCAACTACACTAAATCATTCCCTTTTAATGAAGTCCTAGTAGTCCAAGAACTTACTAGGGTTTAATGTTTTCATCAGAAATTTTAGTGAATTATCATAAAAATTTCATATCAAAACAGTGGTAACAAAAGATCTAAAATTTCCTGATCACTTACCTTTCATCTCATTCCAAATATGGTATTCTTTAACTGCATGCAGTATTTCTCTGCTTTACTGAAAATGTATCTGTGAGGAAGATTTGGTGAAGGCGGGAAATACCATTTAAATACCCCATCTCCACCAAATCTACCTCATCGACTCAAGTGAACTTTGCACTACTGTAAACATTTTCTTTTCTGCAGAAGACCCAAAATATTAAAAAATTAAATTAATCAAATCATATATAGTCTGTAAATAAGTTTAAGAAACTATCATTTTCTGATTTGACACCATACAAGCATAGAAAATATATGATTTAATTATTCAGGCTTTTAATGGAATTTATATTATCTCTATATAGACGCAAATTAACTGCAAAACAATAAACAAGCCAGGAGTCATGTGTAAGCTACCTTACTCTCTATTTTCGATATTCAGTTAAAATCCGGCGTAGTTTGAGGTTAACAGTCAGTACACGATACCATAGTTGAAACCGAAATAACAACACTTTAAGTTCAGAAAAGTAAATACAAACCATAAACTTACCTAAATGAGCGTAATCCATAATAATTCTGAAGCAAAATACACAAGTTTGGTTACACAACAATAACACTAATATTCCACTAAATGGAACACTGTAAAGCACTCTAATAATTATAATTTCACCATTTGATATAAAATTCACCAATAACTCGCAGTTCCAGACCAATTTAAAGCAGTAAATATGATTTCTAAAGCATCTCCACATGGAGTGAATTTCAATAATTAATTTCAGCACATGTAAATAGTTTTAGAGCTTTAAAAGTAGATTTAACCAAGCAAAATAACTGGCCAGTCAATATTCTTTAAGTTTCCAATAACCATCAACTAATAAAAAGAAGTTATAAATAAATAAAAGTCCACTTTTTAATGACGTAGTAGAAGCCGATTTGGAAATTAAATTACTCTCTGACTAACACATTTCACGAACTAAAAACTTTTCTAAAGTATTTAAATTAAATAAAATTTCGATTTAAAATTAGTTTCAGGCCACAATAGACTTTAAATAAAAAGTGAAGTATTGGTTGCATCACCTACGAAACCAGTAAAATTTAGAAATTCTAGCCTTAACCAATTTAAAAGATTTTTACACCACTAAACTCAGCGAAGGCTGGGGAACACTTTGAAAATAATATAAACTTGATATTCTAAAATTTTGCAAATCCATATTTCGCATGTGACGTATGATGACGTATCGCAATACTCGAAACAAATGAGCTTTTAAATTAACCAACTTTCAAAATTCATTTTCACCGGTCTGGAAGCTCCAAAAACAAAACCAATCACATCACCACACTTGTCTCGCTACGCTCTTAATCTTGTGATTTTCTGGTAGTTTGTAGTTAACAGATTCTTTTTCTAGATAGACTATTGTCTAGGTCAGTAGGCCATTTTGATAAAAGTTAGCCTCATCAGTCTCTCCCGGAAGTTTAACAGAACGGCTTGAGGAGACCACACGCATCTCATGTGTTCTTAAGTTTGAGAAAGCCCGGGCTCGCGGTGGCTTATGGGTAGGCAGGACCAGAGCAGCATGGTTGACCGACGCAATTGCTAAACAGGCATAGCAAACTCTAAAGTCTAAAACTTTCCGACATGCGTTCAGCTTAACTTTCAATTTCATTCGGGGTGGTGCGGACTGTTCTGTTTCATGACTTGTGATCTTTGGCAAATGATTTTCTCCGATTGCCATTGCTAACTGTGACTTTTTATAAATTCTGTGAAAAATTTTAAGAATATATTCTACAGTGATCAGAACTCAGACTTTCATTTCTACTTTAGTACCTTTCTTAAAGGAGGTTAATCTATAAGTGGCGGCCGCATTAATTATTAAAGTTAGCATTCTACAAGGTTTTACAAGGTTATAGAACTTTTTCCGAACTTTGACAACTTTTTGGATGACTTCAAGTTTAGGTATACAAGCCGAAACCGACCCCGCTATACGGTCTTGTCCCTAACACATGTAAACAAATTTCATTCCAGTTATTGTGATAACATTCGCCTGTAACATTGACAAATCAAAGTTATTTTTATAAGTAAGTTGCCTAACAGTATAAAACCAATCTAAAATACAAAGTTCTTTTATTAACAGAAATAGAGCAGTGATAGTGGTAGGTGCAGGAAAGAGTATTGATAGAAACGTGAGTTATAGTATAGAGAGTGACCTGAGGAAGGTGGGAAAGGGGGCAAAGCATACCAGGCTGGAGCTCATGCATTTCCTAAGTTGCCATGACCGGGCACAATTGAACTATGCTGTGAGGCGGGGGTTAATGTGGAAACGGAAGTGCTAACTGGTAAAGGCATTAGTTTTGTTTTGGGGGTTGTGCCTGTGAACACCATTGGTAGGTGGGGTTTCACCAGGCATGGCCTACACCTAAATAAAAGGGGGACGGGAGTAGTTTCTGAGTTGTTAGCTAAAGCAGTGAGGGAGCCCATTTCCATTGATGGGGTCAGGACCTAGCCTTTTTTAGGTTAGGGGCTGCTGGTAAAGGGGCAAAACTAGATTATCAAAGTGATACTGATTGCAGATTCACGATGGGAAAAGTCACAGATGGTAAGGAAATACATGATGTGGCTGGAAAAAAAAAAAAATCTGACTGGGGTAAAACTGGGAAAGAGGAGATTTATTTATTTATTTATTTATCAATCTTGTTCCATGGATCCCTGCTGAGGAAGTACCTCTGGGATGTGAAAAATGCTGAAAATGTAAAGCCAGTAATAAGGGTGTTAACGGTAAACTGTAGAAGTATAATGCACAAAGTAATCAAATTTGCAAACTAAATAGAGATGCACGAACCACAAGTAATAATTGGGGTAGAGAGTTGGTTAAAAGAAGAATACTAGACAGTGAGGTTTTTCCTGATTGTTACAGAGTGTACCGCATAGATAGAGGAGCAATTAGTGAAGGAATTTTCATACTAGTTAGCAAAAACTACCACAGTTCACTGGCATTCATAGATCAAGACCATGAGATACTTGGAATAGATTTCTGGGGTAATAAAAAATAAAAATCAGAGTGTTGGTTGTCGAAGAATGACAGATGAAGTAAGGCTCTTGGGGAGAAATTAAATTTATACTCAGATTTCAGAGGTGAGAATTGAATGATCATCATTGGTGGGGATTTAAATTTACCAGGTGTAAACTGGGAAGGAAATAAGATAAATAACACAGGGGAACAAAAATTTGCAAATTTCTTAATAAGGGAAGGAGGATTTACACAAATGGTTGACCAAAACACTAGGGGACAAAATATATTGGATATATTTCTAATTAAGCCCGATTACTTGTGGGGTGTCAAGTAACTGAAGAAATAAGTGATCATGATGCAGTTCTAATGGATATTAGAGGATTCAGTAAACCAGCAGCCGAAATTGAAGGGAGAAATAGGTACAATTATAAAAAGGCACAGGATTCAAATTTGAAGAGATATGAAAAAACATAAAGGGGCTGGTGTCGATAATATTACTACAGATATCTTAAAGATACCTTATCTAGAAATATTATTTAAATTGTGTCTGGATCGTTGCTGCTTACCACAGGACTGGAAAAGTGCAATAGTAGTACTGGTACATAAAGGAAGAGTGAGAAATACAGTTGAAAATTACCAACCAATCAGTTTGACATGAGTGGTCAGTAAATTAATGGAAAGACTGATATACAACCACATCAGAAATGTATGTGAGGAACGTAAGTGGTTTTCAAGTAGGCAACATGGGTTCAGGCAAGGATATTAATGCGAATCTCAGTTGGTGGGATATATGCAAGAAATTTCAGATGAAATGGACAAGGGAGGCCAAATTGATAGTGTAGCACTAGATCTTTCAAAGGCGTTTCACAGAGTGAGTCATAAAATGGTAGTAAATAAGGTAAAAACTATTGGAGTGGATGAGAAAGTGATTTGCTGGGTAGAAGAATTTTTAAAAGGTAGAAAACAGAAAGTTAGGGTAGGTAATGCAGTATCATAGGAAGTGGAAGTAAAATTGGGAGTGCCACAGGGTAGCGTATTGGGACCACTGCTATTCATTATTCTAATGAATAATTCTGTTGATTGTTTACTATCTGAAATTAGATTGTTTGTAGATGACGTAATGCCATATAAAAGGATCAAAATGATAGAGGATTGTAAACAGTTGCAGGGTGATCTAGACAGGATGTGTAGTTGGGTTGGTAAACATGGGATGAAGATAAATGCAAAGAAGAGTCAGCGTATTAGATAAACAATCAAACAACAAAAGGTTAATTATGTATATAAGGTGAGGAAAGAATTGCTTGCTGAAGACTTGAAATGTAAATATCTTGGCATTACATTTGATAACAAGCTTAACTGGGCAGGACGCATTGGACAGGTGGTAGGTAAAGGTTTCAAAATTCTGCAATTGTTGGAGAGAGTGATGAGGCGATGTACAAGAGAAGTAAAGGAATTGGGTTACAAAACTTTGGTCAGACCATTGCTCCAACATGGTAGTGTAGTATGGGATCCTCATTTTGCATATCAAAACAGGAGTTGGAGAGAGTTCAATAAAGGGCTGCTAGATTTGTTTCTGGAAATTATAGCAGAACACAATCAGTGATGGATATGATAAAGGAGCTGGAATGGGATTCATTGCAAGACAGGAGGAGGATGAGGAGGGTCATGGGAGTGTACAGGGCGTATACTGGCAATGAGGCATGAAAAGATATTTTAGCAGGTATGAAAATTAGTGCATGGAAGGGAAAAGATGACCATGACCACAAGCTGGCACTCGTTTCAAGCACAAGGGTGTGAGAAGATTCTCTTTTTTAGGTAGGGGTGTCAGGGATTGGAATGAGTTACCAAGAGAAATGATGAATAACTTACCAAAAACTTTGAAAGAATATAAAGATAAAATTTTCAAAGGGTAAATGTATTGTAAGGGTCGTTTTGGGCTTTATTATTAATTAAGAATGATTTAATAAATGTTGGAGACATTGGCGAAGTTAAGAGTCAAGAGTTGCAGGCACGCAGCGCAGACGCAAGCAAAGTCGTTGCCCCGTTCAGGAATGCTGAATAGCATGTCAGCAATACCTTCTTGTGACGCAAAGCAGAGCCAAAGTGGGCCCTGTACAACCAATAAATCGTTGTATTCATTACCGGTGAGCTTAGGAGCAACATCGGGTAGCGAACCGCTAGCCTAAAGCTTAGCCGCCCTGACTCGGACGTCCTAACGATCTTAAGTTCCATCCAGTATTAATAGACTGACTTTCACTTAATATCTTCTACGATCAGACTAGAGATCCCGTAGAATAAGTGTGGACTCTACTTCTCGGTATCATCGTCAAATGTACTATAGGCAGCTTGATTCCATTAAACCGTTTATCCACATTCCGTCTTGATTATTTGAGTATATAGTATTCCAATAGTAAAAGTGGTGTCAGACAATCCTGATTGAATTAATTGGTTAGCTTGCAAGAAGTCAAGATGGTATCCGGAAGAAGATAAGAAGAGGAGATAAACGCTAAGGTCAGTCACATGTAAAGCCACATTCCCAATTAATGGTGAAAACGCCCAACGCAGTCACCTAACCACACGGCCAGCCCGTTACAGTATATGGGTGCAAGATAGGGGGAGGATGGGGGTGTAGGGAAATTGCAACTGAAGCCTCTGCTCCATTGCAATTAAATTAAATCAAAACAATTAAATTAATCTAACTCTGCAATATTTTGAATTTATGTAGAAGAAACATGCATTATTTAGATCAGATTAATGTGTGGTTTAAAAGAAATTACTACTGACATAAATAATTATAGAGAAACTATATCAAAAAATGTGTATTACCTTAACAATTTTAAAGAGGTTTGAAGGCTGTAAACTAGCAGTAGGAGGATGGATCAAATGTTAATCAGCTTTTTTAAATCGCATGTGAATTAATGTACTAGGCACTATTTACAAACAATATGTACAACAGTTTATTTAGAGAAACAAAACAGATCTTACCTTTGTAGGGAAAGCTGGCACATGAAATCACAGGCATTGTTGACCATACAAAGCAACATGGGAATGTTATGGCAGATTTTTAAATAATTTAAATTTGAGCATTAGATTTACATAAAATATGCACTTTTGTCACAAAATAGATAGTACCAGGTGAATAACGTAAATCAATAAACAATTTAAACCCATTTTCAAACAAAACAAAATGCAGATACATATTCATTATTTTAAAGTGATAGTTATTTGAATAATGAATTGTAATTCACCAGCTTTCAATCACCTATCCATTGTTATCTGGTTTAATTATTATTATTTGTTGAGCTAAATACAATGAACTATGATTTACACATTTTCATGCTTTGTTTAGAGGTAAATAATAACTGCAATTAAAATCAATAAAACTATTAGCAGAAATTGCACCATCTAATATCAAATGTTTTCTTGCTGTACGCTACAAGGAATGATGCAGAGTCTTCCTGTACAATGTTGACGCATTTCCTTCCTCAAAATAGCTTTTAAGACATCTTTGTATGCAACGAGTAATGTTTCAAAGCTTGGCAGTATCAAAAGTGTAAAAACGTTGGTGATATGAACATTTGTTCTTTTCTCTCTGGTTCATATTTCTATTTAACTGCTGCTTGTCTCTTGTTATTGTTTTCTTCTGTTATAACAGTTTGTTTGTTTATACAGGTTGTTAATAACTATTTTATCAAATTTTTTAAAATTTTTCTTCTTTATAGTTTTTAACATAAGATGTAACAAAATCTGAAGGGAGTTCCAGATTCATTCTTCCAATATTAATCTTGTAACGATCAATCTTATTTTAATACGTTTTAGTTTTCTTGCATTATATGTTCCTCCAAATAGCGATGCATGATCAGTTGGTCAGTAGCAAACTACGGAAGATCTCTGGGCATTAAAAATATTGATTGAGTTCTGAAAATGGATTGATGCACACTCATTACAACATAAAATAATATTGTATTCACTTTACTGAGCAAGTAAACATTTATCATTCTGATATTTTTGTCAATTTTTTTTTTTTTTTAACCTCATTCAGTTCTTGAAATTCTTTCACTGCTCTCTCTGTCAAATAAATTAACCTTACATTTGTTCCTTCCTCAATATCATATTAAATGCTTATCATCTAAATACTAACAATTTTCTGAATATCTTCCATTTATCACTGATTCCTTTTGCACCAACATATTCTTTGAGATTTTGCCTCAATTTTTATCAATTCGTCTGCTTATTATCATTTTAAAAGCATTTTTTATTGTTTTAGACTAGAACATGAATGTTGCTTTCTATCTTCTCAAACTACATTCTTTAATCTGACTTCAATTCTTCTTGTCCAAAATGCTCTGCATTATGTCGTTTTCTCACCAGTAAGCACTTCGTTATTACATACAGTGCTCTATTATTACAGAGTCATAAACAGCTAGGTGTAATATTTCCGGAACTGTTGTTTATATATCATCTGTTTCTCCTGTTACCAGTCTTAATTCGTACAAGTGTTTTATATATTTGGCTTTAAGCATTATTTTGGGGTTTTATTTTATAGAATCTATCTCCATTTACTTGTGCTGTAGAGATTTTATAACATATTTCTTGTAATGCAATATGTAGGCATCAGGAGAGTCTGGAGCTGATGTAAACTGATTATAGGACATACTGATTAACTTTAGAGTATATGTGGTGACTATTTCTGTTAGGAAACAAAATTTAGGTCACAAAAAAAAATATATACATATTTCTTTTCACAATTTTAATATATTTTTTCTAGTGAGAACAGAAACTGGTATTAATCATTTGAAAATGGTTCCTAGACATAATTGGACACTAGGTATTTAATGTCCCTGAAGGAAGTGAAGCAACATAAGTGAACAACGAGTTTATAGTTCTGCTAATAAGGAAAGAAAAGTAACAGTGTATATACACAACAGAATCATTTCATCTACTTACTTCTACCGGCATTGAAAATGAATTGAACAGCATCTTCTTCTGTTTCAGAAATAACATTTCTTTTCTCTCAATATTTAAGAGTACTTTTGCTAAACTGACAATACTTTTATTTCATAATGATCCTAAAGTATACTGAAAATCGAACGAAACAATTGATAGTAGGAAACAATGTATTGTACAGTGTGTTAAGTACACATGGACACATTATATCTGGTTGTTTACCATAGCAACAAGTTCCTTTTCGTGCTACAAATAAAAATATTATTATATTGGTTCATACGCCACATTGGTGATTAAATGTGATTTAAGTTAGTTGCGCATCGCTTCCTGATTGCCAAGGAGGAGACTTCATCGCTTACTGAGCTAGACACTTCCTTGTGACTATTTCTGTGCACTAGAGCAGTGTGATTATCGATTGTGTTTACTGTTAAACTGTGAATAGCGGGTTTGTTTAGGAGGGTCTGTGTATCTCACCACCATGGCAGGTGGTGAGTATGGTGAAGGTTGTACACAGCCACAGACTAACAATACTTCACCAGGTAACATGTGTACCAGTTCTGTAGTGTGTGATGCACTGAAAACACTACTAATGGACTATGCTGATGGTTCTCCACTGCCCCAGAAACTATGCAACAAAAGGTAACGCCAAGAAGATGACAATACAATAGCACTGAAAGAGGTGGTAAACATTCTGCTGCCAATTCCATCAAAGACGCCGCTGCCAGCTCCATCCTATGAAAAGCAGACAAGGTTCCCCACACACCAAGCTAGTTTGGTAAGTGAAGACACTTCACAAGCCGTTGATGCTAACGCACTGCCACGACAGCTGCACTTCTGTAGAGAAACAGATTTCGCGCCATTAGTTGTGTATGCGGAATATGAACCTAGCTATTGGAGAAGCACAAAACAAATCTAGGTTGTCTTCACCCAATGGTGGTAGGGAAGCTTATACGTGATGCTGTGCCTGGCATTAGAAACTTTGTCAAATATAAGAAACAAAGGAGGAAACAAAGTAGAAATATAGCTTAAATCTCCAAAGTGGGCTAATCTTTTGGCAGCTTGCAGTAATCACCCTGAGCACATACAGTGTTACAACCCTAGTTTTTTTTCACTATTAAAGATGGTGTTGTTAAGAATGTACACCACATGCTTGCTGATGCAGAAATTCTACAGGAAATATAATCTGTTATACAAGTTAAGGAAGTGCGATGTATAACGAGGAAAATTGTAAAAGACGGAGATGATGAATATGTTCCTGCCCAATCGGTCCACCTAATGTTAGGTGGGCAGTGACTGCCAGAATATATCAGTATTTTTAACACAAGATGTAGTGTAGAACCATACATACCCATACTGTTTATGTTTCAGTCACCTGAGAAGCAAAGCTGCAGTGCATCCAGCTGTGCCAAGTGCATGGGCAAACACATAATGTATAGCTGTGATTTTCAATGCCCATTTGTCAGTATCTATTGTGAACGCAACCATTTGGCTACCAATATAAACTGTCCAGAATTCCGGGAACAGAAAAGGAGAACATGATACTCCATAACATGATTCGGAACAAGGCCCGGCCTTAGAAACTTATGTGAAACGCACAGTGCCACCACCCACACCTAAGAGCAACAAGGAATATCCACCTTTGCCCTTGTTAAATAACATGGAACACCCTCCACCATGGCCAGTTGGTCAAACACCCGGGCTTGCTTCATCCAAAACACAAGTTAGGGCTGCAAGAAATCACTACACAATCAGACCACCACAGCCACAGTCTGCATACAGCAGTATATAACAACCTGCTGCTCTTCATGGCCCCTGGCAGCAAGGCAGAATACCTAGGAAACAGGCAACATATGATGCAGAAAACAACCAGCTGTGTATAAGTACCACCTCTCACCCACAGGAGCTGTATTATGATGCATACAGGCATGCCAGTGGACCTCCCATACAGAAGAATCCATATGGTGCGAGCAATAGGGTAACTAATGAGGAAATAATCGACAGAATACGTAGACTTGTTACCTCACTTTTCAGCAAGGCCACGATAGGAAGTCTTCCACTTAACTTGAGGGGCCACATAACCACATTCCTGAACACTGATTGTACACAAAAAAATTAGACAACTACACGAGATACGGGAATAGATTGTGTGTGGTCCACTGGGGCTAGCAACGATAATATCACACCTCCTTACAACTGCAACAATGGGTAATCACAGTTCAAACATCCTACAGTGTAATTCCAGGTCTATATAGCAGCTGTATTAGAAACTGGGTTGAAACCCGAGGAGAAATTTATGTGCACGGGATTCAGAATAGTGCGTGCCGATCATACAGGAGGTTATGGGGGGGGGGGGGGGGGGGGGGAAGTAGCTTTACTTATTAAGAAAAGCTTACACTTTCCAGAAATAAAGATTCTGAATACAGCTCCCACTATTGAGGCTTGTGCGATAAACCTGAAAGTTATGGGGACAGATACAACAGTCATAGATATGTACAGACCTCTGAACACTAATTTCAATAAACAAGATTTTTCAAATCTTGTGACGTACATCCTGCAGCCTGCTCTTATCATGGCTGTCCTAAACACATACCATAGTATATGGGGATGTGGAAGAACAGAATGGGCTGGGAGGCTGCTTCTAGAAGCGCTGGATAACACAAATCAAATAGTTTTAAATGATGGTACCGAAACAAGGATAGTTAGGCCGACATACCACAAATTAGCAGTGGACATATCATTAGAATCGTCATCTATATCTATGGCAGCCAGATGGAAGGTTATCCCAGATCCTTCCAGATCAGATCAATCGCCGATAATGACCACCTTCTGTGACTGGACAAACAACAACACTGAGACGATTGTCATACCGTGGAAGATAACTAACACAGATTGACTGAAGTATGATAAATAAGTAACAAGAAATCTTGAGGTGCCTTATGACAGCCATTGAAAAGGCGGCAACGAAGGCTATCCCTGGGATTAAACTGCACACCTGCCATAGGAAATCACCTCCTGGTGGGATAAAGATTGTCAACTAGTGGTAAAAGAAAGACAGATGGCTCTCAGGAAATACAAAGACTTGGCAACAGAAGAGAACTATATGTATCTCCAGAAGATAGAAGCAAGGACTAAAAAAGTCTGGAAGGATGTAACATAGCAGTTCATAAAAAATAAAAATAAAATATATATTTAAACTGATAAGGAGAGTTGAAGGAATGAATAAAATAGAATAGCAAGTCTCTGGAAAAAAATAGAACAGAGAGAGAATTGTTGGTAGAGCTGGTGAGTAAGACAGATTAATCTAGCAGAAGATTAAGTTTTGATATAATAATAATAATATTTTCATAGTGAGAGATTGGAAATAATAGTTGTGGAGAGAAAATTGACAGATCTTGAGTAGAAAAGAACCTACAAATCTTTAGAAACAAACATAATTCAAGATTATTACAGACACGGTCGTTGTTGGTATGAGATGATTTTAGACAGAGCAAGAAAAAGGAAATAAATTGCAAAAGATACAATATTAATTCTGCCTATAAAATATATTGATTTCATATCAGAACAAGCATAATAATGTGACAAGGAGAAAAAATGCCAAGGCTGGACTGCCTTCTGTAACTCTCTCAACAGAACTGCTCCAGTAAAGGAGATTTGGTGAAAAATAAAAGGCTTCCAGAATGCGACGGGATCTATACTTAATACTGCCCCAGCTACACTAGTTGTGGAAGACATTTTGCGCAACCTTACCCCAGCCACAGCTTTGGAGAAGATGGGACACAATGTGACACTTTTAGCAATCTTTACAGAAGTGGAAATTGAAGCGGTACTTAAACATAACAATAACAGAGTCCCTGGCCCAGATAAAATGAATTATAGCATGCACTCATTCCTCCCAAGACGAGTGATGAATAAATTCTTAAGACTGATGAACTCTGCGTGGAGCAAATGTGTGAATGTACTAGAGATGAAGCGCATGAAAGTAGTGCTAATTCTGAAACATGGTAAAGACCCCACACTTGCCTCATCCTACAGGCCAATATCACTTTTGTCCTGTGGTCTGAAAACTATAGAATGGATGGTCAAACTCCAGCTGGAGTGGCATCTAGAAAACAACAACCTACTACCAAGGAACAAAATGCGTTTCAGGAAAGGCAATGGTATCAATCATATAGGTAGTTGCACACATTATGACAGATAGCTATGAGTGTTACCACTCTAATGCGTATCTCATGACCTTGTACATGGAACTAATAAATGCTTATGACAATGTGGTGCTATCAGTTACATCTAGGAAGCTATTGGACATAGGCCTACCTAGCGAATTTGTCCCTAATCTCATCTCATTGCAAGCAGAGTGTTCTCTAGAGTTTCACATCAATGGTACAATAGTTGGCCCTTGAATAACAACTTACGGCCTTCCTCAAGGCCCCGCACTCTCTCTGCTGTTGTTCAATGTATATACTAGCGACCTAGCTCACTGGTAATAGGAAAGGTGATGATGCTCCAGTATGTAGGTGACTTGTGCTTCAATATAATGATGAAAGAGCTAGTTGGTTGCAAGAACACCTTAGGTGACATGATCTGTCGACTATGGCAGTGGCTGAGGAACAATGGCTTGGACATATCCCAAACCACATCAGTGATATCAATTTATAGGAGACATAGAATCCCTGATAAGGGTGAGTTACAGCTCAGATCCTACCGCTTCCCATATCGACGAGTTGTAAAATACCTGGGCATCACAATAGATAACAAGCTTAACTGGAAACATCAAATTAAAGACATTCTAAGCAACTGTGAAGCATTAAAGCAACCACAAAACTCTGGTGGGGTACAGACCCGAAAGTTGCCCTGACTCTACACCGATCACTCATCAGACCACATTTTGATTACACAAGAATGTTCTTTCGATCAGCAGCGGATAACACCCATCAAATCCTTGTCAGAAATCAGTACAAAGCACTATGAATATGCACAGGGACTATGGCGTCAATACCCACTAATGCACTACTGGTAGAAGCACTAGAGCCACCTCTCCATATAAGATGTATGCAACTCTGTAAACAGTTTCTGCTTAAACAAAAGAATATTAATAACAACCCCCTCATCCAGATTGAAGACTTTGGTAATCAATTGAATTGCAGAAGATACTGGTCACGTAAAAAGATCCCAGTGCTAATAATCACACTAAATGAAATCAACAATTACAACAACAACAGCGTAATGTCAATGCACCTCTTTGCAGAGTTTTGTATTGCATATGAAGCAACTGTTACAACACTCAACATGAGAACCGACATCAATCTGGAAGCCCCCTGTCATGTCAGTACCGCTTAGCTGGCAGAATTCCTTGCTCAATGAGCCAAATGCGTCTCACATCTACACAGATGGTTTGAAATCAAATTCATCAATGGGCTGTGCATACTTGTATCTAAAGAGGAAGCTGTATGGTATATTCAAACTACCCGGGGAGGCATCCATCTTCTTAGCATAAATGGAAGCAATTCAGAAGGCAACTGAGTATGCTGAGGGTTTGATGGACACAACATCAGTGATAATATCAGACTACCACTCATCGTTAGCCAGCCTACAAGGACTTCAAAAAAGATGGTATCTTATGCAACTTCTTGGAAGCAGCATTATGGATGAAACAGAAAGGAAAAATGCTGGTGTTCGTGTGGGTGAAAGCCCAAATCGGCCTAGAAGGAAACGAACAGGTGGATCAGCTGGCTAAGTTAGCTTGTGAAGAAGGCAGTGCTTACCCGTTCATAACTGTGAGGGATCTAATGACAACTGCTAAAAAAACAAGCAGAGAGTGGGAGGAGTCACAACTGGTCACCACGACAGATCCACCCCATATTCCCTAAACAGCATTGGCACCATCAACTCAAGATCCCAAGAAAAGCTACCGTAACCATCTCCAGGCTAAAGTGCAACCATGGCAGTTTCCCTGCACACCTGAACAGAATAAACATATTTCAAACCCCCTTATGCAAATGCGACGAGATGATCATAGGGGACATTAACAATATCTTCTTTGGCTGCAAGAACAGATAGAACAGCACCACAGACCTAATAGAGCATCTGGAAGGAATAGGTCACTTTCCACCATCAAAGGTGTCACATCTCCTTGCGACTCACAATACCAGGATCTTCATACTGCTATTCAAATTTCTAAAAGAATGTGAGATGGACATATAAAACTATAGATTCCTATGAGCAATAGTGTTTTTCACACTTGTTGAATATATCTAATAACTTAAATAGTGTCATAATGTACTTAATAACAGATATGAAGTATTGTAATAGAGATAATGTATTTGTGATAGAATACCTATTATTTGTGCTATGGACGTTTATGTGCTATAATACTCATAAACTGTGTTATGGCTGTACTATGGCTGTATGGCTTACTGGCCCACTGCCAATCTATACTATTATAAGTCTGTAAGCAAGCTGAGTGTGTCTCTTTATTTGAAAGGGAGCTGCGCAAAAACTATGACATCAATTTGGACGGGGTTTTCAAATTTTTAGAACTAATGAATGGTGCATGTCAAAATCTGAGAAAATAGTTAATGACTTATATGTACTATTGGAAGGAGTAAGCAATTAAAAGCCTTTATATATGGAAAATTGTGGGCCGCGGATCAGTATGCATTTTCAAACATTAACTCCTTTTGTAAAAATCTGACAAAACTAAGGATTTCATTTTATTTTTTTACTTTTGTTATTCAGTTTTCTTTACTGCAGTACTCTAAAATAAACAGAATACGTGAATCAAACATAATTACCATTTATTTATTTCGTAACAGGTCAGCTGTCATGTGAAATGCGTTGGATTACTAATGTGGTAGACACAGTTTGTCATTGGTAGACAGTCAAACAGTTTGTTTCTGGTACAATATATCTTTATCTTATGTGATCGCTAAAGGAAGTACAATAAACATCATTCCACCAATATTTCTTCCTTACATATCATTATGGATACAAAATTCAGTTTCCCCCCCCCCCCCTCAAAGAAGGATGTCTTAGAATAAAAGCTAACAATATGTAGTTTTTCAAAAATAACTTCTACAGAACTGCCCATATTTCGATGAAGTTTATTCGATTAATATATATTTGGTGGCTCTCATGTGCAAATATTCTTCAAACCAGAGGCAGTAAAATAAACTGTCCTTTCTATAAAATAACTTCATAACCCTGATTTTCTAATGTCTATCTCCATACATGCAATTGAGTTAATGACGATAGCAACAAGCAATCAATGAAATTACAAATTAACTAGGCATCTTGACAGCTTATGTTACACCACTTCAATTATAATGCCTTATGCTGTAACATAGTGTGTCAAATGCCATTCTGGTTTTCAACCTAACGAAAACTTGGCTTCTGTAACATGCGCATTAATACATTCACTGTTTTGCTATTGAATCTTGGCCTGCTGGAGGTACTTATATGTGACTGAAATAATAACATCAATAATACGGCTTTATTGAAAGCAAAGAGAATTTAATATAATTCATATCCTGATTCTGCATCGCATTAATTATAAAGCTAAATTCATATTGTCTCTTATGTTTCAACAAAGCCTATCAACTGTCATCATAGTCCAGGCTGTACTTCAACCAAACCACAACCTCAGATACTATTGACGTTCGAAAATCATAGCTTCAGTCAAACATGCATTAATACATACACTGTAGTGTCAACAAATCATGACATTTGGAATTATTTATATGTGGCTGAAATAATGACATTAGTAATAAGGTGATTTGAAAGTGAAGTAAATTAAAAATAATTCTTAATGTGTGATACCATGCAAGATTAATTTTAATCCAGGTAAATTTATATTTTACAGCAAAAATAACTGATCGTACCAACATCTTGTCAAAATAAAACCAATATCCTAACAGCAAAAGGAAAAAAATTATTTCAGAAAATTAAATTGGGATTGGGAATCACTGGATGAAGGTAGGAGGGGTGAAGAGAGTGCTGGGAATATACAGGGCATATGTTGGTGATGGGGCAAGGTGGGATATTGGTCAATTAATTAGGAATAGTGCATGTAAGGGGCACTCAATTTCATGCATCCGTAAGAGAGCAGGAAAATTTTCTTTTGTTGGTACAGATGTGAGGGATTGGAACAAATTACCAAGTGAAGTAATGTGTAAGTAATATATCAAAAACACTTAAGGAATTTAAAACTAAAATTTGTAAATCAGAAAAATAAATGTGGGAGGGATTTAACACACCAATTATAAAAGAAAATGTAAAAAAAAAAAAGAGGAATAATTAGATGACTGGGAGAATTGACAGCAGAGTATTAGCTCCATTGAAATGAAATTATTAATAATAATAAATCGTGCAGTACTCCGTATCAGCATTAAAAATGGCACACGGAGGCATTACAGTGATCAACCTACTAAGTAAGGTGAAGTTAACATTTTATTTATCTTAAAAATTGATGCACCTACTTATATCACGAAAATAAAATCCTTTCTAAACAATTTTTTTTTCTCACCACAATTATCTCTATGAATTAGTACAGTTAATTTTTCAGTTACCTTTTCTACTATTTCATAAATTGTATAAAATTAAAATGTGAATGAAACTAAACTCTCAGACATCAGTATAAAAACAGAACCTAAGGCAATAGCTAAAACAAAGGAAAGTTTTTAGAAGACCTTTAGAATTCACTCCTCTCAACGTTAATATTTGGAAATAGAATAAAATCGGTAAATAATTTTTACACATACCAAAGCAGACATGGGTGAAGCAGCAAGCAAATGCTAGTAATAAATAATAATAATAAAAAAAACGTACACAGGTAAAATTTTGTCAGTGGTATATTCAAATGGATATTCTTGAGAAATACGTACTGTGACTCCAGATGTTCTACTTAATCGACTACACTGTTTCTGGCTAGACATCATGTGCCCATCATTCATTATCAATACTGGAGATGATATGATGCTCTTATCTCTAATGACAGAAATGATAAAATGTTCCCATCTATGTCAATCATGTGTTTTACAGATTCCAAAAATTTTACAATGAGTACAGGATGTCAAGGTCATGTGCCATTATTTAGATCAGTGGTTCCCAACGTGGGCCGAACCGCCCCCCGGTGGGCGTTAGAGAGCTCGAAGGGGTCGTTTGTGAACAAAGGCAAATTTGGGGGGCGTTAACGCCCAGCAAGCGCCCCCCTAGCAAGGACGTGCCGATAAGATTAATAAATAACAAAAAAACAATGAAGAAATGTTTCAGCAAGTAATTCCAAATGTCCTTTAAGCAAGATCAGTGGGGATTAAAAGTTAGTATTAGTACATTATATCTTTGTTCTTAACACCTGCTTCAATAGTTCGTGAATGAGTTGCAGCAAGCGCTGTGCACCACAGGGATCACCGTTGTTAGTATGTTTATATTCCGGATCGATCAACAATGCTTATATGTTTACACTGGTCAGTGTTCGATTGTTTGGCAGTGCCTTCACACAGAGCAACTGTGAAACTGTGCGGTATCTACAGCTTACTGAAGCTTATTTATTTTGGAATATCTATCTGCCACAGAAGTTAGTACATATTCATTATTATTATTTGCTTATCATTCTATTTACTGATCGATATTAGAGGAGGAATCTGCTGTGAAATTTCAACTAGGTTTTAATCTTTTATTTAATTTTTGTATCATGTGCTAACTAACTGCACTCAATTCTGTACTGATCACTGCTATTTTTCCTATTATTATTATCAACATCATTTATCACATATGGTAAGGAAGGTTAAGAATCATATCATTTTTAACATTTCGAGATTTTTACAATGGGTAAGAGTACCTGTGGTTGACGGTGTTCCTATGGTTGACATGAAGTTGTATGAAATCAAAATTTAAGAAAATACTGTGATCCAGAAAACCAGAAACACTGTCAGGTTAACTGAACGGGTCCACGAGTTCGGTGATAGTCTCTTCTGTCGATGGTGAACAGTTTCTGTAGTGTATGTGTTTACCATATTCGGAAGCGCGTATCTTGTTAGCGAAATTGCAGCTTCGGGAAGTACTTTAACTCTCAGTTAATGTAAGTTTGCTTTACTTTATACTGAACGTGAATATGGAAATTTTATCTCAATGAAATAAAGAAGTGTAGTTTAAACAGGAATAATATTTCTATTATGGTTAGCCACTCTGTCTAAGTTAGGTGTTCCTTAAATCGAGAGGGGAGTTGAATTTATTCATCAATAATAAATAGGCTTTAATTGCAAACTGAACAAACCATCATGCCATTTACAACGTATACTATGGGAGGTGCTAAGGCACCTAAAATCGATATGTGGCATCTGTTTCCGGTACAAACGATGTCATATTTGGGAGCCTACAGCTCTTATATTGCATCGTTGGTAGATATTGAAATCCCTCACTTGCTAAGTACTTCGTGTAGGCCAGCATATATTGAAACGGGATATTTTTAGGCCGTTTTCACATCGGCGCGCCGGCGCTGGATACAATGTAATGAAATGAGAGCTTTCACATGTAGTCCGGTTCGGCAGATCGTCGGCCCTTTGATTTAATTGTTTCTTATGCACACTTGTCCACACTGGTGCCGGTGGCGGAGAGGATCTAATCTCAGTCCCGACAATTTTCTGTAGTTTTGTAACAATAAGTAATTACTCGCACGATACTATGACATTAACTGAATTAATTGATATTAAACCGTGTCGGTTCGAAGGGCATCGGTCAGTTATGAGCTCTGTGTGCAGCTAGTTATACTTTATGGCGAAAAATGGAAGATTTCAGTCACGGCCTCTTATGCTAGATTTAAGGGGATGGTTATAAAATAGGATGAGACATTTTCTACCACATTACAAAATTCAGTTAAACGTCAATTCTCAAAGCATAGTACAATATATTCCTGTATGTTGAAACACTAAAGATAATGATACAGTAAAATTTATGGAAATAATTATTTATGTCAATAGTATTTATATAGTAATACACTCCTGGAAATTGAAATAAGAACACCGTGAATTCATTGTCCCAGGAATGGGAAACTTTATATACACATTCCTGGGGTCAGATACAACACATGATCACACAGACAGAACCATAGGCACATACACACAGGCAACAGAGCATGCACAATGTCGGCACTAGTACCGTGTATATCCTCCTTTCACAGCAATGCAGGCTGCAATTCTCCCATGGAGACGATCGTAGAGGTGCTGGATGTAGTCCTGTGGAACGGCATGCCAAGCCATTTCCACCTGGCCCCATCAGCTGGACCAGCGTTCGTGCTGGACGTGAAGACCGCGTGAGACGACGTTTCATCCAGTTCCAAACATGCTCAATGGGGGACAGATCCGGAGATCTCGCTGGCCAGGGTAGTTGACTTACACCATCTAGAGCACGTTTGGTGGCACGGGATACATGTGGACGTGCATTGTCCTGTTGGAACACCATGTTCCCTTGCCGGTCTAGGAATGGTAGAACGATGGGTTCGATGACGGTTTGAATGTACCGTGCACTGTTCAGTGTCCCCTTGACGATCACCAGATGTGTACAGCCAGTGTAGGAGATTGCTCCCCACACCATGATGCCGGGTGTTGGCCCTGTGTGCCTCGGTCGTATGCAGTCCTGATTGTGGCGCTCACCTGCACGGCGCCAAACACGCATACGACCATCATTGGCACCAAGGCAGAAGCGACTCTCATCACTGAAGACGACACATCTCCATTTGTCCCTCCATACACGCCTGTCGCGACACCACTGGAGGCGGGCTGCACGATGTTGGGGCGTGAGCGGAAGACGACCTAACGGTGCGCGGGACTGTAGCCCAGCTTCATGGAGACGGTTGCGAATGGTCCTCTCTGATACCCCAGGAGCAACAGTGTCCCTAAATTGCCGGGAAGTGGCGGTGCGGTTCCCTACGGCACTGCGTAGGATGCGACGGTCTTGGCGTGTGTCCGTGCGTCGCTGCTGTCCAGACCCAGGTCGACGGGCACGTGCACCTTCCGCCGACCACTGGCGACGACATCGACGTACTGTGGAGACCTTGTGCCCCACATGTTGAGCAATTCGGCGGTACGTCCACCCGGCCTCCCGCATGCCCAGTACCTGTATACGCCCTCGCTCAAAGTCCGTCAACTGCACATACGGTTCACGTACACGCTGTCGCGGCATGCTACCAGTGTTAAAGACTGAGATGGAGCTCCGTATGCCACGGCAAACTGGCTGACACTGACTGCGGCGGTGCCCAACCGCTGCGCAGCTAGCGCCCTTCGACGGCAAACACTGCTGTTCCTGGTGTGTCCGCAGTGCCGTGCGTTTGATCATTGCTTGTACAGCCCTCTCGTAGTGTCCGGAGCAAGTATGGTGGGTCTTACACATCGGCGTCAATGTGTTCTTATTTCAATTTCCAGGAGTGTATTATATTATTTAATTTATATTCCTCTCTTTAGCCAATATTTTAATTATTTTTTTCTGTTATCTCTTCATCCTTTTATAAACAAACGAATCACAAAGTACCATCAAGTTGGGTCACATGAATCTACGGTTTCTTTACAGTTTCTTTTGATAATTTCCAATTATTACCCAATATCTGAATTATTATTTTGAAAAACCTCAAGCCAGCATTCGGGTTATATGACTTAAGAAATGTATTGATTCGCCTCATTATCTTAATTGTTATTCAGTATACTGCGCCTTTTAATTTTAATTGAGATGAAAATCTGTGATATATTTTTATAAAATAGCTTAGAACATCTTTACAATTTTAGCTGAAAATGCGTGAATCGAAGACGGTCTTTAGGACTGTGTGTTAGTGGGGAGCGAGGGGTCCTGTCTGTCACTGGCTCACGCATAGACGTCATCTGAAGACAGTCAGTTATCCCGCCAGTATATGGGTTGCTAATATAACCATGAATTTTATATTAACTCGAATTAACTGTTCTCCATCCATCTTTATGCCTGCCTGTATATCAGATTGAGCAAATTCTCTCGAACAGTTTGTTATGAAATTACATTCAAGTTTCGGACCTGAATATCTCAATTCTATCCACTTTTGTTGAATGAGACATTTTTTACCACATTACAAAATTCAGTTAAACGTCGATTCTCAAAGCATAGTACAATATATTCCTGTATATTGAAACACTAAAGATAATGATACAGTAAAATTTATGGGAATAATTATTTATGTCAATAGTATTTATATAGTAATATTATATTATTTAATTTATATTCCTCTCTTTCTTCAATATAAACTGTTAATGATAGAGATCTGCCAACAAGAAGTGGCAGATTATTAATGCCACATTTATCTAAGTTATTTTATGAAGATTTTTCAACTGAGAAATTTGAAGGAAAAGTTATTTACCAAAGTTAAATAAACGAGTTATAATTAACAATTTTTATTTCTAAATTTTTTCGATAAAGCTTAATAATTTTTATTATTCTTAATTCATTACTACTATTTTGTACATTGTTTCCGTGGCTGGGCGGTAACGTAATTTAAAATACTTTTAAAATTTGTATTTATACATTTTAATTAAATTTAAATAAATTTTAAATGTTTTTTAAAGTTTATTTGTTGGTCGCAAAATATTCATGAAATAATGAACACAAATTACAATTTATTTAATTAAATTGTAATAGTGAATCTATTTAATGGAATAATGTGACGGTGGTCATATCAAAATTTATTTTTATTTTCACAGGTGTCACATTCAAAGAAAAAATGTAGACAGCACAATGTCGAATACTTATGGTTTTATTTAGGCATCCTGAAACAAGACATTACCAATGTGCCTGATTTGCCAGAGCGTTTTCTCAAATGTAGCTATGAAACCTTCATGTTTAGAAGAACATTTAACCAAAATACACCCTGACAGAAAAGATAAGTTTATCTTTCAAATGCTCAAAGAACAATATTCAAGAGGTCAATCTTTAGCAGATATGTTTTCAGCGGCATCCAAATAAGACGCAGATGCCCTTCGTGCCTCTTACATTTCCTTGCTTGTTGCTAATTCGGGAAAACCGCAAACGATTGGGGAAGAATTGATAATGCCATTTGTGAGTGAAGTTCTGCGTACTGTACTGCACAAGCCGGCATCTGATGATATTAAGAGAATCCCACTTTGCAATAACACAGTACAGAGGCGAATCGACGAAATGTCCGAAGATGTGGAGAGTTCTCCAACTGATTTTTAGAAGACTGCTGAATTTTCGTTACAGCTTGATGAATTTACCTTACCAAACAATGATTAATTGTTTTTTGCATACGTTCACTTCATTAAATGTGAAAATTTTTTTTCAAGAATTACTGTTCACAAAAAAATTAGAAACTGATACTAAAAGAAAATCTATATATCAAGTTTTGAAACACTATTTTGAAGATAAAATTATTCCTCTGAATAATATCGTGTCCATTGCTACTGATGGTGCTCCGGCAATGGTTGGATGAAACCTGATCTCATATTTGAAAAAGGTAGTACCAAATGTAGTCGCCGTGCACTGTGTAATTCACAGACACCATTTGGTTCCAAAAATCCTAATTGGTCGCCTTCACTGCTCATTACAGTATGTAATTACCGCAGTTAACAAGAGCAGAAGCAATGCTCTCCATAGTAAATTATTTGGAAAACTTTGAGATGAAAATGACGAGGATTTCAATCGTTTGCTATTGCAGACAGAAGTTCGTTGGCTGTCAAAGATTACCTGTCTAACAAACTTTTATGACGTTATTGACTCCATTATAACGTTTTTTGAAAACAAAGATGATTCATTAAGAGATAATTTACTGAAATATAAGAAAGATATAGCTTAGTTAACTGATCTATATCATAAATTTAACGAAACAAACCTACAGCTGCAGGGATATAATTTGAATTTGATTAAAGCCAAGTCAGTTATTTGTGCGTTCATGTCAAAACTTGCCTTGTACAAACAGAATGTGGGTCGAAGACAATTCTATTAGTTTCCAAATCTTTCCTCTGTGTAAACAAATGACGAAGATATTTGAGTATTTTGTCAACATTTGGAAGCACTTAAAGAAGATTTTTAAAAACAGATTTCACGATTCCAGATTGGGTATTAGAACCCTTCTCAAACCTACAAACAGCAGATTTATCGCTACAGGAAGAGTTTATAGAACTGTCAACAAATGAAGAATTAAAATTGAAATTAAAAAATGGATATCAAGAATTATAGCTACAGTGGCAAATTCCAGATTTATATCCGGCTTTGTGGGCTGCAACAAAAAAGTTTTTTTTATTACTTTCCCGTCGTCATATTTAGCCGAAAGGGGATTTAGTGTAGTAAGCAATTTACCAACAAAGAAAAGAAACAGATTGTCAGTTATGGAACGCGGCGATTTAAGACTCCTTCTGACCAATATAGCACCAAATGTAGAAAAGTTAGTATTATTACATCAAGCTCAGACCTCTCACTGACAATTTTCAATATATGTTTTTTAATAAAATTTTGTACAAGGTACCAATATTATTTAATAAAGTAATTTTAAAAATCTGTCCTTGTTTTTCGATATATATTATAGCCCAGTTCACCTAAGAGGGATGCCACCAAATCACTGTCTGAAGAAGTGGGCAACAAGCCAATTAAATTGAAGTGCTATGGATTACACAACGTTGATTACAACAACAAAAGACGTCGGTGCTGTTTTTTTTTTTTTCAAACAGGGGGGCGGTGAGCAATTATTTTTTTCGAAAAGGGGGCGGTAGGTCAAAAAAGGTTGGGAACCTATGATTTAGATGTTTTTGTCTTCTCTCATTTTACTAACCGATTTTGATAACTGTTTTTTAATCCTAAATATTTTCTTCTCTTCTCTGAAGAATGTTTAATTTTCTCACTCAAGCACAAATGTCCTTCTTATCAGCCTCATTTGTGGCTTCGAGCAATGTAGATAGTATAGCAAATAGAGAGTGTGTTTAAAGAAAAAGTGTCCTGATTTTACCGAGCGTGGTGGTGTAACGGATAGCGTTCTGGCCTCGCATTCGGGAGGACGGCGGTTCGAATCCCCGTCCGGGCATCCAGATTTGGGTTTTCCATGGTTTCCCCAAATCACTCCAGGTGAATGCCGGGATGCTTCCTTCAAAAGGCCATGGCCGAATTCCTTCCCATTCCTTGCCCCCATCCCTTCCCGTCTCTAAAGACCACGTTGTTAAAAAGGGACGTTAAACTGTTACAAAAAAAAAAAAAAAAAAAAAAAAAAAAAAATGTCCTGATTTATGTTCTTGAAGTAATGTATTACCCCTCCAAACTGTTGTATGATAACAGAAGAAATCTAGAAAGGTGAATACACAAAACATTCTTTCTTTATTAATGAGAAAATGTTTAAATCTACCTGGCTCAGCTACCAGTATTACCACACAAAGCCATATGTACAGAAATTAATACTTGAAATTTGAAAAATAGGAGTAAAATTGTTACAGAAATATGACTTATCTTTTTTCTTTTATTACATGATTCTCAGTGACATGTATTCACATATACTGGTTATTTTATGTATACGCTGTTTATAAATATATCCTTGTTTCATGTGATTTATGTGTAATTAAATTCATCCTGTGTCATCTTTTTGTGTTATGATATTTATTTTCTGAAGACAGTGGGTAGCCAGACATCTTACCTAATGTTTCTTTTTAACCTTTACAAAGCAATTCCTAGGTAACACTCAAGCATGAGACTAAAGCTGCCACACTTTAGATTTCTTGAGCAAACTTGATTGTAATCTCAACATTATTAATAATTTGGAAATATGTAGTTTTAAAATACTTTTGCAAGCTAAAAAACATTCCTAGAACACATTAGATTGCTAAGTTATTAAATTAATGGATGATAGCACTACAATTTTTTTTTTTACACATATCACCATAAATTAATTTTACTAATAACTCCTTGTAGCCTTTCAACATTTGTTAACTTTAAATTGAATTCTTCGCCACTTCCATTGCAATTTTATTTTAAGTTTTTGCTATACTTGAAGTAATCAAGGACTCATAAATGTTTGATTTTATTCTACAATATTTTACTATGAATAAGCCACCACCCAATAGCTTATTTTACATAACGTTGGATACAGTTTACGTTCTTCACAACTGGCTTATGTTTTTTTCTTCATCATGTCATTGATAACTTCTCATTCATCTGCCTTTTAAATCTTGTTTCCAACCATAAGAGTAATCCATTCTTTATGTCAGAAGAACGAAGTAGACAATATTATTCTGTTCTATATACATACAGTTAGATTTCTTTCCTTAATGGTGGAAGAACTAAGAACTCATTGTTCACTTATGCTGGCTGCCTCACTTCCGGTGGGGATATTAAATGCCTAGTGTTCAATTATATGAAAGAAGAAGCATTTTCAAATGATGAATACCAGACACTGATCTGACTATAAAAAAATATTAGAAATGTGAAAAGAAATATATATATATATATATATATATATATATATATATATATTTATATTCTTCATATTGTTTTCTAACAGAAAACCTCACCATATATACTCTAAAGTTAATAGGTATGTCCTATAATCAATTTACATCAGCTACAGACTCTCCTGATGCATATTCCATTACAAGAAATATGTTATAAAATAGGAGATGTGTTCCATAAAATAAAACCCCAAATTGTGTAAATAAAAACAATGCTAATGGCCAAACATATCCAAGACTTAAATGAGTTAAGTCTGATCACAGTATAAACAAAATATACATACAAAACAATTCAGCAAATATTACTGCAGGCTGCTTATGACTCTTATAGCAGCGGTTCCAAACCTTTATTGGTACACGATCCACTTTTAGGTAAAAAAAATTATCACGACCCACCTAATATGAGAGTCTATTTAATACCAGAATGGGACCTGTTGCATGACCGATACGCTATCGACTATCCTGTCCTATGAAAAGGCAGATTTCAGGGATTGATTGGTAGGTGGATGCTGAAATTCCACAATTAGAAGTAACTTGACCAGCATATTAAATTGCAACTGGTCTGCCAAGTCGCTTTTTGGTGGAAACCACCTGCTGAACCGATTTTAGAGGTTGATTGGTAGGTTTATCATTGTGTTTTACTGCACCCAATTGTATGAAAATATGGAAGACTGGGAACAAAAAAACACAATAGTAAACTTACCAGTCAACCACTAAAATGGAATTTGTAGGTGTTTTCTCCCAAGATATGACTTGGCACATCAGTGGCATTTTAATTTGGAACTCAACCTGGAATTTCAGCCGTCAACTCGATGAGGTGATGCTTTTTGCAGCCGCCTCCCGCTTTATTACAAAGATAATGAAAAATAAGTTTAATTATTATAAAAACACTTTACAATCAGTGAGATTTCTGGCACTGGTTTTTACTAATGACGGCATCGATATCAGAGTTAACACTGGCTAATTTTAACTTTAATCACTTTCTATACATAGTCTAAAACTTTTTTTCTCACAAAGTTTTAATTTAAGCTAATAGCTTTCATGATTATTGCACTTGTAAAATATGGTGTTATATTTTTTAAATAGATAAATTAAAATATATATGTTAGTGGCAAAAAAACTCAATTGTTCTGCGACCCACCAGTAGGTCGTGACCCATAGGTTGCGAACCGCTGCTCTATAGAAATAGAGGACCGTATTTAATAACGAAGTGCTTCTGGTGGAACAACAATATAATGCATTATCAAAAAGAAGAATTGAAGTTAGATTAAAGAATGTGGTTTGAGAAGATCAAAACCAACATTCACGATCTATTAAAAAATAATAAAAATTTCTTTGAAAGGGCAATAAATGGACGAATTGATGAAAATTGAGACAAACTCTCAAAGAATATGTTGGTGCTAAAGGAATCAGTGAAAAATGGAAGATAGACAGAATATGGTTGGTATTTATACAATACACATTAATCAATGTATAACATCTTTCAGCGAAATATTGAAACAGGTAGAAACAAATGTAAAGTTAATATATTTGGCAACGGGAACAATGAAAAATGTACAGAAGTAAATGAAATAAAAAAAAAATCCGGCAAAATATCAGAATGATAAGCCTTTAATTGCACGGTAAATTGAATAAAATATTATTTTGTCTTGTGCCGAGTGTGCATATCATTCCATTTTCAGAAATAAATCAATATTTATAACACCCAAAGATCTTCCGTAGTTGGCTAGTGACCCACTCATGATGCGTCGCTATTGGGAGGACTGTTGCGTCTGATTGGCTGATTTACTTCTGCGAGCAGTTCAGAAGATGTGAGCTTGAAGTGAGTCTAATGTGAAGTTTGAAGACTCAACTTAAAGTGGGACAAATTCTTCAAATAAGGGAACTCGGTGTGGAGAAGGAACTGGAAAAATAACTGAACTGCAACAAATTAAGGTTACAATGTTACAGCTCACGAAGCCCGACTTAATTCATAGAAGGCAAAATTCTAGAAGAGAGGCATGAACGGCTCATCTGCTATTGGAGCCCCTATGGTGGCGAGTCCTACGTCCAGTCCTGTGTCAGCAAATACCTGTCGTAGAAAACGTCTCCAACGTTTCAGGCGGAGATACGTTCTATAACAAAAGTATCTCCCCGACGGGTTAATCAGCAATAACCCCTTGCTCATAAAGTCCATCAATCACGGGGAACTAAGTCCTACACCAGCATCGAAGACTGCTACTGAGAGTTGAACTACTGATGGCGACTACTGTGCCCTGCACTAGTCTGTCTCTCCACCCTACTCTCTGCTGCTGCTGCTGCTGGTCCGATGCTCCGCTGCCCCACCGCTCCGGTCCTCCTCCGGTCCTCGCTCTCCCTTCGGTAGCCCGGCCACCTCTTTTTATATCGTCCGGTAATGACATTACTTGTTTCCTCTCAACCTTCCAGAACATTCTGTAGCGTCGGTCACACATCCTTCGTTCTTGCATCAGCCCTGGTTGCCCTTCTGGAAATTTCAGAGTCTCTCGTCACGTAGCTGCTGGGTCTGGTCGTGTTATCAGGCTCTTCCGCGGCCCTTATCTCCCCTCGCTCCGACCTTCTGGCTTTCTCCACAACATCCCACGCGCCTCCGAACACGTAAACCCTACACTGCATTGCACAACTGTCGCACCTAAGTACTTCTACGGTTCTTTCGCAACAGGACCATATGCCATTAGAAATCTGAAACACATTAAAATAATATTAATCGTTAAAAGATTAATGTTAGAAGGACAGATCTAGATATCCCTTCAGATATCGTTATGCCTTATGTTAAAAATTATAAAGAAGAAAGATTTAAAATTTTGTGATAAAATAGTTAATAACAACCTGTATAAAAAATCAAACTATTATAACGGAAGTAAACAATAACAAGAGACAAAAAGCAGTTAAATAAAAATATGAACCAGGGGGAAAAGAACAATTGTTCATACCACCAATGATTTTGCACTCTTGATAATGCCAAGCTCTGAAACATTAATCGTTGCTACAAAGATGTCTTAAAATATATTTTGTGGAAGGAAATGTATTAAAATTGTACAGAACGACTCTGTATCTTTCCTTGCAGCAAACAGCAAAATACATTTGAGATAACAAGGAGCAATTTCTGATTATAGTTTTATTGATTTTAATTGCAGTTATTGTTTACCCTTAATACAAAGCATAAAAATGAGAGTGTAAAAAATAGTTGATTATATTTAGCTAAAAAAAAAAAAAAAATAATTAAACCAGATAACCATGGATAGGTGATAGAAAGCTGGTGAATTACAATTCTTTATTCAAATAACTATCGCTTTAAAGTGATGACTATGTGAAGTAGGATATTTTTTGAAAATGCTCTTAAATTGTTTATTGATACATGATAATCACCCGGTACTATTTCTGTTGTTACAAAAGTGCTTATTTTATTTTAAAATCTAATGTTAAAACTTAAATTATTTAAAAGCCTACCAGAACCCTCCTTTCCTGCATGGTGTGGCCAACAGGGTCTGTGACATCACGTGCCAGCAAGCGCACTCGCTACTTAAGTAATGTCTGGTTAGTTTCTCTAAATTAGAGTATAAATTTTTGGAAATATGGTTTATAAATAGTATCTAGTACACAAATCTACAACCACAACAATAAATTTGTCTAAAAAACTGTATGTGTTACAACAATAGCTGAAATATGATAAAAAGTCTTTGCAACTTGTTTGTAGAAACTGAGACTAAGCCACATATCATTTTTTGTGAAGATCATTAACACTGTAATTTTGTTAAGTTAAACGTAGTTCATTGTTTAAGGAGTCAGTAACATTAGGGTCCTTAGCTTCAATCCTTCCAACAGAATATATTTTATTTCTCTTCTGTGGATGTTTTCTTTGGATACCAGTTGCTGTTGGTTGTATTGCATATTCATTCAAATTCCACCAAAACATTTATTTCTCCCTCCCTTTTCCACTGAAGACTGAATTTTTTTTGATGATAAGTGTATAACAAACATTAGAAACAAAAACAAAGAAGACTTCAAAAATGAAACAGATGTTACTTGCACACCGAAAAACAGATTTTTTTTTTAACTGAAAATTACTTGCGCATTTAAAGTAAATACCACATAAATTGACTCATTTATTAATGAAAGGTAACATGCAGTAGAATCGTCCTGTAAAAATTCCAACAAAATGGATTCGAAGTGTTCTGATACTGTTGCAAGATTAGCATGAAATTTCTTCAAGTTACAAAAAAATTTCTATTATTCGCCATCGTGTGCCTGTGTTTTTTGCTACGATAATGTATATCTTGAACATTTCAAAACCAAAAAAAGGAAGGATATTTGTTTTCTTGGTTGTCCAGGTTGAGTCGCGTCAATTTTTGGAAACATAATGTTTTGGTCATCTTTTTATGGACTTCTTCAGGTGACTTGATGAATCTCTGTGGGGAGAATGTCTTCAAACATACCAGGCAATTTGGATCACTCCAGCGGAAGAGAAATCATAGGCTGTGTCATCTAGCTTTCCTGTATCTTTGCCGAGATGAAGAAATAATTCCATTCTTTCTCTACATCAGACACCACATCACAACGTCTACTACCTAGCGAATTTTGAAGAGAAGTAGCAAGGCACTTCTTCATGAACACATTCACTACACATGGAGAACTGGCAGCAATCGAAGTAAGATTTCTTAGTCTCCACTTGTTCCTTAGAAAACCATTAAATGTCGAAACTGGAACTTGCTGGGCAAATTATTGTGGAATCAGGGCCATGACGCATTTGAAAGACTAAGAATAGACAACTGGTTAAATTCTCCAAACTAGAAGTAATGCAAAACCCAAAAATAGAGGAGAAACTGTTAAAAAGATGTGTGGTCAACCTCACAAATGAGACGATAGATACTGATATGAACTCAGTTCTTGCCAAAGGATGGAATTTTGCTATAACACCAGCAAAGTTACCATTCGATGACATCATCACTGTGGTGGAATCTTAAATTTCTTCTCTGTCACCAGATTACACCACGAGATTCGAAGTGAAATGGCGAGGAATTGTCAATTTCCAAACCTCACCTGAGGGGAACGAAATGCCTTGCATCGTACAAGAGAGAGAGAGAAGACATTGTGGTGTTACCCACTGATAATGGAAATTATTCTGTCTTAATGTATATACAAGAATACCACCGAAAGGTAGAGGCGTTATTGCAAGATAGAACGTAACGTATGGAAAGCTGCCGACAAGACCTCTGCAGAAGATTCAATGTAGCGTTGCAACAACAATATGGGAAGCAACCTCAGTTCAACTCGAGGTCAAAACAAAATTACGAGTAACTATGTCGAATCACCTGATGCCACGACTGTACTGCCTGCCCAAGATACACAAAGATGGAGTACCGTCACAACCAATTGTCAGCACATTTCTGTCTCCAACACATCTGCTGGCAGGATATCTGGTGGATAAGCTAAAGAATCTGACTAACTCTACTTTTACAATTCTGAATTCTTCTGATTTTGTAAACAGGATCAAGGACAGCCGTCTGGAAGCCAGCAACTTACTAGTTAGCTTTGACATCACATTACTATTTACAAATGTGCCAATTGACGAAGCCATCAACATCATCAGGGAATGACTAGAAAATCTCAGCCTGCTGGAAGAATGGTCATCACTAACTGGATTCTGCCTTAGGACTACCTTCTTCCAATACAAAGGTGACTTCTGCCAACAGAATCAGGGAACAGCGATGGGTTGCCCACTGTCTCAAATTGTGGCCGATGCATTTATGGAAGCGTTTGAGGCTGAAGTGGTCAACAATCACAATCTGAAAGCTTCTTTATGCTGCGATATGCGGGCGAGACATTTGTTATCTGGCCTCACAGGTGAGAATTCCTCCAGGCTTTTTTCCAACTCTTAAATAGTGCTCATGACAAAATTATGTAGAGGTGGACAAACTAATTCCTTTTATTGACGTGATCGTGAAGCGGAAGGAAGATGGCTCCCTGAGCCACAGAGTTTATCACAAACAAATAGCTATAAAGTATATTTTTATGTCCCATGAGATGCGAATGTAAGAAAGAAGTGGCACATAGCTATGAGATGATGTAAATAATCTTCAAATAGTTATTTATATTGTCCTGAAGATTATTTTAAAGTACATAATGTTGTTGTGTTAAATTTTTTATCATATATAATAATTCGTTACCTATTCAAACTCCAATCCTAAATTAGATTTTAAAAATTTAAAAGGTATATTTTTTAAATCATTTCTCATACAAGCAACTATCAACCTTTTAGAGCCATCAAAGGAGTCCATAAGACATTCAAAACATGTATTTCAATCTCCTGAATATATTTTAAAGGGTATATTTCTACCTGCACTTATGACTTTAAGAGGCCACAACATTTAATGACTGGAATGGCTGATAATGATATGTCTGTGGTATTGTCATTTCTACAAATGTGCCTACCAAAAAAAAAATATTCAAGTGTCTTTTAATTACAAAATTTGGTTTATATTATCTAGAGTCAGCGTGGTGTAGGTGGTAAGTGATCTGCTCCCTAATTTTCCAAACTGGGTTTGAATTCCCGCAGTGTCACATATTAATATTTATTTTTATTTGCAGAAACCCTGCCACCAGGTCATTCCGATCATACAGAATTATTACTATAGAAAAAAGAAAAATCAATCTTCTCGATGTTATGTATTACATTAAAAATACTTCTTGATGCCATAAAAAGTATAGATAAGAGAAAAAGGAAATAAAGTAAAAAAAAATAATATCTATTTCAATTTAATACATTTATTAACAAAATGTGAAAAAATTATGTAAGAATTTAGACTTTCCTGTTGTATGTTTGCAGTGAAGTCATCACTTTTCTACCTCAAAAATGTGTTGTAAAAACACAATCCGGCACTGTACCCATGATGACTTAATTATGAATCGACGATTTTCCAGAAAAAAGCTATTCTACTACTTTATTATGTTCCTAAGTCATTTCTTTGAAATTGATTAAATTAGTAAAATTGTTATAAAACAGTGTGCAATGTAATTCCTTATGTGTTACCTGTAACAAAAAGTATAAGTTGTCTGGGGGGCATTTAAACTTTACCACAAACTCTGCTAATATACTAGAATTATATTTCATTGTTGGTTACTCCAGCGTGTCCTGTGATTCACATTAGGTGTATCTAATAAGTAGCTAATGCTCTACAAGCAAAACAAATTAATAATTCAAAAGTCTAACACTTAATTACGTTGCAGCTTTCAAACCTCTAACATCAGTGACTGTTGATGCAAAATATGTTTTCATCATGAAAACATCATTTTTGGGAGATTATTTTCCAAAACTGTATCCATTATTATTGTGTTGTTATGGGTGTGGGCATTCTCACAAGATTGCAATATTTCACCTACTATACGGATAAATTACCATAAAACTTAAACACAATTAAATAATTACAAAAATTCCCAGTAACTATGCCTTCGTTTACAATATGAACATGTACTTCGATGCCATGATTCAAATTGAAATTACAATTTCCTTGTATTATTAACACTTTTTATTAATTAAAATCTATAAATAAAAAGTTAATAAATACGAAAAATGGTGTAGCAGTAATTCCACAGTAATAAAGCTTCCTAGTAAAAATAATAGGATAATGGAAACGAAGATACTAAAGGCACTGAAAATATGATAGGACAGGAAAAAAAAACCCAGATATCCATCACTTACCACAGATGTAGGCAGGAGGGCGAGACGAACACGTAAATAATAATAATAATTAATTGTTCAAAATTTTAACTTGAGTCTTAATCATGTGAGAGGCAAGACATATGGCAGGGGGAAAGATGTGGTCACATTCCATTCATGTGGCCGGTTGGGATGTGACCTCATCCTTCCCCCTGCCATATGTGTTGCCTCTCACATGATTAAAACTCATGTCAAAATATTGAACAATTTTTTTTTTTTTTTTTTTTTTTTTTTTTGTGTGTGTGTTCGTTTCGCCCCTTGCCTTCATCTGTGTTAAGTGAAGGGTATCTGTTTTTTTTTCCTCCATATTTTCAAATAAAGATAATAGATGTATATTTGAATTTCATGCATATTCGCTTTTGAAGGCATAAATTGCAAATATCTGGGTGCCAGAGATCAGGTAAAAGTTCTCCATTAAACTGAGAGGATGGTGAAAAGATTTCAATAATTTTAACAGAAACATGGGAACAAGGCTTTGAAGTCTTGGACAGGTCCTTGCTTGAATATGGTGAGATGTCAGAATGTCACAAATGTTTGAAAAACCTATAATTACCTTACACAAGAGAAATACCCATTACAATATAGACAAAGCCAAATACATTCAATGTAAGTACCATGTTCATTATAAAGGAACTTCATGTAAACTTGTGGGTGAACACCTAAGCAGTGTTAAATGACTGTCCTATTTTCAACAGTTAAACAAATCACCTGTTGATAAGTGGGGCAATGTGTTAGAAAAAATTACAACACATGTAAAGCGCTCCCTAACAAGTGTACAAAAAAATACTTGGCAGATAACTTAAATAACAAAATTATTTAAGAGATGATTACTGAAAATGAAAAAGACTTTCTGCTGTAAGCCTTAATCAAGAAATATAGAATTTATTATAAGTTTTCTGTCAAAGTAATGGGAAAATTATAGGATTTTGACATCCAGTTAAAAATAAATGTTTAACATGAGAAGGATTCAGTAATAAGATGAAAAGTCCTTTTCTTAAACAAAACTAAGCAGACTGCTGTTTTAGAGGTAATTATTCATAAGTGTAATGCAAAAACGTACTTCTCAGCCTCTCAGGGAATTACACAGCTTTGTGAGATAGAATAAACATCAGCTGGATTTATGAATGCACTGCAAGGAAAACATTTTACCCCCATGCATTCCATTTCAAGATTTGAATTTTGATATTGCATTAATCTAAATATTTCAAAAACTCTAACTGCAAATAATGTTTCAAAAATATACCTTGGTTTAGGGAAGAAAATAAACTAATTTTTTTAAAAAAAACACGGTATATTAATTTTGGTTTTAATTTTTCCCCTCCATGTAAACTTTTAATATCCTTACTCCTATGTACAAAACTATTACTCTCAAATATTTACTGAAATCATTTATTCTGCTATAACATGTCCCATAAATGTTCCTTTGAAATTAAATATTTACTATTTCCTCTTTTGTTTACTGATGAAATTAATACCAGTTTTATTATTTTAAAATTACCTTTCTCCTTGTTGTAAAGAGCCATATAAATATTTCATGTTTAAAAAGTCATCAATTTTTTACTTGTTTTGCTTAACATAATTATACCCTTAAGTTTTGTCTTTCCACCCTAAAATCATTTTCAAAGTGATTATAATTTTACACCATATACAATACTATTTATTTATTTAGTAAAATTTTCTGTTTATTTGTTTAATTCAGTGTTATTTACAAAATTATATGTAACCCTTTAAGCCAGACTTCTTTGGCCGTTAAAATGCTTATTATTACTTATTTTACACTGAAATTTCATATTTAAGTTTATTTTAGCTTTTTTTTTTAACACCTTAAGTGAAAACTATTTTTCCCATATATAACTTGTCGCGGTTATGCTGGAGGTTCGGTTACAATACTTACTGTGAACCTTTAAAGCTTCCACGCACTCACTAGATTCTGGTTCTTTCTCTGACGGCCGCCAACCGATGTTAAGTCGGTAAATGAAATAAAAATGCACCTTCTTATTTGAAACACATGCATTTAATAGTTAAAAAGATAGTCTCGCTCCAACTCCCAACTTTCATGAAAGTTCGCTATCGGTACTTCGATCCTTTAAGATTACAGGTAATGCCTCCGATAAATTTAGACTGAATAACACGCACCCTTACTAGCTCTCAGAACATGCCTATGGCTCACCACGAAACAATTCATATAAAATTCTGCAAATACTTTCTTCATTAATAAAGTTACTTCATATCACCAAACAAATCACCTTCTCCAAAATTAATTCTTTATCATAATGAACACGCATTCTCATCGACTCGACTGACTGTTCACTTTCACGACGGACCCACCTACTCCACGGCCAACGGCAGACTGCCCGACCAGAAGCCTAGGTGCGTCTTTCTCCCAAGCGCACCATGCTTCCGAATTTGGGGTTTACACCCCCGAGTTCACGGACCCGGCAGATGCTGACGTCACTAGATGACGACCAGTTTCAACCCATGCTTTAAAACTGGGTTCTACCTCCCTAAACCCACGGACTTGGCGGATGCTGATGTCACTAGACAACCACGCAAACCGCCAATATTTAAAACTTCTCAAATTATCTTCCAAAGTAATGGGGAAATGCCATTAACCTGTTACAAACTGAATAAACCTAGTTTCTTCCAATACTAAAAATCCCTTAGTTTGTATGGCAAATATTGCATGCAAGCTGCAAGCTTTTTCCTGTGCTTTCTTAAACAATTTTTGTTAGAAGATTTTTGTCTAGCGTTCTCACCTCGCATTCAGGAGGGCGGCGGTTCGAATCCCTGTTCGGGCATCCAGATTTGGGTTTTCCATGGTTTCCCAAATCACTCCAGGCAAATGCCAGGATGCATCCTTCTAAAGGCCATGGCCGAATTCCTTCTCATTCTTTCCCCCCTAATTTCCCCCCATCCTTTCCCGTTTCTAAAGACCTCGCTGTTGAGAGACGTAAAGCAGTTTAAAAAAAAGGTGATTTTCCCTATGAATGTATTGTATATTAAAAGTCTTGTATTTACCTACAGAAGTTACAGTATCATTGCCTGTAAATCGCATTCACTGCTGATACTACCCAGACTTTCTGTCATTTAAACTACGGTAGAAAAGACTTTTCTACATCAAATGGTATTTTATTTATTAAGAGAGAAGAGGTAGAAGAGCGTTTGATGAACTGTGTTCTTGGTGAAAATGGTCTATTGGTAGCAAAATAAAACAAGAAATATGTTGAGAATGCTTCCAGAGGGGAAAAAAAATCTATATTTCTCTCTCAAAGAAAAAGATTAAAAAATAGAACTAATGTTTCCATTAGAGGTTACTTGTGTATGCCATGTCCCAGAGAGATTGGTATAAATAGAAGAAAGTGAAGAAGGCAAGAAATATGGTACACTATTTCAGAAGACATCAATTTAATAAAACAAGATTCTAAAAACCAATGACTTTTTTCAAGTTGTTGGAGTAAAAGCTGAGCAAATAATAAGTTTTAAACAGTAGTGCCCAACCAGATATAAACATTCTTGCCTCAGTAGAAAACTATAAACTCATAAATGTTAATTTTACCTACAATAGATAAAAGAACATTAAAAGTATTAAACTACCAAGAGAAACATTGCTTCGCCAAAAAACTATATAAAATACAATATTGAAAACAATAAGGCTTATTGATGACATATATAGATTAAGAAACTCAGTAGCATAAAAAAAAGAGACTTGCACTAAGAGGTTACCAAATTGTTCTCTAAAATTGAGAGGAAAAAATCAGATTTTTTTTTACACGAAGATTGGATTGAATTTTGTAATGATACAATAACTAGGCCTGCAAATGAAATGTGAATAATGACAGTTAGTCTTAGCTAAAAATAGTTCAAAGGCATTTGTATTTTTTAAAAATAAACTATTTTCATGAAATTTACTTCAATTTTATTTCAAACAACCCATTTACTACATCAATGAAAGAAGTCTTGATACAAAATTTTAAGCCTAAAAAAGAAGAAATAATTTAGGTTAAATTTTCTTTTATTTTTCTTCTTATCTTTTTAAGAAAGAAATGAGCCAATCTAATAAACACCCTGTATAAATATTTTTAGTAATACTTATATGAAAGCAGAGAATCAGTTTTTTGTTCTTCTTGTAAAAACTAAATTTTAAGATATGGTTGCTTACTGGTATCTATAATCAGAATGGGGTGACAAAGAAACAGGCCCTGATTATTTCAGTAAATATCTTTGTACAATCAGTATCTTCTGGGTTGATGCATAAATTGTAATACTGACAAAATCAGGGAGAAAATGTTGCCAAATATGTTTTGCACAGGACTTGCACTGAAACATGTTGATAGCTAAAACATGTTCCATATACGATACCTTATTAAGAGTGTTTAGAGCTTCCTGTGCAGCCAAAAGAGCAGGCTCTGCCTTAACCAAGTCCTCCTCACAGTCTTGTTGCTTCTTGGTAACTTCTTGTGCTATACGACCAACTTTCTTTTCCTCTTCATCAGCTGCAGAGAGAAAATATTAAAAATGTTGAAAGTAAAAAAAAGTTCTGCAACTTTATGTGAAAATCACTTTCCATTAGCTCCAAGACAGAAAAATACAACATATTGTTGAAATCCTCAGAACATAAATAATCTATTGGACATTAAATAATAATAGGAAAATGATTTACTATTTTTAAAACTGTAGTGAGATTATGATAGGAAAAAGTTGTAATCACCTATATCAGAAGCCAATTCTAGTCCTTAACTCCATTAGTGGAAAATGAAAGACCTCCCACTCCTATGTTGCTGAAATCAAGTGCTAATTTATGGTCATCATTATGGTTTTTCCATCCCATGCACCAACAATAACCAATTCTACACTACTTGTAACATAAGTAACAAAGGAAAGGGAAATTAACCACCACGTACCAAAGTGGATGGATGAGAGGGAACACTTATGCTGACAAACAAATACACAATACAAAATATTTCGCAATCTGCCTTCTTCCGTGGTGGAAAACTGGCCATTAGGCTCCGTACGTGTGTACACAATGAAGGACACTAAATGACTAACTGGGTAGTGGGGTAAGGGTGGGCAAAGGAGTAGGCTATCAATATATCGACAATGTCTGAGATAATATACTGCAGGTGGTGGTAAAATGAACATATGTAACAAGGTTCCATTACTGACGCAAAATGTTATACCAAGTAAAAAAAAAAAAAAAAAAAAAAAAAAAAAAAAAAAGTGAAGGGTTAAGTGGTTGGAATTTAATGGTGGTTAAGGACAGGTGGGTGTCTGGTATCCAGGATATTCTGGCATGCTAGTTCCCATCTCCGGAGTTCTGCTGCAATGGTGCTATCAGGGAAAACACTGACTGCTCTCACAGTAAAACAGTCATTGAGATTGTTGAAATCATGGCAATTGGCATGTTCTGGTATCGGAAGGTACAAATTCCGGGTGTGGACTGTTTGCCTGCGGTCATTCATACTAACTGAGAGTTGCTGTGTGATGAGGCCTATGTAGGAGCTAGTGCAATGGTGGCAAGTTAGTTGGTATATAAGGTGACTTGTTGAACAGGTGGCATGTCCTATGATGGGGAAAGTTTCCCCTGTGGTGGGATTGGAATTTGTAGTGGTGGGTGGAAGCATGCTGCAGGTTTTACAGTGGGGTCTATTGCAAGGATAAGATCCATATGGTGCTTTTGGAGAGTCTGGTGGAGGGTATTTGTGGACCAGGATGTTCTTAAGATTGGGTGGTCTGCTAAAACACGCACAGGGTACACTGGGTAGAATTTGGGTAGGAGAGTACGCATTTCCGGAAAGAAACGAAGGAAGTCATAGCCCCTGTGAGTATTGGCTTGGCGAGCAACAGGGAGGTTCAGATTTTGAGAGTAAGCTGTTTGTCTGTGACCATTCATTATGATGGATAATGAGTTTGAGGTCAGGTCAATGTAGGAACTTGGATAGTGGAGAGAGGTGAGTGAGCTGGTAAATGAGATGGGTGGTTGTATAATTGGCATGACCTAGTATGGTGTATTTAGGAGCATCAGACGGTTGATATTTAAGTACAAGAATGTTTTTTAGATTAGGCAGTCTACTGAAGGCAACTCAGGGTGTGGTGGGGAGGATAGTGGGAAGAATGCAGCACATTTCAGGAAAGGATCTAAGAAAGTCATAGCCCAGATGAAGAATTTTATTTAGCAATTCCAGGCAAGGGAAAAACTGGGTGAGAAAAGCAGGGTTCTGGTACTCTTTAGGTTGTTTGTGTCAGTATGGGGGACAGTCCCTGGCTCTTGATAGCTGTTTTTGAACTAGTTCTGGAGGATAATTGCAATTTAGGAGTGCCTGGGTTAGATTGTTGGTGTAGAGAGTAAAGGACTCATGATCAGAGCATATGCAATTGCCTTGAATGGATAGGCTGTATGGAACGGATTGTTTTGTATGATATGGATGGCAGCTATCAAAAGGGAGATATTGTTGAAGTTTAGTGAGTTTTATGTGGACAGAAGTGTGTAAGTGACTATTCTGTACAGAGATGTCCAAATCCGTTATGGCTAGAGACTCATGGCTAGAGCCTCAGTGCCACTTCTACAACCACCCATCTCATTTACCAGCTCACCTGCCTCCACTGTCCAAGTTCCTACATTGGCCCGACCTCAGACTCATTATCCATCATAATGAATGGTCATAGACAAACAGTTTTACTCCCATAACCTGGACCTCCATGTTACTCACCATGCCAGTACTCACAACACCTGCGAAGTCACAGTCAGAGCCATTAGAGTACTTCCAGACACTACCTCTCAATCTGAACCCCGCAGGTGGGAATTTCCATATCAACACATCCTGCAGACAAGACATCCCCCAGGCCTTAATTTCCGTTAATATCTTCCATCCTCACCCCTATACATCCATCACAATAGATTCATATATTTTTCCAAATTTTTCAATTACATTTTTATTTATTTATTTACTTATTATTACTATTATTATTTTTTCAACCATTTCAATCTTTCTTATACTCGCAATTATATTATCGTTGCTTCCCCCACCATCTCCAATGGTCTATTGCATTCTATGAGTGGCTGTATCAAACGCAAGTCTTGCGCAAGACCAGCCACTTCTCTGTTAACTTGAAAAAGGGATTTTCACCCAAAATATTGTTTTTTCTTTGTTGTTTTGTGTTGCTGCTGCCCTCCTCCCTTCTACTTTGGTGAGTGTTGGTTGCTTTTTTCCTTTCTTTTCCATGTAAATCAATGGAAATGTTTGATATGTTGGCAAAAAACAAGATGGATAAAGAAAATGTTTTGACTGATATTTCCTTGTTACAGTTGCATGTAGGGAATAATAGACATTGAAAGAAACTAGAAAGAAAAAAGCAATTTTTCTAAGTAAAAAGTTTTACAAGGAAATAATATTTGAACAAAAAAAAGGGATTATGTCCTTTGTAACTTTGGATAATCATTATTAATAAATGAAGAGATATTTAGGGAAAACCCTAAAATGAGAAAATGTTTAAAATATTTAAATCTATGACATTAATATTTGGTGGAGATTTTGAAAGATTTTAGGAATAGTAAGAGAATTTTGAGTGGAATTACAATGTCACAGCACAGGAGCACAGGAGCTTCTAGAACACTCAAGCAGGAATTAGTGAAAGACTATTTAAGTGAGGTGTTGCTTGACTTTGTCCAGTTATTATTTGGACAGCATTGTGAAGCGAACCTTGCGTGTGAGGTGTGGAGGCAACGACAGACAAGGTAGTGATAGGTTAAGTCCTTGATTATCAATAAAAGAGGGACAGTTTAAAGCCTGTAATATTTTTTCTGAATAGTATAACCTTGATACTAAAAGAGTCATCAAGTCAAAATAAAACTGATACCACAATAACACAAACCGAACACTGAAAAAATTAAATTGCATAGAAAATGCCACTAATATTTCCACCAACAATACATGTAAAGAGAAGCATTTTGAGGTAGTATTTGTATAGTCTGAAAATTTTATTAATGACAGTTGAGAAATTCAAAAGATTATTTAAAAAAAATAATAATAATAATTTCAATTGCAATGGAGCACACACGCTTCAGTGGCAATGTCCCAACTCTCACTCCTACCCAAACCATCCTTTTAAACTCTTTCAGTGTTTTTGGTATACTGTCCATTATTTCCCTTGTTATACTGGTCTGTAACCATACCTGCTAATTCATATGTAAAATGACCTCCTGAATCCAAATATGACATCAGTTTTCCCCCATCAGCCACAGATTTTGGGGTCTTCCTTCCCTCACCCATTTTTATCAATTTTCAATAATTTAGAGGGAAAAACGATTATTCTAGCCTTTACATTTCTTCTGAAGGGCTAGAGAGGTGAAAAAATCTATGACATTAACAATTGTGGGAAGAAGGTAAATTTGGGGGGATTTGCCCCCTTAACATGAATAAATAAATAAAATGATCGATTGTTTACTTTTTTCACTTATAGCCCCACTTATCCTCCCCTGAAATATATAGTAACAATAAATACAAATACACACCAAGATTTGGGACCATGCTGCCTTTTAGTACCTGGCACCTACATGTTTGCATAGGAATTATTATGAATTCCCCCCCACCTCCCTCACCCTCCACTGCCTATTCTTATGAAAAATGGTAGAAATTTTGTTGCTCCTGCTTTTTCCAAGTGAATTACAGTATGTGAGAGTAAGTTGCGATTAATATCAGGTTATTTATTTTCTTTTTAATTATGCCACACTATTGCAAAAATCATCCCGATAGCTACTGCTATGTTTGCGAGGAACTGACATTAATAGATTTTCTCTGCTTCTTAAAACTACTTATAAGATTTACTTCGATTGCAAAGTTGGAAATCAGAACAAGTTTTGGGCTGCAACAGTTTGCTGGCACTACAGTAGCTTGAACTAATGATTCAAAGGTACCCATAGATCAATACCATAAGCTGTGCCCATGGTTTATCCTGAAAATATTGCACGTTTCTTGTGTTTGTCCTTTTTGTGTTCTTTGTTCCCTGCTGCCTTCATCTGTGGTAAGTGTTGGGTCATATTTGCCTACCCTATTGGCTTCAAGCATTTTTCTTCTCATTGATGTTATTATATACACATATATAGTAAACACTGAAATCAAAGGCACTAAGTAGTGAAAAGGAATTAAATTAGGATAGGGAAATGAGCCACCACTTACCTTTGGATTGTGGTTGTGGGGCATGAAGACAAAAACGCAACAGGTAAGAAATTTTTGGGACAAGCCCTTTATCAACAGGAGAACATTATGGGAGGTGGGTGGTGTTGGAGACTGTCTCACAGAGTCTTTCTGTGATGGGGTTCTCTGAAGAAATGCTAAGAGTAAAATAATCCTTTTCGCCTCTCCAAATTACCGAAATTTGATAAAAATTGATGGGAGGCATCCCCCAGCAGGAATGGTGTCAGCTAAGAGGGGGGGTGGGGGGGCAAATGTGTATAAAAAGAAAATTTTCCCACTCCCTTTTGCCTGTCAGCTTATGAATATGGTCATCTCTTGCCCTCCATGTTTCATCACCAGTGTAAGCCCATGACCGTTTTTTGCATATCATCATGGGTCTAGAATGGTTACAGATTTTACAATGAATGATTATGACAGGTTGATCTGATCTGGCCAAAAACAAGCTTGACCAGTGTTTCAGGGTGAATAAATTCTCTTGAGCTTGTAGAACTCAGAAGCATTAATAGCGGTAGGTATTAAACACAGACAGGAAAAATCGCACTATCGTGTAACTGTTTTAAAGGTCATACACTCGAAAACTTGTTTAAATGTGAACTTGAGTTGTATTTGACCCTTAAAGTTCACTCTGCAAAATTATTAAAAAAAAAAAAAAAATCCTGTTTGCCATGAAAGCATCACGTTGTTTACTATTGAGACTGGGCAAACACTCATAATGTAAACAGTGGTCATGGTATCTGTGACAGCTAGAGAATTAATACACATTCCATATTATTAAACAGTTGAGCAACTACGCAGAAATGAGTTGCCAGAATATAGAGTCGGTGACACATTTGGTCTGATGGCCACTTAAAATAACCTAATAACTCACATACAGCGACCATGAATAAAGACCAATATCGAAAGTGGTCAGTAAAATGCTTGAAAAGCAAATAAACCCTAATGCATAAATTTTGGTCAAGCAACAACATTAGTGAAAAGTGTAATTAAACCGAAATTTACCCTTAGCTGAAATGACAACTGGCATTCATGGTTACAGCAGAGACCATGAGTAATTTAATTTTTTTAAGTTGTTTACTTGTTTAATTAGTAACGTGTTACTGAAAAGCAGATCCACGTATTTTCAGCCACAAAATTTATCAAAATTTTTTTAACTATGAAAAGCAAACTCAATGAATGTATTATGCCAATTCATTTGGTAGCAGTTGCTTAGCAAATTGTAGACATAACCACGAATTTCTTCTAATTTTATCTCTGGTTGCTGGTTTTTGAGTGAAGGCTGACACATGACAGGGATCTCCAGCCAATAGCTATCAAGGTGAGAGGATGAGTGACCTTACAAAATTATATAGTAGATGTGCTCATCATGACATAAGCAGGGAGCTAGCAGACAATCACAAACAAATTAGACAGTGAAAAGCTGATCATTTGGAGAGATAAAGTTAACTGCAGCAATATGTTGTCACCATCTTGGAACACATTCAAATAAAATTAGAGCAGATAAATAAACTGTAAGTATGCTTTATAGTGGGATATATAAATTCAAATATTAATATAAAAAATAGAAAGCTGAATAATACTAACTAAATAACAGTTTGTTGCGAAAATTGGGATTAAATTGTGAAAAATGCAATTTTTGTGTCTGAATTCCTAGGTGACGTCATGGACACATCACTGACAGTTAGTGATGTCAGTTGCCATGAACTGAAATGCAAGTAAGAAGTAGAAATTATCAAAAGGACAGATATCAGAAGGTAGAGCATAATATTCTGTGAATATCAGTATCTAAATGTTTCATTTAAAGTGATAAAATAATAACAGTAACAATAGAGAGAAAGAAATGCCCAACACTCATCAAAGTTGAAGGGAGGAGGGCAGCAGCAACACAAAATAATACACAAACGTAGACAACACAATATTTCGGGGTTGACTCTTTGCCTAGTTAAAAGAAACAAGTGGCCTAGCTTGCACAAGCCTTGCAGGTAACACAGCCACTCATTAACAGTGAAGCACTTTTTAAATTGGTTCTAAACTATTTTCATATAGGACATAAGATTCAAATAAGGTTATTTTTCAATCATAGTGAATTTTGTTACAATTTCCACTAAGAGCATAGAATGACGATCATTTTAAGGTGTATTTTTTATGCTCTAATAATTCTATTTAAGGAGATATTAGAATTTTTTAAATAAAAGAGCTATGATCATAAAACTAGGCTTAAATGAGATTGAAAAATTAATTTAATAATAATAAAAATATAACACTTTAGCAGTAATTTCCAATTTAAAGGGAGAAAAATAGATTTTTAGTATCCAAGCTTGATGGCATTGCCATGTGTAACTTTTAAAAATTATTCACTCTTAAATAAGTAAACCTACGAGAAAATTTGTCATAACTTAAAAGGTTCTAAATAAATTATACTCAAACATATTAAAATTTCAGGAAATCTGAATAAAATTAGTGTATCATGGGAATGTGGGATTTTGGTAATTCATCAGAGAATAGTATTCCCATGCAGGAATACACCATTGCTCTATAACAAGTCAGCTAAATATTAGTCAAGGCTATAAAAATCCAACCAGTGTTCCCTTAGGGCAGTTTCCAACAATAATACAGGACAGGTGTGTCAGGTCACCACAAGCGTATAATCTCATTTTAAAAGTCAACAAAAGCATGTTGCATTGTGAGGTAAAATTAAAAATGTAAAGACTCAAAGTTTAATTAACTCTCCTCAGAATACGTTCAAGGTCACAGTTAGCTTAATCAACTATTTATTCAACCACTCAGTTTCAAGCAAACCATATAATTGTGACAGTCCTTAGATAGAATCAGACCAATATTTTCTAAGCTAATTCAATCATACTGAGAAAATTCTTTTGGTTCAAGCAAAATTACATGATGTAAAGTGTTTTTAAAGTCATTTGAAATTACCTATATTACATGTATGATGCTATTGTTTAATTCCAACCCTGCCTTGTTTCAATTTCCATACACCAAATTCATGCACATCACCCTACCCTCACTTGCTTCTCTTAACAAAATCTGCACCTTGAGCATGTTTCTCATCAAACACATGTATACTTATGGTGCTGATTTGTTTACTGCAATGAACGGTTCTTGTATCACCGGGATTTTCTTAAACAATGTATTTTGTCATGATTTTCTGTATGGTTAATTGCTTTTGTTCTTAAGGTCAATATGCTGTTTGTTGATGGGGTTTATTGAATATCAAATTACCATGTTCTATGGCCCTCTCCTGGTACTGACAGAATTTGTGCAAACTATTTTCTTATTAATTTAGTCACAAAGTTCACTCTCCAAAAGAAAAAAGGCCACCACTTATTTAATATAATTAAGACAATTAACGAAAATTGTGAGCTGGATTTGAATAATGTTTACACCAAATACTGTTTAATCACTTTGTTTAATGAACCAAAAGTAGTTACAAAAATTATATTCTGTCACAGCATTAAGTTAAAGATGGGACTTCAATCTGTAAAATAAAAGAGTTCAGGTTATATCTAAAAAAAATAACAGCATGCATTCTCTTCACATCTTTCTTTCAATCAGGAATCCACCAAAATTTAGTTTATAAAATTGGCACATTGTAGTAGTCAACTGTTCTATCCTTTTAAAATGTTAAATTCCCAGTAGTGACTAAATGAAAATTTCTTAACTATTGCCCCACTCATTGCTGTCTACAGACCCACAACACACACACATCTATATATTACCAAAGAAGATGCCCACAGACTGCCGGCCGAGGATACGCCTCCTCTTCTATTTGTAGCTCTGTCCAAAACATAGGAATTTCCCACACATAGATTTATGCAACCATTCTTGAAGGCTTTCCAAAGCTTGCTCTGATCCTCTGCAGTGTTTAGAAAATGGTAGACCAATTAATTTTTAACATTTTTTGTTATAAAAACTTTTTTGTATTCCTATTAGTTTATCTGTTATTAATTATTTATTTATATTGGAAGAATGTTCCTTTTTATTGTCATTCCATTTATTCAAAAGATATCTAATCTCTCATAAAACTTAAGTAATAAAAATGTATTTGTTTGTTTTAGTTTAATTTATCATACTGTTTGAAGCTGTATTTATTTTTATATAGCCTTTATTATGTGGAATATTTTCCCACATTTCAGGTTGCTTAATGGCTGTTGTGATAGTTAAATTTCGACATTAAATGTCTATGGGGGGTTTTCACTTTTTTATGCTGTAATTTTATGTTCTTTCTTTAAATTAACATCCTCTTTTTGAAATCTCTCTCATTCAAAACCACTTAAAATCGCCTCTTATGCAACCTATGAGAAAAACCTAATTTTCACCTCTTTATTGTGTAAACCATCATTATTTGTAAATATACTATCATTTTTTTGTTTTATAGTATATTTATTTATTTATTTTATTTATCAATCTTGTTTCATTTATCCCTGCTGAGGAAGGACCTCTGCGATGTGAAACATGTCATCGTTAATACACATAAGTATAATATGAGTCATAATGAAAATGATCATATGTTACAAAGACAAATAAATAGAATAAAAATAATCATTAAGTTTTACAACTGCTTTTTTGCAAAACTTCATATTGAATACAATTAATTACTTTGTTCAAATTCTTGAATGGAGTAGAAGGAGTTGCCGATTAGATAATCTCTCAGTTTTTTTTTAAATATTTCTTTATAATCTGCAAACTGTTATATATTCTTGGGAAGTTTATTAAACAGATGTTTCCCAGAATAATTAACTCCTCTTTGTACCAATGACAGAGATGTTTAAGTTTTGTGCAAGTTATTTCTTTTTTTATATTGAAATTGTGTACCTGTGAGTTATATGTAAACAGGTTACAATGTTCTATGTCAAAGCACCTGAGAGAATCTATTCTGAGAAGTCATTGTAAGAATATTGAGTTTTTTTAAAAGTTGTCTGCAAGAAGTTATTGGTTTTACCCTACACAGTATCCTAATAGCACTTTTCTGTGCTATGGGAACTTTTTTATTTAGTGACGAGTTTCACCAAAAAATTATGCCACATGACATCACTGAATGGAAATATGAGGAGTACATGTGTTTAATTAATTTTAGATCTTCTGTTAAAGAAAGACTTCGTATTGCAAAGACAGCACTACTTAACTTCTTCAGTAGTGAAGTGATTTGTTTGTGCCAAATGAGTTTCTCATCTATTTTAATTTAATTACAATGTAGCGCACACTGCGGTGGCAATTTCCCTACACACCTATCTTCCCCCTTTCCTGCACCCACCTACATTTGCTCTCTACAAATTTTTAATTTAAATTCTTTCAACATTTTCGGTAAATTATTCATGATCTCCCTTGGTAACTTAGTCCAATCCCTGATACCCTTACCTAAAAAAGAGAATCTTCCCACACCCTTGTGTCTGAAATCGAGTGCCAGCTTGTGGTCATGGTCATCTTTTCCGTTCCATGCACCACTTTTCATACATACACCAATATCTTTCCAAGCCTCATCACATTGTACATTCCTATGACCCGCTTCATCCTCCCCCTGTCTTGCAATGAATCCCATTCTAGCTTCTTTATTGTATCTGTTATTGATTGCATTCTGCGATAATTTCCAGAAATAAATCTAGCAGCCCTTTATTGCACCCTCTCCAACTCCTGTATTTGATATGCACAATGTGGGTTCCATACTACACTACCATATTTGTGCAATGGTCTGGCCAAAGTTTTGTAACCCAATTCCTTTACTGCTCTTGTACATCCCCTCATCACTCTCTCCAACAGAATTTTAAAACCTTTTCCTACCACCTGTTCAATGTGTCCTGCCCAGTTAAGCTTGTTATCAAATGTAATACCAAGATATTTACATTTTAAATCATCAGCAAGCAATTCTTTCCTCACCTTATACTCATAATTAACCTTTTGTTTTTTATTTGTGTATCTAATAAGCTGACTCTTCTTTGCATTTATCTTTATCCCATGTTTACTAACCCAACTACATATCCTGTCCAGATCCCACTGCAACTGTTAACAGTCCTGTACGGTTTTGATCCATCTAAATAGCATTATGTCATCTGCAAACAATCTAATTTCAGATGGTAAACAATCAATGCAATTATTCATTAGAACAATGGTGCAAATATGCTACCCTGCAGCACTAACATTTTTACTTCCACTTCTTTTGATATTGCATTTCCTACCCTAACTTTCCGTTTTCTATATTTTAAAAATTCTTTGACCACGCAAATCACTTTCTCATCCACTCCAATAGTGTTTACCTTATTTACTACCATTCTATGGCTCACGCTTTAAAACTCCTTTGACAGATATAGTGCTACACTATCAATTTGTCACCTCTTGTCCATTTCATCTGAAATATCTTGCATATATCCCACCAACTGAGATTCGGATGAATATCCTTGGCTGAACCCATGTTGCCTATTTGAAAACCACTTCACATATATTTCTGATGTGGTTTCTCTCTATTAATTTACCTACCACTGATGTCAAACTAATCACCCATTAATGTTCGGATGTTTCTCTCCCCTCCTTTAAGTACTGGCACTACTATCACACTTTTCCAGTCCTGTTGACTTTATTGCACCCTCTCCAACTCCTGTATTTGATACGCACAATGTGGGTTCCATACTACACTACCACTTTTAAAAAATTCTTTGAGAATCTGGAAAGTAATGAAATGGAACGATAGTTACTGTGAGAATTTAGATTTCGCTGGGGATATTGCAAAACCTTCTGTCTCAGCTATAACCATGGTCTTTCCTAGGGTAACTGCAGTTCTTGCTTTGCTACTATAATTAGGTCACCACCTATCTTTATTTAAACCCCAAGCTAGGAAAGGATATAGATAATAATGGTCACAAGTCTATTGTTGGTAAATAATCAATAAATTCTTCAAAGTTTAGCAAAGTCAAAAACTGAATTGTTTCCAAAGATAAAATTACAAATTCGATAACCGATCAAGCCAGACTAAACCCATAGTTCAAAGTCCAACTAACTAACACATGAAAGAATATAAAAGTTCCGCACTTGCTTCTGAAGTTAAACTCTTCTGCCGATGACCGACACTTAAGTTATGCTGACCCACCACATGGAGTAAAATTCTACCTCAATGCTACATCATGACACAACATAACATAATTGCACTCTAAGTGAAACTGGTCAACTGAGCGAATGAGCGATATCTACATCATGTCCCAAAGGAACATAGTAGCGCACTACTGAATTTGTAATACTGGCGGCATCTACATCGTGACACAAAGCAACATAGTTGTGCTCTCAATAAATCTGACTGGCCAACTGAGGGGAAGGAAAAATCTGGGCTGCTATTTATAGAAACGTCCACGGGAACCCAAAGACTTCCGGGTTTCCCAAGAAAACAGTCTGGTAAACTGATCAGATATCAGTTCTCAAGCTTGAAAATTTCATCAGATTTTTTTGCCTTGATTACATAAAATACTCCTATCATTCTGAAAATTTGAGAGTAGCTAGATCCTTTAAAAAGTGTTTATTTCGATCGTTATAAAACAATTTAAGTTCAATAGTTAAGCTGTAAAATTGTTTTCTAATATTCACAAAACTTGTTAATAACTTTACAATTTTGCAGTTACGAAACTGAAACAACTTTCATTTTATTCCTGATTGAATTCTCTTTCATCTGATATCAGACAAGGTATGTTTACTATAACCAAAAGGATGAAATAAAATTCGTCAACCAAAAACAGAATCTAACTAATTAATATTTCCTAAGTTATTAACGTTATCAATCTGAAAGTGGCTTTAAACAATTCTGTGTATTCAAAAATGATTTCTGTGCAAATTTGAAGTTTCTAATTGTTTTCTTTGATTTACTATGAATTTTTGCATATATCATTCCAGATGAATGCTTGTGGCTGATGCAACAGAAAATACTATCATGTCCAAATACTTCCTCAAAACTGTAAAAACCTGATTTCTAGCTTGAATTAACTTAGTAACTGACTTTAGAAATGATATGCAATACTATTCAATTTAACTCACGGTTCTGGGAACAAATTTTGCTACGCAGTTACAAAATTTTTATGTTACTTACATTATCTACACACGTTGCTTCTCCTTTTTTAAACAACAGTTTTACAACTGCCTAATTTAATCTCTTTGGAAACACATCTTGAATTAAGGATACATTCCAAATGTGGGCATGTATATGATTGATACAATCTGAACATCTTTTCAGTAATTTACTTGAAATATAGTCATAGCTCGAAGTATTTTTAGGTTTTAATTGTTTCATGAGTTTGTTCATTTCTGAGACTGTTACTGGTGCATCTAAAAAATCTATTTGGATAAGCAGAAACCTTAGGGCATTATGTGGGGATTGTTTTTCTATTCCTAATTTCTCTAGAACTGAAGTAAAATGTTTGTGTTAAATATTTCACAAACATCCTCTACTTCACTATGCACAGATCCATTTTGTTCTACTTTTATGTCTATAGAGTGATTTACAGATTTTCCTGTTTCAGTTTTTATTATATTCCATATAGTTTTCATCTTATTGCCTGAATTCTCTATTTTCTCTGATATATACCTGTTCTTGACCTTTCTCATCACATTTCTTAGTATTTTAGAATAATGTTTATAATGTGTTTTCAGGGAATAGTTATCTAATTCTCTTACTTTTAAGTAAAGGTCTCTATTTGTTTTACTAGATACTCTAATAGCCTTTGTAACGCTTATATGCCATGCAACGGTTTTTATGGCTGTTAGCGTATATATTGATAAATAAATTAATAAGTCTATTCAGATTGATTTACTGAACAAACAGTTGCATTCAGTTCTGAGCAGCTCTAAAACTACTGCAGATTCGGTATTGACCACAGTCGCCACGGGCAAATTACCTGAAATAAAGTCATTCAACGGAGCTACTAGCATGCAAATAAAACATCACTCCGGAATACAGTTCACACTTATTTATTACGTAAATGTTCTCCAAACTACTACAAACCGTAGAAACAACCTAATGAATAATGCTAATCGGACGTCGTAAATCTGAAGATTGTCAGGCTCGTTTAAGCAATGAACAAGACATTAATTATCGCCACAACTAAAACACATGCAACGGCAACCCACTTTACTGCTCACAGTTCCTACTTATTACCACTTTGCACTGAAATTATCACTGCCATTAAGTCTGTAGTCACTCTTAATAAAGTTTCTGTAGCTGACTTACAGTTTATTAGTTCATCGAACAACCAGTCATTAGTCCGCGCGTTTACACATCCATACAATCTCTCGCCATCTTTCCTTCCACTACCCCTACCCCGCTCTCCGGTAAGGATCGATATATCGATTGTACCGTTACACCCCCCTCGCTGGGTTTGTGGCGAAAGGTGCGGTTGACAAAGCATATCTTGCGCCAACATTTACTCAAGCAACATCATCATCTCACAACATTACCAATAAACCTGGTGGTTTCACGGCAAATTAATCATAGGTACTTATGACTATACACAAATGCCATTACAAAACCATCAACACATATAACAAATCAAAAAATACATACAAAACATCAAGAATACTAAACTGAAATAAAATTGCTTCAGTTGTAAAATTGTTCTCTTTCCACCCTTTTTCCAAACTGTAACAATCACAGCACTAGTACATTCCCCGGCCTCGGGGCCAAAATACTGGGAACCACAAACCAGCAAGAATGCCTTCAGCAACTGTGTATTAATACTACATGGGTCACCAACCTGTGCCCAACTACCGAAGTTACTTTATTATCTAATTTGTTGGTACAGCTACTTATATATTCTGAAATTGCATCCGTGACTGATTGCTAAAATGAAACTCATGAAAACCTACATAAATCATGACAACATTTAATGATCAACGATGCGGGAGATGCGGCAGTACCGTGAGGTGAGCCCTTCTAACCAGTGCCTGACACCCCGGCAACACTCCCCTCCTGACTGAAATATTTGTAAGGCTTCAAGGATACAACGTTGAAAGTTCCGCTAACTTCTCTCCCATTGGCATATTCCAACTCTTAAGCATTATCCCTCAAACAGGCTTTGACCCTATAGGGGCCTTCGTACAACACTTTGAACTTTCGTATCTCCTTCTTTACTCGGGACGACTTAAAATGCGTTTGCACCAAAACAAGGTCCCCCACCTTGTATGTCGTAGCCTTTCCTCTACTGTCATGTCGTCTCTTATTCCTCCCAGCTGCCTTCTCCAGGTTCTCCTTAGCCGCTCTTATCTTCTCCTGGTAATGAACTGGGGGGCTGTCGGGGAACTCCACCAGTTGCCTCACTATCCTTTCTGGTACATTATCTCCGAGGGTACCAACAAGGTGGAGTCATGAGGTATATTGTTATGAACGTCCTCCCACTCGCTTATAGTTAGGGCCCAACTTTTATGACTGTCACTGCATGTGGTGCGGAACCAATGTCCTATGTTCCTCATTACCCGCTCACAGGGATTTCCCTGGGGATGGTAAAATGATGTTTTTATCACCTCCACCCCTTCTTGCTGTAATCTTCCTGTCCAGTTCTTACTCCTGAATTGAGGTGCATTGTCTGAAAGAACCTTTTCAGCCCTTCCAACCTCTCAGAAATATCCTTCCACCAACTTACTTGCCAATACCTTCGCGGTAGCTTTCCTCAATGGATATAACCCGACATATTTGGAAAACACATCCATAACAACCAGAATTTGTGTGACACCTGCCCTCAAAGCAGAAAGTGGTCCGAACACATCCACTGCTACTAATTCTCTAGCTTTACTGGGCAGTATATTCTTCATATCCCCCTTCTCAAAACATTATCCACCTTTACTCTTTGGCAGACATCACAAGCTGACAGTAATCTAGCAATCCTCCAGGCCATATTGTTGAAGTAGCAGCTCTCCCTTAGAACTCGGTAGCATTTACTAGGCCAACAGTGTCCATAGCTCAGGCGATGTTGTAGAACGAGCTTGTCTACGCATGTTTCCGGTACCCAAAGTTTCCAATCGGAGCTATTTTCCGACTGACGTCAAAACACTACGCCCTCATATATGCAGTAAAAGTTCCTACACTTCCCCTGGTAGTCATTATCAAGTAATTGGTCCTTTATCATTTTGATCACACTATCATTTTCTTGTAATTCTCTTATCCCTCTCAGGAATTCCTCTAAATCGTTCTCATACTGCACTTGCAAAATAAAATTGAGCTGAAACTCGTCTTGCTCCTCTACTCCATCTCCCGCTTCCTCCAAGCCCACCGGTAACCTAGAGAGACAATCCGCCACTTGGTTCTCTTTCCCTGGAAGATATTTCTCTTCAAACTCAAACTCTTGCATGAACAAAGCCCACCGGGCCAACCTCCCATGGGTCAATCTACAACTCATTAAGAAAGACAGTGCCTTATGATCCGTGTAAACTATAGTCTTTCTTCCAGTAAAGATATGTCGGAACTTTTGAAAGCTCCACACGATGGCAAGACATTCCTTCTCAGTAACCGTGTATCGACGTTCGTGCTATCCCAGCATTCGACTCGCGAAAGCGATCGTCCGATGACCCACCTCTCCATCTTCTAATACTTCTTGAAATACCTCTGCCCCTAGACCATATGAAGAGCTATCTGCCGACAAACATACTTCCAGATTCCAGTCGGGGTGTGACAACGTGATGCGCTCTCTCAAGACTTGCTTGATCTGCATAAAGTCCCTCTCACACTCTGTGGTCCACACCCATGGCGTGCTGATCTTCTCCAGTTCACTCAAAGGTATGCCGTTCACGACCTCCCCTTTATAAACTTTCTATAGTAGCCACATAAACCGCGGAAGCTCTTGAGCTGAATCCAGTTCTTTGGTCGAGGGAACTTCACTATCGCTTCCAACTTCGAATCATCCACAAATATGCCTTGGGGTGTTATTATGTGACCAAGAAAGTTCAACCTCTCTCTCAGGAAGGCACACTTCTTTTTCTGAAGCGTCATCCCTCCCCTTCTCATTGCCATTAGCACCTCTCTCAATGTCTCACTGTGATCTGTAAGTGTCTCCGACACTATTACCATGTCATCCACGTAGGTTAATACTTTATCTCGCAGGTTCCTTCCTAACACATAGTCTAAAGTCCTTATGAAACTGGATACGGCATTATTCAAGCCGAAGGGCAATACACAAAAGTGAAAGCACTTTCCTTCAAAGCAGAAAGCCGTATACTTTCTTGATTCCTTATCTAATGGAACTTGCCAATAACTCGAAGTCATATCTAGTGAGGTCATGTATTTTACTCCATGAAATCTCCTTAGCAGCTCATCCATTGGTTGAGGATGGTCCCTTTCCGTTATGAGTATTCGGTTAAGTGCCCTGGCATCTAGAACCAGCCTCACGGACTTATCCACCTTTGGAACAACTAGGAGTGGATTCACGTATTCACTGTTCGATCTTTCGATTACTCCCGCATTCTCCATACTATATAGTGCCTCTTGCACCTTCGCCCTTTTTGCCGGCGGCGTAGGTTAGGATTTTGCCGCAAAGATATGCCCCTCTTTTACCTTTAACTTACAACAGTAACCTCAGATGCGCCCAGGAACATCCGAGAACATGTCGGGGAATTCGTTGATAATGTCTTGTACTCCCCGTTCATGCTCCGGTAGATCGTGATTCATTTCCAAGCTCAGGAGCTCTTTCCTGTGTCTGACCGATCGGGAATCCCCCCACGATATCACCTGGATTCCAGTCGATTTTTCTTCCCTATTGGGTATCCCCTTCTTCAGGTAGGCTTTGACGCGTTCTCCTCTCGTTGTAAATGTAAGCATTCCGTCCTATAAATCGAGAATCGCTCCTACCTCTTTAAGCCAGTCTGTTCCTATGATGAAGTCCACATTGACCCCAGGTATCACGTATGGCTCTATGTCCACTACATGTCCTGCGATTTCTCCTTCTACTTGCAACACCCACTTGACAGTTTTAGTCTTGTGCACCGTAGCAGAGGTTATCGTCATTCCCACCGGCCATTCTCCTATCTTCTGCTCACTTGAAATTTGCTTATACAGACTTTCTGAAAAACACGTAATCACCGCTCCCGAATCCAGTAACGCTTCTACTTCTCTTCCCTTAAACTTGACCATTACCCGAGGAGAAAAGGACTCTCGGCGTTCCAACGTATTCCCTTCCTGCAACAACAGCTCTTGTAAATCTTCGCTATATCCATATGAGTCTTGAGCAATCAACGGTTGCGCCCCGCTCGACTTTTCCCTGGAAACTTCTTCCTGGAGATTCATCAATTCACAATCAATGTTCTGCTCGACAAACAGCCAAGCTACCTCATCACCTCCTTCTCCCCTTAATCTTTCCTCTTCTTTTTCCTTATCATACTCCCAACTGACATGTGAAATTGCACTTTCTCCTTTCTCCGATATCCAGATCTGATTATCACTAATTTCTTTTCTTCTCCCGGCGTTCTCTTGGTCAGAATTTTCTATTGCTTGTTCACAATATGTTATTGATCCTCCATCGTTTCTGGTTCAAATGGCATTAAGGAATCCTCTGGATAAACACCTTTAATTTTCCCACTCACAGGAAACGCTAATATGTAACCAAACTCTTCATGCTCACCTATTATTCTAAAAGGTCCCTCATACGACAACTGGTACTTTTGAATGTCTCCATCATTACTATAAGGTTCGGAATTTGTTCCCAATAAAACCAAATCACCTTGCATATATGACTTCCAATCCATTTTCTCCCATGCACTGAACATATTCTTTTCCTCGGGCAAGCAAGAACCCTTCGACATTTCAGTTACTACCACTGGTTCTTCTTTTGGTAGCCTCGTATAGTCTCCTGTCCCCGCCGAGGCTGAATCGGTGACAGACACTAGTTTACCTGTGGCGCACTCTCCCCTACGGCCACCTGCACCTGATTTACAGACTCTTCTCTGGGCCGATCGTCTCCAGTTGGTCCATGATAACCACCTCTAAATCCTCCGACTCCGGTTCCACGACCACGTCCGAATCCTCCTCTCTGTCCACGGTTATTGTACCCGCCTCGATTCCTGTTATCAAAATGAGGGTAGCTCTCCTGTTGCTGTTGGGAGTTACCTCTCTCCCCTTCTGATTGCGACTTCTCCACGAAATGTGATGGTGGCCTCCCCCCATATTCTTTTGCTCTTATACTTTTCTCTTGTTCGTCCAGCCGACCCAACATCTTTACCGCCTCGCCAACGGTACATATATTATGGCTGACAAATACAAGCTGTGTCGACTCGGGCAAATGCACACTAATCATCCGCACATATTCCCCTTCACTGAAAGGTGAATTTAAATGTTTACAAGAGTTAACACACCTCAAGAAAAATTTTTGCTGAGTGCCACTACCCGGCGAGTATGGCTTTCCCATCATTAAATTCCGTCAAACAGCAATTTGCCGGTCGATGGACCAAAAATGTTCCAAAAAAGCTGACTTCAACTCCGCAAACGTCACGCAGTTATCCGCAAACTGTTCTCCCCACATTCGGGTATCCTCCTTGATATGTTTACTAAATATTTCTATCTTCTTTCTTTCTAAGGCCCTACAGAACGGCTCAAAATTTTCAAACTTCTTTACAAAATCCACCGGATGTATCCCCCCGTTATCACAAAAGTTCTCCCAGTCCACTTTCTCTTCCACCATACACGCCGTGAGCGCATTCACACTTGGCATGATCTGACATTTGGCTACCTCTTGTCGCCAACTTCCGGAACTCGAACCTTTAGACTTCTTTCAACTTGCTTCTCTTGTAACTGTAACTTTTCATTCACCCATACTGCAATGGAAGCCTTAACTTTTTCTACCTGACATGACAATTTTTCCAAGCCTATTGTTAATTGGTCAACGTCTTCTTTCACTGCCGTGTATTTTTCGGCAAGGTTCTCTCCTAAAATCTCCACTTTCGACAATCTTTCATCATGGCTATCTTCTATAAGCTCGACTTTTTTCTTTATGGATTCCATATTTTGGTGCAAAACACTAGTTACCTGTTCGCAATCTGAACGATACTGAGTCAACTTACAAGATATTTCAGCAGTTTGTTGTGTACAAAGTTCCCTATACTGGGTCAATTATTCCCTAAACTGCCCTAGTCTCGAATCAACGGCATCCTTAAGACATTCGATACTCTCCTTATTCTCATTTAATTTAGATGCAAGGGTTTCATTTAATTCTGATTTAAGGGAAATATTATTTTCCTTTATTTTAGATTCAAGCGAAACATTATCTTCCTTTAATTCTGATTTAAGTGAAGTTAATTTAGATTCCAGCGAAATATTTAATTCAGATTTAAGGGAAATATTATCTTCCTTTAATTCTGATTTAAGTGAAGTTAATTTAGATTCAAGCAAATTCTTGTTTTCACTGAATTTAGATTCAAGAAGGGACTGAATTGACATGACAAATTGTCCCTGGAAAGCACATTTCCGACATGGACGCCTCATTACTTTCTCTAAACACTTCTCTTGACTTGTCAACTTCTGATTCACTAGCAAAACTCGTCATCGACTGTAAATGATTAGACAAAGTAAGGGAGGACTGATTAATGACTACACTGGGTGCGTCACCGAAGGACTCACCTCCCAGCACCACCTCTCCATTCACACCAAACTCACCCTCAGATGCCATATTACAAAATATTTCACAAAATCAATTCAATATTCCATTGTAGAAAAGAAAAGAACTAAAGCAGTCGAGCCAGCAAAAAGAATACACAGATAATCATTAGCACAGAAAAAATAATAAATTTCTGCTTCCAAATCTCTTAACTTTGTTACCAAACAAGATATACACCTTGTCATAAAATTCACTTCCAATTGAATACTTACACTACCATCAGTTACCAAAAATTATGGACAATCTACTGAAATCGCTATCCATAAAACACAAAAAAACTCTTGAAACTAACTCACTCAACTACAGCTGGCGTATATCTGGTTTGTTACTACTTCAACATAAATTTTTTTTTTTGATAATGATTTGTTAAGCAAATTTACTACAGTTGCCCGGCATTTCAACTTCAATAAGTTATCAGAGAAAAAATCTTTGTCACTTAATATTCAAAATAATTAATTATGTATATTTTTTCTCCTTATTAAAATTGATAATTATTCGTGCCAGCTTGTGTTTCATACAAAAACTGAAAATAAATCTTTCACTTCCCTTTCGATGCGACGAACCGCAACATTCTTGAACGCCAATCAGCTGTGCGAAGTCTCGACCCGCCAGGTTGATGTCGTCTGCTATTTCCTCTTGTTTGCTTTGCCTTCTGAATACTGAGCAGTTTCCCAAAAAACCGCTGCGTGTCGCTGTCGACGTAGCACTGGTACTAAATTATCCACACTCTCTGAATGCACCACCCTCTAAGAAAAATAGTCTTTGCCGTGTGCTGCGCACAATTTCTCTGTATCGCAAAACAAGCTTCTCTGACCATGCTTCGCAACAACTGTTTAATTGTCAGCTTTGATTGTTGATCGTTCACTGCTAATTATTTTGTATATTTCACCACCAGTAGTGACTAATTATCGTCATTTCCTCCGGTGGTTTACATAGACTGTCCTGTCCAAACGGTCGCCATGTAACGGTTTTTATGGCTGTTAGCGTATATATTGATAAATAAATTAATAAGTCTATTCAGATTGATTTACTGAACAAACAGTTGCATTCAGTTCTGAGCAGCTCTAAAACTACTGCAGATTCGGTATTGACCACATTCGCCACGGGCAAATTACCCGAAATAAAGTCATTCAACGGAGCTACTAGCATGCAAATAAAACATCACTCCGGAATACAGTTCACACTTATTTATTACGTAAATGTTCTCAAACTACTACAAACCGTAGAAACCACCAAATGAATAATGCTAATCGGACTTCGTAAATCTGAAGACTGTCAGGCTCGTTTAAGCAATGAACAAGACATTAATTATCGCCACAACTAACACACATGCAACGGCAACACACTTTACTGCTCACAGTTCCTACTTATTACCACTTTGCACTGAAATATCACTGCCATTAAGTCTGTAGTCACTCTTAATAAAGTTTCTGTAGCTGACTTACAGTTTATTAGTTCATCGAACAACCAGTCATTAGTCCGTGCGCTAACACATCCATACAATCTCGCGCCATCTTTCCTTCCACTACTCCTACCCCGCTCTCCGGTAAGGATCGATATATTGATCTATCGATTGTGCCGTTATCCATCATTTACCAAATTTACTGTTTGGAGTATTGACAACTTTCCTTTTTTTGAAACATCTTTCAAAAAGTGTAAGAAATATATTAAGAAAGGAATCAAATTTTGCACTAACACCCTGTACAGGGTATACTTCTGACCAGTGTACATTATTTAAGCAATCTATGGAATGTTTTATATAGGTTTCTTTAATATTTCTTCTACATACCCAGCTTTTCTTTATCTGCTCACCAGTGTTTGTGGACTTGAGACATAACACCTGGGCATCATGACCTGAGATACCATTTATTACTGGAAGTACGTTGTAATTACTGTACTGAGAAATGTTCATGAAAAATTATCATTTGCAGTCCTGCCATTATTTTGTATTCTTGTAGGGAAATTTACAAGTGCCATTAAGTTAAAAGACAACATCAAGGCTTCCATATATAGCCTCTCATGGCTGTGATTAAGAAATTCAACATTAAAATCTCCACATAAAACTATTTTTTTATTATTTTTGAAACACAGTAGCAAAGACTGAGATAAAAGCAGTCTAAAATATCATGAGGGGGCCCTGTAAATTGCTTTTACTATAAGCTCTTCTTTATCATATTCCAGTTTTGTAACCCAGCATTCAAAGTGTTGTCCTATACAATAGTTACTTACAACTACACTGTTGTATTGAATATTATTTTTAACAAAAATGGCAACTCCCCTTTTCTCCATTTTACATCTATAGAAATCAGAGTTTAGTTTATAATTTGGGATGGACAGCTGAGATATTCCCTGTGACAGACAAATGATGTTCAGATATGCACAAAACATCTACATTAAAATTTCTGAAATTTTGAATCTCTTCTAGGCATAAGGTCATCAATTTTACTAAATATTCCTTTTATATTTTGATGGAGAATAGTGGTCTGAACACTTTGATTAAATGACTTTGAAGTGTTAACTTTATTAGTACCTACTGGCATGTAAGTTAGATTTCTAATTTCAAAAAGTTTGATCAGCAGAGACATCAATTTATTTTAGACATCTTAATACATCTATTTTATTTACCATATAAAAGGCCACGACTTCACTTAAAACAGGAATACCTCTATCACTCACCTGGCATCCCCTGATCTCATCAGCAATAAGAATCAGAAGCTTCCCTTTACCTCTGAAATTCAGATTGAGTCCATGGCGAGTAGAACTGTTCCTACCAATGCTGTCCACATCTATCAAACCAATGTGTGAATTTGCTGGCTGCCAGAGAACCCTTTCCAATGATGCATTTGTATGCCTATTGTTATGCCACATCCAAGGGTTATCATAACACTCAAACAAACTCACAAATCCCACATTCTGTTGTATAATATTTGCCATGTCGTATATTATAAAATTTCTACTGTTATATTTTATAAACTCCTTCTTGTTTTATTTTAATATGGATTGTTATGTCGTCATGAGTGCAGAATCATTTTAAAGTCTTATGGCGGAATAATAATAATAATCTTTCTTGTTATTCACTTGACATTTATTTTAATCTTACTAAATTTTAGAAACAATCCAAAGAGTTACCAAGGTCCTTTGCTTACAGTAACTTCATATTCATATTAGTTCGTATACAATTATTCATTACTTACTATAAATCTACTATCTACTATAAATTGAGTGAAGATACATCTCATGAAAGCATGTGTAAATTTATTTTCTTTAGCTGAAATTCAACGTTGACCAATAGCATGGGGTAGGTTAGGTCAAGAAAATAATTGAATTCTTAAGAATTATGAGCAATAAATTCTTATACAATCAAAGTTTAGTACTGTATGATTTACTGAAACACTTTAGTGAGTATAGAAAAGTCACTTATCTATATAAATGACAGTGGCATGCATTGTTTGTAGACCATAGTTTCCCTAGCAAGCTGGCCGCCGGAACAAGCAAAGGTATTACGTCTGTGAACAGCTGTGTGCAGTCTGCGACGGTGTATTCCAAGTAGATAGGGATTTTTCACTGGAGGCACTGCCGTAGACTCATTATCCCATTTCTGTTGAATGTTCTTCTTTATCGACAAGCTTTGGTTAGTCGCTAGTTGTTGTGATGATTGTATATTATTTTGTCACTGCAGGTCTTCATGATCGCCATGTTGTATAATACTTGCCATGTCATATTTTATAAATTGCTAATGTTATATTTTATAAACTCTTTCTTGTTTTATTTTAATATGAATTGTTATGTCAACATGAATACAGAATCGTTTTAAAGCCTTGTGATGAATAATAATAATAATTCTTGTTGTTCACTTGAGGTTAATATCGTCTTACTTCATTTTATAAACAATCCCTCTCTGCAGGTGCCAGATCTGACTGGAGCTTTAGAATCCGCTGCTCCTGATAATTAATTCTGCAGGAGTGACACTTCCAGGCTATACTAACACAGGAGTCACTGTCAGTAACAGCGCTGTATCCCCAGTGAAACCAGCACCCGCAGTCATCGCACGTCACACTTTCTCTTACCAATCTTTGGCAATTTCCACACTTAGTATCCATTACCTCACTTTCAGAAAACTTAACAATTTAGAAGAATTTTTTTTAAATGTTTACTTTTAAAATACTTTAAAACTTAGGAGAAAAAAAAACTTTAAAATGTTTACTTTGTTACTTAACTACTTACATATCAAATGCCAAAGAAAAGTAAAAATAAGATTCTAAGAAAAATGCTAAAAAATACTATAATAAAACACTCAAAACTTTTCCAAAATGTGAATTACAACATTTATCAACTACAATACTTGCAACAAAACAACACAAATAATTCAAAATAACTTTTTAAACAATTATAATGAAATTTAACACATTAGAAATGTGTTTAAGATCTAACCTCAAATGAAAAAAAAAAAATTCAGTTTACACTGTACTAATTTTCTATCAAATAAAAATGGTTCACTACAAATTAAGAACAAATTTACTTGAAAACAAAACTAATCCTGTTAAAACAAACTTACAATGATATACTGTTACACTATAACAAGAATATTGTTACTTGACATTACTCCTGGATGTAAACAAGAGCCACCGAACACTGAATCTATAATTTACAGATTTATAATAAATAAAACAGATCACTAACACTCACACTACTAGAATATGATAATCTTCATCGTTTTAACTAACCTACAAGATAAAATTTAACAAATTTAAGTACAAAAACACAAATTATTATCACACAACACGACAAAAGAACGCACAATCATATTCCTAAGATATATTGGTATATATATTTGAGTTTGTGTCGGTGTGTGTATATTCACCTTTTTTTTTTTTTTTCTATTTCTCACTAGGATTTTTGCTTTAACATTTTTATAATGAAGTTTTAGATTTTTTATAGTTAATGTCTCTTGTTCAAACAGGATTTTAACATGAAATTTTGTATTATCATTTGTTCATGTTTCATAAATGCATTACTGTAGTTATATTCCTTTTACATATACTTTAAAGGTAGTTCCATTGTATGCTCTGTTTCATTTTGCCCTACACGATATACTTGTCACATAATGACTAACCTTTGTGCTTGTGGATTTTTTTGTAAACTAAATTATGGCTTAAAATAAATTTTTCCGCCTATATAAAACTTATATCAAAATAATTGTTTTTATTTTTTTAGTTCATGAGTGTGCTTGTGGCATTCCTATCAAAATTTTTCTCTATACACATTGCATGATACCGATCTTGTTGTAGCTCAAAAACTGCTTCAATACCATACTTAACTTGGTACAATTGAACTAAAATGCTCTAAATTTTACTTGCTCACTTAGTTTGCTCCTAAGGCTAACTATTCTACATATTTTGCCGTTATATGTAATTCCATCCAATTATATTATTTAAATTCTTGTTATAATGTTGTTTTCATAATGACTTCAGTTTTACTTATTTATTTAAACTTAAGACCAATTAGTTCATGTCAGTATTATGTATTATTTTATCACTCTTATCCATTTATCCCTGTTGCATTCTGTTCTCTATATTCCCCTTTCCTGCCTTATCCACTTTTAAGACAGACTTTCCAGCACAGTTCAGAGTGCATTGGTAGCTCCTTGGACAAAGTGTTTGCACTGAAAATTCAGAGTATTGTTTTAAATTCTCGTGCCAACAGGTTATTTTTTTTTTTTTTTTTGGGGGGGGGGGTTCTTTATTTATATAAATAATTAAAAAATCTTAATTTTATGATCACCTTGCTGTAAGGTACCCTTCGCTCTATCTTCGAGATTCCGTTAAAATCCGACAAAGTTTGAGGTTAACATCAGTACACCTTTCTTACAGGAGGTTAAGCTGTAAGTGGCGACCGCGGTAATTATTACAGTTAGCGTTCTACAGGTTTTAACACGGTAATAGAACATTTTCAGAAATTTGAAACATTTTGAAGACTTCGAGTTTAGGTGCTGAAGCCGATACCAACCCCAATATCAGGCTTTCCTCCTAACATTGCCCAGACCCAGTCATAGGCGGGTTACCAGGGGATGTGTTCACCGCCTCCTCCCATTGCAACATCTGGGAAGATGAAATATCTGTGGTTTCCTATTATCTTTCCCAGTGTAACACTGTTCATATGTTTGGTCTAGGTGTGGATGACTTTGACTGTTTGTGTGTTCAATGAAGAGTGTTGTTTGTGTCATAGATGGAAGATGAAATAAGAGAGAGGGTTAAATCAGGTCCAGATCATTAAGTCTTACTCTTCAGAATGAATCCAGGGACCACCACCTTTAGTCTCCCCATCCAATGGATGAATCACCATTAACAGTGTTGTTTATCCTCACTCCATACATAGATTTAACCCAGGACATTGGAGTGCAATCTGGTGATTATGAATTGTGCAACTCCACCTCTCCTACCCTGTTGGCCAAATCCCACTGATGTAAATTTTTTTCCTTCAACAGGGCTCAAACCAGCAAACCCCATGTCAGCACCAAATACCACCTACCAAACAGATATCATGTCTTGATTCCACCGACATTTCCCTCCATATTTGTCAATTAATTGGATAGTAAAATAATCTGTAGTTTGAGTTACACTTAAAACTTTAGTTCTAGCTATAGCAGAGGGGTAATGCCTGATAAACTGAAACTTTATCACCAGGTTGCAAGAATACATGAAATTCAATTTTTACACTGTCAATTTTCTTTCAATCTATAATTTTTTTTTAAAAAACTGTTATAATTTTCCATATATTTAATTTATAAAAGGAATTTATTTTAAACACAAGCATCATAATTTGCTGACTAAAATGTTCACATACTCTGGTATTGGTGAAAACTTAAATTATAGAATTTTTAGAAGGGTAAGAAATTAGAGATATATTACTCACCTAAAGATTTTTCCTTAGAAACTTTTTCGGTCTCAACTCTCACAACATCTATCAGTACATCAGCAGCTTCATTTTTCTGTTTCAGTTCAACTTCCTGAATAGCCAACTTCGCCTTTAAGTCGTCAACCTAATAATTGATAAATTAAAAATTATCAAGAGTGCACAACATATTTTTTTTTTTTTTTATCTGAGGTAATAAATTTGCTTAAAAAAATGTATACCCACAAAAAATAAATTCTGTATAATGAGAAATCATGAAGTGAGGCCTACAAAATATCTGTGCCTCATAAGTAAAAAGTAATTAATTTGAGTTAATATTTCATCCAAATTCTTTATAAATAACTCTGCCTTGAGGTATAGTCTCTTAAATTACAGACTGCAGTGATGCCATGTTGAAAATTCATTTTTCAAATGAAAGTCCACCTTATAGTATGAAAAATCAAACATACTGTGGCAGAGAATTGTGCATTTGCAATTGATAATTAGTCTGGTCACCACTCTGTCGATATAGAGACTATTATGGATGAGCCCACTGTAGGTTATGTTACAGCACTGAAAGGAACGTTAGTGGTTTCACAGTTTTCATGTTTTATTGTGTTCAAATTGACCGCAAAGGTCACCACGATACCATGCAAAAAGTTTAACCATTTTAAAAGATCAGACAACGTCTCCATTCATGTGATTGCAGGTAAAAAAAACCTTCCACATGGGAATTGTTTACATGTTTTTTCACACACACTCAAACCACACTTCACATGAGACGTTTGCACCATGTGATCCTGTTGCACCATGTGACCACCTCTCTCCACAGTCTCCTTGCCCTTTTCTTCAACGATATTCCTCTCCGTCCAACACCATCAATAGCCCATATATCAATATATAAGGATTACGAAATTACATTCCCCTCCTAATTTTTATTTATTTTTGGCAATTTTAAAAATATAGATAAATTTAAGAGTTGACATTTACACATATGTTACAACTAGTCTTTAAAACTTTCTAAAGATACAGCTAGAAATTTAATACATTTAACAACCCAAAAATTAGAAGTATTATTGCAAAATATTGTTTCTTCTAAATCTTAAAACACACACACATTCTTCATATTTAGTGGGTTTTTTTCACAAATCATTACTAGTGAAGTACTTCCAATACAAATACGTAAACAACCAGCCATGCCAGTCTCCAGCTCACAGTCTGTAGCAGATTCGGTAGACGGCCCCTGATGAAGACATATGTCCTGGTCAAAACATCAGGAAGCAGAAGAAGGAGGAGTATTTCAACGCAGCACTAATCCCGTAAGCAAATTATATCAATTATATGATGGCTGCGAAAACATAAAAATCTTTTACTTCCATTATGCAAAAGCTGAACTCAGTTACTGATTCCCTGCTTTGTAAACATGACAACAGGGGTGAAAAAAAGGAAATTCAAATTTAAATAAAGCCATGTTTCTGAATGAATTAATTAATTTAAACTCCCAGAGAGTTATGAATTTCATATTCCACATCAAAACTTGGAGATAAGGAGTGAGTCTTTGTAAAAAACAGATGTTACTTTTAGTTCTTCCATACATCAATGCTGCCACACAGTACTCCAGCACTCTTTACCACACTAAAAAAATTATAGTCACCCATACATTAAAACAGGATATATTGCAAGGATAAATATTAACATGTAAAAATACATTTCCCTTAGTTACAAATCTTAATTAGAAATATAGACAGTCCTTTCACGTCACCAGTATTTGGCATCTGCAAGTACATGCCATGACAAACTCGACACTTCTGTATCACAAATCCACAGAATCATTATGAGAGCAGTTCATTGTAATGGTGTACTTGAAATACAGGTGGAGCAAATTTCTACTGGTGTCAGGTGATCTTGAATTGGTTTAGAGAGATTATAATATACCATCCATTTATATCCTTTTGGTTTCCTAGGCATTTTGAAGTGCACAGTTGACACTTAATGTGATACTGAATCTTGGAAGACCAATATTGCTCAAGGAAGACTTCTCTCAACTGTGGATATGTGATGTCTTTGGTGATGTGGCATTGGCCCCAGTCCCGTGCCGTACGATGGAGGTGTTGAAAGATACAATCTATTTTTTCCTTATCTGCATATCTCTGAAAAATGCTATGTGTTTCAAAGCTGTTTAGGAAAGTTACTGTGTGGATTCTTTCATTATTACCAAAATTTTGGACATAAAATTTTTTACTAGTGCTGACATGGGTAGTTCATGTAAACTAGGGTGCTTATTAATGGTAACTCCCTCTCTAATCAATTGCTTGACCTATTTTTGGCAGTTAGTAACTTCTTGTTGGCATTTAGTAACCTCTTTTCTGACCCCCTGTACATCCATAGCAATTGCTTTCAATTCTAGGGAGAGTTGGTCAGTACGAGAAGAGAAAGCTGTATATCTCGGAGAATCCCTGAGTGCTTTTTTTTCATTGTTATTAAATCTTTATCAATGTCTCCAATTTCTTTTCAACGGTTTTGTCTAGTCTATCTACTGTTTCAATGAAAGTGACTGTTTGGTAAGTGACCTCTTCAACCTCATAATTGAGTTGGTTCACTTTTTGGGTCACTTGTGTTTGGAAAGTATTCACCTTTGTGGTTCCTGATTACTACTTGTAAATTCTGCCCAATACTGTTGAAGTTTACTTTCTAAGGTGGACATCTTGTTATCCTAGTACTCCGTTAATTTGTTCATTAGTTTATTAATTTGTAATGCAGTTGCTTTAGTGGTCTCTGATTGGGAATCCAGTTTGTCAGATTGCGATTTGGGCATATCTAATACGAGCTTTCATGAATTCCTATCTTCATCTGAATACCCAATTGGCTGAGGGAGAGATCCGGATAACATAATGGTTTGTGTGTGACACCGTATACCTAAGGATGGAGTGATGAATCCAATAACATCACTATCAGACAATGTCTCAGAATATCCATCTGTCCTGAATGATGTATCCTGCTCAACTGAATGTCCACTGAGTGACCCAATGTGTGCCTGTGCCTATGCAAGTGGGGTTGCTGTGTCATTAAATTCGTAACTGAGAATTGTTAGTTGTTGGTAGTTGTCGATGTGTTATACTGTTACCGTGAGTTGTGTCTGCATTTTTTGTGTAGCCTGGATCACGTTACCGGATAGTAATTGTGGGTGTATGTCATTTGCAACAACTGCTTGCTAGATTTCAGTAGGAGATGTTGTGCTGTCTGCTTTGTTACTATCAGACATTTTGCTTTGTAAAAAGAATTGTCGTTCACTAAATGAAAAGACCAAATCAAAATATTGATATATCAGATACACAATCACCCAAAGAAAAATGATAACATAGTAATGACAGTAAATAATGATCATATATAGAGCAATAAAGCTATACAAAGCTCTGAAATATATGGAAAACTCTGCAATGAAATTCTTGAATAAAACTTTTAAATAAAATGGTAAGATTCACATGTGAAACGTACTGCAGAGTCTTGACAGTTGGCAATAACATCAAATATTACGTAAACACTTAACCAAAATGTAAATAGTTCAACCATAACCTCCAATGCAATGTAAACAATTGACCAAAACATAAATAGTATCACATTACAAGTTGGTAATACACCACATATAAGACTGCTAAAACAAAAAACTAGTTTATATGAATGGAAAACACCATTGTTTAAAGTTGCGGATGAATCAGCAAACCCACATTTGTGACTGTGCAAACTCACGTTTGTGATTGTGAATATACTCGTAAAATGAAATGGATAATATGAGAAAAAGGAAAAGTATACTTCACCAGATTCATTAGGATTAGCTAACAATCATTAGGACAGAGCAAATAAATAAAAATATTAGTTAAAATATAGAAGTTTATAAATGCCCGCAAAAATTAGCAAGTTCATTCGTGAACTAGGTATGAATGTAAATATGAAAGGAAAAATGTTCACAGGTACAAATACCATAATAAACACTTGGCGCAACAAACACTTGATTGTATAATGCCCGTTTGTGTTTGCACTACAGTATATGCGTAGTCTCGTACACATACCTTTATCCTGTGTGCTGTGTCGCGATGCGTAGGCTACTACTGGGTTTGTTGTTGTTTGCCACGCCCGCGCTGCAACTTGCGGTAACCCAGCCGGAAAAATGGCAGTATCCGTAGAATATACCAATTTTGGTGTGAATAACTCGTTTCTGTTCATTACATGAAATTATTTTACCAGCCTCACTTGGTTGCCAAGTGGCGGAGAATTGTGCATTTGGTATTGAGAATTATTCTGGTCGCCACTCTATCGAAATAAAGAATATTATGGACGAGCCCACAATAGGTTATGTTACAGCACTGAAAGGAAAGTTAGTGGTTTCACAGTCCATATGTTTTATTGTGTTCAAATTGACAATGAAGGTCACCTCGATACCATGCTAAAAGTTTAACCATGTTAAAAGATCAGAAAATGACTCCATTCATGTGATTGCAAGTAAAAAACTCTTCCACGTGGTAACTGTTTACATGTTTTTTCGCACACTCTGTAGTGGGCAGTCAAAGAATGTTTGGATACAGTACTAAAGTAAATAAAGCCATGTGAAAGGTGATTGCATATACCAGCGGGTTGGAATCAGAGCAGTTGCAACAGAGATTCAAAACAGTCAGAAACTCAGGAATGTAAGCATCCAAGTAGCAGTGACTCCAAAGTAGATTGGATGGTCAGCGAAATTTAGTGGTAGCACGACGTCATGTGGAGACAGAGAGTACGAGAAGAGTTATTTCCACTGGCCAGAGGCACTTCCTACTATGATTGTTAGGGAGGGGAGTTCTGCACAAAACTGGACTGCACGGGCTGAGAAGAGGTCGGTCTGTCTGCAGTGCTAAGGCTCGTTGGTCGTTGAAGTCATGGCTTGTTTGAGTTAGACAAGTATCTAGGAGGAGGTCGTCATCGGTGGTGGCAATCGGAAGACTACAAAGTGATGTAGCGAGGTGACTTCATAGCCAGAAATACAGGTGGGAGCTAGCCAATGATTCATAAACAATGTAGAAGGCAATGATTAACATACAGACTGGGAGTGATAGTTGATGGGAGAACAGAGAGAGGTAGGAGAGGCTTAATGTACATACAAGTTGTAATAAAATATATATTTGTACATACCCTTACTGAGAGTTTTATTTAAAAGTACTATTGCTCACATGACAAAAGGTTACCCACAGTTTATATGTTCCTCTCGGGTGGTGGCAAGGCAGACAAAAGAAGAAAATCCGGTCATCCACCATAGTAGGGTTTAATTTGGTGTCATAGATGTGGCGTCAGCCAAGCAATTAAGCATTGGGGGTGAGGATAGTAGTACTCCAGTAAGAGAGCATTTCCTATTTATCTCTTATTTATCACTTACCAGCAATAAGTAAAAATAAAGGGAAAATAAATGACAGAGAAAGTTAATATAAGAAGATTGTGAGGACTAGGATTATTGCTCCAATAATACAGTGTTATGGGATTGTCACAGTGATCTGCTTTTGCCAGTCAGAAGAAGCAAGCAGTTGGAGAGCAGAAAGCAGCGTAAACACAAGACAGGAGAAAGCAGTTAAAGGTCACTGAAGTGGCCATGTTGAGAAAGCTGCATCGACTCTACACAAACAAGTGAATACGCAATGTGGCATATCATGGAGAAATTATAAAAGGTATTGGTAGCCATGGCAACAACAAGCATAACAAGAGCCAGCCGGTGAGCGAGAAGGTTTAGTGTTCACTTTTGAGTTGAGGATATCTAGTTACTGCTTGCCGAGGACCTTTGTAATCTTCAGATACATCTTAATAAAATGTAACACAAATACAGATCAATGAATTACAGTAGAAGTCCGATTATCCGAGTAAATGGGACCGGGACCACCTCGGATAACGAAATACTCGGATAACCGGAGATCAAGAAAAGATGTTACAATGAATCAAAAAAAACGTATTGAAACTAAAATAATACAATTTATTTATAGTGTAAAATTATTTTGTGAAGAAAGAAAGTTTTTTTTGTACATTAATACGACAAAGTTTTTGAAGGCAACATTCTAAAATTGAGCCCTGTTTCATCATAATTAAAAAGCTGTTCTGTCGTTAGCCCCAATTTTAAAACAACATCAGCAAGTTTTCTCTGACATTCATAAACTTCACTGGAATCTGCAGAAAGCTTTTCACCCGATATGTTTACCTGTCTGACACCATATTTATTTTTCCAACGATTTATCCCTCCCTATCATATTTAAAAAAATTTCCTCCGTTAACCCGGCGTCTTGGATAATCGGAACTCGGATAGCCGGACTTTTACTGTAAATGAAAGTTTATCATCACTCAAATGTTTAAAGATTAAGATTGCATTGAAGTGTTACACCAAGACTTTGGAAGAATATTTATTGAAATACAATATAGAGTGATATTAAAATATGATAGCAAGCTGAGCAAAAATGCCAAATGGTGCGAGAAATTGTGATGCCCGGAAAAGAGAAAGTTCTGTGAAAAAGGAAAAACCAGGAGTGGTGCTAGCTGAAGTGTTAAAGCTGATTCCTAATACCTTTTGCGGTGAAAAAGGGACAATTGATGCATTTTTGGACCGTTGTGATACCGCGTTCAGCATTGTTGCAAAAGAAGAACAAGAGATATTATTAAAATTTGTAAGGTCGCAGATCGGAGGCACAGCCAGACAGAGAATTCTGACCCAAGAGAGAGTGAAGGATTGGAAGGATGTGAGAGCAATTCTAGTAGAAAATTTTCGGCCTAAAAGGACAGTAGATCACTATGCAATAAGTATGTTTGCGAGTCGTCAACGGACTGGAGAGATGGTTGCAGATTGGGCAAATAGGTTGGACGGAATTGTGCATGAATTAAGAGAAGGAACAAAAAAGGATCTGAAAGGGAGCGAATTAAATGATACTCTGAAATTAGTCCATAACTTGAGTCGCACTGTATTTACAAACGGACTGATCGATGAGAAGATTGTAGCAGTGCTGCGGGCTCAAGGAACAGAGCTAAATTTAGCAGAGACCATTGAGATTGCGCTGTTAGAAGAAACCATAATCATGTCAATAAGAGAAAAGCAGCAGTATCCGGGAATGGAATGACAGTCGTTGGTGGAAGTAAACCAAGAGAGAAGGGGAGGTTGGAATCGACAGAACGAAGGAAGACAAGATTTGTCAACTATGTGGTGGAAAGAACCACAATGCAAAACAGTGTGTAACAGCTCTAGGATATGCGAAGTGGAGCGTACAGCCAGTAGGCAAGACCAGTGGCGCAAGGCGTCCAGAGCTGACGCAAGTGAGACACACGCGACGGCACAGGTTTGTAAACACGTGAACAGTGGGCATGTTGACAGAGAGCGTGAAGAAGCAGTGATGGAATTTCAACATTGGAATAATGGACCCAGGAAATTAGGAGCCATAAATGTTCAAGAATTTAAGGGAAATTGTCGATGAGATACAAATCTAGGGAAGCCTAGGCCTTGTGAGCAATGTCAATTGTCGAATCACACGGACGAATGTCGCTGATACAAGCCGATGAAGTTTGAAAAATGCAGCCAGTGGGGCCATGACCCACAAGTTTGCAATGCATGCCCGTGGATGAAACAAGGCCATGGGTCGCATACAGAGGGAAGATCATCATTAAACTAGAGGCGAACTTGACTGTGCGGTCACGCCTCTTTTGGAAATAGAAGTAGGAAGAAGAGGACTGCAACCATCAGAATCAAAATGACTATGTGGAGTTACAGTGTGAAGAAAGCCTCGAGGGAAAAATCAAATTTCTGATCGACACTGGGAGTTCTACCTCTATCGTGAAGTCGGAGCACATAAGGAGCAGTGTCAAGAAGTATATGCAGCCGGGAATATGGATTCAAGGAATCACGAGGAACCCGATACATACGGAAGGTACAACAGTATTCACGCTGAGAGATGGGCAGGAACTCGAAATGTGCCATAGGATGCAAGTAGTTAAACCAGAAGTAGATACACTGTACTAGGGGATCCTATCCCGTGATTGGCTGAAGAAAAATAAGGCTATTATAGACTATGGGAAGTCTGTAGTGCAAATACAGGGATATATCCTTAAAATGCAAAGTGAAAATGAATACAATGTAAAGCGACGACAGGCAGAAATTCAAGAAGAAGAGGTAGCGAGAAATAATACACTATGCATTCGCACAGGGACGCGACAAGGAATAATTAATCTTCCAGTGGAAGCTGAGGAAAACGTGAAGCCACGAGAGTAAAGTGCATTAAGCAAAGAAGGTGCATGCGAAGAAGGTTCGGCAAAACAGTCTGCAAGGGTGTTACATACAGTGCAACCAAAAAGTTTCCCTTTAGAGAAAGGTGCACTACAGTACAAAGGCACATTTGGACAGGAAATACATCGAGAGTTAGCAGCAGCAGAGAAGATAGAAGCAGCAGAGGAAGATTAGAGTTAAAGGTGAAAGGCTTAGGTGCAACAGATCAATACGATTTTCCTTTCAAGATATATCTGTGGACACAAGAAGCAGCGGAACAGAAAACTCCCAGGAAGATGGGATTTGAAAGAAGAAGGTTAGGTACTGGTGAAGCAGAAACGCCGCAATCAGAGATATTAAAATATAGCAGGTGCAACAAGATATATACGTTGCCAGAAAAAACAAGATTGCGAGCAAATGCAGAAGAAGAGCCACAAGCTGGAAGAAGAAACCAAAATAAATATATCAATTAAATAAATAGTGGGTATAGAATAATAGAAACAGAGACTAAATAGATATAGTCAGTAATTAAGTGTGGGAGACAAGGTGTGAGAATAGAGGGCAATTATCCCCCTCCGGAATGGAAAATACAGGCAGGAAAAATCAAGTACCTATCAGAAAAAGCAGGACAGATGCTGAGGTGTGAAAGTGGTGTGTGTGTCCAAAAAAAAACCCATTACTAATTTTTCAGAACCAGTAAGCACGCAGAAGGACATCACTGACTACACAAGGAAAAGTGAGTATAGACAACACAGAAGGGATGATAGAGATGTTGACTGTAGGTTTTAGTATGTTACAGAGAGTCAGCTACCAGAAGAATATAGCAAGAGAGTACGACACAATGGGGGAGGAAACCACCACAACTCGAACCACACTTCACACTAGATGACTGTACCACGTGACCCTGTTGCACTATGTAACCACCTCTCCTCAGAGTCTCCTTGCTCTTTTCTTCAACAATATTCCTCTCCTACCAATGCCATCAACAGTTGATATATCGATATACAAGAATTACTACACTACAATACTATTGTAAAACCCCAAGCAGATGTACAAGTTTGTAAATGTATAGTATGTCAACTCTAAAAAAATGAACTTTTCCTACTTTGCTTTCAAAATAAAAAAAGGATAAAATAAGGTATGCCAAGAAGAGATAAGCTAAGTGGGACCAAAAATGAAAGGAAGATGGAGAAAAAATTCATGCTTGATTCAAGAGAGGATACAGACATAAAAAAAGAAAACAAACATGAAAACATTTCTTAATCAAATATTTCTTTGGTCTTCCATATCATTTCCCTTCTAATCATCCTTCTATCACTGATTAAATTCCCCTTCCTTCTCATTATGAAGAAGCTACATTAGCTTTATCACTTCACTATCAGTACTGTACCAGCTTGCTCATGCACATCTCTTAGATATCCATTTTTCCTTCTTCCCAATTTTATTACTCTTTAGCTGGACCATGAAGCTATCTGAGAATTGTGCATTGAAATGTTGTTAACTTACTTTCTTTTCTTTTGACTCAATTCCATAGTTTTCCATCATATGATACTAGTGGCTGTATTATAGTCTTGTCTCCAGCCTCAGATTTAAGTAGACCCTCTTTAACACTCGAATACTTGGAAGACTTATACATAGTTGATTTCTGTCTTGTTTAAAAAGCAAGCTCCAATTTAAATCAGAATTGACAAAAATCTAGTGCATTCAATTTGTTAAAGTTCATATGCAAACATGACTTGGAGGAAGCCTTTCCCAATATTTGTATAGCTTTAAGAATATACCGTATGTTGTCAAATGCATCTGCAAGCTGCAAGCAAAGATTTAGCAACCAAAAAATTATAAAATCTATTCCACCATTAACAATGTGCCACGAATGCTTATCTAGCCTTCTGATGTTTGCAATTAAATATAAAATAGCCTATGAGATTCTTTTATCAAAATAAAAACTCAATGAATGAAGTTGTAGAAATATTTGGAGATTTTTGTGTGGTGTCCTAAGTATTAAAGGGTAAGTACAGTCTGGCTTGTGTGCTTTTTATCCTGGCAGCAGTGAAAGATCTACAATTTTTCTTAGTTGTGGGAAATATTTGACATTGCTATATCTCCCTTTTCAGTTGCAAACCCCCTCTGAAATTGCCACCCAGCTGATTTAGTTAAAAAATAGATCAAATTGCCACCCTGTCCGTACTTGCAACATAGAGCAAGTGCCCTAGTTAGCCCGCATCCCTCTTTTCATGAGACAGCAAATCCATAGAGTTATAACACCATTTCTTGCTTGTCGTATAACAAGATAGTGTTGTTTGCTTTGACCGTGAATATGTTCCTTAACCTGAAAATATTAAAAATTCTCTCTATGCTAAGTTCTTTTCTGAATCAGTTGCTACCTTATTTTATATATTTTGTTAAAGTAAGAAGTAATAGTAGATAAAAGTCTACTACTAAAATATATAGTACATCCAAAATCACTTTGACTGAGTATATTTTTTATAAGTTTGAAGCTAAGCTGGTATCAGGTAGGTATCTATCTATACATTTGAATGAATAATAAAACAGACTAGGAAATCCTAAAATGAAGTTACAAGTTATTCTTAAAACAAATGTACACCATGCATAAATCATTCACTCCTGCAATGTTAACAATTGTAACCTCATTAGAGTAATCTTAAAAGAAATAGTCATCATTACAAAAATTCCTAAGTTACATTATTTACTAACATTTTCTATCGCCTCTCCTTGGAGTCATAAATATTCAGAGTCCAACATCCTCCAAAAATCATTCTGTCTCCAAAACTAAATGTTGATTAAAAAAAAATAATAATAATAAGTTGTTCTTGCTGCCTTATCATGGGAAAAAAAACTGTTATGGATGAGTTTCACTAACTATTTGCTAACTATATGGTGATTTCAGTGCTTTATATACCACTAAGAATGGGAAAGCATCTAATTCTCAGAATCCCTGATAACCATTATAATCCCAGCCTTCTGAAACCTGGCTATTTGTATAATGAATTATTCTAAGAACTTTCACACTTTTCTTGACATTTACTCATTTCACGATTATTAATCTTTCAAATGTGAGGGAGAATACTTCATTTATTTGTCTATAATCTTAAAAGTATTTATTTATTCATAAAATCGTATATTTCAAATGATTCATTTTAATTTTTAGTATAATTTAGTGCATTGCTTATTATTATTATTATTATTACTCCGCGATTCACTAAAAGTGTGTGGCGGAGGGTGCATTGCACCTATCGAAAAGGGTTATGGTTTGGAAGGGTTATAAGGGATATGGCAGGAGGCGCCCATGGGCTATTGTGAGGAACCATCCCCACATTCGCGTGGAGTGATCTGGGAAAACCATGGAAAACCCAGATCAGGATGGCTGGAGTGCTTTATCGAAAGCTACTCCTGTCGGATTTTAAGTTTACTCGCCCGGTAAATCCTTTCTATTCCATTCCCTAATCGCTCGTGGCAAAAATGAGTACAGAAATGAATCGGTTCTGGCCCTGATTTCTCTTATCTTGTTTTCATGGTCATTTCGAGATATGAATGTTGCTGGTAGCAATATTTGCTGACTGTCATTCCGAAATACATCTGTCTTGAATTTTTCAATTAGCTTCCGTCGAGAGCAACGCCTTCGGTGTTCCAGGTCTTCCCAACCTAACTCCTTCAACATCGCACTTACGCTTTCCCTCCAACTATATATACCTGTCACGAATCGGGCGGCTCTTCTTTGGACCTTCTCTAAAGCCTCCATTAACCCCTTTTGATGGGGACCCCATACAGAACAACAATACTCTAAGTGAGGATGTACTAGTGACTTGTATACAATCGATTTAACTTCCTGAGTGCATTGATTTAAATTACGACCTAGAAATCGGAGCATACGATTTGCTTTTCCCATTACATTCTCGATATGCTCATTCCACGACAAATTATTACGAATTGTTAGCCCTAGGTATTTAGCGGAATTTACCGTTCTAAGGACAGTGCCATTAATCGTATATTCATAGTTAAATGGTGTCACCTTTTTACTTACACGCATGACTTGGCACTTTTTAGCGTTTAACTCCAACTGCCAATCTTTACACCACGCAATTATTTTCATAATATCGTCTTGTAACAAAGCGCAGTCGTCCTGGGTTTTGATTTCGCGATAAATTATAGTATCATCGGCAAATAATCTTTTCATCCCCCCTATTATGTCGCATAGATCATTGATGTATATGAGAAACAACAGTGGCCCTAACACGCTTCCCTGGGGAACTCCAGACCCCACTTCAGTAAGTGATGAACGCTCACCGTCGAGAACTACACACTGTGTTCTTCCCTTCAGGAAGTCTGCAACCCAGTCGCATATTTGTCTAGATATGCCGTAACCGCGAAGTTTCCTAAGTAACCTAGTGTGAGGCACAGTATCGAAAGATTTTTTAAAGTCTAATAGAACCAAATCAACCTGGGATTGCTCATCTATAATTCGGCACAAGTCGTGAATTAGAAGTGCAAGTTGTGTTTCGCAGCATCGGCCTTTTCTGAATTCATGTTGATTTGGATTTAAAAGCTCACCTTCATCCAAGAACCGCATGACATTTGAATAGATGATATGTTCTAAAATCCTGCAAAATATTGAAGTTAACGAGATCGGCCTATAATTCTGAGGATCATTAACATTCCCATTTTTAAACACTGGAGTTACGATAGCGGTCTTCCATTCGGCTGGTATTTTTCCTTGATCCAGAGAGACGGTATACAATTTCATCAAATACGGTGCAATTTCCTTTGCGTATCTTGAGTAGAATCTTGTAGGAATACCGTCTGGTCCGGGAGCCTTATTGGTTTTTACATTCATAAGCAGTTTAGTTATTCCCTCAACATCAAGAGCAAGATCATTCATAATTTTGTCGGTACGATTGTTAAATATCGGTATCTCCTCTGAGTTTTCTATCGTAAAAGCCTTTTTAAATATATCATTCAAAATTTCTGCTTTCTCTACGCTTGTTTCTGATAATTCACCATTTTCTTTAATCAGCGAAGGCATAACCTTACGAGAGCCTCTTATTACTTTGATATACCACCAGAACTTTTTTGGATTAGTAATGAGATCTTTGGATAAATTCCTGGCTTGGAATTCTTTAAACGCATCGCGCATTGCCTTACGCACTTCCGCACGCAACTGGAATAATTTAGCACGATTAGATGAGTCCCCCGATTTTTTCACCGCGGCATGTAAACGCCTTTGCCTCCTGAGCAAACGTTTCACTTCCCTATTGAACCAAGGGAAGTTATTACTGACCTTAATACTCTTCTTAGGAACAAACTGGTTTAAACCGGTCCATATTAGTTCTTTTAAATTAAACCAAAGTTCCTCAACATTTGTATTTAGCATGTACGTTTCAAAATTCTTCGCAAAGTGATCAACCATACCTGCATCGTTTGCCTTATCGAAGCAAAACACGAGTTTCTCTTTGTCATGCTTCAGACTCAGACTACAGTTTAACGTTACCACAACCGCCTTGTGATCACTTATACCGTCTTCTATACAAACTTTATCTACAATATCAGGATTGCTAATTAGAAAAAGATCCAGAATGGACGAGGAATCTTTGTCGCACCGCGTTGGCTCTTCGACCATCTGCTCAAGAGATCTTTCTGCAAATGATTCTAGGAACGTTTCGGTTATTAACCTATCTCTTCCACCCAACCTGAACGTGTATGTGTCCCACCTAACCGACGGTAGGTTAAAGTCACCACCCACGATCAATATATGTCCTTGAAATTTTTTGTAAATGTTATTAAGTGACTCTCTGAAGTATTCCGCGTTAGCCAGATCAGAATCCGGAGGTCGATAAAATGACCCGAGTATGAACTTTAAATTTTTGCCAATTTTTACCTTGACCCATATTAACTCGCAAAAATTTTCCGTTTCAGTTACGACAGAGCAATTAACGGTTTTACTTACGGCCACGAACACACCCCCACCCATTGAGACAGTTCTGTCCTTCCGAAAAACATTGAAATGAGGGCCAAATACTTCGCTAGATTCAACTTCGGGCGTCAACCAGCTCTCGGTTCCTAGTATTATATCGACATCATTAGTTGCAACTGAGGCGTGAAAATCCGCTACTTTCCCTCTAATACTCCGACAATTTAGTACCATTATCCTTAGCTGCTTCATATTGTTATTTGTGTCTGAAATAGCATTTTTCATACTCGCACTCTGACGGTAAACGGGTGAAGTAATTGGAGCTGTAATATTAAAATTATTCGCGCCATCACTACCGGGACCAGCTTCTAAGTTATCAGCACATCCTCTTCGGTGAAATGAAGGATCTTCGGGCCTCACACTGTTCCTAAAAAATAATTCATATCAAGGCGGTTCCAAATTTTAGCAGCCACCTTGGACGCCATGACGGTGGTTATTTTTATTTGGCTATAATATTTAAAAACCTGTTACTATGGCATAACCTATCACCTTCCAAGTAAAAGCTTGAGATTTCAGAATACGCTATATTGGTTATATTTTAATCATGGGTTTAAATGATATTTTCACTACAGATACTGTTTTACCAACTTTCTTTAACTATCCTGCTTGTAACAAATATTTTATTTTGTAATTAAGTTCTGATGTATGTGACACCACTTTAGGCACTATAGCTATGATTCCATGTTTCATACTTTCACATTATTTTTATTTAGTAATTGTTATTATATTATTACCTTATTTAATATTATCCTTTGTTTGAGTCTAATTTCGACTATATAATTATTTCTGTTTAACCCTTTGACTGCTGACGCCGGATCGTCTACCTGCCGAGCTGAGGCCGGCTACCTGTGCTAAGTGATTATTCATGGGGACGGAGCGGCCCGCGCTGTCTCACACGCCCAGTGCGTAATATTCCTGGCGTTACCTCTCATAGCTGATACACAATAAATACTCTCACTACATAGTTTCTCTGTAAATAAATTACTGCAGAATCAAGCAATCATTAACCCTATTTTTTGTCACTAATAATTACATCTTGCTTGTAGTTTTTACTAGATTTTCGCAGCTTATGTTGAAAGCATCGTGATTCTTAAATTTACCTCAATAGTTTTACTGTTCTTTCCTGCATACCCGTTTATAACAACTGTAATTTTCTATATGTTCCTTACTGTATCAGAGTGTTATTGTTGAAATTTAAAGAGCGTAGATTTGAAGAAGATGCTAGAAATATTTTAATTCCACACTTACATACCGTGTTCAGACCATGACTGTTAAATTAGAGATATTCGAACACCCACAGAAAGTTAAAGGCATCCTACTTTTCCTCGCGCTATTCAAGAATATAAAAAGAAACCTAAAAATGATAATTGCACAAACAGCCTCCCCGACACACCAAAATTTGGCTTGCAGAATATCTTTGTAGATGTAGATTCCCAAAATATCTCGATGTTGACTGAATGTTTGCTGTGCTTCGTAATTACCCGATTATACGTAATTTTGTTTCATTGATGAAATTTGTTCCACATAAGTACTCAACATATTTTTCAACATCTCAAAGCTGTGCATTGTCTGTCCTTCCATTACTACGTGAGTTGAAATAGGTCGGGGGGGTTTCTGGCGAAATCCCACGAAACCTCACCTGAGTAACAAAAAGCGGTATCTGACATAATTTCACCAAGAATTGCGGTATTTAGAAGAACATCTCTGGTCCAAAATTCGTTAATTTTCAATTTTTTTCACGCGACACATCAGAAGACAAATAGCAATGAAAAAAATTTCATCATATTCAGTATCTTTCCACTTTGATATTCGAGAATGCACTGATCCTGGAATATTCTCCATAGTGGTTATACAAAACTGATTCTTTTCATCAGCTATATATTTCATCAGTTCTTCTGTAAAAAAAAACTAACAGAATACTTGGCACATTCCCTATTTGACACACATGACCCAATAGCGTATCATCAAATGCGTGACTAACTGGACGAAAATCATTTTCTTTACAGTCAGATTTATCACTAAGAAGTAATTTCTTCGTAAACGTTTCACTATCACTTTCTGATTCTTCAGATTCAGTACAACTAACATCTCTTGTTGAAACATGAGACTGCATTGTCACCCCTGCTGACAAGTATGGTTTATGACTACAGCCTTCCGATTCTGTGGAAAAGCTATCACTTTCATCAAAATCAAGTAGTTCATCCCCAGTATCGCTCCTCTTAAGAATCACCATGATTTCTTCCTCAATGCACCCATCAAGTTTTGATATTTTCTTTATAAAATACAGGACACAAAGAAGACTGATGTAATTTCCGTTGAATAGTGAACTTTAGAGCGAAGCCTAGGCTACCAACAGACAAACATTCGGACGATAAGCTAGCGACCACAACTGCGAAAGGCTATTGAGAAATGGGGCATGAAGTCCGCTGTAGGACTCGGGTAGCGGCGCGTCTATATTCGTCATCAGCACTCAGGTAGCGGCAGGCGGGTGCGACTTAACTAGTCAACAGCGCTCAGGGTAAACCGGCGGCTGCGACTAAACTCGTCATTAGCACTCGGAGACAGCAGGCAGCATGACGAGTATACTCGTCAACAGCAGTCGAAGGGTTAAAAAGTGGATTTCTTTACTTAAAAAAATAAATAAATAAATTGACTTGTCTATTAACCCAAAATTTTGTTACACAGTCTACCTCAACTGACAATCATTGCCAGTTTGTTTTTGTTTATCTGTTTAAATAAGTGCCGTTTTATTGTTCCATTAAGATCTATTTATGCCTCACTTGTACTTTTCCATTGCATGACATCAAATAATCGGCTTCCACTGTTCTTGTTTTGTCCTCATGGAAATATAAAACCTTCAAACTGACTTGAGTAAAATTTTCCAACCCTATAAATATTACATCAAATTCTTATTACACGATTTATATTAGCTTGACTTGTATGTATGTATGTATGAATGTAACGGAATTTTACAACTCCATTTTGACCCACTTCCAAATGTCCGAGCTGTTTGAAATTTGGCACACATATTAAGAACTGGTGACAATACAATAATTTCATAGCTATATCCTGCTATTCTCATTACTTTGACAGTAGCAACAGAAAAATTGTTGTGGAATTTTGCAAATTAATTTTAACCCAAATCCAGATTTTCAAATTGTTTGAAATTTTGCTCATGTATTGATAACTGATTACAATACAATAATTTCATAGCTACATCTTGATATTCTGATTACGTTGACAGTAAAAACATAAAAATTTTGCACACGTTTTAAGAACCATTGACAATACAGAAGTCTCTTAGCAACGTCTTGCTATTCTCGTTACTCTGACGGTAACAATAGAAAAATGATTGCATGTAATGGAATCTTCCATTTCAGTGTTTACCCACTTACTGACGTCCGAATAGTTTGAAATTTTGGACACTTATTAAGAACCAATAAAAATTCAATAAATTCACTTTCACCACGTTGTCAGAAACAACTTAAAAGTGGTTGAATGTAATGGAAAATTTCATTTCAATTTTCACCCACTTCAGAAAGTTCGAATTGTCTGTAGCTTTGCACATGCATTAAGAACCGATGACAATCCAATAATTTCATATCTATGTCTTGGTAATCTCATTACTTTGACAGTAAAAACACTAAAGTGATTTAACAGTCTTATAAAAGATGTGGCTCATTTTCACCCACTTTCTGAATCGTTTTTGTGGCCTAGTTGGGTAAGGTGCGTGACTGGCGAGCAGACATTCCTTGCTCGAATCTCGATTTCGGTTTGCATTTTAGCGGATATTATAAATGGAAAAGATTAGGATAACCCATGGTTAGGACTTCAAGTTAAACTACATGTATCCTATACTTGATGGGATTACTGAGGTAGGCAAATGCAGCGGCATTAGTGCACAGGTGCGATTCGTGAAATCTTCGTCATTTGGCGGCCACACCATTCGGAGATTTCCCGCCCAATATAGCCATTATCATCATCATCGTTCTCCAGTTTCCCGGGTGTGATTTACGAGCCTTGGTTGCTGTAGACGATTGTCTTCCGCTGTCTCGTATCCAGAAAGGTTTCTCTGTTGCTTAACGTGATGTTGAATAGTAAGTATTTGAAATATTACTTCGTACTATTATAGAAAAGTAGCCTTCCTCGTTTACCCTGATATTGGATCTCTTGTTGAGTTGATCATTTAATTGTATTTTACTCGTGGGAATAATAATTAAAAATGAAACTACAACTCAAAGAAAAAGAGAGATTGGCGAAGAAAAGCCAACAGTAAGAAACATACTTATTAAACTATCTGAACTAAAAAGTTAAAAATAAAATTGTAGTTTAAAGAACTAAAATCACGCTTTCGTAGTAATGAGAACTAAAAGGTTAAAAATAATATTTAAATATAAACATTTTGTTTAACAGTGATAGGACGTCCCACAATTCAGGATAAATTATGTTTTTTGGATGAGCTTAAAGTATAAAGTCACTGATTACAAAATTAACTTTAATGTTAAAAAAGCGTGGGATGCGCTCTAGATAACTTTTGACAATGACTCTGTCTTTACAAACAACCAATGACAAAAATATAAGATAACTGAAATAGCACCACATGCTTTTTTACATTAAAGTTAATTTTGTAATCAGTGACTTTATTCTTTAAGCTTATTTAAAAATTAATTTATCCTGAATTGTGGGATGTCCTATCTCTGTTAAACAAAATGTTTATATTTAAATATTATTTTTAACCTTTTAGTTCACATAACTACGAAAGCGTGATTTTAGTTTTTTAAACTACAATTTTTTTTTTAATCATAGAACATGTGGAAATGTTTATAGCATTTTCTGTTCAACTTCTGGTTAAGCGTTGGTAGCTCCAATTTTGACTTGCAGAGTCCTCCAGTATTATTATGCAATCTACTTACATTCCACATTCTTTAAAGGATTTGATTTCATCTCTACATCAAGTGCTAGGAAGCTTTTGCTCTGTTATACAGTATGTATTGCATATAGTGCTAGAAATCTTATATATATATAAAAATAGACGTGTTTTTTCCTATATTTCACTTTTCAGCCACCACTACCTAGCACAGATCACTGATGTTTATGGGTGGAAGTAGCATGGAGTTTCCTGTCGTGCACAACGTTGGCCGAATGCCGATAGCTGTGGGGATGTGGGAGATATAATGATTAAAGTTGGTCAGTGCAGGGCGTTTTCATATTTCGACCAAAAATTCGTATCTCCGTATACTTCTGTTTCCTGCCACAACTACATAACATAGACCTTTGGTGTTTGTGTGTGGTAGTAGAATCGTCTTTCCTGTCGTGCACTATGGTTGTTAGATGTCGGTAGCTATGGGGGTGTGGGAGATATGGGGGTTGAAAGTGGTCGACCTAGTGGCAATTTCATACTTCTGCCAAAGACAAAAGTGTCATGGTGTATCACTTTTCAGCGAAAACTATAGATCACAGATAACTGGCGTTTGTGTGTAGTAGTAGCACAGAGTCACCTTTCGATCACAACAGCGGCCGAATTTCAGAAACTGTGGTACTGTGTGGTAGATATGGTGGTTGTAAGTGGCCGACCAAGGATATTTTCGTATTTCGACTGTCTCCGCATATGTCGACTTTTCTGCCACAACTACATAGCATAGAGCATTGGTGTTTGTGTTTGGTAGTAGAATCGTATCTCATGTAGTGCACTATGGTTGTTAGATGTCGGTAGCTATGGGGGTGTGGGAGAAATGGGGGTTGAAAGTAGTCGACCTGTGGCAATTTCATACTTCTGCCAATGACAAAAGTGTCATGGTGTATCACTTTTCAGCGAAAACTATAGATCACAGATAACTGGCGTTTGTGTGTAGGTAGTAGCACAGAGTCACCTTTCGATCACAACAGCGGCCGAATTTCAGAAACTGTGGTACTGTGGTAGATATGGTGGTTGTAAGTGGCCGACCAAGGATATTTTCGTATTTCGACTGTCTCCGCATATGTCGACTTTTCTGCCACAACTACATAGCATAGAGCATTGGTGTTTGTGTTTGGTAGTAGAATCGTATCTCATGTAGTGCACTATGGTTGTTAGATGTCGGTAGCTATAGGGGTGTGGGAGAAATGGGGGTTGAAAGTGGTCGACCTGTGTCAATTTCATACTTCTGCCAAAGACAAAAGTGTCATGGTGTATCACTTTTCAGCGAAAACCTATAGATCACAGATATCTGGCGTTTGTGTGTAGTAGTAGCACAGAGTCACCTTTCGATCACAACAGCGGCCGAATTTCAGAAACTGTGGTATTGTGGTAGATATGGTGGTTGTAAGTGGCCGACCAAGGATATTTTCGTATTTCGACTGTCTCCGCATATGTCACTTTTCTGCCACAACTACATAGCATAGAGCATTGGTGTTTGTGTTTGGTAGTAGAATCGTATCTCATGTAGTGCACTATGGTTGTTAGATGTCGGTAGCTATGGGGGTGTGGGAGAAATGGGGGTTGAAAGTGGTCGACCTGTGGCAATTTCATACTTCTGCCAAAGACAAAAGCGTCATGGTGTATCACTTTTCAGCGAAAACTATAGATCACAGATATCTGGCGTTTGTGTGTAGGTAGTAACACAGAGTCACCTTTCGATCACAACAGCGGCCGAATTTCAGAAACTGTGGTTACTGTGGTAGATATGGTGGTTGTAAGTGGCCGACCAAGGATATTTTCGTATTTCGACTGTCTCCGCATATGTCACTTTTCTGCCACAACTACATAGCATAGAGCATTGGTGTTTGTGTTTGGTAGTAGAATCGTATCTCATGTAGTGCACTATGGTTGTTAGATGTCGGTAGCTATGGGGGTGTGGGAGAAATGGGGGTTGAAAGTGGTCGACCTGTGGCAATTTCATACTTCTGCCAAAGACAAAAGTGTCATGGTGTATCACTTTTCAGCGAAAACTATAGATCACAGATATCTGGCGTTTGTGTGTGGTAGTAACACAGAGTCACCTTTCGATCACAACAGCGGCCGAATTTCAGAAACTGTGGTTTCGTGGTAGATATGGTGGTTGTAAGTGGCCGACCAAGGATATTTTCGTATTTCGACTGTCTCCGCATATGTCACTTTTCTGCCACAACTACATAGCATAGAGCATTGGTGTTCATGTGTTGGTAGTAGAATTGTGTCTGTTGTCAGTGCACTATGGTTGTTAGATGTCTGTAGCTATGGGGGTGTGGAAGATATGGGGGATGAAAATGGTCGACCTGCGGCAATTTCATATTTCTGCCAAAGACGCATGTGTCACGGTGTATCACTTTTAAGTGAAAACTATCAATCGCAGATCACTGGCGTTTGTGTGTGGTAGTAACACAGAGTCTCCCATCGATCACAACGTTGGCCGAAATTCGGTAACTGTGGGAGAGTGTGAGATATGCTGTTTGAAATTGGTCGGCCATTAATATTTTCGTATTTCATCCAACGACTTGCATGTATCCGTAAAGTTTAGTTTGCTACCGGAACTACATAGCGCAGAAGACTGGTATTTGTGTGTGGTAATAGTATCGAGTCTCTCATCGTGCACTATGGTGGTTAGATGTCTATAGCTGTCAATATGAGTTCTTTACAATCACGAACGAAGTCGTGGGTACCAGCTAGTAATATAATAAAAATGGTTAATTCATTACTTATAAGATTTTTTTATCATATTAGTTTCATTTCTTTCATTGCTAATGTTACTTGCTTTTCATGTTTACTATTGACAAACTTGTTAATATAGTGTTCAAATTATTGATGGTCCTTATTTCTTTCCCTGATTTGTTTGCAAGTGACCTATTGAATAAGGTTCACCAATTAAATAATGGATTATGAACAGTTATGGAGGGAAATTTGTGTGGGAATCAATACATGATATCTATTGGATAGTTTAAGAAAAAATGGCTAAAAAAGTCACTTTATTTGTACATATATAGTATGATTATAGAAGGGAGGAGGAATTGCAAGTTTAGGGCATAAAGTGTATGTGTTGTGGTATATCATTCAAAAATATTCTCAACTGGTTCGAATGTATGGGGTAAGTGGTGAAAACAGGCTTCAAAGTTCTGTAATTACTGAAATTGGTGAAGGAGGATGTATCATAAAATTATGAGAAATGGTTTACCAAACTCTGTTCAGATCATTGCCTGTGTTTGAATGGATAATATAAGACTTACAGGCATCAAATACATGAGTTTCTGGCTGTGCAAAGGAGGACAGATAGATTTGCTTGCTGAAGTTACCATATAATAGAGTGAGTATATGATGTAATATTTTATTATTATTATTATTAATTTTTAACTCTGATGGAGCTGACACTCCAGTGGCAATTCCCTCATTCATCCATTAACCCCTTTTTTATATACAAATATATTTTTAAATTTTTCTTTTATAATTCGAATGTTAAATGGTCTGGTTGCAATTAATGTGATGTGTGAACGGAGTGTTGAGAGTATATATGAGGTGTATATCAATGGTGTGGCCTGGATGGATGTTAGCAAATGAATCAGGAGTATAACATAGAAGGGAAAATATGACCATGATATATATATATATATATATAAAAACTGGTTCTTCCTTTCAGGCACAATGAAGTGGAAAAACTTTGTTACACAAAAACTGAAAGAGCTTGAACTAAAATTTTGTGACTTGGAAGTGTAGTGAATGGATAAATTGCAACCAGCATAAATAATCTATCACAATTACATAATTAATCAAAATGACTGATTCTCAGTTACTTTAAAATTCACAACAATAATTACATTAGAAAACTACATGAAATGTTTAACTAGACAGTTTTCTTTGAGATTACCAAATACATTTCCATCCTCAGATTGCTTAATACAAATATGCACTACCCAACTGGAAAAAAAAAAAAAAAAAAAAAAAAAAAAAAAAAAAAAAAAATTATTATTATCTGGCAAAAGTAAAAAAGCTTAATAACCTGTTCCGCTGTACTTTTGAGTTTTTCAAGTCCATTTTCAAGACGTTCCACTTTCCCATGTAGCTCAGCACTCTTCTGACAAAGTAGCTTTGCATAAAGGCTAATCTGTTCTAAAAATGATTTTGGAGTTGTATAGTTGTAACGTCGTTCATTCTGAAGGTACACTCGTGACATTGAATTCACTGATGTGTGCACGTATGCCATAAATCGTGCTGATGATTCTAAAAATTCTTTCTGAAAAACAGATAAACATATTAAGCTAGACTGCAAGAACAACAAACATTTGAATCAATTCATAGGCAAAATAATTTACTTTTTAGTGCAATTTTCAGTTTTTTCTGAAAGTCATGAGATATTTGGAATATTATGCAGTAATTGCCTGTTAAGTTTCATCACACAACTTAACAAAGTTTCATTTACTCTGCTAAAGAATAAGCATCATATAGAACAGAATTCTCTGCATCTTTTAACACAACAAAATCCCAAACTTATATGATCTTACCAACAAAATACAAGCCTGTTAAGAAATATATACAAATAATATATCATCCGTTTTTACTTAAATTCAAAAATGTAATAATTACTCCTTAATGGAAAACATTCAACTAAATGTGTTGTAATACTAACTTATTTTAACTATGGCTTTAGCCCTTGTCAGAGTCATTAAACCATTTATAAACTTTTATTTTTTCGAAATAAAAAATAATCAAGAACAGCAAAATTAGTGTGAAAAACTAGAAGCATTAGTATGAAACTATGTTAACATTGAAGTCCTCTCCTTGCTAAATCACAGAAATTAAATAAAATACACTCATAAATTTTTAAAAGTTAAAATCAGATTTATAATTCCTGCCTCTGCAGGAAGTGACACAGAGTTATAAAATGACACTAATTTTAACCCTTTGACTGCTGACAGCGGATCGTCTACCTGCCGCGCTGAGGCCGGTTACCTGTGTTAAGTGATTATTCCTGGGGACGTAGCGGCCCCTGCTGTCCCACCCGCTCAGTGCTGAACATTCCTGGCGTTACCTCTCACGGCTGATACACAATAAATACTCGCACTACATAGTTTCTCTGCAAATAAATTAATGCAGAATCAAACAATCAGTAACCCTATTATTCGTCACTAATTATTATATCTTGCTTGTAGTTTTTACTAGATTTTCGCAGCTTATGTCAAAAGCATCGTGATTCTTAAATTTACCTTAATAGTTTACTGTTCTTTCCTGCATACCCGTTTATAACAACTGCAATTTTCTGTATGTTCCTTACTGTATCAGAGTTTTTTTGTTGATTTGCAAAGAGTGTAGATTCGAAGAAGATGCTAGAAATATTTTACTTCCACACTTACATACTGCGTTCAAACAACGACTGTTAAATTAGAGATATTCGAACTTATACAGAGAATTAAAGGCATCCGATTTTTCCTCATGCTATTCACGAATATCAAAAGACACCTGAAAATTATAATTGCACAAGCATCCTCCCCGACACACTGAAATTTGGCTTGCAGAATATCTTTGTAGATGCAGATTCCCAAAATATCTCGATGTTGACTGAATGTTTGCTGCGCTTTGTAATTACCCGATTATACATAATTTTGTTTCTTTGATGAAATTTGTTCCACATAAGTACTTAACAGATTTTTCAACATTTCAAATCTGTGAAGTGTCTGTCGGTCCATTACAACGCGAGTTGAAATTGGTCGGGGGGGGGGGGTTCGGAGAAATCTCACGAAACCTCACCAGAGTAACAAAGTTCAACAAGAATTGCTGTATTTAGAAGAACAACTTTGGTCCAATATTAGCTAATTTTCAATTTTTTCATGCGATGCATCAGAAAACAAATAGCTATGAAACAAAAAATTTCATAATATTCAGTATCTTTCCACTTTGATATTCAAGAATGCACTGATTCTGAAATATTCTCCATAGAGGTTATATAAAACAGATTTATTTCATCACTTCTTCTGTAAAAATAACATGAAAACTGACAGAATATTTGGCACATTCCCTATTTGACACACATGTCCCAACAGTGTATTATCAAATGCGTGACTAACTGGACGAAAATCATTTTCTTTCCAGTCAGATTATCACTAAGACGTAATTTCTTCGTAAGCATTTCCCTAACACTTTCTGATTCTTCATATTCAGAACAACTAACATCTCTTTTTTAAACATGAGACTGCATTGTCACCCCTGCTGACGAGTTTGGTTTATGACTACAGCCTTCCAATTCTGTGGAAAAGCTATCACTTCCATCAAAATCAAGTAGTTCATCTCCGGTGTCACTCCTCGTAAGAATCTCCATGATATCTTCCTCAATGCACCCATGACATCTTGCCATTTTCTTCATAAAATACAGGACACAAAGAAGACTGATATAATTTCTGTAGAATAGTGAACTGTAGAACAACGCCTAGGCTCCCTACAGACAAACATTCGGACGATAAGCTAGCGACCAGAACTGCAAAAGGCTATTGAGAAATGGGTCGTGAAGTCTGCTGTACGACTCTATACGCGTCTATATTCGTCAGCAGCACTCAGGTAGCGGCAGGTGGGTGCCGCTTAACTCGTGAACAGCACTCAGGGGATAACCGGCGGCTGTGTCTAAACTCGTCATTAGCACTCGGGGCCAGCAGGCAGCATGACATGTATACACGTCAACAGCAGTCAAAGGGTTAAGTTAGATTCAAAGTTCAAGCTGTGGTATACACATCAGCATATGTTAAAAAATTATTATAACTGTGAGCAGGAAAATACTATAAGGCAATAAAACTAAGGAAGGATAGGGAAATTGACGCAACACTCACCACACATGTGGTAAGTGTTGGATCAAATTCCCTATCCTTTATTAGTTTTATCTTAAAAAATTTATTCATGAAACTATAACAGGCAGAACAAAGCCTTCTGTAGATTTATATACATTTTTTTTTTTTTTTTTAAAGTTACCCACTGTATTGGTACACAAACAATCAAAGAATATAAAATAAATAACTGCACAAAGGATTAATATCTTTTAGCATTGCAGTAATTTTCACATTATCAGGTGTTAATAATAGTTTTATATTAATTATAACATCCATGCTTCTTTATTTAAAGATAATATATTTTCAAGATTTCCTTTTTTATTTGCAGATATATAATTCATTATCATATCATATTCAGTAAACAAAACGAACAACTGAACTCATATTCTCACACAGACATTATTACATATTAAACATCAGTGATACTAGTACAATCTACTGCACATATCACCTGTGTGGCATAATCCCCCGTTGTTATTAGAAACAGATATAATTAATTACATTATTGTGTTTTTAGCAATATTTGGCTTCATACAAGCCCCATATTTTGACATTATAGATTTTTTTACCATAAAAAAAAGGAAGGATAAAATGTCCACATCGACACCACACATGTCCACGTTTAAATACTTTTTTCTGTCCATATGATCAATAGCTTAACACTCGAAAACATTGAAATTCAGATTCAGTATAGTTTAAAAATAATTTATTATCAATACACATTACTTTCAATCAATCTTTGGGCTTGAAGCACACAAAGCAAATATACATATTAAAAAGTTTTAAACATTTATGCATCATATCATCAATTTATCATGAATGGGGGTCCTCCTTTGCTGTATAAAACCTTAAGTCCGCCACATTGTGCCCAAAGCTTTTTTATTAGATTGCCGGTATACTAGCCAATATGCGTTAGGGGTGCAGTTTATCAGCAACCCTAAATGGCCCATGATAAATATCAAAAACTTGTTAATCTCTGAGTTCAAATCGCCCAATTTTCAAGGCATTCTGACCAACACAAGATCTCCCAGTCGGTATATGCCATTTTAATATATCTTTTCTTTCTATCCTCTCCTCCGTTTTCTTTTTTTCTCACATTCTCTGGGATTCATTGCAAAATAGATGAAAATCTTGGTTGTATGCAATTTATAGCCTCACGTGCAGCTTTTATTTTGCTTGTTCCAGCTAACCTAAATTAGTTCCCCAAAGGAAAATCCATTCTTGTTAATTGTGCTTTCTTTCTAAAGTAGAAGATACATTACCACTTCCTTATCTTCATATCAAACCCTTCATCAAACCTAAATGACTTTCCTTCGTTGTCACCACATAGCAACTCTTCTTCCCTCCCCCCTCCCCTTTTTTTCTAAGATACTGCCATACTGTAATTTACTTCGTATCTTCTGCTAATATTCTTCATGAATACCTGGAGCTTCTTTGTTCTTTATCTCATTTTACCTGTATACATGAGATTTGTGTGACCCCACAAAAATAAAAAAATGGTGTTGTTAATATTCCAAACTTTATCATGTCTTCCTCTTCTTTTTTCCAGTTCCTTTCCATTTCTTGTTCACTTCTCTTGAATATTGATCTCTCATTTCCTGAGTATCGATTTTCTTCTCTGCTTTTCCCATAATTTCTATCACCAAAACGGTGTTCATATTTGCTCCCTTCTGTCGGAATATTGTCAACATTACCCTGCCATTCTGTTCATTCTCTCTTGTCATCACATTGTGTGCTCTGTAATTATTTGCAAAAGGTTCTTCTAGGTGTTCTAATTTTCGGTATAGTGACTCACAAATGTGTCTCACAGTGCCCTTGCATTTACTGTATGGTCTGATGTTTCACAAATCACTGTTTACCTTTCTTTCATATCTTTCTATACCAGTTTCCTAGAAAGAACTTCAGAAACTATTCAAAATGCTGACATTTTTCAATGACCTCACAGCTCCATGTAAGAGCATCTGCTGTCCACATATTCTTCATATATTTAATCTCCATTTCTTGTCCGCCAGTCTTCAAGTAAAACATAACTGCAAAATTTTACAAATATTTCAAAATGTATGCTTCCATCAGACATAATTTTTATTTCCTGTAACTTTTTTCCTTTACCTGTTACATTGTGAGAACGAAGGCTTTCACAGTGTATTGATGATATGAAGTCTTCACAGGCTTCGCCGCCGTATAGTGTTGAAGAAAGACAATAAGCTTTCGGCTAGACAACAAGCTTCAGAAAGACAACAATCTTTTTGGCAGCTAGCTCTGCTACCATCTTCAGATGTTGGCAGAGTTAGCCGCATGAAAGCTCATTGTTGTCTTTCTTCAACACTATACAGAGGAAAACCTGTGAAGACTTCATATTATCTGTTACTTTGTTACCATTCATAATCACAAAACGCTGTTGTGGCATATCTCTGACTACACTATTGATCTTTTTCAACACTCAATTATCTTCGAAATTCTCAATTTGCTCCAACTCATTTTTAGTCATTGCAGTGACTTTTTCATTTCCTATTGTCACTCATTGGTCAACCTCCATAGAGTGTATCTTAAATTTATCCATGCCATTCCTGCTGTCAATTTGTCTGCTACAAATTGCACTGCTAAGAGTCTCAGTGGAGTCATATTTTCCTTTTAAATCAATGACATTGTCCATTACTTCATTTTCCACTTCTTCTATGTATCCATTCTTTGAAATTCCCACATTCTCATTTACATGTTCATATACATTCTATATTTTGATTTCCATACTATGTTTTATTTCATCAATTTCTTGATGTAAAGCCCGACGTAAATTTCCTACATTATGTTGCAATTGTTGAATGTTTTTATTAATTTCTTGAAATCATTCCGTTGTTTTCTGTTCTGATAGTTCAAATCGTTTATTAATTTCTTCAATTGTTTTCTGCTGTGACAATTAAATTTTTTTATTCATTTCCTGTAATTGTTGTAAAAGAATATTTAAAACTGGGCCAATATCACCTCTCCTATCTTGAGTATTGGCGATGACATATTACCCTCTAATATATTTGCTTCTACACTGGAGCAAAAAGTGATGACCTCAGAGCCATTGCTATCTATTGCTATACATTCTTTATTTTCCCCATATATGCAATTCTCAGAATTTGTGCTAACAGGCAATTCATTATCACTTTCCATAGAAAATTGTCTCTAACAATAGCTTTCTGAGCAAAGGAAAAAACAGAAACACATACAATAAATTAAACAGTTTTAAAGGGAAGAAAACACAACACAAATCACTTGACAAAAATTTCAAACACATATACAAAATTTCTGAATATGAAATGACTTAAATTACAAATTACCCCACATAAGATAAGCATTGAGCTTTATTGTTTACTTAAGAGGTGCAGTGCATTTATCATTTGTAACTTTAGGTTAATTCTCGAAATAATAAAAAATAACTTTTCAATTTACAATTACCTTATAAAATAAAAGAAAAAAAGTAATTGTTTGGTTTTCTTACAAAAATTAACTTTTTAAGTAAAAACAAATGTCTCTCAAATTGTACCGGTTTCTTGAATGAAGTTGGCCACACGTACATTACTGTTTTTCCCAAAACAAGAAAAAATTTTGTCCGATTGTCTCAAGTTCAGTTTCATCACAGGTCGCCATATATCGCATGGTAATAATAGTTTTATATTAATAATAACATCCACACTTCTTTATTTGAAGGTCACATATTTTAAACACTTTTTTTCATTATAATACATAATTCTTTTTATATAACATTCAGAAAACAAAACGAGCAACTGAACTCATATTCTCATAATAATGTTATTACAAAGACATTATTATATATTAAACATCAGCAATACTAGTACAGTCTACAGCTCCTATAATCCCTGTGGCATAAGCCCCAATTGTTATTAGAAATACATACAATTAACTACAATTTTGTGTTTTTAGCAATATTTGGCATCATAATATTGTTACACTCTCCTGATGAGGGGGTATCTCACATGATTCAGCATAAGCTGTTACCATTACTGACACAGTTTATACTACTTGAATTGGGTCCGTGAGTTGCTAGGATTCTTTAAAACCTGTTACAGCTAACAGGTGAGAGGTCGTACAGTCAAATAAAAAGGTCGCTGAATTGAAAACTGCATATTTTGAAAAATTTGGTAGCATAACTGGAATAAGTTGGAAGCCTAAGGAAATGCATCTGACCTACATCCATTATTGAAAATAGCAGGTAGATGCGACTCGCTCAAGTCCACAATTTCAACAACATTTTCACAACTCCCCCACACTAGGTGAAAACTTAAGAAAATACATTCAGTTCCTGATAATATTTGTAGTAGTTCTCTTTTGAGTGCCAAATGTTAGACGACATCATTGCCTACTATGAAAATTTTATAAGTCCCAAGACAACCATCCAAATTCTATCAGCCACAGGTGACTATAGCAATGTTCTTATGGTGACATGGCATGCACATCTTATACTGACCAAGTACTGGTGGAAAACTACCTCCCTCCAAAAAAAATGCGAGTTGGCTTTTTGTAGCCTTGACTAATCATTAGCTGACTCGTTATAGAACAATGGTGTATTCCTGCAGGGAAATACTATTCTCTGGTGAATTACCAAAATCCCACATTCCCATGATCTACTAATTTGACTCAGATTTCCAGAGATTTTTTCATAGATTCACTCATTTAAGAGTTAATAATTTTTAAACGCTACAGATGGCTATTTCATCACTGATACTAAAATAATGTGTTTCTCCCTTTAAATCTGGAATTGCTGTTAAACTGTTATATTATTATTATTAAACTAATCAAAGCCCATGACCATTTTTTTGTGTATCTTCACGGGGTCTAGAATAGTTCCAGTTTTCAAGGTCAAAGATGATGACAGGTTGATTTTACCTAGTCAAATACGAAATTGTCCTGTGTTTCACCTTAGAGCCAGAAGAACTCAGAAGTATTCATAGACATATTAAACATGGACAAAGTTCATTCTACAAAATTGAAGAATTTCTGTTTAAAGGGATTGCGCAATTGCTTCGAAAGAATCACGTTGTTTTTGATTGATGCTTGGAAAATATTCATATTGTATTCTTTCGTCATAGTGTCCGTAACAGCCAGAGAACTTAATACAGATTCCAGATTATTAAATAACACTGTAGAAATGATTTGCCTGAATGCTCGATTCGGTAACATATTTGGTCCGATATCCACTTCACATAACCTAATAACTCATGTACACTGAACTTGTAGAAACAACATTAACCAAAGTGGTCGGTAAAATACTTAAAAACAAATAAACATGTAAGGCCCAAGGCCGATACCGGGGTTGTAATATCGCCTTAGTGCCTCACTAACAGTTTATGTTGATTCAAAGTTCTTCGGAAAGTTCATGAAATAATTTTGATTTGACCATGTAGCCTGACAGACTCAACGTAAATGCTTGAGGTCGCCACTAGATCTGTTACTAAACCACAAATCTAGAAAAGGTTTGCTGTCTACTATGAAATCACAAGTCCACTTTACTCGAAAATTTTGAAGTTTATTTAAAAGAAATCACAAGTTCAAAAATAGCATTATACAGTTGAGTAGGCAAATCGAACACACTTTTCCAAAATATTACAGGTTGTGGAGAGAAATTTAATCAACCGATCCCTTTAGTGAATTTATAAGGTCATATTACAAGTTAACCTCGCATGCCATCACACCAAAGTCCCAACATGGCTGACGGGGTAGCTTCACCTTCAACAGACTTCCTCCTCGCTTCTACACCAAACTCGCGCAGACTATTCAAACATACTGCTCGGCGAAAAAAGGAAAAAGATAGTCAAACCAAAAAAGATGCGGTAACATGTAAGCACAAGATTATATAGGCTCGATGACGTCACAGCCGGAACACAACTTTCTGCTGCGGCCTAGCCAAAATATGAATCAGCAAACTCAGTAATCAGGCTGATATAAAGCAATTAAAGGCTGACAGTATTTAGACCTATTTAATAGACGATCAACGGATATTTAGTGAGTATTTTTAAGTGATTCATTTTAAATGTCTATTTTAACATTCGCGTAGTGACACGACCTGTTGCCGACTTCGGGAAATACCAGTTCGTTTAATCTTGTGCAATTTCGTCATTTCTGCTGAATCGCAAATTATTTAAATAAAATTAATATCAGCGTGTTCTCCAAAAATTCCTGAGTTTAATGGTATGAATTTTACCGAGATTAGTTATCGGATAGTGAAGTTACAGCTTTGACAAGATTTACAAAAATGATACATGGGTTTTAATTTAATAACTTTTCTTCTATTGCTTTTATTGAAAAAGTAAAATTACCAGAATTTTCTCTGAATTAAATTACATATTTTGAAAGCTGTTTTATATCTGTATCTAACTTCGATTGGTTGTAATAAATTCCTAAACCGAGCACATGGTTTCATGACAAAATAATTTCTAAAATCTTTATAAAATCTGTTCTACTGCATGGAATGGTCTGAAATTAATATATGTGATACTAGATTTTTGGTTCTTTCAAGAACTCTACTTTTTTATTTCGAAAGCTTACTAGGATTCTGTGATAAAAAATGTTAAAAGTGAAGTGCATCCAACGAAGTGTTTAAAAATTTATTTAAGTTATTTACACGTCCAGAAACTACGGAATTTTAGTGAATTTACCCTTTTATTAAATTATTGTTCCTTTAAAATTACTTTATTTCATTTGAAAGTATCCAGAAATAGTGAAATAACAAATATGAAATATCAAAAATCTATTGTTTGGTTAGCTGAATTATTATGGATTATCTTACTTCAGGTTAGTATCAGGTTTTTATATCATTATAAAAAGTTAGTTTATTAATTTTATTAAATGTTGAGTCACTTATCGCTTTTAAATCGGTATAAAAATGATGAAATGTTCATACAGCATAAGTTGATTGTTTCTAAATTGAACTATTATTAATTATTTTATTTTCGATTGACATAGAGTTTATTTACTGTTATACAAAGTTTATTTAGGGCTTTAATTAAATACTGACAGTCCTTACTGCGTTTAAATTGGTTTAGAAATAGTGAAATTAACCCATGGCAGAATGTATTGTTTGAAAAGTGAATTAATGTGAATTAACCTATTTCCTACCAAAATAATGTTTTCTTACTATCACAGAAAGTTTATTTAGATCTTTTATTAACTTTTATATATCTTTACTGCTTTTGAAAGAGTTTATTTAGTCAGTTTGGTCATGGTATCTGCATGCTCTATAAAGCGTCCCTTTCCTAACCTATAAACGCAATGAAACTATCTGTTACTAGAGTGTTAGCTTCCTCCAATATACCTAAAAGTGAGGAGCTAGAATTTGACAAAATTTATCACCAGCTATAGTCAGCATTATTCCCGATATTTTGGGAGTAAAGTTAAATAATTTGCCAAAGTTTAATTAGTAGTTTTAATTAAGAGAAAATAATTAAAAGGAATATTAATTTGAAATTTATATCAGTAGACAGCCCTAATTAAGATGATTCTGAATATATAATGGTTATGGTAAAAAGTTTAAACATTTGTCTAGTAATTAAGTTTTGAAAATAAATTGTCGCGGATTGTTGTTGACGCGCGTAAAAATCCAGAAGACTTAGGGATTTTCCCCGATCGCATTAGAATGTGTCACTGCGCGAAGGTTGAACAAGACATTTAAAACTAATCACTTAAAAATACTGACTAAATATCCGTTGATCTTCTATTAAATAGGTCTAAACACTGTCAGCCTTTAACTGCTTTTTATCCTCTTGTTTATTGAATTTGTTGGGTTATATTCGGGTTAAGCGGCAGTAGAAAGTTGTGGTACGGCTGTGACGTCATTGATTTTATATAAACCGGTGCATGTAACCGGATCTTTTTCTTTGGAGTGTTATGTTTGGGTAGTCTAAGCAAGTTTAGTGTAGGAGCGGGGAGGAAACGGTTAGATGATCGTGCCATTGGGTCAGCCATGTTGGTACTTTGGTGTGATGGCCTGCGAGGATAACAGTTAACATGAACTTGTAAATTTACAAAAGGGGTCGGGTGGTGAAAATTCTCTCTACAATCTGCAATGATTTGGAACGAGTGTTCAATTTGCCTACTCAACTATTAAATGCAAATTTTGGTAAATGTGACTTTGGAAAATAACTTTGATTTTTCTGGAAGTGAACTTTTGTCATTTCATAGTTATCTTGAAACCTTTTCTAGAATTGTGGTTTAGTAACAGATATAGTGGCGACCTTCAAGCATTTAAGTTCAGTTTCTATTAGGCTACATGGTCAAATTTAAATTACTTTGTGGAGATTGCACAGAACTTTCCATCCACATAAACTGTTAGTTGAGGTGCTAAGGCGATACTACAGCCCCGGTGTCAGCCTTGGTTCCTTACACAGTAAATCGTAAGGATAGGTCTTAAAACTTCAAGAATTAATAGCAATAAAACAGAAGCAGGTACTAGAAAAATTATAAGAACATTTAGTATTTACAATGAAAAGTTCTATATCATTACAAACTTTCAAAGCGATCAGAAAGACCTTGGGAAAAACCTTTGAAACTCACACCAGAGAGGCAAAGAGGGTATAGGATCAATGATAGGGGGCAAGCAAGATGCTATAGAATTTTCCAATCTGACAGTGTCCCTTTCTAGCTATCCTAAATAAGAGACTTGAGACATGACCTTGATTGCTATAGTTTTGTGGCAGTTGTGAGGGTGAGGATGTGTGAGGAGCATGTGGCGAGCTGTAGGCTAACAATGTAATGGATAGCCAAACTTTGTAAATTTGTACTGAAGTCATTTTAGTTTTGCAATGAAACTTAACCAATTTCATTTACGGAATTTTATTTGTCAGTCAAGAGAACCTTTTTGGAACACAACGTCTCAGGTTTAAGTTTTATGATTTCTTGGTATTAATCTGCAATGTTTGGATACAAGTTTGTTTGGAACAATTTCCGTTGCCAGTGTAGAGTTGCCTAAGAAATTTGAAAATTAAATACTGGACTTTGTTAGGGACAAGCCTACGCTGGGGTCGGGTATCGGCTTGTGCACCTAAACTTGAAGTCTTCCAAAATGTTACCAAAAGTTCGGAAAAAGTTCTATAACCATGAAAAACCTTGGAGAATACTAACTGTAATGATGAAGACGGCCGCCACTTACAGAAGTAACCCCCTGTAAGTAAGGTAATAAAATAGGAATGAAAGTTGAAGTCCGAATCACTGAAGTATATATATTCTTAAAATTTTCACAGAATTTTCATAGTCACAGTTAGCAATCGGAGAAAATCATTTGCCGAAGATCACAAGTCATGAAACAGAACAGACCGCTACACCCCAAAATGAAAGTAAAAGTTCACATCGATGAACACATGTCGGAAAAGTACGAGATTCTAAGGTTGGTAATGGCGTCAGTTAGCCATGCTGCCCAAGTTCCAGTTTCCCATCAGCCACCGCGAGCCGGACTCACTCAAATCCGTGTAACTACGAACTACATGTTAACTCGATGAGGTGTTCGAACCGACTGCGACGAAACCATGTCCGGGCTTACTTTTATCAAACAGTCTATCTAGAAAATTTTTTGTTAACTGAGAACTTCCAGAAAATCACAAGATGTGGAGCGTAACGAGACAAGTGTAGAGATGTGGTTGGTTATGGTTTTAAAGCTTCCAGACCGGTGTAAATGATTTTTGAAATTTGGTTAATCGGAAAGCGCATTTGTTTATAGTATTGCCGAATGTCACATATGAAATATGGATCTGCTGAAGTTTAAAATAGCAAGTTTATACTATGTTTAAAGTGTTCCCCAGCTTCTGCTGAGTTCAGTAGTGTAAAAATCTTTTAAATCGGTTAAGGATGTAAAAAGTTATTGAATTTCTAAAATTTGCTGATTTCCTAGGCGGTGCAAGAATTTATTCACTTTTTGTTTAAAGTCAGTTGTGGCCTGAAACTATTTTTAAACCGTACCTTTATTTTATTTAAGTGCTTTATAAAAGTTTTTAGTTCATGAAATATGTTTGCCGGAAAGAAATTCAAATTGCAAATTGGTTTCTACGACGTCACCAAAAAACGGATTTTTATTTATTTATATCTTCTGTTTATTAGTTGATGGCTATTGGAAACTTAAAGAATATTGGCTTGCCAGTTATTTAGCTTGGTTAAATCTACTTTTAAACCTCTGAAATTACTTAGTTGTGCTGGAATTAATTATTGAACTCCACCCATGTGGTGATGCTTTAAAAATCATATTTACTGCTTTAAATCTGTTGGAAACTGCGAGTTATTGGTGAATTTAATATAAAACGGTGAAATTATACTTATGAAAGTGCTTTACAGTGGTCAATTATGTGGAATATTAGTGATATGGTTGTTTAACCAAATCTGTTTGCTTTACTTCAGAATTATTATGGATTACGCTCATTTAGGTAAGTTTACAGTTTATATTTTATTAGAAACTTCTTATTTATGGTTGTTATGTGTTGTTTATTTGCTTTTCTGAACCTAAAGTGTTGTTATCTCGATTTCAAACTATGGTATCTTGTGTTGAATGTTAACCTCAAACTCGTCGGATTTTAACTGAATATTGAAAATAGAGAGTAAGGTAGCTTACAACTTTATATTCAATTCAGTATATCCCCTTAATTGGATGTTCTATTATTAAGTTATTTGGCCGTCGACCCGTTAAAATAATATTGTAGATAAAGATAGAAAGAACAAAAGAAAGAGAGCAAAATTAATCATCAGTCAGAACATTTCTGTTTAACATGTGTCAACTTTACAGGAATTTGAAATTGATCCTTTTCAGGAATTTGATAAATTAATTATTTTTATGTAATCTTAGAATTTTAAGTTTCAGATTTTGAATCATTTTGTACAAGAAAACACATTTTATTTTGTAACAAATATTACACTTTTATGTAGTAGAATTAAGACTTTAAGAATTTTTAATATTTTACAAATCTATACACATTTAGAGACAATTTATACTCATTATTTTCAACGTATTGTGTTACATATGGAGTTTTACGGACAATTTATACTTATTATGAGAGATATTTCATAGATCTAAGAATTTCTTTTGAAACACTATAAAGTTTATATTTGTAATAAAATCATTTAGTTGAAAAGCGCTTATTGATATTTACCTGTAAAGGGATTTTGAGTGATTTTATAACCTAAGTGTTGTAATATTGATTGTAAAACTTTGTAATCATTTTGCTCTGGCAGCAGTAGTTAAGGTTTGACTAGGTAAAGGCACTTTGAAATTTTAACTGAAGTATTTTTGCAGATTTTTGCCAAGATTTTCTGAATAAATGATGAACTACTGATGTTACTGAAAGGGGAGAGCGCATTTTTCAATTTTTCCCTAAATTTCTTTGTTGGGTACCGGTAAGTGTCCAAATTTAAGGGTAAACTTGAGATAGTTTGTAACGTATTTGGCTTTACAGGCAACTGAAAACGAGAATGGATGATGTTAGGTATTCGTTTGGGTAGATTACCACAAGCGATTCCGCACACAAAAGATAACACTATCAGGTGTAGAAGAGAATGTAACCATTACATTGATGGTAGTCACAATGTCATACGAATTTTCTAAAGGGAGTTATACAAAATCTTAGAATGTGAACAATAGAGCTTTGTTTCATGGATGACGCAAGGTCTACATCTACTTCTATATCTACAACCATACTCTACAATTCACAAACATTGTGGGTGGCAGAAGTTGCTAAGCACCAATCTTAATTCTGCACATTCCAATCCCGAATAGCATGAAGAAAAAAAGAATACATAAAAACATCAGTACGGCATCTTATTTCTTGAATCTTATCCCTCTGGTAATTGTGACCCAAATAGGATGGCGGAAGAAGTATCTGACTGCACATGTAGGTCACAGAATTTTGCATATTCTCCAATAAATTCAAACACAAATGATGTCGTCTGTCTTACAAATGATCCCAGCCCAATCTATATATCAATTCTGTGACGCTTTCATAGGGGCTGTGGCAACTAATCATGAATCAAGTGGCTCTTCTCTGTACTCTCTTCACTGAGTCAATCAGGACCTTGTGAACTCCACAACAGTAATCCAGATGCAGACACACTAGTGTTTTATATGCTATTTCCTTTGTATGAGCATTACAATTCCTCAGAATATGACCTATGAATCGTAGTTTAGAATTAGCTTTGCCTACGACGGAAGTTATGTGCAAGTCCGATTTCTTGTTGCTTTGTACTATTACCCCCAGATACTTAAGGTATCAACCGTGTCAATAACTCAATTGTTTACTTACACTGAATTTCTAAGCAATCGTCAGAACACCTTATTTCCGTATGGATAACTGCATCATCAGCAAACAATCACAACCAGAATTCAACATTGTCACCTAGATTGTTTATAAAAATTAAGAAAACAAGTGATCCTATCACACTTCCTTGAGTAATTCCAGAAGTAACATCTAGCCTTAGAATAGGCTTCCCCGTCAACAACGACATACTGTGATCGACTAGTTAGAAAATCACGTATTCATTCACAAATCTGATCCGATATACCGTATGTTCAAATCTCTGATAAAAGTTAGTTGTGTGGAACAGAATCAAAAGCTTTCTGAAAATTTCATTAACTTGTGAACTTGCATCGATAACTTTCATTACATAATGGGAAAATAGGGCCAATTGAGTTTCACAAGATGTCTTCTTCCGAAATCCGTGTTGACACAGTGTAACTAACTCATTCTCATATAGAAACTTCATAATGTTAGAGCATATGACATGTGGTAAAATAGAAATATTTTCCATGTTTTCACACGTGAATGAATTTTTAAATTTGGTGTTAAATATTTTAGCCTTGTCATGACTGTCATCAACTTCCTGACCATCCTGTATTAGAACTGGTTTATTGCTGTCACTACAACTAACATTTTTTACATATGACCAAAATTTCTTAGGGTTTTCGGTGAGGCTCTTAGAGAGGGTGTTGCAATGAAAGTCATTAAAGGCCTCATGGAACACATTCTTAATATGTCCCCATATCTCCTCTAACTTATCTAATTTGGTCCGCTGTATCGTCCTTCTTGATTGTGCATATATCTCCCTTTGCTTTTTAAGTAACCATTTAACATAACATTGTAAGGGACAAGACTGCATACTGGGGTATCGTCACCTTAACTAAAAACTTGCATCTCTTCAACTTACTTCACACTCGGATAAATTTCTACCAAAATTCAAACTATTCAAAATTTCATTTTTTAGACAATGTGAAAAATACCTTGGATAGATCAACTACAACAGCCGCCACCTTTCCACAATTAACCTTGGGAAAGGAAAGGTATGTTAGTAGCTACGACAATAGAAGCACTGTTCAGTTTTCTCACATGGATATATTCTTCCAAAATTTAAAGTTTCACATTACAGCTGAAAAAGGGCGATCAAACAATGTTTTCACAAAAGAAAGAAAGTTATAAAGTGAGAGCAACCACCGGAATACCCCTAAACAAATTTTGAGACTCTACATAATGGCTAATTGAAGCTGTACTACTTCACCAACAGAACCTAAGATGGCTGCCGTAAAGCATGGCAGTAATGGAACTTTTTACAAGGCCAGCTAGCGGCAGCAATGCCTAGACCGACAGCAGAACTGCTTGACAGAAAAATCCACATTTGACTGACTGGATGCCCGAGGAACTTCCAGTATAAACCTCTTAGTCACTTGACTCCCGGAATATTTTGCACAGAAATTACGTACTTTAGGGCTCTCAGATTTTAATTATTTAGAGATGGGCATAGCAATTATTTTACTCCCATTCAACTTTCATCGTAAGTACAACAGTTTGGCTGTAATAACTTGAAATATGTTTTTGTGTATCCCTATGCTTTTGGAGGAGGGAGGGAGATTTCCCTTGATTTTCACTTTTCACGGAAATACTCTATTATGGGTTTAAGTACTTATGTCAGGACTTTCTACAGCTGCTCCACTTTCCAAAAATACCTCTCTCTTGTTTCTAGGTGGTATATTTTTGTAATGATGGAATTTCTAAAATACCTATGTTATTGAGACAGCTGACATGTTGAGAAAATCACTATTTCCTTAAACTATGGTTAAAGTAATGCCTATTTTAAGAAACTACTTTCAGCATTGTGTATTGTGATCTTTATTATACCTTTTACAAGTGTTTTTATCCCCTGACTTAATTTACTTACACTGTGAGAATTAATGTTAGCCAGTAAAGTGTAAAATTAGAGACAATAAATTTTTCAAATTTTCAGATTTGATTAACTGTACAGAACTGCTTGATATTTCGGTGCAAGGTACAGCAAGAATTTAAGTTTATACTGAAATATCAGCTATTATCAGAAATGCTTTAAAATGTGTTGTTATCAGTGTTTAAAATTGCCGGTTTGTTTAACTGGATTTAAAACTTATGTTTTCTTATTTTTCAACTGCCTAAAACTATTGATCATGATGTGCAAAATTTTGTTTCTCCTATTTTATTATTATTATAACTGCTTCTTACCACTTCAAAAAATGTGGTAAAATGACGATGTAGTCTCATCACAAAAATTAAGTACTTACAAGCTGGATTATTGATGATTGCAATGATTTAGGTGGGTTTAAGGTTTACTTTTTATCATTGAAGTTCTATATAAGGCTGTTATTATATGTTTAGTTAGTTTTTATATTTTAAACTGCCCTGTGTTCGGATACAGACAGCAGTATTGGTTCCTCTAAGATGCCTGTTCCCCATGTCTCATAGCAAAGGAAATAGAATTTAACAAATTCTGAGGTAGCTTACAATGTGTATACCATGCTGGATCATTCCCTTCCCTGATTGTCCGTTTCGGTATATGCAAGTCCATACCTTCCTTGACTATACATATGAATCAATGCCCTTTTCTTCAACGGTGCCTCTTGCTATTATGAATGTAAGGTAATTACACCTCAGGAACATTCTAAAACACTATTTTGAAGCCTTTTCGAAACTGTAAACAATCCTTTCGATTTTATTTTTGCACGTGCTTTGTGATCACTTATTCCCGTGGTAGTAGAAATGTCCGTCAGGCCTATTTGTAATGAGGATACCTAAAATATTTTCGTTATCGCTGAGTCTACATTGGTTCAGTTATGAGCTGCTCAAGATGAAGATTTGAGAAAAGGTCTAGAATGATTTCGCAAGCTGCTTTATCACTGCTACCAGTAACGTGAACGTAATTGGTCCAGTCAATATATGGAAAGTTAAAGTCGCCACCTAGCATTATTGTATGGCCAATCACAAGTTTTGTTCTAGCTATGTTGAGCTTAATCCATAAGATTTCGCAGACAGTATCGACAACTATTTTGTTACATGGTAGGTACTTCCGAACAGCTATAAATACACCATCCCCATGGGAATGCAACCTATTCTTATGGGAAATGTTCATGCTGCTATTAAAGATTTCCGCAGAACTAATATCCGGTTTTAACCAACTTTCTGGGCCTGTTACGATATCAGCATCTGTACTACATATAACGTTTTTGAGTTCAGGCTGTTAATTACAAACACTTCTGGAGTTAACTACTAGAACTTTTAATGTTCGAGATTCTTTTAAGTTACCCCTAATACGCGGAGTTAAATTTATTTGGGCTGTCATCCTCCCTCAGCCTAAAAAAACCCTTAATGCACTCCACACGGCCCCTGCCACCCGTGTAGCCAATTCACATGTGTAGTGCACACCTGATCTATCCAAGGGATCCCTACATGACTCAACCCCAGGGCGAAGATCAAAGAATCTGCAGCCGTGACTTTCACACTTTGGTTCAGCCCCTAAACATGGCTCTGAACTAGAGGTCTACAGTCATTTCTATCGACAATGCTGCAGACAGTTAGCTCAGACGATGGCCACAGAATTCACCCTTTCTGCAAGTCACCCAAAGGAAGCATCCGACCCTAAACGGCAAGCATCATTGGTGCGGACATGAGTCACAGTCCGCAGCTGGCCACACCCCATCCGTTCTATGGCATAACTTATATAACTATTGTACCCATCCACTAGGTAAGTCAGGCTGGGAACTTTTGGACCTACCCTCGTTGCACCTGGCTATCTTTAAGGTATCTGTAGTAATAGTATCTACACTAGCCCCTTTATGTTTTTTCAGCTTGCTTATTTCCTTCATAATATCCTCAGGATGAACTGCAAATTTTTTGATCTATTCATTTCTTATTGTGTTGTTAAACTTGCTCTCCGATTTAGACCCTTCCATTTCTGATTCATTGCCCCTAATGCTCTCACTAAACCAGTTACTTAAAATCTCTGCTTTTTTCAAATCCTCAGTAACTTCTTCTCAATCCTTATGTATAAGCATCTCAACACTTTCTTTCCTCTCAGTTTTCTTACACAGGCATAGAAATTTCTAGATGCATCTGTCAACGGTCCCGCTGCACTGACAATACTCTTCATAAACCTATCTTTAGCCACATTTTTAGCAATTATTAAGTCCTTGTTTAGTTGTTTTAAATATTCCCTACTATCCTGCTGTCTCTTAACTCTGTTATGTTCTCTTCTTACCAACCTCTTTAACCTCCTCACACACACACACACAGGTGCTCTACTTCTCTTTATTTTCTGTTTTGGAATAAATTTTTCTTCACCCTTACTTATTACCTATTTTTCCAACCTTGACTCCACTGTACTTGTGCCTTCCTCCCATTTGCTGAAACGTTCTCTCAAATATTTCTTCAGATTCAAAATTTGTGCCTTTTTATAATTGTACCTATTTTCCCCTTCAATTTTGACTGCTGGTTTACTGAATCCTCTATTATTCACCATAACTGCTTCAAGAACTGTTTCAAGGAGATCGGAAAAACTTTGGGAAAAAACTTTGGAATCCACACTAGAGACAATGATAGGAGGCAAGAGAGATGCCATGGAATTTTCCATCATGGCAGCATCCCCTCCTAGGTATCTACTATGAGAGACTCGAGACATGACCTCAATTGCTTTAGTTTTTCAGCAGTTGCCAGAGTGAGGATGTGTGAGGAGTGTGTGGTGGGCCGTAGGGTAGCCATGTGTAGGCTTGCTATGTGTAGCCGAACTTTGTAAATTTGTACTTAAATCATTTAAGTTTTGGAGTGGAATTTAACCATTTTCATTTATGCCATTTTATTTGTCAGTCAGGAGAAGCAGGTAAAGAAGGTTTCAAGTGAAGATAATTTTTTATAGAGTGAACGGACTGTAGATGATTTCTTGGCATTATTCTGCAGTCTAATGATAAAAGTTTAGTCAGAACAATATCTGTTGGCACAGAAGTGGTGCTCAAGGTATTTGAAAATAAAATACTGGACTTTATAATCAATACTGTGTTCTCGACTATTATTTAAAATTTTCCTTTAATTGGATATGTCTATTATTAAATTATTTCGGTGTTGACTGCTTAAAATAATACTACACATAAAGATAGAATGAGCAATAAAGAAAGAAAATCAATCATGAATGAAAGCCAGAAAATTTCTATTCAACAATCTATCACTCTAGTAGCAAAAGGTTAAAGAAATTACTTACAGGTAATGTCTCAAGTTCCCCAAGAAACCTTTTAGAGACAGAAACTAGAGCCTCTTGTGGCCATTCATGGAACCAGTTTATAGCAGTTGAGTTGATTATTGCAGGAAACTTGCGAGCTCGAACCCTTAAAGTTGAGCCAACTGGTGAAAAACAAAGTACTACTTTTAGCTGTCGGCGAACCCGATCTACAAAAAATTTCCAGCAGTTTTCACGAGAGTCCAAAAGTCCAGCACCTTTCACCTAAAAATAATGATATTACTACAGTTATAATATGTTTTAAAAAAGAAAATTGTCAATACTTTACTATTTTTTTAAAAAATAGTTAACAATATTACAACAGTTTTTATAAATCAGATGAATTATAAGTACACGTGAAAAAGGGACGGCCACAGGGTGGTACATCACAACTATTTCTCTTTTTTATTCAAATAAATAATTGTGTTGATAGTTTACTGTCATATGTCAGGATGTTTGCAGATGAATAATGTTATACAATAAGATAAAAAAATGTTGTGTACCTGAATAGGTCAACAAGGGATGAAGATAAATGCAAAGAAAAGTCAGGTTATTATGCACACAGATTGCAGACAGCAAGGTTGATTATGATTATAAGGTGAGGAAGTAATTGCTTGTTGAAGACTTGAAATGCAAATGCCAAGGAATAACAATTGATAGTAATCTCAAATAGGCCGGTCACATTGGACTGGTTGCAGGAGAAGGTTTCAAAAACCTCATTGTAGTGAGTGATGATGGGATGTAACAAAGAAGTGAGGGGTTGAATTACAATACTTTGGCCAGACCATTGCTTGAATACTGTGGTGCAGTATGGGACCCACAGTTTGGGTATCAAATATGGAATTTAGAGGAGGTACAAAGAAGGGCTGCTAGATTTGTCTATGGAAATTACCACAGAACACAATCAGTAACTAATATAATAAAGGAACTGGAATGAAGAGAGTTGTGGAAGTGTACGAGGTGATCATGAGATGTGGAATGATATTAGTAGAACAATTAAGATAAGTGCTTGGAAGTGAAAACATGACTATGTCCACAAGTTAACAATCGATTTCATGCACAAGGGGATGGGAAGAGTTTCTTTCACAGGTAATGGGATCAGTAGGGAAGGTGCAAACAGAGCATGCACCTGAACTGAATTAAAATAAACATCAGGTTTATATTTTTCGGTATCATCTGCACATTTATTAAGCAGAAAATAAAAGAATAAAAATGTTATTGCTAAAATATCAACATATCCAGTAACAGCCATCAATGAAAATAAGAAAGAAGTGGCAATGAAAAATAACATTCAAAATAATTAATTAAAGTAATTAATTAGATTTACCTCATTTCGTACTCCTGCAATAATATTTTCCACCTCATCATCTGAAAACAGATCAGGAACTTCTCCTGATGCTAACATATCATTTATGAGGACGAGGAAATGTTCACTAGCAACTTGGGCATCTGTCATTAGAAACATAATGCCAACATTTTTCAGTCCAGATTTCAGGTACAGGCCTGATAATTCCATCTGAAATTTTCATTGTTATTCTCAATTAAATCAACAGTTAATGCATGAAAGAACTGATGTGAAATCATTGCAATGCATTATGTATCTGCTTTTAGCTGTGCGAAGGCAATACTACTGCAATGAGGGATAAATATACTGAACTGAAATGTAAGATGGGAAAGAAAACTACTTTCTTCAGATAAATGGTTACATATCTTCTATTTAAAAATAATTACTCATTGTATATAGGAAATTATAGACCCAAATAAGTGATGATTTCATTATCAAAGCTACTTGGGAAGAAATTAATTACAAAAACCAATATGCCCATATTTAGGTTAGTGAGCATAAGAATTAATTCTGTTCTCCTCATCTGATGAGATTTAATAGATTGCTTTTGATTAAACACATTTGACAGTTTCATTTATAAATTGATTGATAAAGCTGTAATTAATATAAGATAAATGTACAACCTGCATATTAATTTATTTCCTTTTAGTATATTTGCATACCTTCAGATCAGGAATTCCATACCCCTTTCGCAATTGTATCTGAGCAACCTCTAGACTGGAAATGAAGGCAGCAAGACGAGAAAGAGACTGTTTTCCAGAGCCCCCTACACCCACCAAAAGAGCACTACCCCTTGGTGTTTCTAGAATTCGATTGATCCTACAACACATGTAGCAAAAAAAAATTAATATGTTACTGGTAGGTATAAACTATGCTATGTTTAATAGCTTTAACTTGCTAATCTGTCTATTTAACAAGTATCAGCAAGATTAATGAAATACTAACTTATATATTTTGTATTCTACACAAGCCTTGGAAGGAATTGATAGAGATTATGGACACATCTAAATTAGTTTATAGAATATTTGAAATGATTAATATGCTGATTAAGCCAGAATATATCATCCTGAATGTTTAAAATCATCTGACAAAGAAATGTTTCTCCATATATGCTGAGTTATAAATTTGTTATAAGAAAATAGGTTCTGCAGGATCTTACAAATAATTTGCAAAAATTAATCATAATAAGACCTAGTATCCCAGTGAATGTGTTCCAAAATACTGAAATATTAATAAATTATAAGTAACAAAAATCATTTGAGGAGGAAAGTATATTCACTGATTGGTAGATACCACTCAGTATTCAAAACGTAAAATGTTCATAGTACCTCGTTTACTCATCAGAGTAAGACAGTACTCTCAGCTCACTCTATATAAAGTTGGTATTATTTATGATTTTATTATTGATTCTTAAATACAACTAGACTTAAAACCCAAAGCCAATATACTCAAAAAATTTCACTTCAAAATGTTTGACTGTCTGATGTAAATTGTTAACAACAGCCCTGATTCACATATAAACAAATAAAGCTTTTTCCACTCTCTTGTGCCCATCATAGGTTTAGTGTCATGATCTTCTCTCCCCCATTATGTACCATCCCTTCTAAAATATCCATTCAGGCATTACCACCAATGTATGTGTTATAAATTTCCACTCAGCACTTCTCATCCAATGGTATCCAAAGCAGTAGTTTGTACGTATGTGCTATTGATTGTGATTTATATTAGTATTCACAAAAAAATTAGCCAGCCTGTTTATGTCATATCCAGCTACTGCATTTGAATCCTGTAATGTGAGTCCATATTGTGCCACCATACACAAGGTGCCACCTGACTATAATTCTGTATCGTACCTGTTAGGAAAAAAACAGTGTTCAATAGACCCAGCTGTTAGCACGTGAGTGCTCTTTCTTAGGGTACAGGTGAAATTGGTCATTGACTTCTCAGGTAACCAAGGATGGCTGCTCAATGGCTATGAAAGTGGAAGAACATCTAAAGGGAAGATTGATCTCAATAGCCTGGGAAGTCAACCTAAGAGAGCAAACCCTTAAAACTACCAGAGCTTATTGGGTGTAAAACCTCTGATCCTCAAAAACTATCTTCAACTAAGCATGGAGAGCATAATAACAATAATAACAATAACCCTAAGTTGAATCCACCTTGGCAATGTTATTAGGCCTTTGGATTCAGGGAGTCCCACAGCAACATACTGTCAGAGGCATCCAGGAAACTCTAACAACAAGATTGGGCCTAAGTATCAGAACTACTTAGCCTCACTTAATATCAACTCACTACTAAAAATGGACACACTGAAACATTTAATACACTTCAAGATGCTACTCGTAGCAATATAGAGTATGAGGTATGCAGATTAACATGCTTTGATTTACTGAGCTACCACACTTTCAAGAGAAAGTAATGTGTAGGAGGATGAAGACATACCTATGCACTGGTTTTAAACCAAAAAATATAAGATCCATTTTTTTCACGGCGTTATATATCAATAAACTCATCTCAGGCCACGTAAAAATGAAAATGAGGGCTGAAACAAATGGCTTCAAAACGTCCCATAAGTGTGATCTCCTTACATGGCTGGAAGCCTGAGAAGAGTTTATTTATATCCAAAAAATTGTTTACACAGTTGTTGACTTGAACTCATCCAATAACTATTCTTATGATGCATAAAGTAAGTCTACACCATGGGAATAGTTCATGCACCCATCAATAAGGACAATAAATGTAAGCCTGAAGATACTGACAAGGTTGGGGAAAACTAGAGTGCAGCATCAGCAAGGTCCCACAATATCACACAATCATTCTTGTAGGTGAATTCAATACCCAGTAAGGGAAAGAGCGCTAATATAGACACACTATAGCAGAGTGCCCTGCCCATGTGTGGAACAAAATGAACATAGTGTGCCTAGTGGGGCTCTGTAAGATATGAAGTCAACATTTTTTAAGTGAATACCAAGTAAGCAAAAGACCTTTTCTCCCAATAACCTTAGGAAAATTTTAGATAGAACATGTAGCCATCTATAAAAAGTCACAGCAAGAGATTCAGAATTAAGAGGGGCAGATCTCTTATATTATCTCTCAAAAATAAAGCAGAGATTATCTGGACTACTAAGAAGACTAAGTTAGACTAAGGAAACATTCAGTATGTTACCAGCTCACTAAGAAACTGGAAGCAATTGAATGTATAAAATGGGAAGAAAAGAGGGATAACCTATTGAAAGCTTCCAGAGAGGTGGTTCCAGTGATAAAACAGAAGAGGTATGCCTGGTGGCTAACTACTTGTGAGGATGTACTCATGGAGAAACAAATAGCCTAGCTAAAGTGAGACTCACAGAAGACACAGTTCAACAGAATTAGAGTATAAAACAAAGGAAGTTATCTCCTAGTCATCATCAGACAAGTAAAATGGCAGTTTGCAGCAGGGTTGCATTTAGGCATAGGCAACCTAGGCTGTAGCCTCGTGACCTGCACAACAAAGAGGCCCACACCACATGCAAAAATAAAAAATAATCAAACATATAAAAAGAAAGAATGGGAGCAGCCGACTGAGGCGGGCTGCGTCACTAGCAGAGGCAAGGCGCCAAGGCGAGTGCAGGCCGGGGAGCAACCAGCCGAAACGAATGAGGCAGGCTGCGTCGCGAGTGGAGGCAAGGAGCCAACCCAAGCGCAGGCTACAGGAAAGCTGGCATTAACGACTGAAGAGAAGCAGGCTATTCTGCACGAGGCTCACGATTCTTTGATTGGCTATTGTGGTATGACGAGAATGTACCATAGGCTGAAGACCCAAGACGCAGATGCCACTAGAAATTACAAAGGCACCAGGACAGATCATCGAGCATTGTGAAATTGACATAATGGGCCCATATCCTGTCAGTTTGAGCGGCAAGCGTTACATCTTGACCTTTCAATATGAGCTCATCAAACATTTAGTACCAGCCCCCATTGAAATACAGTAATGCAGGCTCTAGTTGAAGAAATAATCTTGTGGTACGGGGTTCCTAGCTCTGTGGTCATGAGCAAGGTGCTGAAACGGACCTGCCACCTACTAAACGTCAAGAGGGTGTTTACTACACCATACCATCCTGTCTCTAACGCACTTTAGAAAAAACCCATAGGACCATAGGGGAATACCTAAGACACTTCGTTAGCAAGGTGGAGAATAATTGGGATGAATTGCTCAAATTCGCTATATTTGTGTTTCAATACCACACCACATACCACTACAAGGTTTGAGCCACATGAACTATTTTATGTGAGACTGGCAAATATACCGGGGGGTGCTACAGAAGAAGCAAACCTCCCCCTGTTATAACTATGAGGTTTACGCAGCTAGCCTGAAACATCGTATAATATTTCTGCATGAGGAGGCGTGCAAGTTTATGCAGAGCCGAAAAGAAAAAAAATAAAGAAAATTATGATAGAAAGGAGAACCCTGTAGAATTTAAGCTGGGAGACCGGGTATTATTAACTGACCCCGCGTTGCAGATGGAGAGGTCTAAGAAATTCCATCCGCCTTTTAGAGGTCCTTTCAGGGTTGTTCGAGTGAATCCCCCGAACGTCACTTTGCATCTTCAAAACCACAAGCACCTAACTGTTCATGCAAATCACTTAAAGATTTTCTATTAGGGGAAAAACTGGGAATAAGTAGATCGATACGGGAGTAGGGGGGAATAGCTATAAGTAACTAGTTGTAGAAGTGTTAGAGAGAAGTAAGTTACACATGTAAACATAGGCGGGTAATGGTCTACCACAAAAAGGAATCCCCTTGTGCACTTGCAGATGGCGCTACGGGTCTGCATGGGAGTACTCCTCGTAGAGATCATCAGTAGTCAAGACCACACAATAAGGAACTTCCAGGACACGCCAGGAATTTATTACGGCGGTAAGGCTAAGACGCAGGTATTCAGCACCACCTGGCGATTAGTTAGTTATGTCAGTATGGATGGCCTTCAGCAGTGAATCAAACAAATTAATGACTGTGCAGTAAAAACCTTTGCATAATGTGAAACCGAAATGAAACACTACCAAAGAGACGCTAGGGATTGCAACCCATTGCGCCAAGAGACCGGCTGGCAGAGAGAGAAAATACAGAGGGAACAGGAATTATTGGAGCAAATCACGCGGCATGAGCCCCGATCTAAGAGGGCAGTCCTCGGGGTTATTGGAGAAATTTCATCCATTTTATTCGGGACCATAACGCAAAAAGATACATTAGAATTAAGGACTCATATCGAAAAACTAGAAAATGAACAGAGACGGCTCTTGCGACTAAACCAAGAACAGTTGACCATTTTAAACACTACCCTTTCCTCACTAAACGACACGCTAAGGCAGGTTGAACAAAATGAAAGAACGTTCACAGAAGGTATGCAGAGATTAAGCTCATACTTAGAGGAGTATGCAAACAGCACCAATCTAATGCTGAAAGAGTTAGCACTCCGAATCGCGCTAAACGAATTTCTCCTCCACCTTACCACTTTGTATCAAGATAACACAGCATTATGGAGTGCTCGTCACAGCCATCAAGGGTTAATAGAACCGCACCTTATCCATCCCAGTCAAATTCTACAGACCTGGAGCAAATTCGCGATGAAATAGGAGATAAGAGGTTCCCTATTCCGTTAAATGAAGAAGCAGAGTATCAGTTATTGAGGGTTATCTACATTGAGGCTTGCTATGTTATGTTTTAAAAATGCCATTAGTCAAAAAGCAGTATTTCAACTGTATCAGGTTCTTCCGCAGCCTATTGAGATCAACGAGGATAGTCATCTGTATCAATATATCCAACCCAGCTGAGAGTACCTTATTGTGGATAGCACCAAACAACAATACGCTCAGGTTAGCCGAGAACAGCTTGATTGTAAAACTATTACTCCAACCCGCCAGATATGCAGACAGACTTTTGTGCTGATGTCTGATGTCTGTTCATCTGCATGGCGCCTGTGAAACACACTTGTTACAACCGGTTAAGGAACTCCCATAGGATTGTGACCAAAGAATAATAAGGTTAAATATGACCTCTGGTCTCAGCTAAGCGGACGGGAATGGTTACTCGTTATCCCATCTCCTAAGGTGCTCACTATCCTCTGCGGGCAAGAACCAGCAAGAGATATAGTGCTCTCTGAGACAGGCAAGCTCACACTGGAAACGAAATTGTAAAGGCTATGGTGACAAGTTTTCCTACAACCGGAACGAGAAATTGAAACTGGGGTGTATGCTCAGGATGTGCTCCCAACACTTAACGGAACACTTAACCTCATAATCAACGAGGATTATAAGTTCAACGCAACGCAGTCACTGTCAACTTCCAGCAGAAACAAAATTGCGACACCTAGAAAACTTGAAAGGAATTGGGGACAGTATAACAAAATTAGAAGAAAGGATGAAGCTTGCACGGCAGTTGATGACCCATCAGAAAACTGTGAGGAGACGCCCGCCATGTGACCTTCACAGTAGTGGGAGTCCTAAGTATGACCTTGTGTTGTCTGTACATTTTTCATAAAGGTTACAGAATGGTACGCTGCTGGAGAAACCGTGCCAGCACCAGATCCAAGCAGAACGACAAGATAACCGTCTGCGAGGCGCGTCAAAGACCTGACCATGAAGTACAAGAGGAAATGCCACCGAGAGCCGTGTAGGTCGTCTCAAAAGCCGAGGCAGCAGCAGCAGCAACCTGCAACTCGCTGCATCGACGATGAACAGGACATAGCGACTCTGCCCTCTAACATAAGACTTCAAGTGACAGTAGGATCTTATCTGTACAATTGTTACATATCCACAAAAGTTCATCACAACACAGATATGTTCTCACTTAGACACCTCAGAGTACATTGAATGTTGTTTAAAGGTCAGATGCACGTGCTGCAGGCAGACGCTGACGCCGGTGGAATCTGCTTTCACAGGACTGGCGTAGCGCACAGAAAGCAAAGCCGTGGTGAGGCCACACACACGTTCCGCTACTACACGCGGTCACGAGAATCTACTGACGACAACCGCCTACACTAGATTAAGATTATTCTAATTGTACCTCAAAGAAAAAAAAATGGGGGGGACTCACATTTAGACTTAAGCATATTGTATGTACATATTGTTTGTAAAATAGAGTTAAAAATCAGTCCGAGGGAGTTCGGACTTGAGGGGCGGGGGAGATGTAGTAGCCATCACGGCTGGTACGCATACCAATGTCCAAATAAAGGCAGCAAAAGCGAGCTAGACAGGTTGAACAAATTCTGAGGCAGTGCCCTGAAAGTAGAGTGCTGATGAGTAGGAGTTGGAACAATGACCGTCTCAAAGAAGTCACCTAGACGGCCTGGTAACAGATTTATCATTGGTGGAAAATTGTCTCCACTTGATGGAGAGATTGATGGTGGGGGTAAGACCTTAGGATCTGGGACAGAACTAGAGAGAGGACTGCTCGACGCCAACTCGACCCGACAAGTCGTCTGCAGAGGGGTGCTGCTGATGGAGGTGTCGTCTTCGCTGGGCTAGAGGCAGACAGCACCCGGGATCGACGCCACTGCGGGACTCAGCCAACACGTTGCCCCAGCCTGCCATGTTCATCGAACACGCTGCCAGAGTGATGACGGGACTCCAATAAAGTCAGGTGGGGCCGACTGTCTAATTCTCGGGGATGGTCATTGCTGTATTGGGAGATATTGCAGCCTTAGCTCGCTGTTGCTGGCCGAGACATGGCTGCATGGGGAAGCAATAATACCTCTACATATTAATTATCAGTGCCATTGAGGCTAATAACAAGACTAATAAATGTTCTAATACGTGCTATATTGTGACTACTTATTTTTAGATCTCCCCTCTGATGGTGAAAAATTGCTAACCCGAGTAGCAGATTAAACAAGGGTCTACTGGAGTTACTCCTGCAACCATTGCCCACATTCACTCTCTTCTTTAGTGGTGACTTGTAGGGCGGGTCACTACATCTCATTAAGGTTAAAAATCTTGAAAAAATGAAATTTTTGGTGAAAGATTGTAGTTTTTCCTGCGTAAAGTGAGAACCATTTGTCATATAAACCTGATTGTTGTCCCATTTTATAGAAAATGTTGTTGCCTCATCACTTTTTTGATAAAACTTGATTTAAAAATAATTAGAGCTTTTCAAGAAAGGTCATTATGCATGTCCTGAAAATTGATTTTTTTTATGAATATCCATAAAAACATTGCAAAAATCTGATTTCCAGATTCCACCTGTTTAGTTTTAATTTTCTGGATCAAGAATGGCTGATTTAAAAGAGTTTTTGAAAGCAAATAAACAAAATCCAAATTGAAAAATCAAAGAATTAGAAGTAAAAAGAGCAAAGAGATCATAGAAATGAGAACAAATAATGTTTAATTGCAGTTTTATGATTAAAGTTGTATTATGAAAAAGAAAACATCATAAAAAAACAAATTATTATTATTCGCAATTAACACATTATGTTTACTTTCGTAGTCATGAAAAGCTTTTCCACACTTGGATATAACATCTAACAAAAATTGCTGCTGTGCTTCATCATTTGATAAACAGAAATTGAAATCTTATTAATTTTATTCCCCTTTCAGCTAAATTTTTGACAACCTTAAAACCATTTAATATTTATTTTTTGCTTACAAAATTGTTTATTTTCACAACATACATCAGGATCTCTATTTAAAAATTTATATTAATTTCAAATTCTTAAAAAAAAAATCATAGTTTTAGGAAAAACAAAAATTGGCTCTTTAAACAAAGAAAAGGAACAAGAAACACAGCCAGCTAATCCACAGTTAATGGACTAAAATCAAAGGTTTCTTCAGCTGAAACAGTTAATTAATATTTTGTCATTCATCTATAACCTCATCTACATCATTTAGAATGGGTGATATCACCTAATATTAATATGCTAAATAACTTCCATATACAAGGTCTGTTAGAAACAAAAACTTGATGCATTTGAATGAAGTGCACTTGCATGAGATGACCTTGAAACTTCATGGACATGGGAGAATTCCTGCCTGTCGAAGTTGTCCGTTGCTGGTAACCAGCATTTGAGTGATGTTGTGTGTAATGTTCTCATAAGTATTTAACTGTAAAGAAAATGATGGAATGACTAGAGCAGCACTACTACATCAAATTTTGTCAGAAACCAGGGGACAGCCAGATGAAACCATTTGGCAGATGCTATGGGCATCTAAAGGAGAGGTACAACTCGTTTAAAGATGGCCACACACTGGAGAAGAGCGAACAACACTCCAGTCGGCCATCAACATGCTGAAATGAAAAGGTCATTGCCAAAGTGGTTCTGTGGTGTTGTGGGACTATCATGTGACTATCTGAGAAATTGTGGACAAGGTGGGCATCTGCACTTTCTCAGAACATTCCATTGTGACTGAACATTGGGCATGAAATTCGTGTCCAGGCTGTTAACGGCGGTGCAAAAGCAACTTCATTTTCACAGGATATGCTGGGCTTCACAAACAGTGAATGTGGCTTCATGAACACCATAATCACTGGTGATGAGTCCTGTGTATGACCTTGAACCCAAATCTAAGTCATCACAGTGGAAAAATTTCACGTCACCAAGACCTAAGAATTGTGCAGCAATGTCACAATGATGTTCACTGCTTTCTGTGACTCCCATGGTGTGGTATACCATGAGTACATACCACAAGATCAAACAATCACCAAAGAGTACTACAGAGAAGTCCTCCATTATCTACATGTTTTGCAGCACAAGAGACCGGAGTTGTGGCCAACAGAAAATTGGTGCCTCCATCACGACAATGCTCCAGTACATTACTTGCACTTGAGTCTGACTTTTTTTTGGTGAAAAACAAGATTCCAGTGGTTCAACTTACTCTTTTGATAAGGCCCATTGCGATTTCTGGCTGTTCCCCAAACTCAAGAGGCAATTAAAGTAAAGTGATTTCAGACAAGAGACAATGTTATGGCTGCAACAACAGCAGAGCTAAACTCCATTCTGAAAAAGGTTTCCAACAATAGCAGCACTGCTGGGAAAAGTGTGTGGAGTTGCAATGACACTTCTTTGAGGGTAATTAGGTTTCTAACACTCCAGGTATGACAGCGAAAGGTCGGGTACTTTTCTAACAGACCTCATACATTTTCTTAGTAATAAAGCAGTTATAAAATTTAAATGTTTCAATCTCATTTTTATGAACAAAGTTCAAAATTATGATTATTTTGAGGTATAATTTGTATGGTCTAAAAATGTTATTGAGAAAGCTATGTCAATTACAAGTTATATTTAGTCATGTGCACAGGGAAAACAAAGGAAAAATCTTAAATCTAAAATAATCAATTAATGAAAAGAGATAACTCAAATTTTACTATCGCAGCATATTGTTGACATGAAGACACCCATTATAACTAAAAATACAGTCTGTAGATACATCCAAAATATGAAAGAATGTAGGCTTTCTCGGTGAGTCAGTTGTGTAGAATCTCCTCGAGCTTTCCACCAGGATAGTGCATCAGTAAAAGTACAAGGCAATGTTTGGGAGCCTTCCAATGGCTCCATCTTCTGGCGTAGATGGAGCCAGAGGCAGGCTCTGAAACGTCACCCTGTACTTTTAGTAACACGCTATTCTGGTGGAAAGCACGAGAAGATTTTATGCAAATTTGAAAAATGTTTTTTAGTAAAATAAATAATTTTGTAAATAAAGCAGCTAATAAGATAAAATTAAGCTTAAATGAGAGAGAATAATTAATTTAATAATAATAACAAAACATTTTAACAGTAAATTTAGATTTAAAGCGTTAAAAATGGATTTTAGTACTCAAAATTGATTACCTTTGTAACAGCCACCTTACCTGAACTTTAAATAGAATTGTATTTAATGAAGTATTTGTAGTGAGCTTAAGTTTGCTTGAATATGATCTGGTATGTTTGTTTTGCAATTTCTTGTAAATCAGTGTTTATAGACTTCTTTATGAAAATAAATTGTTTAAAGGCTATTTAATATGTTTAAGAACCGAATTGTGCAAGGGAATTGCTTAAATTTGTGTAATTCCAAGTATTAATGTAAGTTACGATGTCTACAGGACAATTTTCTACAGTTTAAAATGATTTCTGTAAATAATTTTGTGTTTAAATATCTTTAATTTCCATTTGTGACCATTTTGTAATGATGTTAAGCGATTATGTATTAATTGTGATTGTTTTTAATATATTTAATTGTTTGAGTAATTGTTTATGTTCGAAAAATATCTCGCAGAAGCTTTTGAAGTGTTCCGGAAATTTCGATAGAGTCTATATAAAGAAATCAGCAGAAGGATGGAGTTAGTTTATACAGATTCACTTTGCAACTGCCAAGGACTGCGTTAGTAGTATCTCTGGATTGTATCTCTGCATGTAAACAATATCACTGAAAGGCTGTCTGGAAATAAACAGAAGTTTAAGCTGAAATACCTTGGGACTACTTAATTACTGTATTAATTAAACAACCATGAGGAACCCGACACCTTGCCATGTGTGATGTTTATAAATTAATAACTCTTAAACGAGAATGACTATGACAAAATTTGTCATATTACCTAAAAGATTCTAAATAAATCAGACTATAAAAGTTTCAGGAAATCTGGTTAAAAATAGTGTACCATGAGAAAATGCGATTTTTGTAATTCACAAGAGAATAGTACTTCACATCGGGGTTACACCAATAGTCCAGATCAGTCCAGCCCAAGGTTAGCCAGAGAGTATACAAAGTGGCCTTTCTTTTTTTGTTTTTGCTTTGGCCTTTAGTATCAAACCAGCAGTGCAGACTGATAGTCTCAATCTAACCATCACACTATATGTGTCATGCCACAAGTGAACACTTTAAAATATTACATCTAAAAGTTTAATCCTCTCGCCTCAGAATAAGTTTGCAGACTTTATCATACATTTCGGGGAAACAGTAAACTAAATTCAATGACAAACTTTTTTCTACAATGGTTTCAGTAGTCAACAATAGCAGTGTAAAAACAGAGACTTTCCCGGCGTATGTTTCTTCACGGGTGTACCGCCAGATAGTTTTGAAAACACGATATTTCAACAATAGCAGTGTTTAAACAAGTCAATAAGCACACTCTAATTTGGGGTGCAAATCAAAGTTTGTTTGCAAGATTGAATGATTTAAGGCAGTGCTGTGACTTTAACAATTACCTGTCATCTTTAATGTTATTTTGAATGTCAAATTCAGCATTTGTCGATATTTCTAATGTGTGATCTGTTACCAGCATTAACTTCATCAAACTTTCAAGAATATATCATACTAGTATCACCAGTGACTTTTTATTTGGATGTGTAAGCTCTCCATCATTATCTGTTGTGGTAATAATAGTAAATAGATTGGCAACTGAAACAAAGTATATGGACCGAGCAGGACCCTCAGTAGATGGTATCAAAAATATCACAGAACAATTTAATGGTTCAAGTTAATGTGTAAACATTGCTTAACCCTAAGCAACATTTTGTTATTATGATGGTCAATAGGTGGCCAGCATGAAACAAGAAGAAGAAGGAAAAAAATCGAATGAACTATATACAAGCAAGTGATGAATTTACCAAGCTGACATGCTGAAAAGGAAGAAATTATCTGAAATTAAAGCCTGGTTGCTGTCTGATAAACAAAACCTGTTGGAAGGTGAATTTCCACCTGTGTCAGTTTTTTTTTTTTTTTTTTCTGTCATTTGACTGGTTTGATGCAATCCTCCATTCCTTCCTATCTTGCGCTAGCCTTTTTATCTCAACTTACCACTCACAACCCACATCCTCAATTATCTGCTTCACATATTCTAATATCTGTCTTCCTCTTCTGCTATTCCTCCCACTAAGAAATTAACCAATCCTGCATGTCTCAAAATATGACCTACCATCCTGTCTCATCTTTCTGTAAGACTCTTCCACAAACTTCTTTCCTTGCCCATCATTTGCAAAACTCGTTTGTTTCATACTTTATCCATCCTATTAATTTTTAGCATCCTTCGATAGCACCACATTTCAAATGCTTCAATGTCCTTCTCTCTGGTATTCCTAAAGTCCATGCTTCATTGCAATAAAGTTCTGTGCTCCACTCATCGAGTTTTAGAAATCACTTTCTGAGTCCTACATCAATATTTGAAACTAAAAGGTTTGTCTTTTTCATGAAGGCTCTTTTCGCTACTGCTATTATACTTTTAACATAATTCCTGCGTCAGCCATGAGTTGTAATTTTACTTCCTTTCTGATGCATTTCATCACTTTTGTCTTGCTTCAGTTTATATGAGGGTTGCCTTTTAAGTTTTTAAAATCGAACAATAGGTGGCATTAATGAGTTGTGGCACCACTGTATTTGTGAACAATGATGTTTGTTATTGTGAAGCTAGTGGCAATTTAGAAATTGGCTTAGTAAGTTGTTGATAGTGAACGTTTAAAAGAAGCAAGTTTGTGCAAAAGTGGAAATCACCTGTGAAGGCTTACGTTAGATGATTTTAAAAAAGGCCTTACTCAACAATAATGCATAGAATCGCTTCGTGCAACTTTTGGTAGTGAAGCACCATCAGAGAAGACTGTTTACAATTGGTTTGCAGAATTTCGTCATGGTCGTGAGTCCGTCAGTGATGAATGTCACGAAGGTCGGCCAAAATCGGTTGTCATTCCTAGAAACATCGATGCTGTGAGCAACATGATCAAAGAAGACCAACATGTGACTTACAGACAGTTAGTGGTGTCTCTTAGTATATCACAGACTGCAATACAATCAATTTTTCATGAACATTTAGGTGTGAGAAAGATATGTTCCAGATGGATTCCTCATAATTTGACCGAAGCGCAGAAAAAGGGTCATGTTGATTGGTGTCAGGAAATGTTGAAAAAATTCAACTGAGGATGTTCAAAATCCGTATACAACATTGTTACAGGAGACGAAACTTGGATATATTCGTATGAACCTGAAAGCAAACAACAGTCTACTGTTTAGGTGTTTGACGATGAACCCAATCCCAATAAAGTTGTTCGCTCACGGAGCACTTCCAAGAAAAATCTAACTGCCTTATTTGATTTCAATTCATTCAAACCTCTACCTAATTCTATCTTCAAAACAGGATCACCTAAGTCATCAATGTCGACATCAACTTCTTTTTCTAATGGAGTGTTGTTCAAATCATCTCCATCATATAGCATCTCTATGTATTCTTTCCATCGGTTAGCTCTATCTTGTGAACTTAGAAGAGGTTTCCCATCGGCAGCTTTAATGTTTATTCCTATTTTCTACATTTCTCCAAAATTCTGTTTGATCTTCATATTTGCCACATCTACTTTACCTAAAAACATTTCCTTTCCTACTTCTTCACACTTTTCTTGCAACTATCTTTCTTTGCATTTCCTGTTTATTTGATTTCAAAATTGTCTGTATTGCTCTTTTCCTGCTTCATACTGAGCATTTTTGTGCCTTCTCCTCGGATCCATCAACTCCAATACTTGTTCTGTGATCCAAGGTTTTTGGGTGGCTTGTTCCCTAAAGACTAATGTCTCTTTACCAGCTATCATTATTTCAGTCTTTAATGCATTCTATTCATCCTCAGTTGAGCCCTTTCCAAAAATACTACTCAGACCCACAGCTACCATTTCTGGAAACTTTTCACTCATATTAGATTGTTTCAGTTTATTCACTTCCAATCTATCCTGCTTGTGTTGCATCTTTATTATCTTGAATTTCAGGCTGCACTTCATAATTATCAGATTATGGTCAGAGTCTATGTTTGCTCCTGAGTATGTTTTACAGTCTAGTACTTGATTCCTGTATCTCTGTTTGACCATGATATATTCTAGCTGTGACTAGGAGACAGTTTTTGAGGTCATGAGAGTTGTGGGCAGCAACAGGCTGGTCTAGATTTTGAGAGTAAATTACTGAATCTGTGACCATTCATCCTGATGAATAATGAAATTGAGGTTAAGCTGAGCTGATATAAAAGGTTCAACATGGTACTTATGGCATGGCCGATAATGGGGTAGGTTCACTAATGGTTAGACTGCAATAGGTTGTGGTTGGTTGTTGTGCCTTTTGCAACAAAGGAGTTGTGGAGTGTCACAGATTGCGAGACTTGCGGATCTTGGGAAGCTGGTACAATGCTGTGGGTATATGGCTTACTGAGAATGGGGAGTGAGATAGACTGAGAAGTGAGGTAGTGGAGTCCATTTAACAATATAAAATCCTGTATCCTCTTTTTGACCTTAGGTGTGGGGTCACAGCTGAGGGAGAGGTAGAGGTTAGTATTGAACAAATGATGAAGAGCCTCAAACAATCAGTCACAACGATTCATGACCACTGCCACTGAACCTTTATAAGCCTTGGGAATTAACAGGTTTGGATTAAAGGAGAGCTAAGTAATGACCTGAATTTTGGCTGGGTCCAGATTAGTGCCAGTGGTAGATATTTCAAGAAAATGATTGCAGCCAAAATGGTCGATCTGAGGTCATGAAACAGTTTTGGAGGGTGATTCTAAGCAAGTGGTGGTGGGTTAAGTATTGATAGTGGTTGAAATTTCTGGAGACTGTGTTATCAGTCATTGGGTTAAGAATTGATAGTGGTTGAAATTTCTGGAGACTGTGTTATCAGTCATCCCAACTATCTGGTTTACTAGTCTGAGACATGAAGTGGTAATAATAGTGGAGAAGGATAGCGAGTCCAAATTGGAGTTGTCTAGACCAATTTGGGAGTAGTTGCAAAAATGAGACCTATAGAAAGTACTAAAAATTGAGGTTTTTTGAGCAAAGAAGAGGACAGATTCATAATAGACAGCTTATCCCTTGTGAATGGATTCAGGTTGGATTGGGAGGAGAGTGTTGTGATGGGTATGGTTGAGTGATCTTGAGCAGATGGACCACAGAGGATTATAGTTTCAAATTGGGTTGGTGACCTGGTAACACTTTGTAAAATTATGTCTGTGCTTCAATATCACTCCTAATGACCACACAATAAAATTGCAAGTTAACCCTGTCCTACACATTTGAGGAAAATCAGTCTTTAGCCTTAATAGCACTTCTTAGCTAATAAAACATTGATCTGACAATTCAACACTACTGACACCTTTATCTCCCCGATTTCAATCTGTTATGTTGTTCTAAACAGATCTTGCAGCAATCCATAGAGTCCATCAGCAGGTATGCTCAAACCACCTTCAGAATTATTCCAAATTGTACCTGTTCCATCTCAGTCCAGGAGAGTGTCTCCCTTACACATTATCTCAGCCTAAGATAATAACCAACAATCTTCCTTCTTTCGCTCCCCCCACCACCCCCCCCCCCCACCCAATATCTCTTCCAAACATTAACAATACTGACCAGAGCTGTTGTTTAAATTAGTATGTAATATATTTGAAATTCTGTTCATTTAGTTTATGTTGTTTTGTATTATTTATATTTCTTTTACATCTGCAGAGCCAGATGCATTTTTATGAAACATAAGACACATGATATGTACTAAGGATGTGCCACAGAGAAGCATGGCAGTAATATATTGCACATACTATATGCATATTCTGACATACAGTGTTGAAACCTGTGCACTGAAGAAGTGGGACATCAGAAGGAAACAAACAAGTGAAATTAAATTTCTAAGAGTTAGAATGGGTATTATTAGAACAAACAGGATAAAGAACGAAATGATTAGACACTCAGTAAGACCAGAAACCCCTACAGGAAATGATAAAGTAGATCTGTCATGGCCAAACCATGTCTGAAACTAGAATTAATACAAAGTATGGTTGTTAACAAGGAAACGGACTTCATATGGGCTAGTGCACCACGGCTAAAGGCATGGGCCACAGAAATCATATAACGCAATGTCAGCAGACATTGCCACCTTCTTAGGAAACGCCAGAGTCCAGCGCATGAACAGGCCACCATCCACACCTTTCTGCTACCACTAGTGTAAGCATATTATGCAATTCTGATGGGACAAAGTCTATCGCAAGGAACTACCAAGTAATCTTTCTATTCATGTATGATTACTCTCAATCGGAGTACATTGTAAATATACTTCTTTAAGCCAAACCCTGTTTCATTATTAGTTCTGGTTTAAGCTCCATAAAGTGCTAATCCCTCACTAGTTGCTACCCATCTCGAATAGCAATATGCTATTAAGTCAACCGATCAATCCATTATCCTAAAATCGCTCGGGGATCTTTGGTCCAGACTTCTTGTCTCTGGATATTAGCAAGGTGTGTCCACAAATGTTAGATAACTTTGGTAACCATACTGCCAGCACTAAGGCAAATCTGTTAGCCATAAACTGACAAGGTGGCCTGAGCTCCTTTAGAGGAACAGGATCATATTAGGTCAGACTAAGATGGTATGGGCATGTAAGGAGAATTGAGATGCAGAGAATCCCAAGAGACGAGATGCTTGGTAAATGACCCAGAGGAAGACCAAGGGCTGGATGGCTGAGAGGAGTGTGTACAGACAAGAGGAGAGCAAGTTGGTGACAAAGAGTTGGTAAGAAGAAAGATGAAAATATAGATGCTTGTGCACAAAGAAGATCCAGCCAGTACCTGTTGTTGATGATGATAGTGATATCTATATAAAAAAATTAGTGTACAATATTTGCTGCTAACACCTTCTGCCTGTCTATTATATAGCTTCCAATTTTGCCACATTTAGTTTACATTCTTCAGCCATCATTCCTTTTGATTTTCCTACTTTGCAACACCAGCCAAAAGACTCTGAGTTCATAATTAGCTACCTCAATCCTTTGTTGATTAAGGTTCATGAATGCAAACATTTTATGCTCCATGTGTATTCATCTGGCTGTGTTTTGACCCATCCTGGCTTCAATACATTTTTTAGTACAGCAGACAAATTTGTACATAAATATGTTTGAATAAAACACAAATATGTAGCAACATATTGTGTTATATACAGGATTTACATAAAAATGCAATTTGTTATAACACTCATGGCATCAAGCTAAATCGAACACCACCTTATAAATCACTCAAAGCATTTAGTCTACCAGAGGAAACCAAAAATATTCACATATCTCTTCTAAAAACATAATCCTCCTTTTGTAATATGGTAAAAAGAAGTAATTAAAAATCACTAGCAAACAAACAAGAAAAACATGTTCAGATATACCTCCACAGCAGTCATCAAATTATATTTTTTTTGATTAAAGCATTTCAGTAGAAATGTTGAATAAAACATAATTTTAATGGTTTGCTGAATGTTTCTCACATGCTTTGAACTAGGTTTTTTATAATTAAATACATTAGATTTGATTTTTCTTTGAACACTGACTTACTTCTTTTTCTTCCATCCAGTGAAATTTACCATTGCCAGAAAATATAAATAGCAATTTAGTCCTCAATTTCAAACTTACGCACAAAATGTTCTTAGTCTGATGAAATGTTAACACTGGAAAATTTAGAGATCATCAGTGCAGTGTATAGAGGTGTTAAAGTATTCTTTGCATTGCCTGTTATCTCTCTGGTCTCTGTTGTTGTTGCACGTTGTATTACATATTGTCATGTTAACATGTAATAATAATGCATCCTCTACAGTTTATTTTCATGCACCACAGCTCTACATGCTTAATAATAACATAAGTTATGGGCGCAGTTATGATGTAGAGATTAATATAAACTGTAATATTCATTTCAAAATTGTTGAGTTGTAGCCTCGATTCGAAAAAAAAAAAAACAAAAAACCTGGCTAACGATTCTTAACATGAAAGTTACAGCAGACAAAAGATTTTTAAATCAATTCAACATGTCTGATCAACGGTCTACAACTATAGACCTGTTGAATGGTATAAATCACGCATTGTGGAAGTACTAAATGAAAATAGTAATGGTGGAAAGTGATTAATGGACAGTTGTTGAACCAGGTGAAGAAGAACGGACAGGCGACGCAGATACAACTATAAAACATAATTACACATTGAGACAACAAAAATACTTATACAAAGATTGCACTTGCTGTGTCTGATAAGCAGCAAATGCAAATTCAGCATTTAATTAATGCTAAGGAAGCATGGAGAAAGCTGGAATGGTTGTATGCACCACACCACAGCACATTTTGTATTGTGCAAATCGGGCGGATATTCTACTTGTTGAAACTGAATGATTATAACTCAATGGAATTATAAATGGGACTGATAGACAGAACTGTTGCAGATCTTGCTACTGCTAGGAATGCCATAGAAGATGCAGATTTAGCTAAGATCATTTTGTGCAGCATTTGCTAGGAATGGGATTCCATTGTAACAGCTTTGTGTAATTTACCAGAAAGCGAGAGAAAAGGCGTCTTCTTCTTGCCAAACCTTGAAGATGGCAAGAAAATGAAGGCACAAAATAGTCTGCGTTATTCATGAAGAAAGTCAACACGAAAACCTGTAAGAAAGGATTTCAAAAAATCAAAAAATGGCAGGCAAAGGCAAGTATTTTATCTGTAAAAAAGATGGTCATTTAGATAATGTTTGTCACAATAAGTCAAGCAGCAAATGTTCATCCAGTGTATTGACAACAAATGTTACATGTGTATCAACTGTATAAAATAGCAATGTCTGGGTCATAGGCTCTGGAACTACTCATCACATGTCTCCAGACAAAATGAATTTTTCTTGGATTAGTAAAAATCTGACAACTGAAAATGTTGTGACAGCATATGGCACAATGACACCTACAATTGGAAAAGGTACTGTAAATGCAAAGATTATAGGTAATAACTCTGCATATAGTGACATACAAATTAAAGACACAATTTTAGTGCCTACCAAAAGCCACGGAATTTTGTCAGTTAAACAGTTAACTGAAAAAAAAATTTAAAAATAAAATAATTGTTTAAAAAAACATAAAAACCGCCTTCAAAAAAAGCACTAAAAACTTTAAAATAACTTTATACCTAGCTTAGGAAAAAGTAAATCTAATTGGACAATATTTTACATTACTGTCATTGAAATTTTTATATTAATTAGTTATTTTTGGAGTCGGTGACAGCTGTCACATCGCGAAGATCGAATTACTGAACATCTTTTGGTGTTAGAGGCAAAACGAGGAGTACGAACAAAAATTCCCAATATTTTACAGCATGTCATGAGCCAGATAGTGTTATTGCGGGAGACAGTTTAAGGAAACAAATTAACAGTATTTTAATCTGTGGCTCAGCCTTATTGGTCATCCAGGCATATCTCTGGCACTACAGTGTCAGTTGGTAGGTTGCATCATGCAGTAAACGATTTACAGTTAGTATAATATCGGCGTATTATCTGTATGTTTCAGTTTTGTTGAAACATGTTTCTAGCATTAACATGGTAAATATGTATTATTGTTATTCTTTAATTTTTTATCTTTTTTGTTTTTCTTGCTTTCACTGGCACCGACTCCAAAAATAACTAATTAATATAAAAATTTCAATGACAGTAATGTAAAATATTGTCCAATTAGATTTAATTTTTCCTAAGCAAGGTTTAAAGTTATTTTAAAATTTTTAGTGCTTTTTTTGAAGGCAGTTTTTATGTTTTTTTAAACAATTATTTTATTTTTAAATTTTTAGTGGTATTATAGTTTGTTTTGTATTTTAAATATGCCGCAGCAGTTCCCATTTTGCAAACTTCCTGGTAGCTCAGAGATTAAAGCGCTTGCTTTCAAAGAAGAATTCTGTCTTAATATACCACAACAACTTCCAGAACAGGGTGAATTGGGTGTTGTGTTAAGGAATGTCAGTTTACATTTTGGTCCAGGCTATGTTTTTATCTTATCATAACTTCTGTTAAAGCTGTTGGTCGATAACCGAAACATGTAACATCTGGTCATTAATACATACCACATTCAGAAATCTGTCTCTGGAATATATCTGTTTGCTCCAGCATCACACAGAATATATAGATTTTTCATTGGTTTTCACAACATGAAAGCTTGGGATCCAAATTGAAATCTGAAGTACATGTTGAGACATTATGACACATTTATTATACAAATATTATGTCATGACTTAAAAACAGCTTCATTGATTTATGGGATTTAAAACGGTGGATTTTTGTAAAGAATATTGGAAATTAAAATGTGTGAGGGTAAAGGGGAAGGGGGATTGGGCTTTTGTATACCAAAAAGACTGCCTTTTCTGATTGATTTAAAGTACACATGTGTAAATTTCTATTGATATCAGATAAAACTGTAGGTATGTATAAAAACAACAATTAAATGGGTGTGGAGACGAAGAGTAGTTTGGTTTTTGTAAAGCTAGTGTGGGCAGTATTTTTTTTCTTGTTTTAAAGTATAAATGTGAAAATTTCCATCGAAACCAGATAAAAACTGTAGCTTTGTGTAAAGAACATTTGCAAAAATTAAATGGGGTAAGGGAGTGAGTGGTTACGTTTTGTAAACAGAATGTAGACACTATGTTTCTCTTTGTTTTTAAGTATACATGTGCAGTGTTCCATGGAAATCTTATAAAACTGTTAATATCTATAAAGAACATTGGAAATTAGGAGGGGTGGGGGTAGAAGGGAAGAGGGGTTGGGCTTCTGCAACCTAATTTAAACACAATTGTTCTGTATGTTCTAAAGTATACGTGTGCAAATTTCCTTCAGGATTGAATAGAAACTGTAGATTAAAGGATGGAAAGAAAGGAGCGGAGTTTGGACTCTCGAAACCAAATGTAGACAGTATTTTTCTGTTTGTTTTGCAGTATACATGTGAATACTTCCTTCAAAATCAGAAAGACATGGTAGCTTTGTATAAAGAACATTGACAGTAATTAAAGGGGTAGAAAGAGGGATAGGGTTTGCGTTTTTGTGAAAGTTATGTGGACAGTATTTTTTTTTTTTTTTTTTAAAGTATACTCATGCGAAGTTCCACCGAATCGAATTAAAACGTGGGTTTTGTACAGATTTTAAGGGAAGGGGAGCTAGGGTAGTTTTTTTTATTTTTTGGTCAGAAATCTTATCCATAAAAAATTACACATATATGTGCCAACTTTCATAATGATCGGTCTAATGGTGTCGACTGTAGCTTTCTAAAAAGAAATTGACAAAAATCAAGGGCGTGGAAACGGGGAGAGGGGTTCGGTTTTTGCAAACCAAGAGTTGGCATTATTTTTCTCTTTGTTTTATAGTAAAAATTTGCTAAGTTCTGTCAAAACCAGATAAAAACTGTGGTTGTGTATAAAAACTAATCAGTTTAATGGGGAGAGGGGGTGGTTTTTAGATCTTTTGGTCAGACACTTTCTTTGTGAAAAAATACATATAAGCACCAACTTTCATGGTAATCGGTCAAACGATCACTACTGCAGCTTTTTATAAAGAACATTGACAAAAGTTAATGGGGTTGAAGGAGGGAAAGGGGTTGAGCATTTACAGGATTTTCCTCTTCGTTTTAAAGTATACATGGGCAAAGTTCAATAAAAATCAGATAAGAAATGTAGATTTCTATAAAATTAAGGGGTGTAGGGAGACATGGGATGGTTTATTTATTTATTTAAGTTTTTTTTTTTTTTTTTTTTTTTTTTTTTTTTTTTTTTTTTTTTTTTTTTTTTTTTTTTTTGTCAGAAACCTTCTCCATGAAAAATTACATGTATATGCCAACTTTAATTGAGACCAGTTAAATGGTGTCGACTGTAGCTTTGTATAAAGAACATTGGTAAAAATTTAGGAGGTGGATAGGGGGAGAGGGCTTCAGCTTTTTCAAACCAAAAGTTGACAGTATTTTTCTCTTTATTTTTGACTATACATGTCCAAAGTTTCATCGAAATCGGATAAAAAATGTGGGTTTGTATAATAAGTAAGGGGTGTAATGGGGAGAGGGTTGGTTTATTTATTTTTTGGTCAGAATCTCCTTGAAAAATTACATGTATTTGCCAACTTTGATGATAATCGGTCAAATGGTGTCGAGTGTAGCTTTTTATGAAGAACATTGACAGTAATTAAAGGGGTGGAAGGAGGGATGGGGTTGAGCTTTGGCAGACCAAATGTTGACAGGATTTTTCTCTTTGTTTTAAAGCATACATGGGCAAAGTTCAATAATAATAAGATAAGAAATGTAGGTTTCTATAAAATTAAGAGGTGTAAAGGGGAGAGGGGTAGTTTTTTATTTTTATTTTTTTGGTCAGAAACCTTCTCCATGAAAAACTACATGTAATTGACAACTTTAATGGAGATCAGTTAAATGGTGTCGACTGTAGCTTTGAATAAAGGAAATTGGCAAAAATTAAGGGGAGTGGATAGGGGGAGAGGGGTTCAGTTTTTTTAAACCAAAAATATACAGTATTTTTGGCTATATATGTCCAAAGTTTCATCGAGATCGAATAAAAATGTGGATTTATATAGAAATTAAGGGGTGGAAGGGGGTAGAAGGGGTGGTTTCTCAATGAAATTCATATGGGACCACTTTGGAGGTAAACCCTATCCACTAAAAAAATTTCATTTACATTGGTTCAAAATTGGCGAAGATATCGCTGAACATACATACAAAAAAAAAAAAAAAAAAAAAAAAATTACAGACGAATTGAGAACCTCCTCCTTTTTTTGAAGTCGGTTAATAACAATAAAGTTGTTTTTAATAAAAACATTTACGATGACAGTAAAATTTACTATTGAAAGTGGAGAATGAGAGTCGCTTGTGTGTGGTGAGAACAGAACTTAATTCAAGGAAGAGTGTAGTAAGTTCATTACACTATAAAAAAGAAAAGTTATAAACATTAGATTTGTGGCATCAAAAACTACGAGGGTCAGTCAAAAAGTAATGCCTCCTATTTTTTTTCTACTTAAAAAAATTAAGTTAAGTGAAAAATTTGAATTTGGCGCCATTCCTCAAACCTTCTTCTGCAATCCAATGCCGTAGTAACTTTCTGTGTCAACAGGTGGCAGCACAGCAGAAGTTTGTAAGATGGCCGACATCGATGCTCGTTTGAGACAGCGTTGTGTGATTGAATTCTTGAATGCAGAAGGTGAAACGCCCATACGCATTCATGAAAGACTGAAGAAGGTGTATGGTGTTGTGACAGTGGATGTCAGCACTGTTAGACGATGGGTTCATCGTTGTAAGGAAGCTGAAGGGCAAACACCGTTGACTGACGAAAAGCGGAGCGGCAGGCCGGTGAGTGCAGTGACTCCACACAACATTCAGCAAGTTGATGACATCATTCGTGGTGACCGTCGGGTGACTGCAGATGAAGTGTGTCGCATTATTTCTCTTAGTAAAGGCAGTGTGATCACGATTATTAAACAATTGGGGTACTCAAAAGTTTGTGCACGGTGGGTTCCAAGAATGTTAACCGATCAGAATAAAGAGGCAAGGAAAACAATAGCCTCCCAACACTTGCAGCGCTTCCGTTTGGAGGGAGATGAGTTTCTGAAAAAAATTGTGACCGGGGACGAAACATGGGTGCATTTTTTTGAACCCGAATCAAAGAGGCAGTCAATGGAGTGGCGTCACACAAGCTCGCCGAGGAAGAAAAAATTCAAAACTGTGCGATCGGCAGGGAAAGTTATGGCAACAGTTTTCTGGGATACAGAGGGTGTGATTCTGGTTGATTTTTTGGAGCAGGGATGCACAATAAATTCTGTTCAATACGTCACAACCCTCAAAAAACTTAAAGCACGTCTTCAGCGAGTTCGCCCAACAAAATCAATGGCAGATGTTCTTCTTTTGCATGACAATGCAAGACCACACACCAGTCGTCACACCTCTGACGAGATTGTCAAAATTGGATGGGAAGTTTTGCTTCATCCCCCATACAGCCCTGACCTGGCACCATCAGACTTCCATCTGTTCGGGCCACTAAAAGAAGCTCATCGTGGGATTCATTTTGAAGATGAGGAGGCCGTCAAAACATCCGTGCGTCAATGGCTTACGAAGCAGAGCTGTGATTTTTACCGTGCTGGGATACATGCCCTTGTTCAAAGATGGACCAAAACTGTAGAGATGGGCGGAGATTACATTGAAAAATGACAAAATGATCCTCAATGTTGTGGTTTTCAACCTATGTAATTGCATTTAAATTTCCTGACAATTAAAAGTAGAAAAAAAAATAGGAGGCATTACTTTTTGACTGACCCTCGTAATTAATGCATGTTAGCAAGAATCACATAAAAAAAATGGTCAAAATGCAGTCTGTAAATGGTTTAAACAGTGAGTTGACAATTCCCACACCATGTAATGACAGTGTAGCATGTAAAGTGACATGACTGATCTATCAAGCAACTGTAAGAGTGATGGAATAATTTTTAATTTTGTTCATGCAGTTATCATGGGACTGATTGATATGTATAGCTTTGGTGGCAACAGATATGTTCTTAGCATAATGGATGATGCTAGCAGATACGCTTTCATCAGATTTCTAAAAACAAAGGGAAGTGTACTGACTTGGTTTAGAGCATCGAAGATCCAGGTTGAAAAACTTTAAAGCGAGTTCAACCAGATAATGGACTTGAATTTTGTTCAAAGAATTGGGATATCTTCTGTGAGAGTAATGACATTTTACATGAGAAGGCAATGATTTACATACCACAGCAAAATGGAATAACAGAGATTCAACTGAACTCTGATTGATTTATTGAGAGGTGAGATAAGCAGTAGTAGGTTGCCGAGCTGACATATACTGCTGCATATATCAGAAACTGAGTAACAAACAGTCATAATGAAGTTAAAACTCCATATGAATTATGGGTTAGCAGGAAGCCAAGTGTCGCTCATCTTCAGGCAATAGGATGTTAAGTCTTTGTGCAAATTGATAAAGATAAACACCACTCAAATCTCTCAGTAATGGCTAAGAATGGAATTTTGGTTGGATACGCAATATATGTATGTGGATATGGGACGCCAGATATTCTACAAGTCGTGGAGTCATGCAACTGTGTTTCCAAAGAGAGCACAAGTGATGAAGCAAAACACATCAATAAACCTGAAGACTCAAGCTTCAAACAATTGGGTGAAGAAGAAACTATCACTTTTGACTGCAGTGATGAAATTTTAGGTAGCTATCCTGATGAAAATGTGATGATCAATTCTGACGGAAATCTCTCAAGTGAGGAAGAAGACTCCAAAGGATTTCCAGACAAAGAAAGTGAAGAAGAAGAAACTTCAGAACAGAGTGAAGAACAATCAACAGTTCAAGTTATTTTTGTGCACCACTGCTCTACACACTTAACTGCTAAAATTATGAAATAATAACAGAAAATGTGATTGTTTATTGTTTATCTCTTTACTATATCGTGTCATTATCCCTAGCAAGTCATGTTTCTTTTCTGTATCTGTATTTGTACTTAAAATAATAGTTTAAACTGATACCTGCATATGTGCATCATAGCATCTTCAAAGAGAACAAGATTCATTGCTGCTACAAGATCATTGTAGCTGACAAGTGCATCCTGTAGGAGTTTTGTTAAGATTTCCCAATCCTTGATAGGCATATATTTAGGCTCTCCAATGCCCTGTGCAAAATGGCAAAATATATTTGGCTTTTCCATTACAGTTCCTTCATCTAGATCCTGGAAAAATAGTTATTAATTTACTATGGAACTCACTGCCTGTTGTGTGGCAACATAATAATATAACCACAAAACAGAGAGAACTTGAATGCAAAAATTCAATTTTCTGCTATAGGTAAATATTTCCAATAAAATCCTTTCTCTGCTATAATTTTTTCACACAGATTGAAATAAATAGCTTCCACAGCAATCACTTTCCACCAAGTTAGTTTTGAAAATAAAGCACAGATTTTTTAGTCAAATTACCTAACATTATCTGCAAAAATACATGTATTAATACCTCAAAACTCTTCTTCACAATATCAACCTGTATCTTTGCAAAAGCTTCAATATCCTTTTCATCAGTTAGTTTGTCACCATATACTCTCTGTGTCTCATGCATCCATAAGCGGACTAAGTCAGTTGAGGCAGGAAGACAGTCACCCTGACTGAAGAGCAGGCCCTGAAACCACATGAAATGCTCACAGAATTACAGCACGTAGTCTTGAATTTAAAATTTCTTGTTTAATGCTTTAGAACTGATATTTTATGATTAATCTGTTTCAATTATTGATTCAGTTTCTTTTTTGTGTGAAAATACTTTCATTTTATAGGTTAAGTTATCTGAATAAGAGATTACAAAATATTTCTAAATCTGTAAATTTATTATGGACTTACAGCAACATTTATCATATTCCTGACTAGTTAAATAAATAAAAATAAAAAAAATCATCAGATAATAAAATAGAAAATGTTTGGAACAATATTAGAAATCAGTGAATTTGAGGATATACTTTTAATATCTACTACTTGAAAAATTGAAAGAAAGGTGTCTCGTAATGCCACAGGTCAATTTTCGATAATAATAGCTCAAAGTATGTCTCAGTTTCACACCAGGTATAGAGAAATAAGGGGAAAAAATAGTGAATACACAAAAATAAAATGTTTCCTACAATTCTGCCAATATTAGCAGAGTTATCAATCACATTTGGAATCACTCTTTTGTGTGAAGTATGTTTCCTATTGCAAAATATTTAACAATTTGATAATGGTGACAGTGAAACTGCCATAAAGCACTGAAAATAAGATAGGATAGGAAAGCAACCAATCAATTAGCACAGATGTAGGCAGGAGGTTCAGAAAAATGCAAACAAAAACAAAACAAAATCAATAGAAACACATTTCACAATATTTCCATACCTTGCTCATGTAGGAGGTGAAACATATGGCAGGGGGAAAGATGTGTACACCGCCATACCTACCACATTAATTGGTGTTTGTGTTTTTTGTGTTTCTCTGGCCATCCTGATATCATTTGTGATAAGTGATAGGTTATGTCCTGTTGTTATGATGATTTAATTTATTTATTTATTTATCAATCTTGTTTCATGTATCCCTGCTGAGGAAGGACCTCTGGGATGTGACTGAACATGGCATCAGTGTTTCCCTCCCTGGAATTTATGGGAATTAAGTGAATTGTGTCTACATTATGGTGCCAACTCCCTCCAATGATCTACCAAGGCCTCAATGCTTCCATGCCAATATACATCACCACTGTTATCTATGCCAAATGCAGACATACTAGCTATCAGGTAGGAGGTCATAATGTTCTGGCTGATCAGTGCATATGCCGAATGGAATCACCCAAAACATTGTATGTCCAAGACCATTGAAATTAAATAGTAATTGAATGAAACAGTAATTAAAATTATATGTCATCATCATCATCTAGGGCATCCTCCAGCCGCTGGCCTGGTCTGCTGGGAACAAAAGCCTCGCCATCGCTTCCTATCCAACCACCACCTCTCTTCTTCCACTGTCACCAATTTCCTCCTCTTTCCTCCACACATTTCCTAACAATTTTATTCCATCTGTCCCTTGGTCTTCCTCTAGGCCTCTTCCCTTTCAGCTCCATGTCCAGCATCTTCCTAGGTAACTTCTCCTCTCCCATCCTCTTTACAAGCCCGTACCACTGTAACATAGCTTTTTTAATTATCTTTTGTAGTGATTCTTCCTTTATCAACTCCCTGATTCTCTCATTCCTTATTCTGTCTCTTCTTGTTACTCCTAGTCTACTCCTCTGAAATTTCATTTCCACAGATTGTACTCTCCCTTTGTCTCTCTCCTTCATCACCCATGTTTCCCATGTTAAAATTGGTACAAAGTATGTTTTATAGATTGCCTCTTTGCTCTTTTGCAGGACATCCTTACTCCATACGTGGCTCTTAATACTTTTAAAAAATCCATCTGCACATCTTCCTCTTTCATTTATCTCCATCCTGTTTCCTCCATTTTTTTCAATACAGCTTCCCAAGTATTTGAAACATTCCACTCTATTTAGTTGCTCTCCTCCAAGTGATATCCCTATGTCTGTCCTGTTCTTCTTTCTTGTTGTTATCACCACTTCACTTTTTTTTTGCAGAGAACTTCATACAATAAGCTGCCACTACTCTCTCTCACACATCCAGCTGATCCTGTACCTCTCTTTCATCCTCTCGCCAAACTAATAGGTCATCTGTATATACCATTGCATTCAATTTTCCCTCCCCAATGATCTGCACCACTTTCTTCAATATTTCATCCATAGCTACAATAAATAACAGGGGTGACAGGACACTTCCTTGTTTTAGTCCATTTTTCATTTTTTTTAAAATTTATACGTAAATATCTAATTTTAGCTAAAGACAAACTTTCAAATGTATTCATTTAATCTATATGTGTACTCAAATCTAGCAATAGTGAAGTATTGCTAGGTCAGCTAGATTATAAATCCAAATGAGAGTATGAAATCAGAAGTGACAATACTTTTCCAACCATTGAAACTACATATAAATGATCTACTAACCAGATGGTAGTAGATAAAATGCTCTTTGCAGATGAAACTACAATCTCTATAAAAGATTCATTGGGAAAAAAATGATCTTATAAAGAAAATAAGCATATGGTTCTGTGATAAGATGTTAATAAAAAAGTAAAAACATTAAATTTATTAAATTTGTCATAAAAACAAAAAATAGCATTTCAATGAATTATTATTATTCATCATCATGATACTTAACAGTTTCCAGCCTCTGGCCAGGTCTGCCTTATGCACAAGCCTCTCCATTTGCTTCTTTCATCCCACTACCTACCTCTCTGTCCCCACATTGCTCCAGTCCTCCCCTCTCTTCCATATACCCTCCTCCACGCCTTTCAGCCATCCATCTCTTGGTCTTCCTCTGGATCTGCATCTTAATTTATTATTATTATTTAATTGCAATTAAGCAAAAAAAAAAGCCTACCTCAAACCATAGCTTTAAGTTTTTTCAGTATCTCAGGTATATTGTTGGGTTATATGCTGGCCTGAACCCTTTACCTTCAAAATAAAATTTTCCCATTCACTTTTACCTGAATTTAAGTACTAGGTAATGTTCTTGGTTTACACTTCCCTGCTGCTTACTGCTCCTTACTCTTCTATCACTATCCATCCAGTTCTCATCGCCATTTGATGCCATAACCATCCCAGAACATTATTTACCAATTTATACCTTCCCTTAAAACTAAAGTAAAACATTATATATGTAATAAGGCTTTATATAATCTTAATGAGTTGTGAACTGTATGTAATACTATTTCTATATTGAATTATTGTAACTTAATGTTAATTTACTTACTCGAAGTTCCTGGCCATGCTATGGAATTCATTTATATTGGAATTCATTATACTATAAGGTATTCTTATTGTGTAAGATGTATTGGTCCTTGCTAGAAACTTGTGTACACAAGTATATTGGTAATAAACAATAAATACTAAAAAACTTGTTTTCATAAAGTTTTCTCAGTGTGTTCAACAGTATTTTATCAACACAGTTAATCTTCCTTTCTATATGCTGTGCCTTAGATATAAAGTAAACCTATCAGGAAAATAAATTAGTAAAAACAATTTCATTAAATCCCCAGAATATATACAGATGACAAAAAAAGAAAGAATTACATTTAAAAAAAATACTTAAAAATAAATAGTTCCGTAAATATTCTATCAATAACAAGTAGTGCTTAATTTGGAGTAAAAGATTTATTTTTTTTTTTAATATTATCTGTGGCATCTACTTCTGTGGAAAACAGTTGAATTTCAAGTAACAAAAATGTTCCCTAAAAGTTTGATAGAATTAAATTGTGATGAAGTGCATATTCTGGTAACAATTTGCCTAGTCATTTAATCACTCCTTCCTTATGATTTTTTTCATTATTATCTGATGTACTTCAGGTCTTAATGTTTTTCCTCAATATACTTCTGCCATTTTCGAATTTTAATTTTAAATTTTTTCAACATTTTAGATAAATTACTCATCACTTCAATAGGAAATTTATTTCATTTCCTGACACCCTTACTCACAAAAGAAAACTTTCCCACCCTCTTATGTATGGAATCCAGTACCATCTTTTACCCTTGGTAACTTTTTCCTTTCTCTGTACTAAACCTAATACTTTTACATTGTGGAAACATTTTCATTTACAAGTATATATTCTAAAGAGTACTGGGAGTATAATATATGCTTTAGTACCACTAAGAAACAGTGAGAATGTCACTCACAACTGCTGATAATTTTTAGGAAACTATTTTCAAAGAACATCTACAAGGATTCCTTAAAATTGTATTTAAACTTTGTAAGAAATCAGGAAGATACTGTACATAATTTTGAAAAATAGGAATATAATAAATAACTGAAAATAAATTTTCCTTCTTATTACTGATTTCTAGAGCCAGCAAGACCATAATCCATGATTTTCACTGAAACTGTTGAATCCATTCTCAAAAAAATTAGTGCATGCACATCTGGTCTAATGAGCTATGCTAATAACTATTATGAACATTTGTTTGGATGTAATGAACAGTGATAAAGATCGTTTATATAAAATTTATGAATGCATACAATGAATATAAAAAATCATTATAAGCTTTTTATTCCATTTGTAATTATTCTAACCGTGAATGATGGCTCCAAAAGAACAGGTTTTTAATAGAAATTTCAATCACAAATAAACTGAAATTGATGTGATTAGGTATATGGTTTCCAGGTAAATGCAAATAAGATAGGATAGGAAATACAATTGTCACCTACCTAATATGAAGGCATGAGGACCAGACAAATACAGAAAAACACACTTAACAACATTTCAGTTAATATCCTTTCTTTCCCCCTGCAATATGTCTCACCTCCTACATGTGTAAGTTTATTATCTAAAGTATGGTTAAGTGTATTTGTGTTTTCTGTGTTTGTCTGGACCTCTTGCCTTCATCTGTGGTATGGGATGGTTATTTACGCTAAGCTATTTTATTTTCATTATTTAACAGCAGTTTCATTGCCATTATTATCCAGGCAAATGTAAGGCGCTTATAGCTGAACAGATCTTACACTAGCAGTATGATCGGGTGAATCGATAAAGGTTGTTCTCTATTTGACACAGGGTTATATAGAAAAGGTAACTGCAATATCTTTGGCTGATTGAAGCAGTGAACCCAATATCTTTTTGTCAAATAGTTGAACTTACTAAATGTTCCTTTTTACCTAATTTGGTAATCATGACACTGATCTTATTTTTTTCAGTTTTGAGACATAGACACGTAATAAAAGCATGAATATGAATTTCCATTAAAATGAGAATTAGACTGATCAATTTCTATGTCCAAACAAACACCTAATTTTGTTAATTGTTTCAGTGAATTGTATGGACATTTTTCACGAGACTACTTCTTGAATGGGTTCACCTAAACATGATCAATTAAACTTTTAATTCATATTAATTCAGTTATTGAAATATAGCTGCTTGAATGAATTATCAGTACACAGTAATCAATGAGGATCTGAAATGAACAATTGTTCAGTATGAAATAAAAATTATTGTAATTTCGTAGAGTTGATGAAAATGTTGCAATGTATGCTGCACAACTAAAAAAAATATATTAGGGATCCATGAATGAAGACTGATTGATAAATAGTTTGCAAAATGTTTTATTCATTCTCTAGGCAAAATATGACACAGTTTAGTAAACTTTATCAAAACATTGCACAGTTTAATAAAATTTGTAGGATTGTATCCAGCTTGTAACATGGACGCTACTTAAATTCATTCACTTCTGATACAAACTTTTCTCTCTCCTTTTTGGTTGAGTCAGATCTACTATAAAGTGATACGCTTTTATTGCCATTGTCAAAGGAGCCTTTCTTATTATTGTAATACAAATGCTGTGTATAAAGAATGAAGTGATAGATTTAAACTCTAATTTACGTGGAGATAGGTTCTACAATCTAAAGGAAAACTGACCTATTGAATACCTGTACTAAAATTAGTAGACTGAGTTACAAGGTAAATCAAAAACATTTCTATGTGGAAATTAAATGCTACAAAATGTATTTTCTTACCTGAAATACATTGGAGAGATCTCTAAGATTGAATAAATAATGAAACTTAACAGCTGTTGGAAGAAAAACTTGAGCAACTTTATTATGTAAAGTTAAAGATGCTGACACTATGTTGGCGTAAAGACGAGACACAGATGCTGAAAAGCGGTAGTCTGGATTTGTTAAGTGCTGAGATAGAATTGACTGGTAGATGGTATTAAGTGAATCAATTCCTGGAAAACTGAGACAAAATAGTTTATGTTTCACAACTTGTAAAATAGTAGTAGGAAAATAAAAACTTCATCTACTGATCAGTAAACATAGTTTCAACATAAAAAATATATTTCTCTAAATCTGCCAAACCATTTTCATACAAGATTAAATAAAACAAATTTTTTTCTTCTACATTAATTAATATTCTGAAGTATTTTTAAGCATAGGTACCCAATAAAACTGAATTTGTTTTAACATATTTTTTAATTTTTTTATGATTCAGGAAGAATGCTATGAATGACTATTTTTATAAATACTTTTATTGTTCATGAATTTTCTGTAGTAAGTAACAGCAATATGTACTCAATACAGATCACTCTTCTGTACAAATTAAAAAAACAACTCTTTATTCAATTAACAATTTTCAAAACAAAAATGAAAGTATCTTTCTTTATAGTCTTCAATATTTTTTTCTGTCTGGTAGTCTTATTCAAATCATTCTTATGTTGTCTTTTACCTTTTCATCACTGAAAAATTTCTTTTTACATAAATCATTTTCTGTAACACAGCAAGGATATGCAACATAATTCTTGTTATTGAAACTACATATCTGGAGCAGTGTGCGCATTACCTTGGAGAAACAGAAGACAGAAAACAGAATTCTGCTTCTTTTGGAATAACAGGCCAATGGGAATAACAATGTAGCACACAACATTAACAGTTGATTGTTAAAGTAAAAACTGGCATACCAATTTTATAATAACTGCTGGTTTTTTGCCATTCACTTTAATAGACAACAGATTATTGCTCAGATCAGTGGTGGATCTAGGATTTTACTGTGCTGGGACAAAAACTCTTGAGCTTGCTGCCCTCATTGTCACCACATAAATTTGCCATTTGCTACACCTTCAAACATAATTTTTCCACCCCCATGAAGTTGCCACCTGATGCAACAGCCCTGGTTTGCTCTACTGCACGTTAGGGAAAAGCCTGATATTGGGGTTGGTATTGGCTTCAGCACCTAAACTCAAAGTCATCCAAAAGTTGTCAAAGTTCTGAAAAAGTTCTATAACCGTGTTAAACCATGTAGAATGCTAACTGTAATAATAATTGCGGTCGCCACTTACAGATTAACCTCCTGTAAGAAAGGTACTAATGTAGAAATGAAAGTCTGAATCCTGATAACTGAAATATATTCTTGAAAATTTTCACATAAGTTACAAAAGTCACAGTTAGCAATGGCAATCAGAGAAAAATAATCAACCGAAGATTACAAATCATGAAACAGAACAAACCGCACTACCCCAAATGAATCTTGAAATCTGCTATGAACACATGTCGAAAAATGTTAGTCTGTTATGTAGGTTATACCGAATTTCAGAAATGGCGCCGGTCGGCCATCATGCCATCACGCCTAACTTCCCATCAGACACCGCGCCTTGATCTGCGCTTCTCAAATTGGAGCACACGTACCTACATGTGAACTGCTCAAAGCGATCTGCTGGACTGTTCTGGACTGCTTCGACTGCCACCCTCTCACTCGCTTATATAGGAGTACTTCAAGGACGCTGCACTCCAGCAGTGTTCTGCCGCGGTCTATAACATTCCCTTACATTTATTTTTATAACTTTCTCCAAAGGGGATCAAATTAAAATCTAAAGTTTTTTCAGGTGATGGGCATTTAAGTGTGTCATGTTGGATGGCAAAATTTTAATTTATTTTTAACTTTTATTTTTGATATGATGTCACCGCAAATTTCAAATAATCCTCCGTTGCAACATACTCAGAAATTTTTAGGAATTTTCAAAACGGCATAAGTTACAAACATGAAACTATGATCAAAGTGTTGGCCCAGATTTTAGCCACTCAAAAATGTAAATTTTATTTAAATCTGTTAGGAACTATCTGAGTTATTACTATAAACAGAGATTTCGCACTTCCGCCATTTTTATTATTTATATATGTTTATGTATAGCTCTGAAGGTATGTGATTTATGAAGCCGGGAAAATTACTAAAGTGTAGCCAGTATTAAAATGTGTGTTTTAAAAGTTGTCCCATCCTCGTGGGTGTGATATCTTGGGCACAATAAAAATAATCTGTTTTTGCCATGTGGGCTGTTGTCGAGTGAATTTGCAAATTCCCTAACATCTGTTCTATTGCGTTAAATGACATAAAATTAAGGTGTGCGAAACTAGAAGAGTGGATCTTTAAGGAAAACTACTTTTGAAACCAGAATCAAAGTAGGCTTTTGAATAAGAAAATGTCAAAGTTGAGTGACCTATTTTGTGTGTTCAAATAACATTTAAAAATACTTAAACGGCTGGAAACTACGAGATTTAGATGAATTTAATTCTCTTTCGGACTATTTTAATTTATTATTTACTTTATCTCGTGTGACAGTGTTTAAAATTAGTGTAAAAGCATCTTTTGTGTACGGTGCCTCTGGCGAGTTATTTCGAAAGTGGATTAACAAACAGCAGGTTAGTAAAATGTCTTTTAATAGCTATAGAAAATTAACTATGTGTATTTACTAGCTTTTACCTGTTCTTAGCGCTTTTAAAATGGTTTAACAAGTGTTGGAATTAATGCTGAAAGGTTTGATAATTTCGTCTGTATACCGGCTTCCTATTTTTACTGATATTTCCTATTACTCTGGATTTAAACTACTTGGAACCTATTAGAACTGAAAGAGAAGATTATTTCCTGCATTTTCATCTACTTTTTAACTCTTGACATTACTTGAAAAGCTAAAAATCGTTTATGTAAACTGCTTATGCAAACGAGTTATCAACTTCCCTCAAAACTACTCCATGTTATTATTAAGTGGTTAGAAACTATTAGAAACTTATCAGTTATTCTTCTTAACTGTCTCAGGCATTATTACCTTTACTTTTGGAACTGTTAAATGGTCAAATTACATCACCATCTGTTATTTTCATACTGCTTCAGTCTCCTATCCAGCAATCGTATTTATTTATTTAAAATTTCCTCAGAACTATATTTTACTGTGAAGTTATTGTTATTGTAGGTCTAGGCCTGGCTTTTATTAACTTCTCACATTCTTTAATGTATTAAAATCTCTTCAGAAATACCAAAATCTGGTATATGGAATAATTTAGGGTTAGATTTGCTTTATATTGAAATTATTTATTTCCCTCTGGAATAATGTTTAGTAGTTATGATAAACAGTTTGTTTAGGCACTATATTTACTGTTATTTAACATTTACTTCCTTTCCTTGAAATCTGTTTGGAATATCTCCGTAACCAATATTAGGATCTGATAGTGAAAGTTTACTTTTATTTGGAATAACCTATTTCCTGCTGGAATATCCTTGATTTATTTCAATTTATGGTCTATTTACGTTTGCTATGTACTGTTTATTTTCTTTTCTATACTCAGAGTGTTGTTATCTCGATTTTAACTATGGTATCGTGTACTGATGTGAACCTCAAACTTTGTCGGATTTTAACGGAATCTCGAAAATAGAGCGAAGGGTAGCTTACATCCAGATCCAGCACTGGCTCAAATCTATGCAGGAAGCATGGCAGTGGATGCATTTTAGCTGCCATATGATGAAGATGTTCTGCAATATGCTAGTTTTTACTGGTAATGGGGTTGGTGAAGGCCATGGAAGCATGCTGCTTGTCACACATTTTATACTGTCTTTTAGGGAGGAGCCATTGAACAGAAGTGCTACTTGAAAAGGTATCAGTTCTGTCTTGTGGGCTGTGCATATGGATGCAATTGGTAAATGGGTTTTCACTTGGCATGGTCTACACAAAAATAGAAGGGGCAATGGGACAATTTTTTAGTTGTTAGCTACAGCTGTAATGGAGCTCTCATCCAGATAAGACAAGGTCAGGACTATGGCTTTTTAGCTTTGAGACAGCTGTAGAGGAGCTAAAAATCAGTAACCAAAGAGGTACTGAATAGAGGTGTGTGATGGGATATAAAACATAAATATTAAAGATATAATTGTAACTGTTGAAATGAGTAGAAATTAAAACCGGGAATGTGAAGGTTAACACTGAAAATACCTCAAAGCAATGGAGTGATGGTGATAATTTCACTGGTCATCTATTCAATCCTTTTAATTATTATTATTATTATCACCTTATATTCTGTAGTGTAAATTCAGTCACCAGTCTACTTTTTCCATTTAAAATTTTTAATTTTTAATTCCTTAAGCATTTTTGGTAGATTATTAATATCCTTTCTTGGCAATTTATTCCAATCCCCAACACCCTTACACCGAAATTTTACCCATTCCCGTATGCTTCAAATCAAATTCCTGATTGTGATAATAGTCATACTCTCCCTTCCATGAATTACTCCGAATTCTTTGATAAATATCTTTCCAACATGTGCATTACACACTCACCTCCTCTTATCTACCAATGACTCCCAATCTAGCTCCTATATTATATCAGTTACTGAATAGGTTCTGTAGCAATTTCTACAAAGAAATCTAGTTCTCCTTTTCACACCCTCCAACTACTGTGTAACAGAAAGACTGTTAATTAGGAGTAAACTTGGGAATTAGTATTTTATTCAGGTGTATGAATTGTAAGTCATTTTGTAGAGAGCATCCACTAAGTGGCATGAACAGAGACACTGTGTCCCAAGATAAGAGTACACATAGAGTGCTAAGCTCATGCACATGCCCAGTATATGTGACAGAGCACCCGACCTTGTGCACAGTGTGTATGAATACCATGAAGCCATTTTGGATGGGATCTATTCTGCCAGCAACTATGTTGTCTGTTACCTTCAGGCAATGCGGTGAGCTCAGCTTACCCATAGAGTATTGTCTCTTGTAGTTTGATTGGTTAAAGTTATTCCTTTGATATCTTTGATAATCATTCAGTCAGTGTATCTTAATCTTGCTTGCAATTCCTTGTAATAATAATATTGTAATGCCTTGAGTTAACCCTTTCCTCCCTGACGGTACTTATAAGTACCACTGTATTTACCACCATATAATTCGACAATACCAGTGTCCACTGCATTGATAAGCCTGTTGATGTATTGCTGTATGATTAAATCAGACAATGACAACATTTATTTTTAAATTTCTGCGTGAAATTGCCGAAAAATTAATTTTCTAAGTTTTCAGCATACAGACCAAAAAAAAAAAACAAGTGGTACATTACTATGAATACAATGTAAGATTTGGAAACTGTCCCTAAATTGTAAACATCTGATGAAGATGTGAAGTATGTAGAACGAAGAAAATACAGTAAAAACATCATTCCAAATGTTGCACTACAATGTCGTTTGTGTCTACATGAGCAAAAATATTTTTTTTTTTTAATATCGTGAGGCAAATATTTCATACCAATATGAACATAATTGATTTCAATTGCTATTTCTGTACATCATGTGATACACAAAGTCCCTGACGGTACTTATAAGTACCGGCTTAGTAATTAGCACTTAGAGTTCCAAAAAAAATTTGAAAAACATATGTGTGTTTAATTTCAAGTACCTTTACACAAATATATAATTGAAATTACAAATTTCCCTTTTTTTCCAATAGCCGGTAGGAAAGGGTTAATCATACATGGTAATATTCAGTTGTATCATAATTAAAATAGTTATTACTTTATTCAGCATTCTAATCTTATAAAGTATGTTTTATTTATTGGGTTGTTATGCGCATGAAGAAGTCATTCAGTATTTTGTAACATATAGTTGGTATCAGTGAGCCAACATGGCAAGTGTAATGTGTGTGATATCCCCCTCAATCATAAATTAGCTAGTCATGTGGATTAATTGTATGCTAGGTGTTTATAACTAGAATACTTCTTCAATCCATCCATTGTGTTTGTGAAGTCTTTAAGTTAGTACCCAAGTTATTTCAGGTAATATATGTGTGATGTAAGTTTGGTGATACGTCAGTAAAGTAAGCTTATGTAAAATCTAAGTAACATCACAATTATGAGCAGTCATGGGACTCCTGCTCCATCAATAATGTTACCCTGGTGTCATATACATATATAAATCCTGACAAATAACATCTTTGTTTGAGTCCACAAATAATTTAACCTGTAATGAATCTCCGAATCTACCTTATAATCTGACACCTCTTGAAAGAACCCCCCCCCCAAATCTCAATAATATAATATTAGTGCCAACAGACTATATTGCCCTAGTCAACTACCACTGTAATCAATAAGAAAGATGTTAGTTACAAACTACACTAACATATTACAAAATTATTTGACCAAATATTTATAATCCAGTCCCCTAACTTCTCTGGTGCTCTCATCACCTGATGATGGATTTTGTAACCTTTTTCCTACTACTTTTCCAATGTGTCCTGGTGAGTTGTGTTTATTATCTGATGCTATGCCAACAGATTTACGCTTCAACCCTTCAACAATCAATTATGTCCTCACCCTATAATCATAAATAACCTTTAGTTTTTTATCTGTATATCTAATAAGTGGTCTATTATTGGCATTTATCTTCATTTCATATTGTTCTATGCAGATAGATACCCTGTTCAGATTACGATGCATCTGTTCACAGTCTTTTCAGAGAGTGAAATGTAGTTTCCAAAAAAAGGGAGTGAATATGGGAGTGCTAATGGTTAGTATTTTGAGATCAATTGTTATTCATTATTCTAATGAATGATTGTTTTAATTGTTTGCAGTCAGAAGTTCAGCTGATTTCACATGGCATCATGTTATAAAATAGGATGAAAATGGGAGAAGACTGCAAACAGCTGGGTAGAATAACATGGAATGAAGATTAATATAACTGCAAGGAAAAGGTGATTTTTGTTTAGTAAATAGTAGGAAAGCTGTGATATTAATAAGGCCAGGAAGATGCTCAGTGCATGGCATGGGTGAGCATTGTCACTTTGGGTTACATTACCTTACAGCAAATACACAGAAATGTCTCTGAAGTCTAGGATTGATGGTGAAACTTCCTGCAGTTGGATTCATACAAGCCACATACTGGCAGTTATGTATATCTTTCAGCGACAGTTTAGTTCTATCATACCAATGGCTGTAGTCCAGATGTTGCCTGATAAGAGTATGAGGTTGAACTGTACCATAGGTGTCAACCTGCATGGAATTAAGTAAGCATGCAGTGGCACATTATCAAAGAAAAATAAATAGCAAAGTATCTCATACTAATATATATATATATTTCAAGTTAGAAATTTGTACCTCTGGCATGTTCATATCATCAATGAAATAAATAAGAGTTTTGCTGCCTGGAGGGCCAAAGTTCCTTCCTGCCTTCTTTTCTAGAGGTCTTTCCAGAATTTTCTGGAGCATTTCTGTAAATATACTCTAAGAAAATTATCATGTCCAAATATTATAATTATAGGGCTTTAATATAGTACATTTCACTTCAAAAATAACTAGACCAACTGTACTGTACTGACCTGAAGTAGTGTAAAAATTAAATGGTACATTTGCCACAGCATAGTTTTCCGATAAATTTTGACAGTTTATCACTGACTAATACTGTCTTACCAACACCACCATTTCCTACTAACATCACTGGATGCCTTTTTCCATCAAAAGATCCAAAAAAAATCGAATCCTGATAGATTCACTAGTAGGGACTAACACAGCCTGAAAAAGTTAATTTCAATCATTACTGAAATTGGTTCAATCGCATATATTTATTTTTTTTCTTAAAAATATAAAAAAATTTAAATATATAAACAAAAGAATATGACACAACAACAAACTGATTATACTTGAACTTGATGCCTTTAGTTCTTCAGTTATGGATATTGCCTGTTTTTTTACTTTTGTAGTGAGTGCATTAGTAAGTGAATTCAGGTTTTTTTAATAAATTGTTAAAAGAATAAGGTGTGCACATATTAATCAGAAACCTAATAGATAGAAACCTAATATTTGAACATATTTTGTACCTCACAAAAAATAGCTAGGATCAATGTATATGATATGATGACAAATCATGGCTCTAAATACAGAATTCTTGTGATGAATTAAGGATCCTAAAATAAAGTATTGATGTTATTTTTAAATTCTGAAAAGAAATCAACATATAAATGGACTATTTTCTTATAAAAAACATAAAACAAAAAATTATTCAATAAAAAAATTTAATTGTGTACTTTACATAGCTAAGTAGGATTATAAGTCACAAATTACTCAAATAATATTAGCTAAACATCCAAAAAATAAGCCAACGATAAGGATTATAAAGTTGATTTTTGGAACTAATGATTCTAATTATTGATAAAATTGTAATTGATTATTATGGAAGTAATAATACCCTAAAAAAATAGAATAAGAAGAAACATTGAGGTCACCCATAATTTTCCCAAGATTTGATAAGCTGGGTCATGATTCCTGGGGGGGAAATGTGCTGTAAAAACAAATTGCCAAAATACTTCTATTCTTTGAAGCAGATTGAATGGGAAGCAGTGTAATTAGATGAGGAATCAATAACCATAATTTATTTAGGTCTCACTTCAGTTAATACATGATTGTTTAGGAATGATAAAAACCTTTATTTAGTAGGTTGCAATTGAAACAAACTGATTTTTATTGTCATTATATGCTTAACTAACTGAGTAAGAATAGGAGAAAATAAATTTTCAAGTAGTATTACTACTTCCAGATTATTATTTAAATAAACAAAACCAGATATAAAAAAGGGAAAAAGAAAAGGATTTGGTATAGATAGCCACTACACTAAAAATTGCCATCTTCAATGTGAAATGTCTTAGAATGAAAAAGTTGGAATTAAATAAATAGCTCAAATTTATTAACCCAGCAGTAACTAGTGAGACCAAGACAAAAATCACAGAAACCATAGGCTGAAAATAAGATAGGATATGGGGAAAAAAGACAGATACCCGTCATTTACCATAGATGAAGGCAGGAGGATGAGAAGAACATGTAAAAACACAAAAAAATAATCACAAATACACAATATTTCGGCATAAGCCTTAATCATATAAGAGGCGAGACATGTGGGAGGGGGAAGATGTGGTCACATCCCCACCTGGCACATGAATGAAACAAAGGCAGAACAAGAGCGGTGGTGGTGGTAGAATTGCCGGGGGTGGGGAGATAAGGTTGACCAGTGATAAATGTGAAACAAAATATTCTTTGTCTAGCATCATATATATTATTTCTATAAGGTATTTTTTTGTCACAAGCATATATCTTCCTTCAATCTTAACCGAAATCAATGAATGAGGTGTCATTTTAAAGCTTATGGTCTCCACTTTGGTTAAATCGTATTTTAAGCAAGAAAGTTTTCGGAATTCGACCCTTAAAGGGCAAAACTGTAAATTTTTCTAAAATGCTGTTTTCTGGTTACGAGTCAGTTATCTCCCTGGATACCTATCTGAAACCGTTTTATGAAGTATCGTTTTAAAGATTAAGATCTCCGCTTTAGTGACGTCATATATTATGCCAGAAAGTTTTCGGAATTCGACCCTTAAAGGGCAAAAGTATCAATATTTTTGCAATGCGTTTTTGTGTCACGAGCGATTTATCTCCCTTTATATCTAACCGATATAGATAAATGAGATATCATATTGAAGATGGAGGTCTTCGTCATGGTAACATTATATTTCAAGAAAAGAATTTTTCGTTTTTCGACCCTTAAAGGGTAAAAATGTCACTTTTTCTAAAATGCGTTTTTTGTATCTTGAGCCATTTATCTCCCTGGATATCAAACCAAAATCGATAAATGAGGTAGGATTATGAGGAGTAATGTCTCAGCTTTGTGACATCATATTTTAAGAATGAATGTTTTTGGAATTCAACCCTTAAAGGGAAAAAGTACAAATTTTTCTATAATGCATTTTTGTGTCACGAGCGATTTATCTCCCTTAATATCTAACCGATATAGATAAATGAGGTATCATATTAAAGAATAAGGTCTCCGCCATGGTAACATTATATTTTAAGAAAGGAATTTTTCGTAATTCGACCCTTATAGGGCAAAAATGTCACTTTTTCTAAAATGCGTTTTTTGTATCTGGAGCCATTTATCTCCCTGGTTATCTAACAAAAATCGATAAATGAGGTAGGATTATGAGGAGTAATGTCTCAGCTTGGTGAAATCATATTTTAAGAAAGAATGTTTTTGGAATTCAACCCTTAAAGGAAAAAAGTATAAATTTTTCTAAAACCGATTTTTGTGTCACGAGCGATTTATCTCCCTTGATATCTAACCGATATAGATAAATCAGGTATCATATTATAGAATAAGGTCTCCGTCGTGGTAACATTATATTTTAAGACAGGAATTTTTTGTAATTCGACCCATAAAATGCAAAAAAGTCAATTTTTCTAAAATGCGTTTTTTGTGTCTCGAACCACTTATCTCCCTTGATATCCATCCAAAATCGATAAATCAAGTACGATTGTGAGGAATAATGTCTCAGCTTTGCTGACATCATATTTTAAGAAAGAAGTGTTTGGAATTCAACTATTAAAGGGAAAAAGTATAAATTGTTCTACAATGTATTTTTGTGTCACGAGCCTTATATTTCCCTTGATATCTAATCGATATAGATAAATGACATATCGTATTAAAGACTAAGATTTCCGCCGTGGTAACATTATATTTTAAGAAAGGAATTTTTCGTAATTCGACCCATAAAGCGCAAAAATGTCAATATTTCTAAAATACGTTTTTTGTGTTTCGAGCCATTTATCTCCCTGGATTTCTAAGCAAAATCGATAAATGAAGTAGGAGTATGAAGAGTAATGACTGAACTTGGTGACATTATATTCAACCTCACTATTAATCGCATTTTATTCGCGAAATTTTCACACGGGTCATCTAGTAATTCAAAAAGTTATTATTATACTTTTATTTAGATCAGTTATAAGCGAAAATATATGGAGATTCCACCTTTGTTTCATTCATGTGGCAGGTCAGGATGTGACCATATCTTTCCCCCTGCTATATGTCTCGCCTCTCACATGATTAAGGCTCATGCCGAAATATTATGCATTTGTATTTATTTTTTTGTGTTTTTACGTGTTTGTCTCGCCCTCCTGCCTTGGTAAGTGACAGGTATCTGTATTTTTTCCCCTATCCTATCTTATTTTCAGTGCCTCATGGCAGTTACCATTATCCAGAAACAATAGACTGTAATAAATATATGTTAATTTATAGTGAGGTCAAATGAGAAAATAGGTCATCTGCAGGTGTGCAAATACTCTTTGATCAAAAGTGGAAGATAACACTTATGTTTTACAAATATATGGATGAAAGAATAATTAGTACCTGTATTAAGATCCCAAGAAGAAACTGATAAGTATATATGTACCAAAGAGGTTAGAGCAGAGACACAAAAGAAATTTGTCACACCACTAAATTGGGCTAACCAGGTTAATAAACTCGACTATGTAATTTTAGATGGAGATCTTAATGTTGTTGAAACTTTCGAGAGGACTAACTTAACAATAATAAGATTAAACCCAGAAAATGGAGTTGATTGCTTGATAGTGAGTAAAAGCACATTTTAAACCATCATAGTGGAGCAGTATCACCCTGATGGACCAGTCTCATCCAAAACCAGTGATAACAGGTATTAATATTGATTTTCAGCAAATCAGTGATCAACAACAGTACGTAACAATCATTATTATAAATAATCAGGTACAGATAGTAACATGCTTCAAACAAGTGGAAATATGTAACAGACCAATTTGCAATGATGAGAACTAAGCTTACTTCATTTATTATTGAAAATGGTTTACTTTGTTGAGTATAACTGTTCTTGAGGAAACATAGCAAGTTCACAATTTTAGCTTTGACTATGTATGTAACGCACATGATACCTATCATAAATCTGTATCAGACTTAATAACTTTAAATTCATCGCTTATCTTCTTGTATTTACACAACAAGAGATCCCAGTGGGAGGGTGAATCACAGGAATTAAATTACCTATTGTAAGTCACTCTGTATATTCTAAAAAGTACTAAAGTTACAGCTGAAATCAGGTAACATTACATGTTCATGAAAAATTAAATCAGACTTAGAAAATCCAATGTTAAAGATGTTATTACAATGGAAACCACTTTCAATTGCTTTTGTTCAAAACAATTGAAGAAGTCCCCCAAAATTCACAAATGTTAATGAAGTAAGCTAGCAAAAATAGTCAAGGAGCCATACAGTTAAACTATTTCCAATTAAAATGCAAAGTTAATTATTCACTACATGCCATTGATCAAAAATAATTTCAAAGTTCTATCTTGCCTGAAATACTCCTATCATCTAAACTCTATCTGCACTGAAATATTCTAAGTCTACAGTTACATGCTGGTAAAAATTCTAAGTGTCGATGCTTCTTCATCGCAGGGAAAAGTGTTGTGGGTTTTGTTTATTAACAACTGTTGCAAGAAGAAGAAAAATTGAAGACTATTTACACCTTTGCCCCCGGAAAGTTCTGTCCTTTACTTCCCACAGTAATCTCATTTTTTTGAAAATTTGAAACTTTGCTATCTTATAGAATGGATTATTTTAAATACTTTCTTCTAGAACAATTTTCATTGTAATCCTACCCATTAATGCGTCATTAATTTTTGAAAGTCAAGGGTTGAATCTTTTCCTTGTGTCCACATGTTGAATAAAGCTTTCAAACTGATGTGCAGTACAAAATAGAATTTTCTGTCCCTGTAAATACTACATTAAAACACTTATTTTTACTTGTAGTGTCTGTGTTAATGTTAGCAAAATTTTTTGTTTAATCTGGTGGTTCACTTAATTATAGCATGGCATAGGTACGATTTTGATTTTAAACAGCATTTTAATATCACGTTTATGGTTTTAAAACTTATTTGCAATGTTAGAGGCTACATTTCCTCCCCTCCTTATTTCTCTTATAAGCATTTGATATATTACAATATCTTATACAAATTCCATAGTGGCCAATTAATTAAGATAAAGTAACCAAACTTTGTTCAATATTTAAAAAGTAATGTGGTCTTAGAAACTCACAAATTTCCAGAAATGAGTAAATGATTGGCGATTCTCATAAGAAATTTCAGTGAGATGTGTCTAATTATAAATACAAATTTTGTAGTGAGGAAACAATAATTAGTAACTTGCAGAGGTTAAAAATATATAATAAAAGTAAACAGTGTCCTCAATTCCTTCTTAACAATGAATACACAGAGCAGTTATGAAAAAATATCTCACATACAAAGTAGTCAATACAAACATCTATATGAAAAAATTTCAGTATCAACATTTGTGAATCATCCTAAAAAATAAGTGGCAATTATTCTGTGGAAAAATGTGCTTTTGATTTTGTAGATAAATTCAAGGCTTCTTTAGAACAAGCTATTGATTATTGTAAATAAGAACAAACAAGAGTTTATTATCACTATCTGCATTTTGAAGAGATTTGTACAGAATGTTAATTTCAGTCTACATTATTACAGAGAAAAGGAACCACTAGCACCTTTTGCTTCTTGTTCACTGGCAATGGATAAAAAAATTAGACCATATTTAAATAGAAACTTAAAATACAAATTTAAATAAAAAATCAAAACCCAATAAATTTAGTAAACATACTAGCTGACCCGGTCACGCGTTGCTGTGACTTACTAATTATAGTACGTTGGATTAATGTTATTCTAAACTTCCTCGAGCAGTCAAATTAATATACACTAATAAAGACAAAAACATTGTAGTCGATTTGGAAATTCAAATATATTTGGTAAAGAGTTACGGAGAGCTGAAATTAAGGACAAACGATCATAAAAAAGTTTAATTTACATTTCATTACAAATTACTTAATTGAAATTATATAAAAATTGATATTTATAAAATAAATTTTTTATTTATTTATATAAACTGAAATTTCAGTTATATCTTCAGTCATTCTGTTTTTATATTTTTCCCACAAACTCGAAAATTGTGTTGGATAGCATGTTGTCAAAATAATTGCAAACAGTTTGACGAATACTATTCGGCGTGGCTGTCAACGCTGCATCAGCAAGTGTCAGGTCCCAATGATTGTCGTCTACCAGCAGCTGCAACTCGTGACATGCATCTTGACATGTATTGAACACTCGACATGTATTGAATACTCGAACATTAACTGTTCGTAAACATTCGAAAGAAGCTGGTCCGGGAACATTTACCAATAACAAACGCTGAAAGAAACATTCACGTTGTTTTGGATGCAAAGTCTTTGCTTTGAATATGCCTGCGATCGAAGGATGTGGTTCTCCTTGTTTACGTGGCTACCATTTTTTACCTAATTTGTTCCATGAAAAATAGCTTGGAACATCGGTATATAATAATGTTTTTGCGAATTGGCGGAACACATCAGATTTTTGACACAATGTGAAAAATTCAGTTTGTCGTTTTTGGTGACTCAAGTATTCTTTGGAAAATATTTTCTTCGGTGAAATATACACGTTGATCGTTTTCAAGATGTATTGCAAGATGCTGGATGGAAGGGTCTCTTTCATGGATGCGAAAACTAAAAATATACCAGATAGCTTCGTTGCTGCTGATGTATCTACCTATTTGGTATCGTGTTATTTCGTCATTTTTATTTACATTTTGAACTTCAAATACGGCCAAATCACTGCCTTTATTAACATATTTAAAAACGAACATAATGGATTTTACAGAACTGCAAAACTCGACCTTAATATGAGCCTTATATGTTTTTCAAAGCAATGGTGAGTATGGTACGACCCACTGATTATCAATTTCAACTTGGTTTCTACATTAGCATTCTAAATGTTTGGCCACCATTCTCAGCGTTTCTGCGGCGATACAACGGATAACCATTGATATCCGTAATAGTATCATTCGTATATTCCTTTGGAAAACGCTTCTTACATTTTCCACCTTCCATGCATGGCGATGTCATGTTAAAAGCACCGCACGGTCCGTGGATCGAGTGACCGGTAACAATATCAAACAATTCTTGATCAATTAATGGGTCCGGATTTTCGGCTGAAATTATTTGATCAATTTCTTCTGGATGGATTTTAACTTCAAGCCAAATCAAAATGTGAGAATGAGGCAAACCTCGCTTTTGCCACTCAATCAAATACAGATAGCACCGTGTGTTACCGAAAACTGAATGTTTTACGATTAAATCAATCAATGCTTTTAATTTTTGTTTGAACACACGTGCCGTGACATCATGACGATGCATTGATTGATGGCCTGGTAATAGCAAAGTTTGTATTTCCTCCCAATTCGGATTACATGTAAATGTAATAAACAAATCTAGACGACCATAATGACGTACGTAAGTCATCGCATCTTGTATATATTCCTGTATGTTCCGTGAACTGCCGATGTAGCTTGAAGGTAAAATAAATGCATTACCGATATCATTGGCGTTTAAATTTTCATAAATATTGGCGATAACAGTATCTCGTAAGAGGATGTATTCCTCCGATCGTAATTTAACCTGGTTGTATCGAATAAATCGCAAATGCTTGTTTTCAACCTTGGCGTACATATCCACGACGTATTGAAGGCACAGTTGACGATATGAAAGATATAGTTATCCTAATTACGTCTAATCATCAATCGGGGGACGTAGTACTTCATTGAAGTAACTTTTTTGTTTTATTACCTGAAAAAATAATAAATTAAATAGTAAAAAAAAAGAATAAGAAATCAATATAGTGGGCCCGCTATAATCCGGCCCCTGGTCGGAATACTGCGGGTCTACTGTACTAATAAAATAACGAATTAAATAGTTGAATATTAAATTTACCAGCAACTGGATCACGCTGTTTGATGTTGATGTGATATTCATTCTGCCCTTGCCAGAATATCAGTGGATACTGGAGTGCGTCATACGAACGGTGTAGATCCGAAATTATACTATCAGTTCTATCTTGACGTCACCAACCATAAAAACTGCAACTTCATCTACGGTTGGTGCGTTGAATCTGCCAGCGTATTCTCCTAATGGTAATTTGTCAGCTTTGATGACAATTTGATAGTTGTCATTTTTTAATTGTGGCGACACAATTGAATAAGTTGATTATTATTTTCCAAACAATTTTCCAACAATACCACAATTGCTCTCTCTTCTGCTTGTTCGATGAAATTATACTGGCACCTAGTTTTCAAGCGTTCCTCACAATTTCCAATAGATTTGGAGAAACTTCGGGTCATCGTTTGGCATCGGTATCAGCGACCCAATCTTATGGTAGACCTGGCCTTGTATTTTGAATGTAGTTTCAAAATGACGTCCATCAGATGTAAGATCGCAAATTTTTGTTGCCCCAAAAGACGTAATCTGGAACCAAGAACTGAATTTGCGTGTCTTGCGCAGAAACAATTTCGAATCGTTTGATTCGCCAACAAGAAGGATTGTAAATGTTCTGGCGGATTGGGTAGTGGTAATAATACATCTTTTCCTGATGCACAACACATGCTGGCTGCTTCATTGCGGAATTTCAACGCCTGATAATACTGGCATATTTTTCTCATTGCACCGATTGCAGTTTTAGAATGTGCAGAGTAATCAATGGCTGGTGCATATTGGAACGCAAGACGAACAAATGATACACGTGTTAATGCACGGCTGATTTACTGTCTCTCTCGTTCTTTTTCACTAAATGTAGCTATGTGCTGTTCTCGTGCCACTCTTGTTCTCGATATATTCTGTCACAGACGTTCATCACGCTGTTCTTGAGATTCTTGCATACGACGCTCAGCTATCCTGATTCTTTGAACTTCCTTACTTGCCGCGATTTGTGTTGCTGATTGATAAGCTCTCTCGTCGTGTGTCTTGCCTCTCTGCTACACGCATTGTCGAGGTTAGATTCTTTGGCAATATTTCACTGAAAAATATTTGAATTACAACAAAAAGTGCCTTTCTGAAAGCCTTAAAATAAGACACTATAATACAGTGGGTCCATTGAAAAATACAGTAAAATGGAAGTTAAGAACTAATGAGGAAATATTAAATAACATTGAAAAAAATAACAGAAAAAGAATAATGATATTTTTTTGATACATTTATAGCATGGATGATACCAGGCTTTCAAGAGGTTTAGAAAGATTTTAAACGAAATAATACCAGTGAACCGTATGGAAAGAAAAATTTTTCGATAGCAGACTTTGAATATGGCAGGATTCAAAGGTAGAGAGGAGTGCAATAATGAAGGAATACTGGGGAGGAAGAAAGAAAAAAACAACAGGAGAGGAATTGAAATTGATACGTGGAGTCTAGCTGACCATAACAAAAAGAAGAAGAAAAATAATAAGTTAGCGATAAATGCTTACACGATTCGAATTTATCGTAACGTTTTCTTCAATGTTATATTCATGTGTGTAATTACTTTGTCGTTAGGTATAAAGACACACAAACGATGAACAACAATACAGTATAATTATAACACAATACACAGCACAATTAAAATTGAAGAAACTCACACATATGGCGTGGAATAGACCGTAGCATAAATAAATCGAAATACAACGCCATCTACTGGATGGTTCGATAAATTAACACACCGCCATCTGTTAGGAATAAACTGTAGCATAAATAAGTTGAAACAGAACGTGATATACTGGATAATTACCCAACCTAGCTAACCAAGTGTTTTATAGATAAGTTAACACATCGCCATCTGTTAGAAACTTATGGAACTATAATAATAATTACGTGTGGTCGTAATGATCTGATTCCATGGTTTCTACTGGCTGGGCATTCTGCCCCTGTCGTAGCCACCTTTACCTAGCCCGCCCATCCTGCCTGGTACAGGGGACCTACATTTTAACGTCGAATCAAAACCACAGTACCGTCCTGGCGTATTTCACCTCATACAGCATGCTGCGCCGGGGGTTAATGCCGGGTTAAGTGTCTATAAAAATCCTCGCCGAGACAGGGAATCGAACCAGGGACCTTTCCATCTCCAGTCAGACGCCCTAACCACTTGGCCAGCAGACCGCTTAGCGTTGGTGGCTTACAAATAATTACAAACCATTATCCTATGACAAACATTTAATGAACATTTATTTCGAAAATAATAAATATTGAGGCCTATAATCCAGAAAAAAACTATCCTATCTTTTAAGTTGGACTAAATCACACACATTAAGTCAAATTTCATCTAAATCGGTTATGTAGTTTCGGAGTTCATCCCGGACGAACATCGTGACACGAGATTTTTATATATATAAAGATACGCAAGTATTTATGTGATGACGGAATGAACTATTTGAGCTTCCATCATTATGAGGCTAAAATTCAGTTATGAAATCAGTGAAAAGAATTTTACATAACAAAAATTGAGTAATTATATGTGCACACAAAATAGTATAATGACATTATTTCTTTATATTTTTGCAACAAATTACATATTTCATCAAACTGATCAAAATGTTCAATTTTTGAACAAATCTACAGAGTGTGGTGTGGGTAATATACTCTGTCGTCATATTCGGGAGGATGGAGGTTTGAGTCCCTGTATGGCAATCAAGATTTTGTTTCATGGTTTACCTAAATCAGTGGTTCACAATTAGTGGTAAGCGTACCCCCAGGGGTACGTAAGGTTTCTTCAGGGGGTACGCGTGGTAGTCTCTTAGCTAAGGTGATCACTAAAATAATTGAAAAAAATCCACTTTTATCAGCCAAAAGAAACATTACTCTCATCCAAATATATTTTAAGATAAACTGTGTTTGTGTCAATTATATTATTGTAATCCTGTGGTTGTGAGAAGCACTCTACTGGGACGAACGAATTCATTTATTTATTTATCATTTCAGCTGTAAGGGGTACGCGCGGTCGAGCTCCTTCTTGCAGTGGTACTCGGGAAAAAATAAATGGGAACCACTGACCTAAATCACTCAGGTGAATCATGGGATGGTTACATCAAAAGGATGTGAATTTCATTTCCCTTCTCTACAATCCTTAATAATACTGCAACCAGGAGAATGTCTGCAAATTTTTGAAAAAGCAGTTTCGGACACTGCAAATGACATAGTGAAAATAATTAACTGCTCTTAAAACAAGAAACAACCCCTTCCAACTTGTACACACCAGTGTCTCGTTTCTGGACATTTCACATCATGAATTCTGCCTTACCTACTTCCCCCATTTCTCTTATATAAAACATGTGAATACATCATCTATATTCTCTATAACAATTAACTAATTCTAATACATTGAACATTTATTTATTCCCATTTTTACACACCGTTCTAAATGTCTACTGATTGCTGCTGCCGCGCCACTTGTGTGACTGTCTTATCGCTGCTCTGTTGACACCTTCTTGTCTGGTTTTGCACATTGCTCCTGCTGACAAGATGGTGTCAACTTCCTATTAAATATGGGGTGGCCTAACTGATTTTGTTACCAGATCCTGTTGACCACGGTTTTCCTGGCTGTCCTCAATCATTCTTTTTTGTTTCTGATATCCTGAAAAACCTCCCCCATTTGATTTATGAATCCTATCTACTGCCTCAGCAGATAGCTTTTACAAGCCTGTTGTAGACTTAGAATAAAAAAAAGAATAAAGATAGACGCTATGCCCCATTCACACCACACTGTGGCATTACCATTAAAGCATTAACTAAAGTGACAGAGGTACTGACTGCTAGCTATCTTTTTCTATGATTGCTTATTTGCTCTTGGGCTAAAGAACCTAAGGTGGTACAGGAGAAATGACTAATCAGTGGCTAAAGCAACACTGTGACTGTCTAAGGCCTGAAATCCCAAGATGACAGAAGAAAATTATGTCTGTCTTGTTCCTATAACAATTCGGAGCTCAGAAACACTGTTACGACACTTTCTAATATTTGTCGATAGGAATGGTAAAGGATATGGATCTAGTCAATGCCGGGATACACCATAGCTAATGTCCATAGACAGACTGAAGGGAAGTGCTATTGTATCCCCCAGCACCCCCATGCAGTATTGCCTGTTGCTGGATAAGGTTGACTTATTAGAAAATAGATGTTTATGAGGGAGTAACACACTGTGACCATCATCACTTCATTATTTAAATGGATAAGTATACGGCAGAGCATCTCACATGACTTTGCATTCTCTGGTAGGGGTAGAGGTGACATCGGAGATACCTGGGTTACTAAGCCTACAATGACCCATTCTGTGTATTCTATTATCCAGCAAAATTATCTGCCCCTAAGAGGCCAACATTTAGGGGGGACACCAGTAAAGTCCAGTGGGGCTCCCCTCCTCCTTAGTACTCTTGTTTGAAAGGCTTCCCTTGCAACGTATGAACAGTCACTATTGGGGTTACTTGCACGAACCCCTACCACACAGTGCATGCTACTGCTAAACACCTTTTATCTGTGGGATTGGGTAGTCCTTAAGAAGCATTAATGGTAAATGCCATTGGTCTGCCGAGGGCTTGCCTCAGATACCAAGACCCAACACACCCAGCAAATCAAGCTTGGTAGGAGACTGGTAAAGCTCTGGCCTCACATTCAGGAGGATGAGGGTTTGAACCCCCACCCAGTCATTCACTACAAGCGGCTATCATATGCAGATCTCCTATGGGATGGCTCCCCTTCCCAAACCACTAGCACATTAACGGGATATAATGTTTGTTCTCTTGTTAGCAAGGCTTTCATTAGAGTGTTTAAGATTCACTGCCTGAGTCATTTAAGTGATCTTCCTACTTTATAACTAAAGCACTACTTAACATGGTATCCTGCTTCAAGAATTACACTACAAGGCAGCACTTTCCACTTTGGGGGCACACTCCATGGTTTGCGGTGCACCTAACTGTATTTAGTGGTATTAATTCTAGAGCCAAAAAAATGCACAGCACGTGATTGAAGTTATGGGTATTAGCTAGTATTAAAATATAATCTCATTTTTGAAGTGTTTGTTGGGGAAAGAAACACAAATAACATCACTGAAAAGCAAAAAAGGAAATATCAATAGTATCAGTTCAGGAATCTATAAAAATTATGAAACGAAAGGAAAATAAATATAGTGTATAATCAATAAATAATCGATAATCCAATGGAGAAACATATAACACAAATAAATCAAAACAAATAAACATATAACAAATAAAATAACAATTAAACTAACAAGAATAAACATTTATGATCAAACGTTACAAATTTTAAAGAACATTGAACGTATGGCATATAGTTTTTTCCATCAGAAAATATAAAATAAACTGGTTAAAGCATTTACAGATATTAAGAAGTTCTTATGAGTAGAAAAGAAATTATGGGTCAAAAGTGTAATAAATCATGAATATGAAACTGTGATTACTTTCAAAAACATTAAGAAGAAAGGAAGTTATAACAAATTCAGTACTGATAGTAAATTATTAAAATGTTTATTATATATAAACAAACTGCTGCAAAGAGCTCAACGTAGAGATAACTACAGTATTTAATTTTACAATAAAATAAATTTACCTGGAGTGGCAAATCAGGATCGAGCATGAAGCGTGGCAGCCTTTCAGTCCACGGCAAAAATGTCTTTGTTTCTGTATCAATGTAGTAATCAAAAACAGCTCCCTGGGGAGGGAATTTGACAGATTTGAATTCATTCACCCACCATTTGGTAAACTCAACACGATGATCAACGGCCTGTAAAAGAGAATTCTCTAAGGGAATCAAAACATCCATAATATTTTCTATTATATTTTTGCAAGCCAGATGCTAGTCCTGCTAGTTTTCCTCTTGTTCTTTCAATAAAAAGGCAGGCAGTAGTCACATGTCACCAGCAGTTGAAGCTGGATCAGTGGCCTTGTGTGACGAGGACTCTGTGTCTTAGAGACAAACATGCAATCATTCAAATACAGTAGAACAAAATATGCTGATAAGTTATGCTGATACCATCATTTAGCTTCACTTTACCTTGTTTTGGCAGTGGCTGCATAGATTTAATTGGTTTAAGTGGTATCATTCTAATAGATCAAGTGCACTGTAAAGAACACAGATCACAAGAATCTATGTTAGCTCACTCAAGCACAGAAGAATTTGATGATACTAAATTAGGAGCCATAAGTAATTCAAGAAAAATGAAAATATTTTGAAAGACATAAGGTATTATTATAAACAATAAGCCTCACACTGGTTAGCCATTAACAGTGACCACTTATCAAGTGGAATTTAACAGGTTCCTCATATAACCTGGTACATATTTTGTTTGGAGAAATTTCTTTTTGATTTGGTAAAAGATAGTAAATGTTACAATTGGAGGTAACAATGTTTATGGAAAATATCACAAATTGGTCTCCAAAGTCAGGAGGTTCATGGGCCTAGAACCAGGTGGATATAGGATACACTTACGAGCTACGTGCAGTCAGTGGAGGAGAGTAGCAAATTAGAAGCAGCCAGGAACAACACAACAGTCAGCAACAACAACGATTCAGTGCATTGCAGTGTGGAAATAGTACTGCAGTGGCGTATATTCTAGTGCAACACAGCAGCAGTTGGAGAATAGATGAGTGAAAATTATTACTTCTAGAATTCTATAGAATCAAGAGGTCCCTCTCCATGATACATTAAACATTTTAAGTCAAAAATTCATGGATATAAATCCATTCAGATTAACTCCGATTCAGGGATCATGCCATTATTATGTGTAGTGCTTTCTCATCTGGTGGAGCTCCAGATAAATCCAAGACTGCAAAAGATTTAATAATTTGAATTTTTTGTTGTTGTTGTTTAGTGATTTGTCGACAAGTGATAAAATGAGGATACTGAGAACCAAATTTTTAGATGAAGCTTTTAATTTGTAGTTATGATTATGTTTTGAAAGAGTGTGAAATGAATGAGGGCAAGAAAGAGGAGGTTTTAAAGCGTGTACATAAAGTAAAACTGATAGTGATGCCTTTATTTAGAACTTTAACGGAAATTAAGAAAATAACAAAGCAAAGACTTGGTGAAATTTGCTGATAGAATTAAACTGGTAAACAATGTGTATAAAATTTGAATAGCCTTGTTAGTTATTTTTGGGTAGATTTGGCCCAGAAATTTAATACCATGTGAGGCAAAAACAGTTGCTGATGCTATTGAATATGATGTTACAAGTGATAAGAAGTGATCACATGGAGACAGAAACAGGACGAAGCTACACTATAAGTGAAGCTGAAATGTTTTGTGTATAATCAAGAAGGGCATAAATCTGTTCAAAAAAAGAAAAGAAAAAATAAGGTTAACATGGTAGCAAAAATTGACCATGTGTAACGTGAGTGTTAAGAGAGCAGATTGGGTGAACTATTTTGGTACAGGGACCAAGCCAACAAAGAGTACATCAGCTGGCTAGATTGAATAGTAAACTTTAAACAGATGGAAAAAGAGTGGACAGGCTGCAACAAGGAGTAACCTCTGGTGTACAAGGCAGTAAAGAAACACATGATTGGCTGATCAGTTCATGCAACATCTAAAGAGAGTTATGATTGGCTGCAAGACTAATTGGAGACAGAGCAGCCATGTTGTAGTGAGTAGTCTTTTACATGTGGTGATGATGGATTGATGTATCTGTCGCTCGTGGTTGGCTCGCACATGCACTATTTGTCGCATTTAGTCTGGTCATTGGTATTTCGTGCTATCACTACAAGCAGAAATGTGAATCGCGGAAACTATCGGATTAGTGCTGTAGTCAGTTAATGACGAAGTGTGCTATTTAGGGTGTCAATCTTCTAATTGCTAACCTGCTGTCTTCGAGTCAAAGTAAGATGCCTGAAATATTATTGTATTGCGGGCCTGGTACTGGCCTGGACATTTGTGTTTTGGAATAAACAGGTTAAAATTGACATTGTGAATTATAATGGACATTATTTAGTAGTAAGCTGCTAGAGACAAATCTTTGCATCAGAAATCCAGATTATTTTCCCAAACTCTGGGTGACTTGAAAATCTGTAAGAAATCCTACCAGTGCTAAACAGTATACACATGGCAGAGTGGTGACAACATACATGGGCTGACCACTAGTATAACGTTGGAGGTGCACCCAGCCAACAAACAGTACATATACCAGTCCACCTACGAACATTAAGCCCTCACTCATGGTGTGGTGCAAGGGGTGAAATAAAGAATTTAAATAAGGGAGGGGTGGTCATAATTATTATGTGGTCATAAGAGAATCCCAGAAGTGACATTTTTGTTTTAGGGTATTTGCTTGGTTTGCTTGAAAGTAAAGGAATTAAAAATTTGGAGTGAGGAATGTAACCATCTTTGTAAAATAGTTGATTGCAATAGTTTCAAGAAGTATCTATACAAAATTTCTCATATGATACGATCCTAGGTATTGAATTTCAGCCTAAGTAAAATAAGAGTGAGTATTTTACAGATAGTGTGATGAGAGGATATACCAGAGAAGTGAGGGAATCAGGCTACAAAACATTGATGAGACCATTGGTTGCTTATGGTGGTATAATATGGAACCCACATTGTGAGTATCAAATACAGGAGTTAGAGGGGGTGTAAAGAAGAGCTGCTAGATTGGTCTCTTTAAACTACTGCAAAAAACAATAAATAATTGATATTACAAAGAATATGGAATAGGATTCATTGGAAGACACGAGGAGGAGAAGAGAAAGATGGGAGTCTACAATGTACATACTGACGATGAGGAGTGAAAGGATATTAGTTGAGGAATTAGGAGTAATGGATGGATGAGAAAAGATTGCCATGAACTGGCACTATGTTGGTGTGGGAATTGCTTCTTTGGTAGATGAGAGGGTCACAGATTGGAAGCAATTACCAAGCAAAATGATGATCAAATTATCAAAAATGCTGAAATAATTTAAAATTAACTTTCTTGGGAGGTAAAAGTAAGGGGATACAAGTTTTTTTTTTTTTTTTTTTTTTTTTTTTTTTTTTTAAACCATTTAACGTCTCTTAACAGCGAGGTCTTTAGAGACGGGAAAGGATGGGGGGCAAGGAATGTGAAGGAATTCGGCCACGGCCTTTTGAAGGAAGCATCCTGGCATTTGCCTTGAGTGATTTGGGAAACCATGGAAAAATTTGGATGCCTGGACGGGGATTCAAACTGCCGTCCTCCCGAACGCGAGGCCAGAACGCTAACTGTTACACCACCATGCTCGGTGATACAAGAAAGTGGTAAAATGTATGTATAGGGAAATTGTTATCAGGCCAAGCATTACAATACAATTAAATAAATTGAATTAAAATCGAACAAGAGAATATATGCCTTTCCTCACCATTACAAGACAAAACATGGAGTTCTTGTTTATTAGAAGGAGTCTTGATGGCAACTTTGGGAAACCATCGAAACTAGAATCGTTCTTTCAACAATGAAGATAAATTATCATGGCTTCACAAATGTATTAATTTCCCAATCAAAGTCTTGAGAATTTTGTAAGATTAGTACACTTACCAGATGAGTATAGTTGGTTTTAAGATAAGTTGAACAACTTGCCACACCCAGATTTAGAGAAGAATGAAAGGTTATTGCAGGAATGTAAAGAGTTAATTGTGTACCATATAATGCCAACCACAGATAGAGTGGAACATTTTACACTGTATGATGCCCATAATGGATAAAGTCGATTATATACCAGGATATACGTTTCTCATTAACAAGAAGACTTAAAGGTTTCTATAGCATCAAAGACAACCAATCGATGATTTTAATTACCAGCAATTGGAAGACGGTATCATTCTACCTTCAAACAGCCCATGGGTAGCTACAGCAGTTATTGTACCTATAAAGAGTTCAAATAGAGAGAATAAGCTGGTTTTGTATACATTATAGATCTTTAATGCAGTTAAAACTCTGGATGTGTGTCCTTTGCCATATATTTCAGAGACAGTATACTGCCTTGGCCAGTGTATGTATTTTACCAATCTAGATTTCACAATGGTGTTCATCAGGTATGCATTTCTGAAGGAGATATTCCAAAACCAGCTTTCAATGTTTTAAATTGTCATTATGAATATACCAGAGCAGTCTGGATGCTCAGCAGTTAAGGTGCTTCCTTTCACAAGTTCGCTGCTCTGGTCATGAGTTCAAATCCTGGTGGATGGATTTTTTAAGAGTTGTGTTTGAACATACGAGCTACGCCAGGTCATATCGTGGTTCAGATTCCACATTAAACTGTTTGTCCCAGAGGAAATGAACTGGTCGTCCTACCTCAGTGGCTTAGTATGCCTCCTTTGGGAGGATCCAACCAACCTTCGGGAGGTGGACTAAGTTTTTTTTTTTATGAATATGCTAGCATCAAAATCTGTTAAAAATGATGGATCAAATGAAGTGCTCTTGGAAGTCTTTTCCTCAATGTTTCATGAGTAAATATAGTTATAAAATCACAGGTAAAGTTTCAGGTTGCATTTTAATCTTGCCACAAGGTGCTCTAATACTGCCACTAGAAAATCAAAGCTTTAATCGTGGTCTAGGCCGCATAAATCACTATCAATGTGGAGTTACTTTCATTTAAATTGAGTAATGATTTTATAAAATTGCGAACTTCAAAACATACATTTTAAAAAAAAAAAAAAAAAAAACAATTTCCTTTCCTCAGCTGTAGAGAAGAATGGTAATTGCATGTACATATATTACATTTCTTCATCGTGATCCCATATTTTTCTCACTGTATTTTCTCAATTCATCCATTGAAATTGTTTAGCTAAAAAGAATTGTCATTGAATAACATCATTGTCATAAGAAAAATCTCTTGCCATTGTTAGTTCGATGACCAAGGCCATTAGGGTGAAGTCAAAGCGTGATTGACACAATCATCAAGCTTGGCATTTATTAGTATTGATGGATGTAATGCTCACCAAGAATGGACATTTCTTTGCAGTTTATTGACTAAAAAAAACTGTTACAAAATAATGCTCAACACAATTCCTCATAGCCTACACTATAACAAAACATTGAGGTTGTAATACTTGTCCAGGCAATGATTTTTTTTTTTTTTAATAAATTCTTGAAAAACTCTTTCCCTCTGTTACAGGGAAGAATAGTAATATTTCTGCAGAATATGAAAGCCCACGGGCATCAATACATTCACTTAATCATGATATAAATGTTATGTATTATTTCTTAGCTTACTATGATAGCAATCAGTGAATATAAGGAATATATTTACATTGAATGAATATAAATAAATAAAAAGCAACTAATAAATAATATGTTGATTTAAAAGATATACATAATTTTCATGTAGTGTTGAGTTCATATTTTTGCAGTTGTTTAGTCATTAAATAACCTTATTTTTGTAAAAACATCTCTATTCATTATTAGTTTGGCAACAATGGCTAGGAGCATGATGTCACATCGTTATGATGTTAAGTCATATACCTATTATTATCTTCAATATGTCATCTAAAGCAGTTTGAAGGAACCCAAATAGCAAATCCCTTATGAATGTAGTTTATTGGTTATAAAACTATTACGGAAGTCAAACTTAGACAAAATCGTAAATAAATGAAGATTCATAAAGGAGATTTCTTTTTAATTCCTGTGTTTGCATTCAATACCAAAGTTACAGCATCTAAGCAATTTGAGGTATGAAATGTATGGCGGGAAAAACTGTTTTAAAAAATTATGGAAAAATTTCGTAGTATTGCACCGCGAGGGATGAGTTATATGAAACTTTGTCTGACGAAGGTGCAGCACTGAGTTTTCAAGATATTGTAATTGTTGATGCATCAGCAGATTCAGAATGACTAGATACAACTTTTATGTGAAAATAAATCTCATCGTCAAACTAGAAATAGATTTTGTAGGGAAAATATATTTTGGAAATTGTGAAATAATAGAGATGCATGCTTGACATTACGTTCACATTAAAGAGAAAAATTAACTGAGTATGAAAATATGTTTTGTTTTGCAATTAGTTCATGATTTAAGTTTTTTCCGGTATAGCTACATGGTGAAATGGTGACGCCAAGTGTAGGACACAGCAACAGCAGGGCAAAAAATAGAAATTATTAAGGAAATACTTTAGGTATTAGAAAAAATACTAAGAGATAGGGGAATTCTTCCTAAAGGAAATAGTGTTGATTACAGCTCCATCAGAGCAATAGTTTCATAGAAATAAATTATATAAGATCTTTAATTATTGCACAATAATGGGGGAAATAAGGTTTAACATGAATTTTACGCAAAATATGAAACATTCAGCAGAGGGTTATACATCAAAATATCAGGCGAATTATAAGGAATATTTTGGTATTAGCATCATCATAGGGGAGGATAAACTTTGGAAGTACTAATTGGAGATTTTGTTTTTGTAACTTCTCCTAAACAATGAAAATTTATGGGTAAGTCCTCACGGGAAGAAATGATAAAAAAAAAAGAGGGACTACATCATATCAAAATTTCAGGGAGATCTGAGCATGTTTAAGGATAATAAGAAAAGTTCTGTCTGTCAGTGTGGCTTAAATCTATTCTATTACTATTACTCTGCGATTCACTAATAGGGTGTGGTAGAGGGTGCATTGCACCTATCCGAAAGGGTAATAGTTTGGAAGGGATATATAGGATATGGCAGGAGGCGCCCATGGGCAATTGTGAGGAACCATCCCAGCATTTGTGTGGAGCGACCCGGGAAAACCATGGAAAAACCAGATCAGGATGGCCGGAGAACTTTATCGAAAACTACTCCTGTCGGATTTTAAGTTTACTCGCCCCGTAAATCCTTTCTATTCCATTCCATAATCGCACGTGGAAAAAATGAATACAGAAAGAATCGGTTCTGGCCCTGATTTCTCTGATCTTATTTTCACGGTCATTCCGAGGTACGAATGTTGCTGGTAGCAATATTTCTTTGCTGTCATTCTGAAATATATCAGTCGTGAATTTTTGAATTAGCTTCTATCGAGAGCAATGCCTTCGGTGTTCCAGGTCTTCCCAACCTAACTCCTTCAACATCGCACTTATGCTTTCCCTCCAACTATATATACATGTCACGAATCGGGCAGCCCTTCTCTGGACCCTCTCTAATGCCTCCATTAACCCCTTTTGATGGGGACCCCATACAGAACAACAATATTCCAAGTGAGGATGCACTAGTGACTTATATGCAATCGATTTAACTTCCGAAGTGTATTGTTTTAAATTATGACCTAGAAATCGGAGCATACGATTTGCTTTCTTAATTACATTCTCGATATGCTCATTCCGCGACAAATTATTATGAATTGTTACCCCTAGGTATTTAGCGGAATCTACAGTTCTAAGGACAGTACCATTAATTGTATATTCATAGTTAACTGGTGTCACCTTTTTACTTACACGCATGACTTGGCACTTTTTAGCGTTTAACTCCAACTGCCAGTCTTTACATCACAGAATTATTTTTATAATATTGCCTTGTAACAAAGTGCTGTCTTCCTGGGTTTTGGTTTCACGATAAATAATAGCATCATTAGCAAATAATCTTTTCATCCCCCTTTTACGTCACAAAAAATATTAATGTATATGAGAAACAACATAGGCCCTATAACGCTTCCCTGAGGAACCCTGGACCTTACCTCGGTAAATGATGAACTCTCACTGTCGAGAACTACACACTGTGTTCTGCCCTTCAGAAATTCTGCAACCCAGTCGCATATTTGTCTAGATATGCCGTAGCCACGAAGTTTCCTAAGTAACCTAGTGTGAGGCACAGTGTTGAAAGCTTTTTTTAAAATGTAATAGAACTATATCAACCTGGGATTGCCCATCTATCATACGGCAAGAGTCGTGAATTAAAAGTGCAAGTTGCGTTTCGCAGCATCGGCCTTTTCTGAATCCATGTTGATTTGGGATCAAAAGCTCATCTTCATCCAAAAACCACATGACATTTGAATAGATGATGTGTTCTAAAATCCTACAAAATATTGATGTTAACGAGATCGGTCTATAATTTTGAGGATCATTAACATTCCCATTTTTAAACACTGGACTTACGAAGGCGGTCTTCCTTTCGGCTGGTAATTTTCCTTGATCCAAGGAGGCGGTATATAATTTCATCAAATACGGTGCAATTTCCTTTGCGTACATGGAGTAGAATCTTGTAGGAATACCGTCTGGTCCGGGAGCCTTATTAGTTTTTACATTCATAAGCAGTTTAGTTATTCCCTCAACATCAAGAATGAGATCATTCAAGAGGGGTCGGGAGCCAATTTTCCACAAGCATTCTTCAGCAGATAGTTGAGACGAGAGGATGTATGTGTTGTCATGAGCTCCACTATTTAGGCTTGGACTTTGAAAAAACTTCAAATAGTTGTGAAATATAGGACACAGACAAATTTTGAAGCTGCAGTTTGACATTCACTACGGAGCACTTTGTGTCTCGTTTTAAAACTTCTATCATATTTAGGGGGTAAATGATGAAAGATTACCATTTAGGAAGTGACTGATTGAGTAAAGCTGACCTGCAATCTAGTTTCACGGTCAGGTAGCTCCGATGCTTTATCCATAACACTGGTACTGAATTTTTGTAGCAGAACTTTTCAAGAAAACAAACTTTTATTTGAAAGTAAACTTTATCATTTGTACCCTTCTTTAATTATTGGGGATGTAGCAATAGTTTGGTGGCTGTTTGAAAGAACTTATTCAATCAGGTACCAATCATGATCAGAGTTAAATGTAGCAAGTTGTAAGCAAAGCCCCCAGCAGCAGTTAACAGTTACCTGATTGTATACAAACATCCCCCAATGTCAAACCATCAGTTCTTTTCCTCCCTCCTCATAGTCTACCCAGCACATTATATGCTTTCTAAGATCCCATGCTCCCCAAAAACTATTTCTCCTTCAGTTCACAAGTTTATCGCCAGATACAAGGCACTGTATTGGGTAGCCACATAGTACCATCTTATGCCAATCTCTTTCTGGTTCTTTCAGGAGGAACAATTCCTGAAGAAATACCTCATCAGCCCACCATGAGTGCATGAAACTTATAGACAATATAGTGATGATCCACAGAGAAAACCACCTCTTAGATTTCCTCAATTCCCTTAACAATAATCATTTCATCAACTTCACATTTTATACTGAAATCTTCCTATAAACAGGTGTACTCCACATTTTTGTGTGCATCAAGTCAATAAAATTACAACAGTACCTATACTTTGACAGTTGCCATGCGTTCCACACCAACTTTCCCTTACATATAGTATTGCAATCTGTGGCAGATGCATCTGTTCTGATCATGAATGACTGCCCAGGTATTCCCAAAACCTATTACAAACCCTTATTTCCCACTGCTACTCTGTAGCAAATATAAATCTCTTGTACTACGATTCATAACTCCAATTCTGCACTGTAAAAAGGTGACTTGTCATATTTACATGCTTGATGGGGATTCAGACATTTCTACCAAACTTGATCGTGTTGGTTGGTACCTTTAAAGGATGCTTGCATGGGTTCTTTATATGGCCACCAATCCCTCATAATTACCCCCAAGAGATAAAGGTTTATACAGGCCCGCCGTAAGCGGGTGTGCAAGGCATGCACCGCACGCGGGCGGCACATTGAGGAGTGGCTGCAAATCGAGTGATCGACAGTCACCGCCCCGCGATAGTTAGCCTCATGGCATACCAGCCCTATATGAATTTGTGAACTATCTCAACGGCGTTCACCCCAATATCAAGTTCACGATGGAAATCGAAAAAGATGGCGCACTTCCTTTTCTGGATGTATTGGTACGTCGAAAGCTGAACGGAAGGTTGGGGCACAGTGTTTATAGAAAACCCACAAACACTGATCGTTATCTAAACGCCCTTAGTTTTCATCACCCATCTCAGAAGCGTGGCGAAATTGAATACGTTGGTCCACAGGGCAAAGGCGGTATCCGACAATCAGCATCTACAAGAAGAGCTGCGACACTTAGAATGCGTGTTTAGGGCCAATGGTTATAGTTCCAAAGAAATTCGACATGCGATTATCGGAAGAAGAAACAAAAACAAAACGGATGACAGGGAACGAGAAACCCCACGTGCCTTTTTGCCCTTCTGCGGAGCGGTGACATCAAAAATAGCCAGGCTGCTCAACAAGCAAGGCATCCGCTCCATCTTTCGGCCCCCTGCCTAAGGTCCGTCAGTTATTACAAACCCCGAAAGATTGTATAAATCTCCGGGCCCCTGGAGTGTATAAAATTCCTTGTGAGTGTGGCTCTTCCTATATAGGACAGACTTTGAGAATGATCGATGAAAGGCGCAAAGAGCATATAAGATACTTTAAGTTGGGGCAGAAAGAAAAATCGGCTATAGTAGAGCACGTCCTTGAAAACTGTCATGAGCCGTGATTTGACAAGACGACACGCCTCTGCCATGCTAATAATTTTTGGGATAGTGTCGTGAAAGAGGCGAATGAAATCAGAGTTAATAACAATGTGATAAATCGGGATCAAGGACTTAACATAAGTCAAACATGGAGGCCAGTTATTAGACAATTACGAAACACACGGGAATGGACCATATTTGGGCATAACAACAACCGGAACATCATGTCACCAAGCAGACCCGCCCTCCGCGCGAGTTCCCCTCCTCTCCCGTCCGGTAGCCCTGTATAAGAGACTACCGCTAGGCAGTTTTAGTTAGTTAAGCAGGGCTTGACAATGGGAGCAGTGCCGGCTCTCGAAACGTCGCCAGTCGACTTTTATTTCACGCGGCTAGAATCCCGAGAGTGTTATCTACAGTGCTGCCGCCGCTTAAACGTTCACAGTTATCTAACATACCTCTACGGGAAGGATATGTCGCGTAGCATTAAACATCTGGAGAAGCTGCACTGCAAGAAGGCCAAACTACTGAGTTCGCTGTCCTTCCTGTTAAGGTGTAGAGACATCGAAACAGTGCCACGGTTTGCCGTTGTAAACCATCCGGCAAACACTACTGCCATGAAGAAGATTTTACTCCGCACCAGCCTGGCGATTGTAAGGGAGAGGATTCGTCAAACTCGCCGTGACCTCGACAAAAATGCTAGAGAACTAATGGAACGCCATTTACTATTAGCAGCAGCCCTCTCGCCGATGGATTGGGAATGGGTCGACAACTTCACCACCAGACAACAGAATTCTATTTTAAGGACGGCCACGCGCAGGCAGTGCTGTAAATTCAACCGCCTGTCGCGTGATCTGCGCGACACCCGGCTACCCGAAGACCGACGAACCGTGATTAACCTATCGGGGAAAGAAATTGACGAAGGTGCTATCTCAGCCCTGAAGAAAGGATTGAACTTCGCACCAGCTCCACGTTCCTTGCCTATCATGAACATCATCAGTGGAGTGGAACAAGCTGTGCGTAATATTCCAACGGACGCAGCGGAAGAGGTACGCCGGGAGACAACGCGCATCATGACGAGGGCCAGACCACCTAAGCCCAATATGACCGCAGCTGAACGAGCCGGCTAACGTGTTTTACGGGAAGACACCAAAATCGTGGTTTTACCAGCTGACAAGGGAAATTCGACCGTAATTCTGACCAACACTGACTACCACCAGAAGATGTGTGAAGTTTTAGATGATGAGGCATACCGTGTGATTCCGCGCGACCCCTTGGCACGGACAGTCAGAAAAACCAATATTTTAATAAAAGAAGCTGGATTGGCGGAAGAAACAGTGAAGAATTTGACAGTCCGAGCCCCAAGACCACCAAGATTGTATGGCCTACCAAAAATACACAAAGAGCATGTTCCGATGCGGCCGATAGTTAGTGCCATAGATTCGCCGACATACAGGTTGGCCAAATACCTCACACGTCAGCTAAGTCCGTTTGTGGGTCATTGTGCACACCACGTTAAGAACTCTGCTGCGTTTGTGGAAGTGGTTAAAACAATGAGACTAGAGCGTGACGATATTATGGTCAGTTTGGATGTCACATCGTTATTTACACGGGTGCTGTTAAGTGAAACAATAGAACTACTTAGTGAACATTTTGACCAAAAACTCGTGGAATTATTCAGACACACGCTCACGTCGACGTATTTTGTGTACCAAGAAAAATATTACGAACAAACGGACGGCGTGGCCATGGGGTCCCCGTTATCCCAAGCGATTGCCGATTTTTACATGGAACATTTTGAGCATGTAGCTCTTGACGCAGCCCCTTTAAAGCCCAAATGTTTTTATATATTTGTTGATGACACATTCCTTGTGTGGCCTCATGGGATACAAGCCCAATATGAATTTGTGAACTATCTCAACGGCGTTCACCCCACTATCAAGTTCACGATGGAAATTGAAAAAGATGGCGTACTTCCTTTTCTGAATGTATTGGTACGTCGAAAGCCGAACGGAAGGTTGGGGCACAGTTTTTATAGAAAACTCACAAACACTGATCGTTATCTAAATGCCCTTAGTTTTCATCACCCATCTCAGAAGTGTGGCGTACTGAATACGTTGGTCCACAGGGCAAAGGCGGTATCCGACAATCAGCATCTACAAGAAGAGCTGCGACACATGGAAAGCGTGTTTAGGGCCAATGGTTATACTTCCAAAGAAATTCGACATGCGATTATCGGAAGAAGAAACAAAAACAAAACGGATGACAGGGAACGAGAAACACCACGTGCCTTTTTGCCCTTCTGCGGAGCGGTGACATCAAAAATAGCCAGGCTGCTCAACAAGCAAGGCATCCACTCCATCTTTCGGCCCCCGCCTAAGATCCGTCAGTTATTACGAACCCCGAAAGATTGTATAAATCTCCGGGCCCCTGGTGTGTATAAAATTCCTTGTGAGTGTGGCTCTTCTATATAGGACAGACTTTGAGAACGATCGATGAAAGGCGCAAAGAGCATATAAGATACTTTAAGATGGGGCAGAAAGAAAAATCGGCTATAGTAGAGCACACCCTTGAAAACTGTCATGAGCCGTGCTTTGACAAGACGACACGCATCTGCCATGATAATAATTTTTGGGATAGTGTCGTGAAAGAGGCGATTGAAATCAGAGTTAATAACAATGTGATAAATCGGGATCAAGGACTTAACATAAGTCAAACATGGAGGCCAGTTATTAGACAATTACGAAACACACGGGAACGGACCATATTTGGGCATAACAACAACCCTCCGCGCGAGTTCCCATCCTCTCCCGTCCGGTAGCCCTATATAAGAGACTACCGCTAGGCAGTTTTAGTTAGTTAAGCAGGGCTTGACAATGGGAGCAGTGCCGGCTCTCGAAACTTCGCCAGTCGACTTTTATTTGACGCAGCTAGAATCCCGAGAGTGTTATCTACAGAGTCTGTAAATAGTCTAAAGCGTACTAAAATGTCTTTGATATGTCTTAAGCGTCTGTAGACTAAATGGGAATTTTTTATCACCCTCGCGACAGTGTTCGTTTGGAGCGTGCAGTGTCAATAATCTGTCTGTAAATAGTCTAAAGCGTACTAAAATGTCTTTGAAACGTCTTAAGCGTCTGTAGACTGAATGGGAATTATTTTATCACCCTCGAGACAGTGTTCGTTTGGAGCGTGCAGTGTCAATAAACTGTCTGTAAATAGTCTAAAGCGTACTAAAAATGTCTTTGAAACGTTTTATGCGTCTGTAGACTGAATGGGCATTTTTTTTATCACCCTCGCGACAGTGTTCGTTTGTTGCAGGAAGTGTCAATAAACTGTCTGTAAATAGTCTAAAGCGTACTAAACACGTCTTAGAAACGTCTTAAGCGTCTGTAGACTGAATGGGCATTTTTTATCACCCTCGCGACAGTGTTCGTTTGGAGTGTGCAGTGTCAATAAACTGTCTGTAAATAGTCTAAAGCGTACTAAAAACGTCTTTCAAACGTCTTAATCGTCTGTAGACTGAATGGGCATTTTTTATCACCCTCGCGACAGTGTTCGTTTGGAGCGTGCAGTGTCAATAAACTGTCTGTAAATAGTCTAAAGCGTACTAAAAATGTCTTTGAAATGTCCTAAGCGTCTGTAGACTGAATGGGCATTTTTTATCACCCTCGCGACAGTGTTCGTTTGTTGCGGGAAGTGTCAATAAACTGTCTGTAAATAGTCTAAAGCGTACTAAAAATATCTTAGAAACGTCTTAAGCGTCTGTAGACTGAATGGGAATTTTTTATCACCCTCGCGACAGTGTTCGTTTGGAGCGTGCAGTGTCAATAAACTGTCTGTGAATAGTCTAAAGCCAACTAGAATCATCTTTGAAACGTCTTAAGCGTCTGTAGACTGTATGGGCATTTTTTATCACCCTCGCGACAGTGTTCGTTTGGAGCGTGCAGTGTCAATAAACTGTCTGTAAATAGTCTAAAGCGTACTAAAATGTCTTTGAAACGTCTTAAGCGTCCGTAGTCTGAATGGGCATTTTTTATCAACCTGCGACAGTGTTTGTTTAGAGCGTGCAGTGTCAATAAACTGTCTGTAAATTGTCAAAAGCGTACTAAAAAGTCTTTGAAACGTATTAAGCGTCTGTAGACTGAATGGGCATTTTTTATCACCCTCGCGACAGTGTTCGTTTGGAGCGTGCAGTGTCAATAAACTGACAGTAAATAGTCTACGGCGTACTAAAAACGTCTATGAAACGTCTTAAGCGTATGTAGACTGAATGGACATTTTTTATCACCCTTGCGACAGTGTTCATTTGGAGCGTGCAGTGTCAATAAACTGTCTGTAAATAGTCTAAAGCGTACTAAAAACGTCTTTGAAACGTCTTATGCGTCTGTAGACTGAATGGGCATTTTTTATAACCCTCGCGACAGTGTTTGTTTGGAGCGTGCAGTGTCAATTAACAGTCTGTAAATAGTCTAAAGCGTACTAAAAACGTCTTTCAAACGTCTTAATCGACTGTAGACTGAATGGGCATTTTTTATCACCCTCGCGACAGTGTTCGTTTGGAGCGTGCAGTGTCAATAAACTGACAGTAAATAGTCTACAGCGTACTAAAAAGTCTATGAAACGTCTTAAGCGTATGTAGACTGAATGGACATTTTTTATCACCCTCGCGACAGTGTTCATTTGGAGCGTGCAGTGTCAATAAACTGTCTGTAAATAGTCTAAAGCGTACTAAAAACGTCTTTGAAACGTCTTATGCGTCTGTAGACTGAATGGGCATTTTTTATCACCCTCGCGACAGTGTTCGTTTGGAGCGTGCAGTGTCAATTAACAGTCTGTAAATAGTCTAAAGCGTACTAAAAACGTCTTTCAAACGTCTTAATCGACTGTAGACTGAATGGGCATTTTTTATCACCCTCGCGACAGTGTTCGTTTGGAGCGTGCAGTGTCAATAAACTGACAGTAAATAGTCTACAGCGCACTAAAAAGTCTATGAAACGTCTTAAGCGTATGTAGACTGAATGGACATTTTTTATCACCCTCGCGACAGTGTTCATTTGGAGCGTGCAGTGTCAATAATCTGTCTGTAAATAGTCTAAAGCGTACTAAAAACGTCTTTGAAAAGTCTTATGCGTCTGTAGACTGAATGGGCATTTTTTATCACCCTCGCGACAGTGTTCGTTTGTTGTGGGATGTGTCAATAAACTGTCTGTAAATAGTCTAAAGCGTACTAAACAAGTCTTTGAAACGTCTTAAGCGTCTGTAGACTGAATGGACATTTTTTATCACCCTCGCGACAGTGTTCGTTTGGAGCGTGCAGTGTCAATTAACAGTCTGTAAATAGTCTAAAGCGTACTAAAAACGTCTTTCAAACGTCTTAATCGACTGTAGACTGAATGGGCATTTTTTATCACCCTCGCGACAGTGTTCGTTTGGAGTGTGCAGTGTCAATAAACTGTCTGTAAATAGTCTACAGCGTACTAAAAAGTCTATGAAACGTCTTAAGCGTATGTAGACTGAATGGGCATTTTTTATCACCTTCGCGACAGTGTTCGTTTGGAGCGTGCAGTGTCAATAAACTGTCTGTAAATAGTCTAAAGCATACTAAACACGTCTTAGAAACGTCTTAAGCGTCTGTAGACTGAATGGGAATTTTTTATCACCCTCGCGACAGTGTTTGTTTGGAGCGTGCAGTGTCAATAAACTGTCTGTAAATAGTCTAAAGCGTACTAAATCGTCTTTCAAACGTTTTAGTCGTCTGTAGACTGATTGGGCATTTTTGATCACCCTCGCGACAGTGTTCGTTTGGAGCGTGCAGTGTCAATAAACTGTCTGTAAATAGTCTACAGCGTACTAAAATGTCTTTGAAACGTCTTAAGCGTCTGTAGTCTGAATGGGCATTTTTTATCAACCTGCGACAGTGTTCATTTGGAGCGTGCAGTGTCAATAAACTGTCTGTAAATTGTCAAAAGCGTACTAAAAACGTCTTTGAAACGTATTAAGCGTCTGTAGACTGAATAGGCATTTTCTATCACCCTCGCGACAGTGTTCGTTTGGAGCGTGCAGTGTCAATAAACTGACAGTAAATAGTCTACAGCGTACTAAAAAGTCTATGAAACGTCTTAAGCGTATGTAGACTGAATGGACATTTTTTATCACCCTGCGACAGTGTTCATTTGGAGCGTGCAGTGTCAATAAACTGTCTGTAAATAGTCTAAAGCGTACTAAAACGTCTTTGAAACGTCTTATGCGTCTGTAGACTGAATGGGCATTTTTATCACCCTCGCGACAGTGTTCGTTTGGAGCGTGCAGTGTCAATTAACAGTCTGTAAATAGTCTAAAGCGTACTAAAAACGTCTTTCAAACGTCTTAATCGACTGTAGACTGAATGGGCATTTTTTATCACCCTCGCGACAGTGTTCGTTTGGAGCGTGCAGTGTCAATAAACTGACAGTAAATAGTCTACAGCGTACTAAAAAGTCTATGAAACGTCTTAAGCGTATGTAGACTGAATGGACATTTTTTATCACCCTGCGACAGTGTCAATTAACAGTCTGTAAATAGTCTAAAGCGTACTAAAAATGTCTTTGAAATGTCTTATGCGTCTGTAGACTGAATGGGCATTTTTTATCACCCTCGCGACAGTGTTCGTTTGGAGCGTGCAGTGTCAATTAACAGTCTGTAAATAGTCTAAAGCGTACTAAAAACGTCTTTCAAACGTCTTAATCGACTGTAGACTGAATGGGCATTTTTTATCACCCTCGCGACAGTGTTCGTTTGGAGCGTGCAGTGTCAATTAACAGTATGTAAATAGTCTAAAGCGTACTAAAAAACGTCTTTCAAACGTCTTAATCGACTGTAGACTGAATGGGCATTTTTTATCACCCTCGCGACAGTGTTCGTTTGGAGCGTGCAGTGTCAATAAACTGTCTGTAAATAGTCTACAGCGTACTAAAAAGTCTATGAAACGTCTTAAGCGTATGTAGACTGAATGGGCATTTTTTATCACCACGCGACAGTGTTCGTTTGGAGCGTGGCAGTGTCAATAAACTGTCTGTAAATAGTCTAAAGCATACTAAACACGTCTTAGAAACGTCTTAAGCGTCTGTAGACTGAATGGGAATTTTTTATCACCCTCGCGACAGTGTTCGTTTGGAGCGTGCAGTGTCAATATACTGTCTGTAAATAGTCTAAAGCGTACTAAAAACGTCTTTCAAACGTTTTAATCGTCTGTAGACTGAATGGGCATTTTTGATCACCCTCGCGACAGTGTTCGTTTTGGAGCGTGCAGTGTCAATAAACTGTCTGTAAATAGTCTACAGCGTACTAAAAAGTCTATGAAACGTCTTAAGCGTATATGTAGACTGAATGGGCATTTTTTATCACCCTCGCGACAGTGTTCGTTTGGAGCGTGCAGTGTCAATAAACTGTCTGTAAATAGTCTAAAGCATACTAAAATGTCTTTTGAAACGTCTTAAGCGTCTGTAGACTGAATGGGCATTTTTTATCACCCTCGCGACAGTGTTCGTTTGGAGTGTGCAGTGTCAATAAACTGTCTATAAATAGTCTAAAGCGCACTAAAATATATTAGAATCGTCGTAAACGTCTGTAGACTGAATGGGCATTTATTATCACCCTCGCGACAGGGTTCGTTTGGAGCGTGCAGTGTCAATAAACTTTCTGTAAATAGTCTAAAGCGTACTAAAAACGTCTTTGAAACGTCTTAAGCGTCTGTAGACTGAATGGGCATTTTTTATCACCCTCGCGACAGTGTTCGTTTGGAGCGTGCAGTGTCAATAAACTGTCTGTAAATAGTCTAAAGTGTACTAAAAACGTCTTTGAAATGTCTTAAGCGTCTGTAGACTGAATGGGCATTTTTTATCACCCTCGCGACAGTGTTCGTTTGTTGCGGGAAGTGTCAATAAACTGTCTGTAAATAGTCTAAAGCGTACTAAAAACGTCTTTGAAACGTCTTAAGCGTCTGTAGACTGAATGGGCATTTTTTTATCACCCTCGCGACAGTGTTCGTTTGGAGCGTGCAGTGTCAATAAACTGTCTGTAAATCGTCTACAGCGTACTAAAAAGTCTATGAAACGTCTTAAGCGTATGTAGACTGAATGGGCATTTTTTATCACCCTCGCGACAGTGTTCGTTTGGAGCGTGCAGTGTCAATAAACTGTCTGTAAATAGTCTAAAGCATACTAAAATGTCTTTGAAACGTCTTAAGGGTCTGTAGACTGAATGGGCATTTATTATCACCCTCGCGACAGTGTTCGTTTGGAGCGTGCAGTGTCAATAAACTGTCTGTAAATAGTCTAAAGCGTACTAAAAACGTCTTTGAAACGTCTTAAGCATCTGTAGACTGAATGGGCATTTTTTATCACCCTCGCGACAGTGTTCGTTTGGAGCGTGCAGTGTCAATAAACTGTCTGTAAATAGTCTAAAGCGTACTAAAAACGTCTTTGAAATGTCTTAAGCGTCTGTAGACTGAATGGGCATTTTTTATCACCCTCGCGACAGTGTTCGTTTGTTGCGGGAAGTGTCAATAAACTGTCTGTAAATAGTCTAAAGCGTACTAAAGACGTCTTAGAAACGTCTTAAGCGTCTGTAGACTGAATGGGCATTTTTTATCACCCTCGCGACATTGTTCGTTTCGAGCGTGCAGTGTCAATAAACTGTCTGTAAATAGTCTAAAGCGTACTAAAAACGTCTTTCAAACGTCTTAATCGTCTGTAGACTGAATGGGCATTTTTGATCACACTCGCGACAGTGTTCGTTTGGAGCGTGCAGTGTCAATAAACTGTCTGTAAATAGTCTCAAGCGTACTAAAAAGTCTATGAAACGTCTTAAGCGTATGTAGACTGAATGGGCATTTTGTATCACCCTCGCGACAGTGTTCGTTTGGAGCGTGCAGTGTCAATAAAATGTCTGTAAATAGTCTAAAGCAGTGGTTCCCAATTAGTTTTTCTCAAGTACCACTTCAAGAAAGAGCTCATTATCGCGTACCCCCATTATAGCTGAAATGATAAATAATTGTGTTTATCCCAGTCGAATGCTTCGCACAACAGCATTACAGAAATATAATTCACACACACAGTTTGTCTTAATATAGATTTTTGGCGAGTACTGTTTTCCTAATGCTTTTTTTAACTATCGGAGTGATTACCTGAGCCAAGAGATTACTGCGCGTACCCCTTGAAGCAATCACACGTACCCCTGGGGGTACGCGTACCACTAATTGGGAACCACTGGTTTAGGTAATATAATAGGTATATAACAGACTGTTGCCAAATATTAATCTCCCAGTTCTCTACTGGCAAGGTATCAATTTACCACATCTTTGGCCATATGCATTCTACAATCCTTCCGCAGATGCTCATCCTCCATCCCAAAATCCTAACTACTGCACATTCACATGATTCAGCAGACCTCCCAATCAGAAAAACATCTTAGTTCAGACTCTCCTGGGCTTCCACATGGATCTTACAACAGAACTCTCTTTAAAACATGCACTGTAAATGTTAACCACTACCTACTCGAGTAATATCACTTTAGAATCTTTTCCTACTACCGGATATGCTACCATATCTACCACACACCTCATTTGCAAACATTTCTGCCTTCACTGCCCTGTAGCAGTTAACCACTACGTACTCAAGTAATATCCCTTTAGAATCTTTTCCCATTACTGGATATGCCACCATATCTACCACAAGCCTTATTTAATGCAACTAAGGAAAATGGAAGCGGCTTCTAGGCGATATAAATAAGAGAAGAAAGGGAAATTAACCCACCACATACCAAAGTGGACGGATGCGATGAGAGAACACTAATGCTGACAAACAACTACACAATATTTCGGCATATGCCTTGCTCACAAAAAGAAAAAACGGGCCATAACATGGTTAGTCATTGGGTAACGTTCGGTGTGCACACACGTTCCGAGCCTAATAGCCTGTTTTTTCTTTTTGTGAGCAAGGCATATGCCGAAATATTGTGTAGTTGTTTGTCAGCATTAGTGTTCTCTCATCGCATCCATCCACTTTGGTATGTGGTGGGTTAATTTCCCTTTCTTTTCTTATTTACAAGCCTTATTTGGAAACATTTCTGGCTTCAATGAACTGCTTCTTATATTCATCCCATCACAAAACAACTGTCCATCAGGATAAATGGCTACTGGCAAAAACCTTATACTTGACGAACAATATTTTTCATTGACAGCCCATGCTAACTTGCATTACTCCAACAACCTAAACATCTCTTTTACAGTTAGAGCTGTAAGAGTTATTCCAGAAATCACTACCTTTCTGGATTTGAACTGACCTATCAACACAACCCAGATCCAGACCTCCTACTAGACTGAACGTATGCAAAGACCCCATCTGCAAACCTATCACTTTTATTATTACAAATATATGGTCAATTATTTATATTTTACAGTATTAAGATTTTATCAAACTTGATTTAATATTTTGAAAATACTATGTGTAAATTTAAATTCAGATTTACCAACACTGATGATGTCTCAATTAAAGATGAAACACATGCTGTATTAAACAAATATAAAATGGTTGCATTGCCATTATTAATTAACAATTAATTAATTTAGTAATCCATTAGTAATTCACAGTTTGCTTACTTCCATGGTACATTCCATTGTCCATTAACTTCAGTAAACATATGACTCTTGCTACATCATGCCTATTGTGTTCTGTAAAATGACATGGAAATGTATTTAATTTTCATTTTTTTCAATCAGCAATATCTCATCCACACCAAAAACTATAAGGGTACAATTAGTTTTTAGTATAATTTACATTTAGTATGGGTATATCTTTACTTCTCGTAGTGTGAAGAAACCTAGAGCATAGGAAAACTGGAGTATAGGAGATAGGTAACGGGAATTAATTTTTATTGAGAATCAGTACTTAAAATTTTGTCTTTGCATGTTATGAGCACCAGTTTGCTTCGGAGTTAGCTCCAGGTGACGCCAGATGTAATTTCAAATAGCAGTGGCATGGGATGATGAGCTTGCAATTCAGCAGTCCTAGCAAAGAAACTTCTCGAGAGACGCTACATGCAGCCCTATCCAAGGCAGAGGTAATGTGACATCAGGTGGTTCCGTTATTCCCATTGGTCCTAGTGTTGTGGCATGATGCAGTTGCAGTTCTAGCATGCTTTGTCTTAACAAAACTTGAGTGGATGCTATGTTCCACCTCGGTCTTCTTCCACCCAGTGATCAGGTAGTCGTATAATGCAGGTAAGGCGCGCGATGACTCGGTTTGGTCTCCAAATTAGTTAGTTTGTCTCTAAAGGCATTCAATCTTTGTCATAGTTAATTCTAAAGTATTCGGTTTGCCTTCAAGATAATTAATATGTTGCAAGTAGCTCAAACTTCCATCAGTGTAACTTGTTCGGTTGACTAATTTGTTGGTAGATGTGGCTGCCAATAATAAGAATTAAATATCATTGCATTCCAGAGGTTATTTGTGTATGTGTGATAGAGTCTGACCTATTTGTTGTTGATGGTTGAGAAGTAATAAGAGATAGAGTATAGGAAGCATTCAAAGTAGAGTAAAGCCAGTAATTGTATGTCAACTTCTGAACAGTAAAATTCAGTTATTAATGTAAAGAAATGTCATTTTCTCTTCAGTATCAGTTAGTTGGAAACCAGATGGAATGTATGGTAGGCTCTTACATTAAAAGGCTTGCAATATAATTCACAAGTGTTTGTGTCTTAATTAACATTCATAAACTAAAGAATCCACGACCCACATCCCACTATTATATTGTGTTTCAGAATAATATTGCTAGCTCAGTATTTCTTGTAGTGGAAGTAACTTCTCAAAGAAGAGTGAACAATATCATGCTTCATGACATAAGCATTGTTAATTTTATGTGCCCATGTGTAGGTTTAAATGAAGCTTTATCACAGTTTGGTAATTTCTGCATAATAAAATAATTACCTGGTGTCTAATAGAAATAACATCTTAGCTAGCTTTCCCCCCCCCCCCCCCAAATAGCAACTATTTGACAAACTCCTACAGCATGCTACTTCTACCCAAGGCTACTGTGTTATAAGCCATCCTGATCTGGGTTTTCCATGGTTTCCCTAGATCGCTCCAGGCGAATGCTGGGATGGTTCCTCACAATAGCCCATGGGTGCCACCTGCCATATCCCATATATCCCTTCCAAACCATTACCTTTCCTGGTAGGTGCAATGCACCCTCCGCCAAACACTTTTAGTGAAACACGGAGTAATTGTAATAGTAATAGTAAGCAACCTTTGGTGGGCTGCATGCTCAGAGCTGGCAAATGCAGTGAGGCAGTTATATAGAGTATAAGTAACTTATATATGTGCACTACCAACCGGATATTTTTTGTGGAACATTTTCAAACATTCTCGCTTCGTCTCGTATAGTTTCATTTACTTCCGACAGGTGACAGCACTATACGGAATTGTTAAAATGGCATCTGTAATGGATGTGCATCCCAAACAATGGGCAGAGACTGAGTTTGTTTTGGTGGAAAACCAGCACATCTCAGATATTCATAGGTGCTTGCAGAATGTTTATGGTGATGTGGCAGTGGACATAAGCATGGTGAGTCGTTGGGCAAAGCATGTGTCATCATCGCTGCATGGTCTAGCAGTACTGTCTGATCTCTCGCGTGCAGGCTGGCCTTGCACAGCTGTGACTCCTGAAATGTCGGAGCATGCAAAGACTCTCATTTGAGACGGTCACCATCAAACAGCTCAGTGTTCAACTTGACATCTGTGTTGGTAGTGCTGTCACAATTGTTCATCAGTTGGGATATTCAAAGATTTGTTCCCACTGGTTCCCTCGATGACTACTTGAAGAGCATAAAGAACAAAAGAGAACCATCTGTGGGTAACTGCTTCCTCGTCATGAGGCTGAGGGTGACAAATTCTTGTCAAACATTGTTACAGGCAATGAAACATGGGTTCATCACTTCGAAACTGAAACAAAATGGCAATCAATGGAGTGGTACCACATCCACTCCCCTAAAAAGAAAAAGTTTAAAGCCATACTCTCAGCCGGTAAAGTCATGGCTACAGTTTTCTGGGACGTTGAAGGGGTTATTCTGGACGATGTCCTTCCCCATGGTCAAACAATCAACTCTGATGTGTATTGTGCTACTCTTCGAAAATTGAAGTAACGGCTTCAGCATGTTCATAGGTACAGAAATCAGAACAAAATTCTCCTTCTTCATGAGAACGCAAGACCTCACACAAGTCTTCACACCCGAGAGGAGCTCACAAAACTTCAGTGGACTGTTCTTCCTCATCCACCCTACAGTCCCGATCTCGCACCGTCGGATTTCCATATGTTTGGCCAATGAAGGACGCAATCCATGGGACGCCCTACGCTGATGATGAAGACGTTATTGATGCATTACGACATTGGCTCCGGTATCAACCTGTGGAATGGTACCGTGCAGGCATACAGGCCCTCATTTTAAGGTGGCGTAAAGCCATAGCATTGAATGGAGTTTATGTTGAAAAAGTAGTGTTTTGTAACTAAAAGATAGGGAAACGCTGAATGAAACAACCCCTGTTTCAGAAAAAAAATGTGTTGCATTTCTTATTGAACAACCCTCCTACAATCAGGAGGTAGCTGTCAACAGAGTGCATAGCTGGTTTTTGGCAGTTCTGAGTTTTACAACTGCAAAAGGAATTTATTATAGACTTGTAACAATTTAGAACCATCATTTGTCAGAACCATTTCTTTTATAATGCACTACCCTCCCAAATCAGATTGAATAATCTGATTCCAAGAACTTGTTTTATGCCACAGCAAGAACCCAGATGTCAAAATTTCCATCAAGAATGCAGTCATTGCAAGTATTAAAGCATTAGTAACATCAGTAGGCTTTACATCCAATCAGTAAACTCACAGTGGGCTTCTGAACATGAAATCATTTACCCTCACACACAGATGCCACTAAAATAATAATAATAATAGTAATAATAATAATAAACTGTATGAAATAATTTATATTTATATAAGGTGTTTCAAAAAGAATCATTTGATATCAAGGTAATACAATCATTAACCATTTTCCAAAACATAGTGCACTGTAGCGAAGTTCAAAAGTTGTAAATTATAAAGTGAATATTGAAGTGGGTGGAGAAGTTTAAAGTTTATGAAGTACACTCCTAGCCGATTAACTGATTAGTCTGTATTGGGTAAGCAATTCACAACGTAGGGAAGACCAGTGGTAGCCTAGACAAATCAAGAATGCTATAAATATTCCACAGAAGAGTAACTTTTTTGGTGAGTACAATGGAATACTACTCCATGATATTTGGCATTCAATGCTGAAAGTTTAAAACAATATATGATAACTCTGATGAAGACAGCAGAATATTGGCTAAAAGATTAGTCAATGAAATTAATACCTTACATTACCCAGTTATTTAGAAATAAATTGTTATGTATATAACTTTAAATACTGATGTATGTTGTGAGTCTGAGTATGTATACATGTGATGACCCAACCATGTGTCTCACCTCTTTATATGATCAAGTTTTTGTACCAAAATATTGTACATTACTATGGTATTTATACGTTTGGCACAGCTCTTCTGCCTTTATCAGCTGGAAGTGAAGGATATACTTTCCTTATACTTTTTTACTTTCATTGCCTAAAAACATTTTAAATTCTTATTATTGTAACTGTAATTATTGTTCAACTTAAATATGATAGAGTCAAACAATTTGAAACAAAATCATTTTTGTAACACATTCTAAAATAAGTGTTATAAATAAAGTTAAAAATATTAATAATTATACAAGCCAATTGTTAATTGCACTGTTTGCATAATATCATAAAGCAAAATAACTATATTCTTATAAAATATTACCAGTTTCATCATGTTGAAGTAGGCAACCACTTAATCATTGACTTATGCGCTAAAATATATTGCACAATGTATCAGTAGATTTACAACAAAAACATGGACTCACCACACCAGTAACACCACATAAAGAAAAATTTTCAGAAATTTCACTGTCCAACAGAAAAATAAAAAGAAATGCTTCAACAATAAGGAATAAATAAAACACTCTCTTAAAAAGATATCTGGAATATATGATCTACATGTCCAAGTTTTAAGGTGAACATATACTTCAAATTACATACAGTAAACACCTAAAACAAAATCAAATTTACTAATAGTGAGAATGAGATTTAGGGAACAGTTTTAAGCAATTAGTTCATAGAAAAGATAATATTTGATCACATAATTAAACATGACTATATGAAGAACCAGTAATATCATGTGCAATGCAAAATATCTACATTTGAGTGATTTCTAGACTATAGCTATGTTGCAAAGTCACAGATTCCTGCTCATCCTGCATACAGGAGGGTAAATCAGAAAACCTTTGCCTTATTTTTTATTAGCAGAAATAAGGCACACACAGGTAATTACTAATGTATGTACTATTCAATGTTCCTTACCCTATTTGTTCCTACACCAGACATTTTTTGCATCACAGCCATAAATTTGAGATGCTGCTGTGGTAGAATTCATACAGGTGACTGGAAAATCTGTTGGACTGCTCTCGGCTTCATCATTGCACATGAATCACTGTCCTGCCAGGAACTTTTTCAGAGGACCAAAAACTTAAGCAACGACTAGGGGCGAGTTCTGGACTGTATGGTGGGTGGTCCAGTCTATCCCAGTGAAATTACTGGAGCTTGTCAGTGGTTCTGCATGCCACATATGTTCTCACATTGTTTTGGAGGATAACCGTGTTGTTCACATCAAAAATAGTTTGGCGCTTCCTCCTGCTGGATGCCCGCAGACTTGATAGTGAGGAACAATAGCAGCTGGCATTGATGGATGCACCTAGTGGCACAAAATCCACCAGGAGTAGTCACCGGCATTCCCAGAAGACTGATCAAAGGTGAACGTGGATGTTTCCAGACCAAGCCCTGCTACTTCGTTTCTGGTGTGAAATAAAGTATCCACATTTCATCACCATTAATAATGCAGTCCAGTAAACTGTCATTCACCTTGGCATACTGTTGCAGAAAATTCAGTGAAACAATCTTTCACTTGCCTTGCATCATGTCACCCAACTGCTCAGGCACCCACCGATGTGAAAACATTAGGGTCCCTAAGGACCCATGGACGGTGTCATAAAAACTCCCAAATAAAATGTCAATCTTCCGGAAAATTACCTTTAGTTGCAAACCGCAATCAGCTTTCACCAATGCATCTCCACACAGGAAATGCTGTCATCAGTCAGCCTCCCATGCAAGTCTTCATGGCCTTTTGCAAACTCACAACACCACCACCTTACAATTCTCAAAGGAAGACATTTTCCCGACATATGGGCTTCATTTCAATGGGAATTCATCCCTGGCTCTATAGAAAATGAAACACACATCATTGCTCATACACCATGGACGTGTGTAGCACAACGGCCATCGTTAACAACAGACAGAACCGTGCTGCCAAGCTATTAGCAAATAAGGCAGAGCCATTCCAAGAAAGTTCCACCACTGGCAAAGAAAATATCGACTTCACATTTACAGCGTAGTTTGGTTTAAAAAAAAAAATGCAGTGTCAAAGGCTTTCTGATTTTCCCTTCTCTCAATATGACCAACCATTAATTTGAGTATGCAACGACCTAAATTAAATAATCACAGAGAAGTTTCTTGTGTATAAATTTAGAATAGTTATTTGTGTGAAAGATAAAGTTTTGTATACACTTTTAAGCTGCAGACAAACTTTACGTAATATAAAATTATGAACAGTACCTGGTCCTGAAACATAGTTGCTCCAAATGCCCAGACACAAGCAAATACAAAATAAATCTCGTACCAGTCTCTTGGGCAATCTGCAAAAAATGAACCTGTGGTGAGCAGCTGATTATAGTGTATTTAAAATGAGTAACATTTAGAAAGTAAGGTGTAAACATGGACCACAGAACAAATCAATCATCACTCTACGAATATACGATGATCTCCTTCGAGTATGGTTGTAGACAATACAATGAGAGAATTAGCATATGTGTACTTTGAGGCAGAGAATGATCAATACCTTGTTACTGATGTTATATAATATTAATGAAAAGTTGCTTAAAGACATGTGACTGCAAAGGTGCTATTGTATGTGCACAAAAACAAGTGAATTTAAGCACTTTGAATTTGCTCACAATGTGCAGCTATAAAATATTCATCACCTTTTACATAGTGATTTAACAGCAGCACAGTTAAGCCTATCTAGGAAGGTTGCCTGAAATACAGATGTATTAACCTAATTATTTAGTACCTTACTTAATTCTTTGGAGCACAGTTCAATTAATCTGCTGGAAATACCATCACAACCAGTGAATCCATTATAACTACTGAAGTATTTAAGCATAAAAGATATGATAACTTTTCTTATTTGTTTGGAGTAGTTAAAATTACAGATATAGTGTCAAATATTCGTCAGAACCTTGCTCAATGAAATTCGTACTGTAAGTCACAATTGGTAGTCATGTTATTAGCAATAAGTAAAAAGTTTTGATAAATAATTCAGTGATTAACAAAACTGGATTCTACTGCACTTTGCTTGATATATGCCTTGATGATCTGATTATTTTTTCATGTCTCCTTTTTTACAATATCTCTTAAATTTTTAAGTTTTTTCCAGAGTAATGAGCCTTTTCTTTGTAGTACATTTTTTGAAATTCTTCAACAACCTTATTAAGTATGTCAACATGGAAAAGGAAGGGAAAATACACCCATCACTCACCAAAGTTGAAGGGAGGAGGGCAGCAGCAACACAAAACAACATGCAAACAAAGAAATAACAATATTTTGGGTGAAAATCCCTTTTTCAAGTTAACAGAGAGGTGGCTGGTCTTGCTCAAGACTTGCGTTTGACGCAGCCACTTATAGAATGCAATAGACCATCAGAGGTGGTGCGGGGAGCAACAATAATATAACCACGCGTATAAGAAAGATTAAAGTGGTTGAAAAATTAACAATAGTAATAATAAATAAATAAAAATATAATTGAAAAATATATGAATCTATTATGATGGGTGTATAGGCGTGAGGATGTAAGATATTAACGGAAATTAAGGCCTGGGGAATGTCTAGTCTGCAGGATGGGTTGATATGCCAATTCCCACCTGCGGAGTTCTGATTGAGAGGTAGTGTCTGGAAGTACTCTAATGGCTCTGACTGTGAAGCAGTTATTAAGGTCGCGGGAGTTGTGAGTACTGGCATAGCGAGCAACATGGAGGTCTAGGTTTTGGGAGTAAACTGTTTGTATGTGACCATTCATTCTGATGGATAATGAGTTTGAGGTCAGGCCAATGTAGGAACTTGGACAGTGGAGGCAGGTGAGCTGGTAAATGAGAACAAGTGGCATGACCTATTATGGGCTAGGTTTCTCCAGTAGTAGGGTTGCTACAGGTAATGGTAGGTGGATGCATGTTAAGTATTTTATTAATTATTTTACAGTATAGTATATTTTTACATATAAGTTGCATTTTTTAAATTTCTAAATCTGTTGGGTCAAAGATTTTTGTGCCAGCATTATTATAGAAGCTGTAGAAATGAGAACAACTGATTCATTAGTTGACAGGGGTACTGGTTATCAACTCAGTGTGGCCTGGAATCCGGCTATTAAAATGCTGAAACAGTTTTGCTTTAGTAACGAGTAGAAGAGTGGATGACATCATCGTTCTGTGTTGGTCCACTGTTTCTGTGGCAGTGGGTAAACAAACAGTTAATCATTGACATTTGGTTGAAAATGAGGGTTGAGACAGATGCCTTCGAAACGTCCCACTAGTGTGACATTTTTACATGTCTCGAAGCCCAAGAAGAGTTTATTTATGTTTTTTAATGTTGATTAAAGTTTTCAAAACATGGCATCTGGTGTCCACTTTGTTATATTAATAAAACTGATAACAATTATTTTACTTAGAGATTAATTATTGCTATTTATATCTCATACAATATTAACAGGATTATAATGTTTATCACCAGATGCCATAGACTTTGTAACATAACATATGTCTGAGCCATACAGTAATATCTGTGGCCGGCGCCATCAGTAAATGTGATGTTGACTGGTTGGAGGTGGCGCAGGACAAAGTACTATACGAGCATTGCCGAGCGGAACCCAAGGCGGCCAACTGATACTCGGCGCAGACTTTCACGAAGTTACCCGGTAGGAGCCGAGGACAGCCAATCTGAGAGCAGCCGACGGGAGCTGATTCAAGTGAAACTGAGAGCAGCCGGCGGGAGCCGAGCTGAGGACAGCTGACCCGAGCCAGAGCTGAGAGCAGCCGACGACAGCGGAAAAGCTAAGTGTGGGCTATTTGTTGCTAGCAAGTTGCTGCAAAGCGTCTTTCCCTGTCCGTCCCGTTCCTTTAATATTTTTATTTTTTCGCTGTAATTTCAAGTCAAATATAGGAAGGAAAACCGTGTTGTGTTTTTCTCTCCATTTCCAATTCCTTTGACATTCTAGTGACACTTATGGTATATTGAAAACCCAGACACTGGAATATTTACGCTGTGGAAGTAGTTTGTTTCTAATTTGCATGCATGTAATTCTTTAATATGGTCAGGGTGTTTTGTGAATAGCAGCGTTGTGTTGAATTTACTAGCTGTGAATCGAATGGGGAAAGTAAAGCGACTGAATGATTATCTTCATTGGCTTTCCCGTTGTATTTGTAATAGAGACATGCCAAAAATGGGTGACGAGACGGAGTCAAACCTGGCTGAAATGCTAACTAGGTTTGCTGAAACCTTTAATAATAAATTTGAATCCCTTAATGATAAATTTGATTCTAAATTTGATTCCAAATCTGAAACTTTTGATAATAAATTTGAATCCCTTGATGGTAGAATCAAAGTGATGGGAAAGGATGCAGAGGTTCGTCACGCTAGCTTAGTCGAGGAGCAGAAATTTCACATAACAGAGTTAGGAAGGAAACTTGAAGAGTATAGTGCTATGCGTATCGGGCAGGTGGAGCAGATATCCTCTCAAATTTCCGAGTTAACTGAACAGGTTAAGAGGCCAAATGCAGATGTTATTTTACAAACAGGAAGCGAAGGATTAAGGAAAAGAAAGATTAGGGAAGAAGTTTTTTTGTTTGATACTATATTATGGAATGCTTTAAAGAATGAAGGTGAGACAAATTATAAAGGTGTTATGGCTGTGGAAACAGCCGTTCAAGAATGTCGAGAGGAGTTTGTGGAGGAAAATATACAAGAGGAATTTTTTGAAGTAGCAGATGGAGGTTTTTTTATACCCTTGCAAAGGAGAGGGCTAAATTACAGGAGGATGAGTTTCTAAAAATTGAGGTAGAAGGATTTTTAACTGTAACTACCGGAGAAGTAAAGCTGGATAGAATTAACACAGTATGACAGCCATATGACTTGGACAATAGTGACTTCAGTGAAAGCGGTGGCCGACAGCTGGCGCGTGGCAGCATGTACCGGGGCAGTGTTGGTACCCGGGCCACAACAGATTTGGTCTCCACAACACTAGCGAGCGCGGAGTAACAAGCAGGCGAGTTAGATTATGCACTCAAACGCAATAACTTGGCAGAATCAGTCACTTTCGGTGGCGAGAGATATCAAGGAGTCACTTGTATAGAGAAACCGTCCCAGTTTGTTGCTGAGAAAAATAAAATCGACAGAAAATCAATACAGTGGAAAACTAATGAATGTAGGCGAACAAGTGTTAAATTACCGTATTGTGACCGGATGCAAAAAGAGAATAGGAGTTTTTTATGTGAACGGACCAGTTGGACAAAATACATTTTCGTTAAAAGAAAAAAAAACGGGGGTGGGGGGAGGGGTAATCCTATCCTGTTATTTCCACATTGTTTTTTTTTTTTTTTTCCAATTACCAATCCTTTTTTTTTTTTTTAGAAGAAAATATCTATACCCTAATAAATCCTACTCTTCCTTTACCTGCGAAGGCGCTTACAGTAATATAGCAGCTCGAAGAAGGGTGGTAAAGTGAATATTGTGATGCATGTGACTTGATGCTTTGGAGAATGCAGGTATACAGGTCACTGACCTGAGTGCAGCTTGTGTTTCTCTCGGAAGCTGTGCTTCTGACAGCAAGATCTATCATCTGACAATTTGATACAAATTCTTGTTGTTTTTTATTTGGTGTTCTCTTGTTTTTTTATGTTTTATGCTTTCTGATTTCTCTTGTGTTTGATATTTATTTGATATGTTTCTTGGACTTAATGTGCTAAATGTTGTCAATGAAGGCTGGAAAACCACCAAAGTAGGATTGTATATTAATTAATTTTCTTTGCTTGTCAATTATCACAAGGTATTAGGGAGGGAGTGTGACATAACAGTTTTTTCTGATAATTGATAAACTTTTTTGAAACCAGATCAATTATCACAGCATATTAGCTGGGGAGTGTAACATAACAAACGTCTGAGCCATACAGTAATATCTGTGGCTGGCACTGCCAGTAAATGTGATGTAGTCATTGTATGGGAGTAGTGAGTCTTTGACATCCATCAGGTGAAGGTCTGACGCGGGAACATTTTTCGATCTAATAGTAGAAATTGTGAAAACTTCAGTGAAGTGGATGATGGAGACCTGTAATATGTGGAACTCACTGTTTTAACTGGAATGCTGTGTTTTCAAGTGACTGTAGAGCGTTAAGAGGATGGTAGTGAATGTGGGAGTCTATTTTGTAAGTCAACCTCTCTTATCCCACTAATCTGTGGTTTTCAAAGAAGAAGTCCGTTTCCTTGTTGATATACTGTTTGGTGGTGGTACTTTCCGTTGGTGAGGAGGCAGAGGTTAATGAACTAGAATAAAGCTTTTTGGTAGATATTCACCCTAAACTGTATGACTCTCTCATTTAATAATCCCGACGAAGAACAGTACCTAAACCTGGCGACCACGGCTCAAGTAAACTTTTATGTAATTAATAATTGTTTTTGTTCAATAAGTGACCTTTAATTAAAATCAATAATCACCAGAAGGCTTTCAACTTCCCAGAAATGGCAACACCATCTAAACTCCACAGATAAAAACTAACCTACCAACACATATATTTGATACCAGGCATTCTTCCAGTTTAAACATGCAATAAGATCATTCCAGTAGACAAATCACTTATTACTACTATTTATGGGCCAAAAAATATTTATAGTTTTCAATTTTCATATATTTTATTGGTGTTTTTTACCATATTTTGTTCAAATTTTCTTCAACTTTCAATGATAATATTTCCTTGTAATTATTGATTCAGCATTTTCCCTCTGCTACCACCACTGCACATCATTTCTTTGTTCTCGTGGTTTCCATTCAAAAGGGGAACATCAAAATTATAGTATCTAATCTCCTCACAATGTCTCTCATCTACATGCAAGACTATTAATCATGATTGAATTATTATTTTATGTGTTCATTTTTTTGTGTTAGTCATTGCCCTGCAGCCGTCAAACATGGTAAGTGGTGAGATTACTTCCCGTATCCTTCCTTATGTTCAGTGCATTAAAGCATTTTTCATCTCAATACTATCATTATATAAATGTTTATAAGGAGGACACAACTATTACCCTATAAGCTTAAGATTAGTCATATCAGTCTGATAATCACAATTTGTTGTTTTTGCCATTTACTGGTGGTAAAAGACTGAATTAGTATTTATGTAATATTTTGATTCTGAGAATACACCAGATTGACATTTTGCCAATACCTGGGGACATTTTAAATTTTACATCAAGGTAATTTAATAAATACTGTAATTCTAATGATAACACATAGTACTAAGATCTCTTGGGCCGAATGCGAGAGAGATCTTCAAGCATCAGATTCATCGGGAAAACCAACGATTACACAACATTAAGATTTGGGGATGTCTAAGGCGAACAATATTTTTTTGTGCGTTTTCATTCACAATACATTATTTTTGAAAAACTGAAATTACAGTTTGATATGTTACACTGGAGCCTTTTTCTTAAACAAGTTATTTTTTTTAACAAAAAAAAAAAAAAAAAAAAAAAATGCTTGAAAAATGTAGGTGATTATTGAATTCAGATCTAATACTTTCTGCTAAATTTTTGCTAAGAAACGTTTCCTCCATAGAACAAAAACAGTTTTGATGTACCTGGTGGTGTGTTGGTAGGAGTGAGTAAACACTCAAGTAAATGACATAGCATTTGAATTTGTGAGATCTCGGCTACTGGAGTTATCTTCTTAAAACGAGTTCGAAGGCATTCCAGACATGGTGGAATGTATTTGTCAAACAGTGCTACAAGGTTTGATTTTTCATATGTTGATGTCCGTGTCTCCACCCAACTTGTTACATACCTGGAAGATAGTATTTTTGAAAAACATGTAATGTTACTCCTTACAACATTATAATGCAAATATAAATGTTATCTGTTCTATATATACATTGTATTAGACATTCAATTAGTTAAATTGATGCAGTCAATAATGTTATTAAATACGATTTAATTAAAATGTAATCTGTGACTATTTGATTTTTCACTGCTTCAGCATTACTCTTCAGCAAGATTTACAGGGAAATTTAAAACCATTCCAACATGCTATGGATGATACACAAGTTACTAGATATGCAATAAGTGGAAGTTTAAAAGTTTTTTAACCTTTCATTTCTCCCTTCGAAAGGTTGAGAGAACAGATGTAACATCTGATGAAAGCTGGGTGAATAGGGTATTTGAATTGAACTAAATTAACATAAGCCAGTTGATTTCCCTAGTCATCTATTTAACCTTTTTTTATTTTTTTTATTTTCTTTTATAAATAACATAAGAATAACTTGTTACAATTCTCGAAGTTAAGTAAAATCATTAACAAACTATCCATTGATGCAGTATGAACTGTACTGAACTATGATAGCTTCCACAGTATGAATCAAGGAAAATAAAAATAAAAAATAGGGTTCCATCAATATGAATGATTGAAATGTAATACATAACAGATTCCTTTGTCATGCAAGACACCTTTTCTGAAAGACTGCAGTTGTAGATTGAATCTGGATTTATAGCTAAATATTGCCTTCACGTGTTTTTAATGACAAACAGTAAATTTCAACTTGCTCCAACCTCACTGAAATGTTTACATCTTGCAGTCCCTATTTTTCTGATCATTTTGTTCCATTATGACACATGTCCTAATTTTGCTTCATTGAAAAGTTATTAAATTATAAACTGTAAACATATAAAATCTCAAACAGCTCTTAAAATTTTTATTCCCATCTGATATGAAGTTACTTCTTAAAATTTTCCTCATCTTTTGAAATGTTACACTACTCAGAACTTTGTAATTTGGGGGAAATTCAAGTTAAACTGAAACTGCACAGCACTTTCATAATTTCCAAAATGCTTTAAAATTTATTTCTCCAAAACTACTGTTCTTCTTGAAATGGAATAAACACTATGTTTCTTAGAAAAAAGTCCCCTATATCTTAGCATCTTTTTTGAATCCCTAAAGTGATTTGTTTTTCATTTTCTATTCATATGTGGTAATGTGATCTTTGTTACTCAAACCAAGAAATTCTCACAATGTAGCTATGACAGTTAAAACTCTAAATTTACTTTTATTCCTCAATTTTAAAGTAATTGCAAAACTAAACTCATATTGATAATCAGCAAATTTTTCCCTTTAATGTGAGTAAAATTACAATAATGTACGTTCATTTTTCCCCCCAACTCTCGTATCTATTTTTACCTGAAATCCTATTTATAGTCTACTAAGGCATCTATCTTTACATATAAGTTACATTTTTTAATTTATAAATCTGTTGACATATAAAACTTTACAATATGTTCAAAACTGAGTGATCTTTCTTCGTTTGAGTGATTATATACCAAAACACCCCATTCAGTGTAACCCTAATATATTTTCAAATATCTCTTTTAATAAAATTTTCAGACTATTTATGTTATACCACAAATTGATTATTATTTTCTACTGTATCTTTTAACATTAATTCAGAATGAGGACTTCATTAAAATGGTTTCGACTTTATGAAATTTTGTTTTCTGACGATGTTTTTCATGTTTGTCTTCCTAGAGTGCTTTACAACCAATAAAGTCATTATATAAATGCTTAACTACATGGCTTCTATGATGTAAGTTTCTCTGTAAACTGTTTTGTAGATATTATTGAAGATATAATAACTATATGACAAATTTTTTATAGAAAAATTTAGCTCTACTAATTACTATTTATGAGTGCAATGGCTGTTACTACATTACCCTGTTCCAACTAATCACATTTCTCCTTCAGTTTATCTGGTGAATTAGTGATTGAGAAACAGCTTGTCAATAAACTCATCATAAGAGGTTGAAGAAACAGTTAGTGATACAAGAATCACTTTATTCCTTTGGTTATAAAGGAAAGATATAGATTTACTGTAGATTAGGCAATTTCCCCATATACTTGTCACCACATTGATACAAGAGATTAGAAGACATATTGCAGAAATAATCCTATGTGTGTAATACGATTGTTCAGATGTATTACATGATGAGAAGCAATTGCATTAGTTCATGCTCTCTCTCTTTTGATTTTTTTGCTTTTACCTTTACTATTTGTCGATGTTGAAGTATATAGAGCTAGGAGAATGAATGTTTTAGTTGACCCCTCTCTTTGCATTCATTTCCACAGGTAAAGTAGAAAATAACAATCTGTTTGCAGTATGATATTCATAAGCCAGAAATTTTATTTAAAGAGTCATCACAAATTTCATGATGGTTGTACCATGTAGGGGGTATTGAGGGGAAAATCTGTCAAATAAAGAAAGATCACTTAATTTTAAAGATATTTCAAAGGTTTTTATATCAATAGATTTGTAATGAGAAGCTATAAATTATAGGCAAAAAGAGACCCTGGAAGGGAAGACAGAGATAGGTCTTTTCTTTTTTAGATAAATATAGATACAACATTTTGGAAAAAAATTGTGATACGGGTAAAAAATACATTCAAAACAAAGGAAAAATTTCACAGAATACGAACATGACTTTCTTTTATTGATTACTTCAAGATTTAAGGAGTAAAAGTTGATTTGTAATTTTCTAAAATGCAGTTTCATTGTAGCATGATGTAATGAGAAAACATGCATTGGGGTTCTGCAACATTTGCATTAACTTGATCATATTGCCCATATAACTGATACCTTTTCTTGAAGATGCTATAGTTCTTTAAACCGGCCGCCAAACTATTATTTTACCCTGTAATAGCTAACAGGTCATACATCAATGAAACAAAGTCACTGTACTTACGAAATTGAAATATATTCTCAAAGTTTGCTGAAGTTAACACTAGTATCAGATTACACTATTGAAAACATTTAACGCAATATCGAACTTTGAAATCACATATGAAGATGCAGATTATCCTCCAAGGCACAACACTGTAAGGAAGAATCCACTCTGACAAACATATTTATATTTTCACCCCAAACTTCAGACGGAACGTCAGTGATAGTGTTAACCAATGTTACTATTGACTTTTATACATATTATAACAAAAGTTCTTGACATAGGATTTCAAAAATGAAGTTCTTCTCTTCTCAAGCCAGTATTAGAGCCCGCAAACTATTTCCAAGCCAAGATAAGTAAACTGTTGGTAGTTACATTTTGAAATTTAACCTCGCAGGGCAACACGTACTGATGCTTCAAAACTGCCTGCTTAAAATCTGTTCCCTACTGTCCATGCCAGTTGGCTTTTTATAGCAATGGCTAATCAATTGCTGAATTGTCATGGAAACAACATTATATTCCCGAGGGGAAACACTTCTTTGGTGAAGTACCAAAATCACCCATTCCTGTGGAATACTAAATTTACTCGAATTTTAATATGTTATGGTCTAATTAATCTTTTAGGTCATGGCACATTTTCTCGTAATTATTCTCGTTTAAGAGCTATTGATTTCTAAATGTCACACATGGTGATGCCATCACATGTCGACACTAAAACCCATTTTTCTCCCTTTAATTATGGAATTACTGCTAAACTGTTTAATTATTGTTATTAAATAAATTTTTCTCTCTCATTCAAACCTACTTTTATCTTCCTAGCTCTTTTATCTAAAAACTTCAAATTATTTTTTCAATACCGCTTTAAATAAATTTTAAAAACATACAAAAACCACCTTAAAATGATTGTCATTCTCTGTTTCCTTAGTGGAAATGAATGCAACAAAATTCATTATGACTGAAAAACAACCTTATTTGAATCTTATGTCTTACAAAAATGGTTTAGAATCAATTTAAGAAGTGATTTCCTGTTAAGAAAATTTTTATAAAACTTCTTTACTATACAACTATATGAAATTTGTCCCCTTCAAAATGGTTTTAGTAAGATAATGGACAAATAACAAGGTTATGTTCTGAGAGAAAAAGTGCTTTACTATTGAAAATGATTATAAAAGACATTTGCCATATGCATGATAAGTAGTAGGCCTCTTGCTGAATGGTTTAGGTAATATAATAGTTATACAACATGGCAAACTCTACAACATCCTGCAGTTCCTCAAACCTATTACAAGACACTCAGAAAACGGTAATTTACTTAATCCTTAGATTAATACTATTCTGCCTGTGGATCACCTGAATCATCTTTGCAGACCACAGGTTGAGAAACACTGTCTTGGGGAATGTAGCTGAATTTGACAAAAAATGGTGGTAGCTGCTGCTGTGCTCTACCAACAGTGTTCCTAGCTTTTTTTCGAGTTCTACGATGTTCAAGCGGCCACGTGTCTGCTCACTGCCTGGGGCAGCTTGAGTCAAAACAAACTTGTCACCAAAGGGCCCTAGCAAAGCGCCCCCCCCCCCACCCCACCCTTGACTATTACTGCAAAAATGCTAGAGTGCATGCATGATTAGTGAAAACTCAAAGCTGTTTCCACAACAGCGAAATAGTTCACTGGTATGGCCAACAGATGGTGTTCAATAGTTTCCCACGCTTTCATAAGTAATAGTATATTAGAGAATGTCACTTTTATAACTATTTATTTTCCTTGATTCGTTGGTGGTGACATGTCTCAGTGTCACTATGTCTACAGCCGCCGCTGCTTCCACCATTAAGGAAATCAACAGTATACTCATATAACAAGGTAATTTTGTCTACTTGCGTCTTCCTGCATGTGAATGGAGTTCAGCATGACTTCTGCTGTTTCTCTTAATATTTAATATATTAATCGATAACCTGATGTGACATTTTTTATATCCAGCTGGAATCTCTGCAAATGTTCCATCATAAACTGATCTTCCTGCATTTATAGCAAATGTCTTAGACCAGAGTGCGATCAGCTAGAATTTTTCTTTTCTCATTTCACCTCTTCAAGTAAATGGTCATTTGAGTTAGAGAGTATTAGGGCCCAGAATTCGGCAATGGCCTTTTGAAGTAGCTATCCCACTTTATTCCTGCTGAGGTTTAGGAAATTACTGAATTTGGATGACTGGACTGGTTTTGAATTCCTATTCCTCCCTAATGCCAGACATAGGCCTTACCTCACATCGACGGCTTCAGTCAGCAAGAAATAATGCACGACACAAAACAGAAGATCAATTGATAGAAGCTATAGATGTTTTCATATTTGAAATGTTTGAGATGGTTATTACTATAAGAACTGTTATTAAGAATAGAAATAACAGTAGAAGAGATATTAGGTTAAGATCATTCTGGATTCAGGATAAACCAGGTACAAGAGAAGCAATTCTAGCTTTAAGGTTAATACTTCAAGAACGGATCAAGAAAAATAAAGATACTTTTATGGCATTTATTGATTTAGAAACAGCTTTTAATAGAGTTAAGTGGGACAAAATATTCAACATTTTGAAGAAGTCAGATGAAAAATATCAAAATACAATAATAATTTGTAATCTGTATACAAACCGAATGCCTAAAATAAAAGTAGAGAGTCATGAGAGATGTGTATCAGTTAAAAAGAGTGTGAGACAAGGTTGTAGTCTATCTCTATTAATATTCAGTATGTATGTTGTCAGGGGCCTAGCATCCTCCCTATAACCCCTAAACTTACTTTCAGTTAAGAAAAGTTGAAGTCGCAGCATTATTTTCAGGTGTAAAAGAGTAGAAAGATGTTTTAGTTTGGGTTTTCCATAGGCAGGTAGCTTCAGGCAGTAGCCACAGTCATTTATTCAAGTGGGACCGCGTAAGTTAGTTTAACCAAGAAATCATTTCCGATTAGAATTTGTTAACTATATTAGGGGAAAATTCAAGCATACACTGGTGATCTTAGATTTGAAATCGCAAGTTCTGCAAGAGAAGTTACTTAATTTAGAAATTATATGAAAATATCGGCCATTTATAAGCAAGACTGTTAAAGACCACTGAGTTGGTTTCGCGCCAAAGAACCACAGTGCTTCGAGGAGAGAAAATAGTTCCGGGGTCACATCAAATAAATCTATATGAACAAGTTATATAAAGGGGTGGATATTTTGGTAAGTTGATGGCAAGGGAAGTATCTAAGATTTTATACCAAAGGAAAGCTATCTAGGTGACGCAAAAAGAATTTTAGATTATGAGATTTGATTGGCGCGTAGTGATCTGAATGTCGCTAGGAGGCTATTTAAGACAGCGCGCGTGCTACACATGGTCTATTTGTCGGTCGTCTATCGTCGTGGTTGGTCTAGTGTGGGAGGCACATGGGTGTTGGGTAGCAGTTATCATGTTAGAAGCAACGTGGAAATATTTTAGGGACCAAGTGATGATGCTGCATGTCTGAACTTTGCAATCTATTTTTCGGTGATGAAGTCTGATTGCCTTTAAGGTGTACACGCTCTGGTACTCGGGAATTGTATATATATATTAATTACTTTGAACAATATACTGTGTGAACTTTTTAAATGACGATTCTTTATTTGTAGTCTGCTCCTCCCAGTGTGAACTGTTCATATATTAGTGTTTTAAACCCTTACTGCTTGGGGTAATTCGAGTAGTTGGCGACTGTGTTAAACCCCGAGGCCAGAGTAAACGGTCAAAATCAGTAAAGCTTGGTGCTGTGAAGAGTTGGTCCCCCAGGCAAGCAAGTTTCTGACATGGCAACGCGGTCGACCCTGTTGAATTAATTTTCGACAAGGCGTGCAGTTTTCATCACGACGACGAGAGCAGATCGGCCCATTCCATTCTCCTTGGGGACGGCAGCTGCGGCAACGATGCTACCGACAACGTGGAGGCTTTCCGGCGTCCTATACCAGACCACACGACAACAAGCTTCTACGACACACCATGCCGACATCAGAAAAACAAGATAAGTATAATTCAAACCACTCCGACGGCACGTTTGCGTGCTTTCCAAGAACTTGCACCTGAATATTCATATCGGGCCGTTCCAACTGGAATTTGCCGGGACATTCTGTTCTTTAATATTTCGTTTTTTTTTCTTCCACCAGTTGCGACGAAATATTTGCAATAACTCTTCCACCAATAGTTGAACCAGATGTTACTTTTCATTTGTAGATTCCGTAATCACAACGGGAACGTTTTTATTATGTCCACCTTTGAGTGATTATTTCTTTGTGCTATGCCCGATTACACCCAATTATAGCGGGTTTTCTATTCTTTGCCACTCGACGGAGTTATTCCTTTTCAAGAATTTACGACGATTCAGTGCCTTCCTGTGAAGGGGATATTTTCTACAAGAAGTGAAACATTTTGGATTTGTGTGGTTTTTTTTTTCCAGGTTTTATTTGTTTTATGTTCATATGCAGTCTTTATCGATTTTGTCTACACCGAGTGAAATTGCTATTGTGTTTTTATATTGCTGTTGGTCCGGCCATTCTGTGAACAGCTGACAGGCCTACCAACCTATTCCTATATTGGCGATTTGGGAGAAACTGAGCTCACAGTTTACTTTGTGTTGGCTATCTTGTTTTGTTTCACGGGGCGAGCCAAAAGTTGTTTATTCATAATTTTTAATTTTATCTCATCAGCATAAAATTCTGCTTTTCAATATGGAGCCAAAATTGCTTGCTTCAGATAATTCAGATGCAACTCTCAATACTACCATACATATTTCTGAGTCTGTAGCGGATGAAGCCAGGGGGGTATCGACTCCTACAGTTGACCTAGTCCCCATTAATGGTGATGAAATTACAGGATCCAGGAATGGGGGAGTATCGTCAGACTCGGGTAGTGATTTCGAGGGATTTTTAGAAGCACAACAGAGAGCCAAGGATGTACTACCTGACACGCATGTACTACCTGGCACATCCCAATTAGCAATTCTGAATATTTTATCTGCTTTAACTAAACAAATCGAAAACCAAAACCAGAAATTTGATGGCGTGGGATCAGCGATCACTTTACAATTCGAATCGCAATCCACTATTTTGAATAACAAATTTCAAGAACAAGCCATTGAAATTCAACAGATCTCGTCAAGGGTAGATAGTACATTGCAAACACACTCGGAACAGTTAATCAGAAACTCGCACAACATCTTGAAAAGGTGAACATTACCTTAGAAGAACAGAAAAACACGATTAGAAAAGAGGTCACTGTAACTATTCAGAATGCTGGGGAAGTCTGGAAAGAAAATGTTTTGCAGTCAGTTAATTACTCTATTCAGGAGATGTCTAACAATTTAAGTAAACAAATTCAGGATACTTCTATCTCTCTTGCCTCTGACATTTCAAATATAGACCAGAAGTTACAAACTTTTAGGGAGAACTGTCAGCAATCAACTAGTAAACTCCAACAAACTTTCGATAATTTTCAAGTTGATGTTATCAGAAAATTTGAAACTACATCGGAGATTATACAAACCCTGAACAATGAAATCAAACAAGTAGATAGCAAGGCTGGCAAAGCTATTCAGGCACTAAATACCAATGTGAACACACTCAATGATAATATCACTAATGTGCATAGTAAACTTACGGATTTGCAGACTAGTAACAATACGTGTTTAGGAAAAATTACTGACCTTGAACAATCTGCAAACCAAACAGCTGGTAAAGTTAAAGAGTTCCAACACAATATGCTTCACACAAATGATAGGTGTTCCTCTGTAGAGTCAAAGGTTGAGTCTATTTCACATATACAACAAAACACTTCTCAGAATATTGCACACTTGCAAAACCAGGTGGAAACCGTGCAAAGTGATATACAAGGTTGTCAACAAAAAGTGGAACAGTTAGTTATGAAAGGCATTCAAGCTTCTGATATTAGATTACCTGACTTATCTTTGATGAACTACCCTAAAATTGAAGTCCAAAAATTTGCTGAACACGGCTCAGTTCACCCTGTTACCTTTATTCAGAGTTTTGAGGCATACCGTTCTTTTGATTATCTCCCTGATAAAGAAAAGATTGAGTTGATCTTCCAACATTTGCAGTATTCCAGTAGGACATGGGGAGTCTTACACAAAGACAAGTGTGACACCTATGATCAGTTTAAAAAAGTTTTCTTGGATAGGTTTTGGTCTTCCAATATCCAGTATAATGTTAAGAGAAGCATTTGCAATGGTCCTCCATATAATCCCAATGGAAAGAAAACAATGACTGAATTTTTTCTGCAGGAAGTTGCTAAAGCATGTCATTTCACAGTGCCCATTCCTGAAGAGGATCTTGTTCGGCATATTTTGTGGAGATTGCCAACTAATGTTCAACAACCTTTTGCCCTCTTGCGAATTAATTCTATAGAATCAGCTGAGCAGACCTTAACTGATTTGGACATGCAACTTGCAAATCGCCAAGAGCATCCCAATTCTAATAGGAACCCATTTCAGAACAACCAACATAATAATAATAATACTGGGAATCAAAGGAATAACAATACCCCAAATACTCCAACTGAAAATCATGGGAAATCTACTCAGAATCAGCACCAACAATTTAATCATTCGGAAGGGACCTATTATCACAACTCTAATTCCAATAGAGGGGGCTCTGGTATTCGAGGTTTAGGAAGAGGTAGAGGCAGGGGAGGTAGAGCAAGCACTCCACCACTCCCCACACAGCAGTCTCAATATCAGGATAATGATGTTTTTGAAACCATTGATATACATAGTAACCCTCCACCTCAACAAACAAAAAATTAATTTCTGCCAATGTTAAGGTCCGAACAGAGGCTACTTGTGAACAAGGACCATCTCAGACTCGACAACTAAATACGTTGTTTCATGATATAAGAGAGGATTTACTAGAGGAAGAAACAGAAGAAATCGAACAGCTGGTACAGGTTCCCATCATAACAGTTACTGTCAAAGCAAAAGCATTGGATATTCTCTTGGATACGGGAGCAGAATTATCTTGCATCTCGGAGACTTTGTACAATAACCTGAATGATATTTCATTTGTTCCATATTATGATGTGCCTCATATGTCTGCACTCACAGCAACTGGTCGAAAAAGTAAACTAATTAAGATCCAAGCATTATTAGAATGTGAAATTCAGGATATTAACTTTGATTTTCATGTTTATGTTGTCCCTGATCTCCAACCCGATGCAATTTTTGGTATCGATTGGTTGTGTGATGTCAAAGCCAATTTAGATTGTGCTCATGGCATTCTACACTGTTCTATTGACCAACATGAGTTGTCAATTAAGCTAAAGAAAGGATGGAAGGATACAAGGGTACCTTCAGTAAAAGTTTTCAGGAAGAATGTCCAACTTTGTAGCAGTAAAGAACCTTCATTTTGTAATAAGTTAGTTCAATTCTGGGTGGCAAAATTAAATATACAGGGTAGTGACAAGGTATTAGATAATGTTCTTCAGAGTGTAGAACCACAATATAAAGGAAAACTTTCACACCTGTTAGAAGAATTCAATGATGTTTTTAAGGACCAACCCGGATTGATTCATAACTATCAATGTCACTTAAAGGTTTCTTGTGCTACTCCATTCTTCATTAAACCCTACCCCATCCCTATTGCTAAAAGACAGATGGTAGAAGACGAGATCAATAGGATGCTTGAGTGGGGAGTAATAGAGAGGTCTAACAGCCCCTACAATAACCCACTAGTTGTTGTCATAAAAGCCGACCAGACAGTACGCTTGGTACTAGATGCACGAGTTCTTAATAAAGTACTCTTCAAAACCCTATAAATGTGCTTTGGATTTTTCGAGTGTTGGGAATTCTGAACAATAGAAGCCTCAGGGACACGTAACTGGCGTGCGTGGGTGGCTTCCACGAGGTCCCAGCTGAGATTGCCTTTGTTTATCCTAGTCTTGGGGGTAATCTCCTCTAACATCTATTCTATCAGCTCCTCTCTGCTAAACCCTTCCTTTCGACAATGTGGCAACACATTCTGTCTTTTCACCTTTTCCAATTCTTTTTTTTCTCCACATATGATGTGACATTGGGACAAATTTCCTCATGTCCCAATTATATAACAAATAGGGGGTTACGGTTATTATTCTAGTCCAGTGCTGTAGAGCATAGACTCAGCCTGCGATTCAAAACAACCCACCTTAATTTGAAAATTTTTTTTAGATGCACCATAGTTAACGGACATGTAAGCTCCTTTTGAGCATAACCGGCGAAATGCGGTATGACTCTTTAAAGTTAAGCTACGTTTTACCCGGCTAGGTGACATACATATGACCTCTTCGATACCATACACTGTGGATACATATTACACAAATGGAACTTTTAGGGTGATTATCCTCTATACTTCAACACATGGCTCTACAAGTTAGTGGTTTACGATGGCAACACAGCTGTTTTGAAGATCTATACAAGAAGTGATAGGTTATACAAGTCATTCATTATACGTACTTAACATATTTTTTTTTTTTTGACCAGTATACTGGCCTCACACAATTGCATTGTGATATGATAAAAAGGGTTTTTTTTTATTAGTATTGTGTTTAACATCAGTATACTGATGCATTAGAAACTTTCGTTTCACTCCACCCTACTACTTAAACATAGGATATATATTTTGTTGTAGAACTCTGAGTTGAACCTTGGCTTCCATCTGAAGAATGTTAAGAGTAATGGCTCTTGAACTTTTAGTACATGTTTTTAAATCCTTTTTTTTTTATGATAACCTATACTTTGTCAGAATATTTTGATTTTGTATTAGTAATAATATTGGTAATTTTGCAACTTTGTATTGATTTGACACCTTCAGTGTAGTTTTAATTTTGGGTGAAGAATCATAAATCAGCTGATTGTAAATAATTTTGTTTAAGAAAATTTTCCATAATTACTTTGTCAATATTGGACATTTATTGTATTTAACCCAAGAATCTCGAAGTGATTATTATTCACATTGTTTATTTTTTTTCTTTCTTTCTTTTCAATTTCAATATTTAACATTGTTATATTTTGCACTGGTAAAGTCATTTCTACTATGTGTAGAGTGTAATTAGATGTGCTGATAAGATATTGATACTGGCTTGTATTCGACAGGTTGCCCACCAGAGCATCTGCTGACTTCTTGCTGTGCAGGATCAGAGATTACAGGACTTTCGCTCTGAACTCGGGCAACAGAGGCATTTTTGTATTTAGTTTAGCCTCAACAGGTGTCGACCCATGCCAGGACTAGGTGAAATTTTCCCTTTTTAGTGTTTAACAGGACTAAGGTCGAGTTATCCCTTTTAAAGTGTTTTACAATCTTCGGATGCATAATCTATATAATTAGTGGAAAAGTGGTTTGAAAGATGGACACTATAAAAGTGACAAACATCTATTTCAACAATACATTTCTCTTGTGTCATTTGATAATGATTTTGATATTTGTGAAAGACTAAAACAATGTACAAATGTTACACATACTAAGCATATTATGGCAATTTTCTCTATTTTTCATATTTTATACTATTTCTACACATTTTGTAACTTTTGCATTTTGTTCTATGTACATTTTACATACTTTTATTGAATTTTGGGCAGGTTTCTTGTATTGTTTCTATTATAAAATTTGTACCTAAGGTAAAGTGAACCGGTACCAGAGAGTTAATAATTATTTTGCAATTTGACATTTTTACATTAATATTTTCAAGTTTTCATTATTACAAGTAATTATAAATTCAAATATTGTGTGAACTCCATGTTTGGTGGCATGAGTGAATGTTTGAAAAGTTGTATAATGATGGTGTGAGTGAAGTCACAAACGGACCAAATTCCACGAGGGGGAATAGTTTTCTATCCATTTTCTGAGAAAATCTTGCCTCGTTCCTTTCTTTCTAAAGAAGAGTCGCGATTTTACAGGGGCGTGTCAGGGGCCTAGCATCCTCCATATAACCCCTAAACTTACTTTCAGTTAAGAAAAGTTGAAGTCGCAGCATTATTTTCAGGTGTAAAAGAGTAGAAAGATGTTTTAGTTTGGGTTTTCCATAGGCAGGTAGCTTCAGGCAGTAGCCACAGTCATTTATTCAAGTGGGACCGCGTAAGTTAGTTTAACCAAGAAATCATTTCCGATTAGAATTTGTTTAACTATATTAGGGGAAAATTCAAGCATACACTGGTGATCTTAGATTTGAAATCGCAGTTCTGCAAGAGAAGTTACTTAATTTCGAAATTATATGAAAATATCGGCCATTTATAAGCAAGACTGTTAAAGACCATGAGTTAGTTTCGCGCCAAAGAACCACGTGCTTCGAGGAGAGAAAATAGTTCCGGGGTCACATCAAATAAATTTATATGAAAAGTTATAAAGGGGTGGATATTTTGGTAAGTTGATGGCAAGGGAAGTATCTAAGATTTTATACCAAAGGAAAGCTAGCTAGGTGACGCAAAAAGAATTTTAGATTATGAGATTTGATTGGCGCGTAGTGATCTGAATGTCGCTAGGAGGCTATTTAAGACAGCGCGCGTCCTACACATGGTCTATTGCCAGTCGTCTATCGTCGTGGTTGGTCTAGTGGGGAGGCACATGGGTGTTGGGCGGCAGTTATCATGTTAGAAGCAACGTGGAATTATTTTAAGGACCAAGTGATGATGCTGCATGTCTGAACTTTGCAATCTATTTTTCGGTGATGAAGTCGGATTGCCTTAAGGTGTACCATGCTCTGGTACTCGGGAATTGTATATATATATTGATTATTTTGAACAATATACTGTGAACTTTTATCTTAAATGACGATTCTTTATTTGTAGTCTGCTCCTCCCAGTGTTTTATATAGGAGTGTTTTAAACCTTTACTGCTTGGGGTAATTCGAGTAGTTGGCGACTGTGTTAAACCCCGAGGCCAGAGTAAACGGTCAAAGATCAGTAAAGCTTGGTGCTGTGAAGAGTTGGTCCCCCAGGCATGCAAGTTTCTGACAATGTACAGGAAGCGATAAAGGAAGTTAAAGAAAAATTTGAATGTGGCTTAAGAGTTCAAGGAGAAAAAAATCAGTGTCTCTCAATTTGCTGATGACATAGTCCTTTTAGCAGTACAGACTGAGAAGGAGTTACTGAATATCATAAATAAAATACTAAAGGAACATTTAGGACTAAATATCAATCTTAACAGGTAACTGGAATGAGGTGACGTAGATGGAGACGTATATCTGCATTTTAATTCCAAGAACAAAGAAAGAGCAGTAATACTGTGGCCTCATATTCAGGAGGACACGGATTCAAATTCTCGTCCAGCCATGCAGATTTGGGTTGTCAATGGTTTCTCCAATTCACTCTATGAAAAAACAGGAATGGTTCATTCAAAATTTCACAGCCGAACTCCATTTATATTAAAAGGAGAAATCTTTGAGTATATGAAGTTAAACTGTGTGAAATACTGTATAAATAAAGGCTGCAACAATGGCTTGATACAAGACAGGACATAGGATATATGTGGTGACCAAGGGGATTTTTTGATAAAGTATTCAAGCCGCTACAGTTTCTTAAAACTCCAGTCAAAGCAGGTCAGTTGCAACAGCAAGAGAAAAAAGTTCAGACATTGGAATGTGGCAATGTAGGAGCCAATGCCCAGGAGAGCAGGTCAGGAGTCAGCAAGAATGCATTGAACAATGACATCATTTGGCAAAGGATGGGAGGGTCAAGGAGGCAGCTATTGGTCATAAAGCCTCCCTACCACTGAAGGATGGTGGGAGACTGCAGATCAAAACCAGGGTGCATGGAGGAGAGAGCAGCGCTTGTTGGTAAGTTGATCGGTAGCTCGTGGCTCTTGTTTTAGGTCAATGGGGAGATGAGCCATGGCATGTTCGAGGTGGACAGTTAGCCGCAGACAACAACAGCAGGAAGCAATGATAGAAGCAGCTTGAAGCATACAAAATCATCTTTATACCCAACAGGTGGGATGAAACCATTTGGGAGGATATCAGACATTAGAAGCAAGTAATAATTGTCTTAACCATTTAAGGGCTCAAGGGTGGAGTGTTATCTGTTTATAAAGTAATGTGTAAATAAATGTAAATGTGTATATACCTTGCTGGAGTATCTTTTATGAAAACTACCACGTGACTTAGGGTCTTTAATGTGCCACTTGGGAAGTGGCAGCTCGAAAGCAAAAAGATTCACCAGTCCATCACAGTATATGGGATTTTTCTTGATGTTAGATGTAGGGTTGGCCAACTCGATAAAACGTTGGGTGCGAGGGTATTTATACTCCAGTAAGAGCCAATTAATGGCATTAAAGTAAGAAGAATTGTGAGACAGAAAATACCTTTCAGTTAAACAGTGTTACAGAGCTCTGCAAAGGAGTCCGCACAGCAGTAAGCAGTACTGGCAAGCGGAGTCAGCACAACATGTGCAGCATCAGGGACAGCAGCAAAAGGTCGCGGGTCAGCATTTCGGCAACTCAGCAAAAGAGTGAGTAAGCAGGCTTAGCACAGCCATGCCAAACAGTGCAGGTAGCAGTGAATCAGCCAAAAGAGAGTAACCGCAAGAGAGCTAAGCAGAAGCTTTATAACTAATTCCAAACACTTTTTGTGGCGGAAAAGGAGAAGTAGATGAGTTTCTTGATAACTTCAATTCAGCATTCTTATTGATGATGGAGAACACGAGATTTTGTTGAAGTTTGTCAAGTCACATATCAGAGGTCAAACCAGACAATGTATTCTCGTACAAGAAAAGTGAAATAGTGGGAAAATGTCTGAGTGATATTAGTGGAGAATTATCGTGCTAAATGTACAGTGGATCATTATGCTATCAGTATGTCTGGAAGTCAACAGCGGGTCAGTTAAATGGTAGCAGATTAAGAAGACATTCTACACGAATTTCAAGAAGCAATGAAGAGAGATTTAAAAATAAGTGAGTTAACAGGAGCATTCAAGTTAATTCATAATTTGAGTCATGCTGTGTTCACGTAGGGTCTGGTAGACAAGAAGATTGTTGCAGTGCTAAGAGCACGAGGAATAGATTTACCATTGTTGGAGATCGTTGAAATTGCACTTTCAGAAGAAATTGTAATCCTGTCAGGCAGAGAGAAATGGCAATACCAAGGAAACAATCGCAAGCAGCATATAGAATTAAATATAGGAAAAAGTGAAGCCTGGAATTCTAAAAATGCAAGGACAGTGGAAGTTTGCCAGTTATGTGGAAAAGAGGTCACAATATGAGGCAGTGTGCAAGAGCGTCAGTCAGAGGGGAAGTAGCACACACAGTGAAAGTGTGCTGTCAGCTATGCAATCAGGGTGGCCACGAAACGAGGCAAAGCCAGAGTGACGTACACTTGAGAGAGTTCACTGCACAAGCAAGTAAACAAGCCGAAGATAGATGTTCCGAAGAGGAGCGCAAAGAAGCTATAGCAGAGTTGAGATAACAGAGAAAAGGGACAGGAAAGCTAAATGCTGTTATTGAGAATGAATTTAAGGGCTAACTGCAGAAGAGACACAAATCTGAAGAAGCCAATGTCTTAGTGAAAGAAGTAATTTGTCGAGTCATAAGGGACCATGCCGTGATTAAATTGCGATGAAATGCAGTAAATGTTACAAATGGGCACATCATCCACAAGGTTTCAATGCATGTCGATGGATGGCACAGAAGAATATGAAGGAGTCAGAAAATTAAGTCAGAACAGAGCCATGCGGTCCGGTAACGTTCGAATATGGGAGTCAGAAAGAAGTGACTGCACCAATTGAAACAAAAATGACTATATTGAATTGGAGTGTGAGGAAAGTAAATACAGTCCAATTAACTTGCTTTTGGATACAGGAGCTAAAGTATCTCTCCTCAAGTCGGAGTGCATGACAAAAGCCCACAAGAAGGAAATGATAAAAGGAGGAAAGATAAAAGAGATCAAAGGAGAACCCTTATTCACGGAAGCAGCAATAATGGTTACTCTGAAGGAAGGCCGGGAACTGAGAATGTGACATAAGAAGCAAAATTTTCCTGCAGTTGATAAGCTCTATGAAGGGATAACGGGTTGAGACTTGTTGAAGAAATGGAAGACCATAATAGACTATGGAAAAGCAGTGGTTAGGTTCAAAGGATATACCATTAAAATTAAGAGTGAGGAACAAATTGAAGTGAGGCAACAATAGGAAGAAATTACGAAGACGGTCCAGCAAGAAAATATGAGATGCATTCATGTGGGGACACGGCGAGAGAAAATAGCCGAGTAAGAACTGGAAGGAGCAAAAGGAGTTACAGAAGCTGTTGTACCACAGCAGGAATTGCCAGCAGGTTATAGGTTCCGGAAGCACTTGTAACGGTACGAGGACAAAAATGTATTCTGACAGTATTAAATGTCACAGAAGAGGAGGTCACCTTGACTAATCTGAAGGTTATGGTGGAGAAATATGAGGAGCCGAAGAAAGCTAGAAAAGTGCGCATTGTGACGAAGTGGCAGACCTTGCAGATGTGAGATAGCATTAAAAGAATGTGGCAGGTTTGAGTGCATTTGGCGTAATTTGAAAAGCAAGCTGTAAAGGAGCTGTGTGCAGTGTATCATGATATATCATGCCATAAACTGACACAGTAAAGCATGAAATACAGATAAAGCTTGAAGCACTAGGGAAGATAATTAATGAGCGTCAATGTAGGATACCCAAGAGACAGAAACAGGATCTGAAAAATGAAATTGTACGTGTGCTACAGGAAGCTGTAATAGAAGAAAGTAGAAGCGCATGGAACCCACCTCTTCCACTAATTCCAAAGAAGCAAGGAGGACCAGAGGGTCAGAGAAGGTACTGAATTGTTGTAGATTATTGGAAGCTAAACAGAATGACTATTTATAGTACATTTTGACTGCAATTAATAGCAGATATATTAGATCACTTAGGGAATACAAGATATTTTTGACATTAAATTTAACTAAAGGCTATCGCCAGATTAAAGTGGCAGAAGCAGAAAGGGGAAAGATTGTGTTAATCACCCCCGATGGCAATTTCATTTTACCCATTTACCAATGGGACTAATGGACTAATCTTCATTTCTGTTCATTTCTGTTCAGTCTGCCAGTAAAGGCCCCTGCCAGGCAGACCTCACACACAACGCGCCTGCACGCCGGGATACATATACGACTCCAAACAGGCGCAGAGACATCAAAACAAACCAGGAAAACAAATAGAATCATCTAGAAGCTAAGTGGGACTATTTCTTACAGAGGTCGCCGTACTACCACACAACGGAATTCCTGCGCCAGGCCGCCTATATAAGCGTAGCCGGCCGCTCCACCGCCAGTTCCGGCCTAACCGCGGAACCAGCGTCAACTACAGAAGACCACCGGAAGTTCGCGAGAAGTAGAAGCCGTCTCTCTCTACCCCGTTCAGGACCAGGCTAAATTTCTCGACGGTCATCCGATAACTGTAACCACATTTGTTTATTGTTTACCAGTTGTTTTGTGTACAGAGTAATAAACCTCAAGGAACCATTAAGTGTAGTTCACTTCAGTGGCGACAAGGTTGGGATAAGAACTCTCGACCATCATGACTACGCCAGCAGCACCTACGGAATGGCAACAGTTCCTCCAAGGACATCTACATCAGTTGAAATCTTTTTTAGCAAAATTTCATACTACAGGAAATTTATACCCTCAGCAGCACAAGTGGCAGCACCCCTGTACCACCTCTGTCGCAAGAATGTCCCGTTCCGTTGGACCCCAGCTTGCGAGACCGCATTCCACACCCTTAAACAGCAGCTCAAGTCCGCAGCATGCCTCATGCCATACACTCCAAACCTCCCCTTGATACTTGCCACAGATGCATCCGATTACGGTGTGGGGGCAGTTCTGTCTCATAAATTACCAGATGGCACGGAACGCCCCGTAGCCTACATCTCCAAAGCCCTATCGGCTGCTCAGCTTAAATATTCTCAAATCGAGAAAGAGGCGCTAGCTATTGTTTTTGCCTGCTCCAAATTCTATTCCCTTTTATATGGGATTTCTTTTCATCTCATTACCGACCACAAGCCACTCCTATCACTATTTGATCCGTCCACACGTCTGCCTACCAAAACATCCCACCGCATCCAGCGTTGGGCACTATTCCTGTCCCAGTTCAGATATACCATGCATTTCCGTACCACTTCCAGGCATGCCAATGCAGACGCCTTATCCAGACTACCGCAGGGACCAGACCTTGCCTTCGACAAGTCGGAACTTCTGGTGTTCCAGATCGACGATGACATACAAGAAGCACTGAAGACATTTCCAGTCACGGCCTCAAAAGTCGCGGCAGCCACAGGGGAGGACCCCCTCCTCCGTGTCATCCGACACCACATCCAACACGGGTGGCAAACACGTTCCCCTCCACGCCATCATCAAGACCTCAAGTTCTACTACTCCATCCGCCACCAGCTCTCAGTAGTAGAGGGAGTGCTCCTCCGCACAGAACCAAATTCCACCCCGAGGGTCGTCGTTCAGAGATCCCTACAACCGACAATCCTCCAAACTCTCCACCAAGGACACTGGGGAATTGCCCGCACCAAATCCCTTGCCAGACGCCATGTATTCTGGATCGGCCTTACCACGGATGTCACGAAGATGGTGCGGCGCTGTACCATCTGTGCCCAACAACTGCCCTGCCCCCCTCAAAAGTTCCTTTCCTGGCCGGCACCGTCCGGACCCTGGGAACGCATTCACCTCGACTTCGCTGGCCCATTCCTAGGCCACCAGTGGCTCCTAGTGACGGATGCCTTTTCCCACTTCCCATATGTCGTCCGTTGCTCCACAATCACCACAGAGGTCACCATTTCAGCCCTCACGAAGATCTTTTCCATCGAAGGATTACCATACGCTATCGTCACAGATAACGGACCGCAATTTCGAAGTCGGGAATTCCTATCCTTCTGTACCGCCAACAATATGCAACACCTCCTCACCCCGCCCTTCCACCCCCAATCTAACGGGGAGGCGGAACGGCTAGTCAGAACATTCAAAACCCAAATGACCAAATACACCACAAGTCACAAACTCGAAGAGGCATTGACACTCTTCCCCAGTTCCTATCGAACCACTCCAGTGGGGGCCAAAAGCCCGGCGGAATTGCTACATGGCCGCCAACCTCGCACTCTCCTCCATCTCCTCTTACCCCCGCCCAAAGTACAGGTACCTTCGGGCCCATTCCGTTTCACCCCGGGCTCCCTAGTCTGGGCCCGCGGGTTTGGCTCCCGGGCCGGTTGGCTTCCGGGGGTCATCCAGCGGCCCCGGGGCCGCCAACTGTTCGACGTCAGCCTGGATGGCCGGATAGTGCGACGCCATCGAAACCAACTACGTCCCCGCTACCCCACGGCACCGTCCTCTTCCACCACAGCACGGCCATCCACTTCTTCCTCTCCTTCCCTGCCACCTCCACCACTCCTGCCGTCTAACCGTTGCTCAGGGACAGTTACAGCGCCACCAACGACGCCACAACCTGTCGGTAGCTCCGACACCCTTCAGCCGCAGCCTCTCGACCACCTGCGGGGACCATCTTCAGCGCCCCCCGTACAGCCCCCGGCCATCGACGCCGACGAACCGATGCCGTTAGCTCCACAAGTACCTCCACCACAACCTGCACCACGACGCAGGTCGGCTCGCATCGCCAGGGGAACAGCTCCGTACTCCCCTGGAGGTAGCCTTCATAGTCTGCTCCAGGGCGCCGCGGCAGACGACCTCGCAGACGTCGCAGACATCGCTTCCCCCCCTCCCCCCCCGGGAGGGAGGTATGTTCAGTCTGCCAGTAAAGGCCCCTGCCAGGCAGACCTCACACACAACGCGCCTGCACGCCGGGATACATATACGACTCCAAACAGGCGCAGAGACATCAAAACAAACCAGGAAAACAAATAGAATCATCTAGAAGCTAAGTGGGACTATTTCTTACAGAGGTCGCCGTACTACCACACAACGGAATTCCTGCGCCAGGCCGCCTATATAAGCGTAGCCGGCCGCTCCACCGCCAGTTCCGGCCTAACCGCGGAACCAGCGTCAACTACAGAAGACCACCGGAAGTTCGCGAGAAGTAGAAGCCGTCTCTCTCTACCCCGCTCAGGACCAGGCTAAATTTCTCGACGGTCATCCGATAACTGTAACCACATTTGTTTATTTTTTACCAGTTGTTTTGTGTACAGAGTAATAAACCTCAAGGAACCATTAAGTGTAGTTCACTTCATTTCAGTGCATGATGAAGACTGTAATGATGGGTTTGGAAGAAAAGAAAGCTCCGACGTATCTTGAAGACGTCATTGTATTTAGTTCGACACTAGAAGAACATATGAAAAATTTGGCGGCAGTGTTTGAGAGGCTGAGAGAGCACAAGTTAAGGTCACAACCACGAAATTGTTATGACCAGAGGTGGCTCACTTAGGCCATATTTTGAACAGACCAAGGAGTGAAGCCAGGTCCAAACAAGGTCAAAGACCCACAACAGTGATGCAACTACAAGGATTTCTAGGGCTCACAGAATACTACAGACGTTTCATTGAAGGATTCAGTCAAATTGCGAGCCCATTATATTATTTACTGAAGAAAGCAAAGCAGTATGTGTGGGGAGAGCAGGAGGAAGAAGTGTTTGGTGTTCTAAAAGAAGCACTATTCAAAGCACCAGTGTCACATTATCCTGATTTCAAAAAACAGTTCTATATTATGTGCAATCTGAGTGATTATGCAGTCGGATCAGTACTTAATCAGCAGGACAATCGGAGAGATGTTCCAATCGCATTCACTTTGAGAACGCTGACAAAGGCAGTAAAGCCTTACTTCATGATTGAAAAGGAGATGTTATCAATCTGGTCATCAGTGAAGCTATTCACAGCTTATGTGTATGGAAAAGAGTTTTGCATTAGGACGAACCATAAACCATTGGTTTAAGCAGGATCGATAAAGGATCCATCTTCACAGTTCATGAAATTCGGACTAAGATTGGAACAATATCAGTATATCATCCAATATAAGCCAGGCAAGGATAATCATGTAGCAGATGCATTATCACGCACTGGTTAGACAGACAAGGAGCAAGACAGGGAAGTAAAGGAAACTCCGTGAGAAAGTGGAGCCAGCACAGGAAGGTAAAGGACGCAACAAGTGTGTCACAGGAGTTCAGTGGATCAACCTAACAGCAAGTTGAGTAAGGTCAGGGAAGCGAGACAGCAAGTTACGGCACACGTGAAGGAAAAAACCGACGAAGCAGAAACAATGCTGAATGGATATGCAACCAGAACAAGGTCAGACAGCATAAAAGCAGTACAAAGACATCAAGGAATATTGATTACGAAAGGAAAATATAGCAAGCATTACGAGAAGTACATCAGGAAACATTATTAAGTGAAATAATCGTGTGAAAGAGCATGTTAGCAAAAGATAGAGTAGATTGAGAAGCAAAGTAGTGAATTAAGAAACATTTAAGTGTTAAGAGAATTAGGACTACGGCAAGAATTATATACATCTTGAAGGAGATAATAGGAAGAATTACAATGCGTTCTTGTTACAACAAGAGGAAAACAGTTCATGAGAGAGAAAAAAAAATAGAGAAACAGTTGGAGGTTGTGGTGTCAAGTAAAGAAGATTTATTGAAACAATTGTTGGGAACAAACAAGCAGGAAATTTCTAAATAAAAGGCAAGTTTAGATATCAATCATTTTAGTGATAATTGCAAGGATGAGAGACAGTGTCAAGAAGTGTGAATGTTAGGAAGTGAAAGCTATTAAATCAAAACAGTATGTTATCAATACAGAAAGGGAGATATAAATTCATGAAAAATATACATGCTTAAAGAAACATAAGAGAAGTGTGGGTATTAATGTTGAATTAAGATTGTATCGACATGAAGAGAAAACCAAGTGTAAAGGAAACCTGGGTGCAGCTTGAAGTAATTAAAAGAAAAATATTTGCATATTTAATGTGTGGAAATGTGGTTGTGACCAAGACAGGAAATCATATTATGCAGGAAAGAGGACGCAGCAGTGAAGAAACAGAAGGAGAGCTTTGTTAGCCAGCTAGAGTATGGTGGAGTAAGAAAAAAATTATGCAGTGGGTGATCACAATTTTTAGTATGTTGAAAGGAATGATCAAGAAACACAGCTATAGTGGTAAATCAGTGGTCAGCAGTATTACACACAGCCAGAATTTCGCTGGCAGCAGACAACAAGCAAGCCAGAACAGACAGCAGAAGAGCGTACGGCACATCACAAATGACCTTGGGAGTGGGTGTGACACTTACTCAGCTGACACAAGCAGCAGCAAGCAAGCACGAAACGCGAGATATGAGACAGCGGCATCGGAGACATGCAGAGTAGAAGATCGCTGAGGAAGACAACAATTGAAACCACACAAACACAATAAATACTGTACTCAAATAACATGTAACTTCACGTACATAATTGTAGAAGAAAAGTAGAGAAAATATGTAATTGTAGGGAAATGAAATTAGATGGGGAATAGTGTAAGGTAGATAAATGACTGATTGGAACAGTCTTTGCCAGAGGGTCTGAAGGTGTGGTAGCCCATGGGATTTCTTGGTAAAGTACTGAAGCAGCCACGATTTCCTACAGCTCTATTCAAAGCAGGTCAGTTGCAACAGCAAGAGAAACAAATTCAGACATCGGGATGTGATGATGTAGGAGCTAACGCTCAGGAGAGCAGGTCAGGTGTCAGCAAGAATGCATTGAACAATGACATCATTTGGAAAAGGATGGGGGAGTCATGGAGGCAGCTATTGGTTAATAAGCCTTGCTACTACTGAAGGATAGTGGGGAACTGAAGATCAAAACTAGGGTCCACGGAGGAGAGAGCAGCGCTAGTCAGTCAATTGGTGGCTCGTGGCTCTTGTTTTGGGTCGATGAGGAGATGAAGGTGGACAGTTAGCTGCCAACGACAACAGTGGGAAGCAATGATGGAAGCAGCTTGAAGCATACACCATCATCTTTAAACCCAACAGGTGGGAAGAAATCATTTCGGAACATGTAGTGGGGATATCAGGCATTAGAAGCAAGTAATAATCGTCTTAACCATTTGCAGGGCTCAAGGAGTCAATGGAGGATTATCTGTGTATAAAGTTATGTGTGATTAAATTTAAATGTGTAAATACCTTGCTGGAGTATCTTCTATGAAAACTACTACTCAAATGACCCACACTTTAATGTGTGTCTTTGGAAGTGACAGTGTGAAAACAAAAAGATTTGCCAGTCAACCACTCATATTTTAAGACTTCTCAGATTAATTAACTTGTTAGTGGATGGAATATTTCAAACATGGAATTTGAAAATAAAATAAGATTTTAATATAATATAATAATCTGAAAAGGTAGGTTATATTTCATACGATGATAGAAATATATTAGCTTAACGTAGAATGAGATGGAGGATGTTTCAAAAGATTCTAGATAATGATGTCAGATGTAGTAGGAAACGTCATATTGGAACAGGAACTGTTTCTCATTGAATGATTCATGTTAGAAACATTTTTTTCAGAGAAGATATGCTCATGGCTGTATCAATATGGTTAAAGTCTATAGAACTTTCTACACGCATAATATTGTGAGTAAACAATCAGAACAGTTTCAGAATATTATTTCTGGGCAAAAATGGAGGAGTTGTATTTTTATTGTTCTCACCTATTTATAGTCAGTGTAAAACAATGAAAATTGTTAGAATTTTTTGTTGAAAAGCAAAAGAGGCATGTGCATCAAATTGTTAGACGTCACCATGAAGTATCTGAGAAGACCGCTCCCTGATAATATTTTTGGAAACTGCACTGAGCAATTTGTAATATCGCATAAATATATTAGCTCTCCTCTTCTTTCGAAATTGTCTCATATGGAAACCATCAGGTATATTGAAATTATTGTTTGAGATATTTTGGTGTTATAACACTGAGTTTTAGGTTCGAGTATGGTTTTAGGCACTTTTTTGTTACATTATAAATTTACCATACTTGACAGTGCATCCACTTCAAAATTAATATGATTGTGTATTTAATTTTCACAATACATGTTTCATCCATTAAAAATTATAATCGAATATAAAAACTTGCGTCTGCCATTAGTAATTTCTTCTGCAATACTGCCAGATGGGACAATATTATTTTAAAATTAAGTCTGGCCAAAATTTAAAAAAAGCATTATTCAATTATAATTTCTTACTATACAATCATTATCTAATATTAAGTTTTTATATCCCAGGGGGAAGATTATTACTGTTAGAGATTAAAATTTATTCTTAAATTTAATGCTGTAAATTGACTTTTTAGGACACCTGATTGTTCCAGGTTATTGTCGTAATTTACACATGTAAGCAAATTTTTATTTTTTTTTAATAAATAAAGCAGCTGCCTGCTGCAACAGGTAAGATCTGCTTAGATGTTTTTTGAAAATAGTCACTAATAATCAATAATACCAGAGAATGTGCTCTAAATGACGACTGAAATTAAGAGATGATTCTCTTCATAGCTCAGTGCTTTCGATTAAACCCTATGGTTTATATAAAGAAGTTTTTATTCAGCAACATTTAATTGAAATGATTTTTCTGTCTGATGTGTTAATTTTTATCTGTCTTTTACTACAGAAGTTAAATATTTTATACATAAGCAATGTGTATGTTGGAATACTTTGAAAATGAAAAAAAAAAAAAAAAAAAAAAAAAAAAATCACCTAGCATAGTTTAGAACTAGCAACCGCTCCACTGCACTGTTACTAATCCACAACTGTAGCCATTAGACCACGCCGCTTGCTCTATGAGTTTGCTATCCTGTCCGTAAACAAACCAGCCTATATGTAACTTCCTGTCCATATACATCACTGAACCTTGATGGCTTCGAGATACATGTTTTCACGTTAATATACTTATGAACAGCTTCCATATCAACTAAAAATTAAGATATCAAAAATTTGAGACTTGCCTATTCTCTGGTCCATCTATACATGGATTTAAGGATGATATGAAGAGCATAAATAAGTAAAGAAATTATCCAAAATAAAATGAGAATAAATGTTTCTTTACCATCAAGCCGATAAATCTGAATAAAATGTAAAACTCCGTCTACTCTTTGCTACACTAATTTAAATTACTTTAGAATAGTAATCAACTGTAAGAAGCTCTGGTTGAAGTATCAGACACATTTTAGTAAGTTAAGGCACATATCTGCCACATAACTTTGATTTTATGTTTGTCAACTTGACATTACAAAACAAATCATATGAAATATAGGAGGCCCTTGATTCCATATCTGCCCATAGGATTCTTTCATTGGAGGAGGCAAGAGACACACTGTTGGCAACAAAGCTCACAGCTATGTCTGAGCTATGATTGAAAATGTTGTCTTTGGAGTAGATTGTTACTGCTGTCTATCGCTTGCCATCCAGTTATTAACCTTAACCGGCAAAGATAGGTGGTGTAAAATAGAGTTCCCTAAAGTCTCAAAATATATTTAGAGTTCAGTATATTCTTGAGATACAATTTACAAAGTTCTTGAACAATCTACAGGTATATGTACTTCTTTTCCAAAATAAGGACTTCAAGTTTGTATTAGTGAGATCAAGCATGGTCAACTCCCATACCCCTCAACTGAAAATCAGCTATCTGAGAGTGAAGCAACTTTATCAGGCCCTTTCAAAAATTTCAAAGATGGATGCAGAAACTTAAACACTTCCTGGATCCACAAGTGTTCTAAGCCCCTACATATTGTGCCAAAACCCTGACAAGCGTTGTGTGGCTTCCACTTTAAACATTCACAACAGACTGACTCCTACCCCCACACTGGGGTGGTCTATTATAACTGTGGTGTGGGTACCGCAAGGCTCCCAAGTTTCCCACAAAATCACCGAATCTTTCTGGATTAGTTCTACTCCCAATCAACATGAAAATTTTATGATGTATAGCCCCCATCTAAATGTCAAAATTGATCCTGGTGCAAATTTTGGTGTCTACAATGTTTTGGCCAAAAAACATTGTTGTGGCGAATTTGGAAATGTCTCTCATGTTCAGAGTTTTTTATCTATCAAGCTGATACTGGTTTTAAAATAATTTGCTCCTCCTTCCCTTTCTTTCGATAAATAAATTGGCCAGGTTATTAACCTCTAATTTGGTACAATGAAAAATATGTAATTTATTAAATTGATATCTCCCAAAATATTGAAGTCACAGATCTGAAATATGCTTTGAAAGATTCTACATCACTTTTTTCATAGGGTCTGAAGTTGTGTAGTCACTAATTTCATTCATGTATTTTCAAAACCTAACTAATCTCCTCTCTCATCAATTTTTATGACAGGAAGTGGCTATATTCAAGTATATGCTCATTATTTACTTTTTTTCAATTCCAGCCAAAATGCATGGATTTTAATAGAAATTTCTTACAAAAACAATATTTAGCTTTTACCTATCCTTCTAAAAACTTTTACACAAGTTGTGATAAAAATTTACACATCTTTTGAGCTATAAATCAATCTCCTATCTGGACAACTGTGGCTTCAGGAATTTTTTTATGTTTTCTGAAACCATGTGATTGATCAAATTTCAAAATGCAAATACCTCGTCAGTGCAAATTTCTACCTACGAAGTATCATACTTCATTTTACTTGTTGTTACTTAAAGCACCTCTGAAAATGATTGCAATGTTTTCTAAGCTGAAATAGGATGAAATGCATTATGTGGTAATATTTACATTACGTTATGACCTGATATCACTGTTTACCTTCACTTAACACTTGAAACTTGTAATAAAATGACTTAAAATATAATGTGCTAGCTCAATATCCTTTAAATAAACTTTGTTGGTATAATAACAAAATTTAGGTTATATTAAATCGTGCTTCTCCTGTGTTGTCACACTGTTCAAAATTAGTCACTTAGCTCCTCCTTTTGTGAGTGGCCACATTTATTGGTAAAGAGTGTACATACTGAAATTATACATTGTGTTACTTCACGTTAGTTCAATGGTTGGACAGAGACTGCCAGAAAGAAAGGCAGCTACCCAATTTATAATCTTAGCAAACATTGAGTTGCATTGCTACAGAACACTGGTGTATTCTCACAGGAAAATTCTATTCTCTGGTGAATTCCAAAAAACCCTTTTTGTCATGGTACGCTTTTTTTACTCAGGTTTCGCAAAATTTTAATATGACATAGTTTAATTCCATCAAGCTTTAATACTAAAATTCCATTTTTTTTCCCTTTAGTTTTTCTCGAATTATTGTTAAACTGTTATATTATTACTATTAAATGAATTTTTCTGTCTCATTTAAGCTCACCTTTAATTTCCTAGCTCAATTATTTACAAAATTCAATTTTTTATTTTTTAAATATCTCTTTAAATTAAATTTCCACCTCTGTATTTTACAACTCAAATTGATCATTTATTAGTGGAAATGAATGTAGCAAAAAGCATCAAGTCAGAGAAATTAACTATTTTAGATTCTATGTACTTTACAAAAATGTTTAGGTACAGAGTTGAAAAGTGTTTTGTTATTAGGAAAAAGTTTATAAAAGTTATTTACTATATTACTATATGTGATAGGCCCCATTTTAAACAGTTTTGATGAGATTATAGATAAATGACAACTCTCAGAATAAAGATTGCTTCTCTACTGTAGATAGTCAAGATTAAAATGGTTTATATGACCTTCCCGATAAAAAACTTTCTCAGTATAAGAAAAGACTGACAGGAAACTAGTAAAGACTGTTGAAGAAAAGAAGGTGAAAACCTTAAACAAACAGTCAGAAGACAAAGATCAATAATTTTCAAATAAAAAACATATTCATAGAAGATAGAGACTATAACCACAATTTAATACAATGAAACACTTAAATTCAAGAAAGTAAGAAAAAGACATTGATTTTAAAGAATTAAGTTGAAAAGTTATTAAAAAACCTCACATATAAAGTAAACTTAAAAAAATGGTGAATATGGCATGGAAGAAATTCAAATTTATAAAAAAATTAATATATTACAATGGAAAATAATGAAGGAAGAAAAAGATAATTTAGTCATATGAATACAAACCTCCCAAACAAATTTGGGATACAAGCAGGAAGAACAGAAAGGCAACATAAATTCGAAAAGCAAAAAATTCATGGAAAAATAACTGCAGAAAAATTTTGTGTGTTAGAATATGTTTTATGTTGTATGTGATCATAGATTTTGGACTTAGGAATAGCAAATAAAGTACCAAACAGAAATGAAGTTACAATTTAGGCAATTCAGAAGAGGATCAACAGAATGATTACATAAGGAAACTACAAGAGGAGAGCAGCCTGGACCATAGAGCACGCCAAAAAAGAGGAACTTGTAAATAACTGATAATATAGGAGATCCATTTTTGACAACATTAGCTCACAAGACTTTTGAAAGGTTTAAACTCACATAAGAATGTAGGAGCTAAACAATCCCTCAGTACGTTTGAAACAACAAAAAGAAAAGTAACTGATATTTTATTCAAAATGTAATGGAAAGGTAATAAAACAGTAGAGATTCAAAAATATTCTCATTGAAGTATTATTTTAAATAGCAAAGAAATCAAAATTGGAAAACATTATACTATCAAACAAAAGGTATGGTGTCACACAATCAAAATTTAGCTGCCGTCTATCACCACTGAAATGTAAACCAAAGAGAAATGAACTTTAAATTTAGGCATCGGTTATAGTTCCAATGAGATAAAGATTATCGGGCTACAACTTTTTGATTCTATTACCAAATATAAGATACACAGTGTAATTATTTACTGTTATGAAGAAAATTTAGGAGGGAAAACTAAACTAAAAAAAAGCTAACAGAAAATATATGAAACATAGCAGAAAAAAAGTGTTTACTGAAAATTTCTTTAGTTATGTAAGTGGATATTTGTTTGTTTGTTCAGTATAAAAAAAAGCAAATGCTTGGTTTGCTTATTTCAAATTTAATATGAAGTTCCAGTATCAAGAGATGGATAATATGCCACAGAAATATAGAAATTAATGTCTATGTAATCAAAATGAAATACAAGAAAACAAAATCGAAGACTATGTTAGTATCACAACTTAACATCCGTCATGTTCAAAAATACACTATTTTGTCTTAAGCATGGAAATAGTAAATTAATTATGTATGAATTAACTGTTTAACTCAGAGGCAGAAATGACTTTAGAAAGTTTACTAATAATGCAATGCAAACACAATGAGCAAATGAAGCAGAAAAAATCAATGACTATAGTTGTCTCACATACAAAACTGCGACTAAACATTTGTGAATTAGCCAACCATCTCACAGATACAAATAATTTAAGTTTTTGTACTATTACTGCAACTACAAAACTGTTTATTCTATTCCAACATACTGGCATCAAAGGAGCAGAGGCAAAAATTCCAGAAATGCATTCATAAAGATAAAAATCAGGTTAAAGATGAGCAAATTTTAGAACATTATAACAGGAATGAATCAGTTGAAAAGCTGTACAATTGTAACGTAGTAATGTCACCCAGGAAACACCAATTATGAGGAAAGTCATGTGCCATAAAAAGCATGCAAATAATGACGAGAAAATGAAACAGAATAAGTATAATATCAAATATTTGGATCTCAGGCTGAAAGGCAAGAATCTGAATTACTTCAAAAAAAGAGTTGATCAGCACTAAGCTGAATTCATGGATAATTAAGGCAAACTGTATTTATAGGACATCAGACTAAAAGAAAAGACCAGCGCAAAGATTGTCCCTAGTTCATTATGATAAATGAATATATAAACTAGGTTCAGATAAAGTAGATGCAGTAAAAGATTGCTGTTAATTGAGAAGAACAATTACATGTGTCAGATGAAGTACGATGATACTAAGGCCAGATTAATACCTGGAAAATAATTTTCATCCTGGAGAAAAATTTAAATATCAAGCAATAAATTAAGATGCACTAGAGAACTTTGTAAAAATGTCTGTATAGACTTTACAGAATTCATATTACCAGATAAAAGTTATAATGAATAATCTGAAATATGATAGAACATAAGGCCATTGAAATAGATGTAAGAAGCATGAAATTTTTGGAATAAAATTATGTAAATAGAATAAAGTATTATGAGTAAATTTTTAAAAGATGCTGGCTGGTTAACTTGTTATTCGAGGCATCAGATGTAAGGAATGACTATAAAGAGAGTCAAAGATTTAGAAAATTTAATGTAGATAATTGAAAATATAGTTTGTGATGGGTATGTGGAGGTGCAAAAAAATACCTCAGAATAGGATATCATGAGGTTTTTTTTTTTTTTTTTTAAATCAAAGCTGCTGGATTGATTGTTACAAAACAAGTAGAACTGTTGAACGTTGATCACAGGTCCTTATTCACACACAAGCACCTGTTTAGTAACAAAAAAATTATATTTTAAACATAATTTACAATTTCATATATGCCACTTTGTTCTATGTTATATTATAAAGTGTATTTAAGATATAAGGGTGCCTAATTTCTTCTTGGAAATAGAAGTTACAAGTAATTTTCCAACCAGTGTGGCTCAGTGCACTAAGGCATCACACAACACATGTTATACAGACATGCTTGCTTGGGATTGAAACATTACTACCAAATAGATCAAGTTGGTACCTTTAATAGATTATTGCATAGATTCGATATTCGGCTGCAAACCATTGTTATTAACCCCAATATTTAAGGAATTATGGAATCAAACAGTTCTTGCTTAGAAAAAATTTATATTCTTGAATTCTGAGTGGTACACATTGAGGTACTAGAAACATAAGGCATCAATACTATCGTCTCCTTGAATTTAGATTGCAGAGTGATGTCACTCACACACACTGATGGCAATCTTTCAGAAAATAACCCCCTAAATTTGAAAGATCATTCTAAGGCATTCCCAGAATAGAACCAGAGTCCACTGTCATGATCGTTAATAGAACGTTTATAACATCTAGAACTTCTCTAACTTCACAGTTTCACCACTACTAAATTCTTCAAAGTCTCTAGTATCCTGCTTTGCAGCCCATCATCATGGAACTCTTACCGCACGTCTTCTCGCCTCGACTACCTCCTTAAAGCTGCTCCCCAAGTGAATGCTGGTTGGCTTTTTATATCCTTAGAAAATTTTTAGCTGAAGATTCTATAATAAAGGTGTATTCCTGTGGGGAAGTACTCTTCTCTTTTGAATTACAAAAATCCCTTCTTCTCATGGTACTCTATTTTTTCTCTGATTTTTCTGAAACTTTTACATCTTATAGTCTGATTTATTCCCAATTTTTACAGTTATGACAAATTTTCTCATAGATTTACTCGTTTAAGAGTTAATCTTTTTAAAAGTTACACATTGTGATCTCATCATTTTTCAATATTAAAATTTCTATTTTCTTCCTTCAAATGTCAAGTAACCTTCAAACTGCTATATTATTATCAGTAAATGAATTTTTCTCTCTCTTTTAAGCTTAGCTCTTTTATTTAAAAAGTTCAAATCCTTTACCTTACTAAAAAAAAATTCTTTACCTTAGTGGTTAGAATTCGATCCGAAAAGTGTTTTATTATTAAGAAAATTATTATAAAAATTATTCTTTATATTAAGTATTCAAAATTGACCTCATACTAAATGATTTAGCCAAGATAATGGAAATACAACAAGGTTATGTTCAAAGAAATGATTAGTTATTTTCTATATGTATTATATGTAATAGGCCTCATGCTAAACAGTTTAGGAAAGATAATAGATATATAACACACAATCAGCTTGGGATTTACTGTAGGGCAGGATTCAGTCCCAGTCACTGCATACCAACCATGCTGAATGCAGTTTAAGGAAGTTTTCTGCAATTACAAAGGGAATTCTGGGACAGTCCCCAATCTCCACCTTACAAAGTACATGTTATACAAACAAAAATACTCTTAGCACATGCAGAGAATTGTTTTTCAGACATATGGCAACACAATGTTCCTCCCCAGGAGGCAACAGGATAATGAATAAGGTTAAGAAACAGAATGCACCATGAAAAAATCTGACCCTGCAGTAGTAGGATAGTGCTAATAAGGAGTGAGCAGAAACTTTTAGAAAATTCTTTAGGAATGAATAATCAAGATGGCTGCATTGTCTTGTACAATGAAGCTTTAAGATAAGACTAAATTTAGAGGTGTGCCATATTTAATACAAAAAATGGTGATATTCACATAATAAGAATATAATACAATGACACATTTTGATGAGACTAAATCTCAAATGGGGCCAAAGATCATTAAAGAATGGGCAAAAGGAGATTCATTGAGAAAAATGTGTAATACCATAGATGTAAGGTAAATGGTAGTTAAGTTTTTTGTGGTAACTATATTTTTGAGAAAAAATTATAAATCCTTTTGAACTAAATGCATTTTTTACTATGTTAATAAGGACTAGTGATCACCCAGTGGTCAAAATTAAACCATAATCCATAAAGATATGTTTGTTTTGTAAAAGAGTAATAATCATCATAAATGAATGTAATTTTTCTCGGTGTTGTTTATTTATTAATGTTTCTCAGGAAACAAAGCGAGTAATATCATTATTGATGCACAATATTTAGGCGACATAAATCATGAAGTATGCCTTGAGTGCATTGTTTAATTCTTGAAACAACGCGCTCAAGGCATACTTCAAGGCTTACAACTGGACCTGAAGATGGCGACAATGATTTATGTCACCGAAATATTGTGCATCAATAATGATATTACTCGGTTTGTTTCCCGAGAAACATTAATAAACAATTAATAGTTATTATTTGTATTTATTTTTTGATGTAATTCTTTGTCAGTGTACCCTTTTGACAATATGAAGTGAATGCAGTCCTTTCACCTGAAGTGACTTTGATTCGAAATGTTTTGCATTGCAAAACCTGCATTGTAAATGCATTAATCCAGAATCAAAACAGTTACAATTTTTTGAAATGACATTTAGTATGCTTTTAAATGTATCCATCAAAATAATTTCACCAGCTTGTGTACTATTTTCACCACTTAAGCCTTTGACTACTAACAGGACATAAGTGTCCCATGAAATGACATTCACAAAAGACTCAGGCAATAGTGATTCTGAAAGTTATACGATGCTGTCCCACTAGTATAGAAGTAAGCATGAGACATTTAGTTCCAAATTCTATCCATAGATGGCATTAGTTATGTTGTACTGAGAAGTAAAACAATTGTTTCCTGCCAGTTGCTTTTCAGCGTTCGTGCAGAGACACCGTTCTGTGTTTATTTCGTGTTGTTTTGTAAAATAATTGTCAATTATTCGTCTCTAAGTGTATTAGTTTTGTCCAATCAGAACCTGGTAAATATATAATAACATTATATAATAATTTTATCAATATTCGCTGGTGGGATGAATATGTCCCACCAGTACTGGACAGAAGTTTTACTTCATCCTCAAGTTTGTTTTACCACGGTCGTTTCATGTACTTTTATGCCCACAATAGAACTGGTCCTTACCATGGTTTTTTACATATTTTTAGGCCCTTGAAATGAGAAATAAAAGAAAACACTAGGACACAGAATTGCAGCGGATATTGTAGGAATCCGACTTGGACAAACGAAGAATACCAGCCTGATAAGGACACTCTGACGAGAGTGAAGATGTAATTTCTTCAGAAAGTTCACTTGAAAATTATCAGTCTGTTACCAACACTAAGCTAATACTGAAAGTAGGTGACCACTTGCCCATCGAAGGTACTACAAGGAGACTATGTACATGATGCGCGAAAAGAGGACAAAACTGTTTCAATTACCACTCTGCAAACAATATGTCACACCATTTCACAAATAACTTCATTGTAACTTTTTCATAAATACACTCCTCGAATATTTTGACAAAATTTTTTTTTTTTTTATAAACTATTACTTCTCTTTTCATTTCATAGCTAGAATACCACTTATTTGTCCCAACCAGTAATACCAGTGGGACATATAAGTTCCAGCCCCCAAAAATCCCCCCCCCCCCCTCTAGCTAATCACCTATTATGAGTATGACCGTGCAGGAACAACTTTTACAAAGCCTACCAAACTTGTATATGAGGGAAATTGTTTTACTTTTTAAGAAAACAAAAATGGTAGTCAAAGGGTTAAATTTGGTCTATTTTCATTTTGATTTTCAGGCAACAAGGCATTCCTCCTTCTTTCTCTCTCACTCTGACCTGTCAATGTTCTATGTCAAGACATAATGGAAGTAGGTGCAAATGTTTGAATCTAAAAAGAAAATGTAATGAAATTACTGGAATTAAGAATAGATGGTTTCAAAAATCAAAAAGGCCCCTAACCTTTCAAATAATATGTACACACTTTTTAACTACCAATCCAATTTACTTTTTCTTTTTCACAAAAACTATTAGGCAAGAGTAAATTCAATTAAATTTATTAATTAGGATGTCAAATTCTTTATAATATAGAAAAGATTCCTTTTATAAGTTCAAAGAAAAATCTCTATCTTGCTGTTTTCTTTGACCAAAGACCACACAATACCTTAATGCTGGGAATACACGTCAGATCAGTTCAGATTGCATGCTAACACACACACGCGCACACACACACAAGAAAATTTATTTTTTATTACATAATAATTTATACATAACACATATATTAACATATGCTTATTATCTTTTTTTTTCTTAACTGTTTGACCAAAGACCTTATAAACTTGACATTGGCAGAATCACTAAGCCCATTAGGAAAAAAAAAAGAAAAACAAAATTTATTAGTAAACAATGAATGTTTTATTTTATTTAACTTAATATATTTGTAACTGTGAATGCGTGAAATCAGATCAGTTCAGTGCCAACTATCTGATGTGTATTCCTACAGTTAAGATATTCTGTGGTCTTCGGTGAAACAAACCAGTTGCATTGAGTAGAGCTTAATCTTTGAACTTATAATAGGAACAATTAAATGTTAAAAATTAATATTTTATTTTATTTAATGTATTTGTAACACATATTATATATAAATTTTAGCTATCTGCACTTCTCTCCATCTAAACTTAAACTATGCCTAATCTCACACTTCTGCGTGCGTGCAATATTCTTAAAAAGGTGTCCAAAGTTTTCGCTTCATGTATTAATATATATATTTACTCATGTAAACATGACACCAGTAATATACAATGTTTGTAAAGATTTCATCATACAGAAATTGCAAGGAATTTGTTAAATGTTAACCGAGGGTATTATGGTAAATGTTCTATTATGATTTAAATTTTCTTAATTATAAAATTATTTCAGTACTGACGGGTTCCAACCAAGGTCCTGTGGGTTAATATACAGGATACCAGCCCTTGACACAGTAGCTGGAGTAGCTGTGCGTAAATTCGATATCTCAAATAACAGGCGCATAGATGGAGCCAGGGCAATCCGTTCATTGCTTGCCAGAGTTAGTATCTGTAACAAAAGTTGATATTAAATAGACAAGGAAAGATTATGCTACACCTACCAGATTTGCCATGTTTTACAAGCTTCACAAATTACTGAGGTGGAGAATGAAACAGTGATTTTTTTTTTTTTTTTTTTGCTCCTTCCAGCCATCTTTCCTCAAACTTTGGTGAGTGCCAGTTTACTTTCTGCATCTTTTTTTTATACAAAATTTTCTTAAAAATTCTTACCTTTTTTTGTATTTAAGCATTAGACATGCTAATAGCAATGGGAATAATTGATTAAAGTAATTACAATAGTTAACTTTGGTTTCCCATAAAAATAAACACTATATGTTTTGTCATTTTTATGTCCTCAAAGGTACTGAATGATGTCATATAAGGGGGGGGGGGGACATTTTATTAAAAAAAAGTACTTTATATTGTGTTTCCAATAAACACCATTGGTAGTACATCACTATGCACAAACCTCCTCAGACGTGAATGCCTTCAAGTTCATGAGACTGGCAGGAAATACATATAAATAAATAATTCATAAATTCTTAATATCAGAGTAACTGAGCACTGAGGTTGGCTTTACATAGACAACAATGTGAACTGACACAGCAATGAAAGACAGTAGGATAATTTTCAGTGGCTGTAAATATTAGATTCTATTGCCTCCAACAATATGAGGGCCTTAAACATATGTCATAGAGAAAAAAATATAAATAGATAGAAGAACATTAAGATAAACTAGGATTACATGATTGTTGGTAAGAAAACTGCCAAGAATAATAAAAGAAAGAAGAGTAAGCTGTCATTCCATAAAATGCAAAAAATGATTGATAAACGGAGAAACTTTTCCTTCATGAAATTATGAGAATGGGTGGTGAATTTATGACTTATAGCATTTATTTTTACTGAAATTTTTGCACTAATTCTAAATCTGTTTTTAAATTATATTAACCCTTTCGCGTCGGCTGCTCCTGGCTGCGAGGTAGCCGCGGGGATGGCAGCCCCGCCCTGCCGGCCCCTCCCCTCAGCCGGCACTCCTCGCCCGCGAGCGCCCGGCATTTACGGCTCACCCCTCCCCGGTTTCGTGTCAATTTTACGCTAATTTTCAGAGGCTTAACTTGTTTAAATTGACTTGCTTCATTTAATTATATATCAAACTATAATGAAACTCACTTATTGTTAATTTTTTTTATGAAAAGTGCTTGAAATTGTAGAAGAAACTTTTTTTTCTTATAACGATACTAAAACTTTACGATACTAAAATAACATTAAATTTTTAATTTTTTATACTCGTGTTGTACTAGAATATTATAATTCAATAGAAGAAATGTTTCTGGAACTATTACAAATAATTCGATTAGTTGCCAAATTTTTTTCCAACGAAAGTTTTCCATCGCTTTTTTGTGATCGAGGTGATCGAACTTGATACTGGGAAGGATTTTTATTTTATTTCTTTTTTTTTTAAGTGTCCCGTCACCATTTTTTGATCCAGGGCTTCGGACCTGGCACTGGCAGGGGTAGAAACTTTTTTTATTTTTATTATTTTTTTTATTTTTTTGGTTTTTTATTTTTTTTATTTATTTATTTACAACTCAAAATGGAAAGTTTTTCCTCGTTTTTTCACAAAAATAATAAAAAGATATTTCTTCTTGCTAGAGGTTCCCCTAGTTCCCGCTAGGATGCGATACGGGTGCTGACAATAAACTGGCTTCCAGTCCTGTGGGACAGAGAGGCGCTGGCAATATAGTGGCGTCCAGGCCGCTAGGCCCGCCCGCGCCTCTGGCAGTAAAGTGGCGTCCAGTCTTGGGAGCCCGCCTCGCCATTTGTCAATATAGTGGCGTCCAGACTTGAAAGGGTTAATAACCTACTGTTTTTAAATTATATTGACAACCTACAGCTTTTAATTATGTAGATTTTAATTCTGGTTTTAAGCTATCTTTTTGCACATAAAAGTTAATGCCGCCATCGCATCATAGAGGAAAGCAAGTTAACTAATGTAAACAGATTAGATGCTATAACATTACAATAACTATGAAGAACTTCTAATAATCATTGTAATAAAAGTTTTGAACCTTTAGAGTATCTTAAAAGCAAGATATTAAACATTTTAAATACAACAATATGTCACGACTTTGCTGAATACTGGGGTTAGTGACATACAGCTTTATCATGATCTCTAACTGTGATGTGTTGAATTTGGATAATAAATTGTTAGAATCGGTTGCAGTGCTAGAAATTCGTTTATAAATCCAGGCGTATTTGTTACTCCTATCTTTCAGACTCAGGCGTAAAGTGAAAATTTTAAGGCGTAATTATATTATAATTATGAAAGTACAGATTTTATAGCTTATAACCTACTCCAACACAATTTAAAACCGTAGGTCTAAATGAGACAATATATTATATACCAAAATTGTGAAATAGAATGATAGAATTCGCAATTTTTGTATTTATTACAGTAACTTTTGAATTTTACACAATACTACATCTTCAGTAGGCACACTAGCTGGTGAGTTACTAAGTGTTTTTGATCGTTTACTTGCTTGTTGAGCCCCTGGATTGGGTGAAGTTTGAGCTGGCCTATTGGTAATAGCAGAAGAGCTGATGTTTCTACATATTTTTACATTCCTCGTTTGCCAGTGCTTGTAATACTTTTATCACCATTAATTTTCTTTACAACCGGTATAAAATTAAAGTCCGTCATTTTACAAGACATCTTCACTTCCTTTGTTAAACGAAAAATTCATGAACTAGAATTCAAAATTTTGAGCATGGCAGCATCAACAGCAACGGTATATCTTCAATTGTATAATGAAAACACAGCCAAACCTGTTGCAAATATTCAATGAATTTATTGACCAGTTTCGACCCGCCTTAAGGGAGTCTTCTTCAGAAACTAGTTAAAATATATTACATAAATCTAAAAACACTTTTCAATAAGTGTACTATTTTATTGAAAAGTGTTTTCAGATTTATGTAATATATTTAAACTAGTTTCTGAAGAAGACTCCCTTAAGGCGGGTCGAAACCGGTCAATAAATTCATTGAATATTTGCAACAGGTTTGGCTGTGTTTTCATTATACAATTGAACTAGAATTGTCTTTGGGAGAATCCATAAACTATGTGGCTCGGTCTAAGGGGGGAGGGGTTGGCTGGAAAGCTACACTAAGCTACGTGGGGGGGCAGGGGGGGGGGTTCCCAGCCAGGCCACGTAGCTTTTTGATTCATATTATTTGTCACAGTTAAAATGAGGTATGGAATACACAACAGGATGTGAAAATTTATCTCCGTCATTTAATTATCTGCTTACGTAATTTACAATAGTCTGACAAGAGAAAACAGTACAAAATGTCTTCTGGAATCAATAAAGAAAAAAAGCTACGTGCTACGTGGGAAGGCGGGAGGGGTGGTAGAGGCTAAAGCAACATCGGGCTACGTCGTGGAAAAGGGGGGGGGGCAGGTTTCACAGGAGACCAAAATAGAGCTACGTGGTTTATGGATGCTCCCTTTTGCTTTGTGGTACTTCCCCTACACCATTGCCCCCAAGTTCTGAACTTCAGAAACGTATTATTTGAAACTCTGAAATAGATTAACAATGCATCAGAAATTATAATTGAAATTAATTGTTAGAATTAAACCTGAACATGCAAATGAAAATGTAGTACTGAAACTTAATTTGTTTAATTTTGATGTTTAGGGGTATTTTCTATGCCTTTGACTGAGATTGCAGGCATACAATGAAAAATTCATGCGCCCAGTCAATTGCAAGCACTGATCGGTCGGCACTGGATTGGATAACATAATTCAAGAAAGTTATGTTCAAATAAAAGTCACTGCTGTCTCCAATTATTTTAACTATCACTGAATTGTCCTCAAATTTTTTTTTATAAAGTCACACAACAATTTATCGGCACCAGAATTCATTTCCAAAATTAAATGATTGCAGACACTGATAGGTGAACCATGGCCAGGTCAACCCCCACAAACCCCTACCTGAATTCAATCACATGTGGATCACGCAACTACAATAAATGCCCCTAAAATTCCAAGATGGTTGTCAGACACACTCCTATACAATATCGTGTGCTGTTGTCTGCCTACATCTCACTCCCAAAGCACCGGGGAAAAAAATGGACATGTTCACTCCATAAACAAGTGTTACCAACTGATCATGAGGGGCTCCACTGTCGATCTATTTATAGAGGAAGTCTGTGAATCCAGATCAGACTAGTTACTCACGGTTTTCCCCAAAATTCTTGGAGACAAAGTAAATTCTTTCCAATCTGAAAAATTTACACCAGGTAGCTTTCCTCCCAAACGTTAAAACTAATCCTATTGAAAATTTCAGTAAAAAATTAATTTCCAAAAATTTCTATCATGTCTAAAGTTTTTGAATTACTACGTCCAAATAAATTCTAAATTGTTCTGTAGGACTGTCTCTTTCATTTGATATATAAATTTCCCTAGTTACTGTTTTCTACTACCCTCTAACTGAAAAAGATAAAAATGGTAAAAGCAAAAAAATACAGAAAATAGTTGTTTGTTTTTTTTTTTAATATTGAAGTTACCGGTCTGAAAGTTACTTTAAATGATTCTTTAGCCAAATTCTGTATGTAATTCCTACCTACCTTCCCCAATTTATTATGAATTTGTAAAATCCTTTCTCAGGATGAGGTTTGTCTTCGCAAAACTGGAAAACGCTTTGTTTTAGTCAAAGTGTGTCAAAATCGTGATAAAATTTACATTCTCCTTTTTTGATAAAAATATAGCTTCTAGTAAGACTTACTGCGAAATGTTCTGAGTGAACTGTACTTTCTATTGAATGTAATCTTTCACTCTGAATCTATTGATATTCTTCTAATTGGTCATGTTTACCTTTGCGTCGTGGATTATTAATTTCACAAAATCCTCCAAAGCTAACTCTTAGTTATGTCTCTCAAAATTTTATATGATGTATAGTAAAAATCATGCTTCTTCTGCATTATGAATCCTTCTCCTATCTTGAACACTGTGGCTCTATGAATTTTTAAACTATCTACTGCATCATACTAAAAATGTGCTACTTCGAACTTACAAAGTCATATAACTCTTCATGAAAAATTCGTAACTGATAAGGTACATACTTCATTTGACTACACATGGCCTAAGGTAACTGTAAAAATGAATGTAACATTTTCTTTTGCCTAATAGTCTAAATTGCATTATCTGGAAATACCTGTATTACGTTCTGTTTTCTTCAACACATCACTTGAATTACATTGGAAATTGGCTTTAAATATGACCTCTAATGTAATTGAGTTGAACTCAATGCTTTGTAAACAAATTTGGTAATTAAATTACAAAATTTAAGTTATCTTACAAACAGAAGGCTTCATTATCAACTGTAAGAAACATAAGTAAAATGAATTAAGGTTGGGAAAAGTGAAAATAAGATAGTAAAAATAAAGAACAGAAAGCACTAATACAATTTTTTTGCAGTAAAGAAAGGAATTTGATAGAGGTTAAGGTTTTTCCCTAATAACAATAGAACATGGCAGAAAAGAAACAAGCGTTATTTTCTTAATATCACATAAAATGGAACCAGATAACAATTCAATAAAATGAGAAGGCTCAAAGAATAAAATGAGTAGATTAGATAATTCGAAAAATAACTATTTTAATTGAAATTTAACCATAAGGAGGCAGAGCCATAAAATAGTCCCTTCATTAACAAAACAATTCATTCAAATACTAAAAGGAACCATTAATTTAGCTGTAAATTAGGAAAGTGTTGCAAATAAGAATACAGTATAGGAAAAATAATATTACAACTAACTGATTATAAGAAGATAAACCATAGGTATGTGAGTTAAATGGCTTGACTGTAGTCTCACGTTAATATGTTTATATTTGGGGGGGGGGGGGTGTTGAAATAAAGAACAAAATATTTCTAAAATTCATATCTATTGATTTGTAAAGCTAAAAAGCAATCAATGAAAGTTAAAATTTCATAGCATATTTTAATGGAGTCTACAATGTTTTGTTAAATGGAAGTCTAGCAAATACAGATATACCTTTGGACTCATTTTGAGAAAAATAAATAAAAGTGATGGTGACATGTGGCTCTGGGTCAGTATTTCTTTCAATAATGATGAGATAGCTTGTGTACAGGTGTGGTCAAGTGAGTGTGCATGTAGGGATACGAAATGGCTAGGCACCTTTTGGAACTTGTTGGGACATATTTTGGTGAATTTTTTGAACTTTTCATTTTCCGCGGGGGTTGAATCAGCCTATTGTTGTTTGTCCTGTGAATCTAGGAGCTGATACAGAAGTGAAAATTTGTAACTAATACTAGAAATATGAACTTCAAGACAAGAGTATATGCTGTTTTGAGAGGACTTATATTTTCATTTCATAGTTAATAACTGCCATACTAACTCTTCAGTTCTCTGTTTGTGACTATTCCCTTGTAAAGTGTGTTTATTGTATTATTTAAACATATCATTACTTGCAATATTACAAAAATTTATGTAATAAAACTGACATAAGGATCTGTGACAGAAGGGATTGATTTTCCATTAACATATGGGTCAAAATATGCTTTAAAGACATGGCGTTTCTGATGTACCTATAAGGATTCACATTATTTACACCTGTTTCCTGAATGGATAATGAACCCATTAGTGTTGTTACAGCAATTCAGTGATTTATTATTAGAAAATTGAGTTATAAAAGCATTATCCTTATGCCTGAATTCAGTAATATTTGTATTTTGCTGGAGAAGATTGTATCCCCATAATCTAGGAATACAGCAGATCAGCCTTTTATTGGCTTATAAACAATTTCACAGGCTTCAGGTAGTTTAAAGAGATGGACTGTAGAAAAGGAACATTCCCAGAATAGTTTTACATAGTTTCAAGGACTTCAATAATTAAACTGAAGTGATATTGAAAGAAAGGAAGTAGTGACACATAAATTTAAAATTATAATTTTGTTTTAATTTACATTAATTGAATCTAGAAATTATATTAATGAAAGACTAAATGTGTTAATATAAAATAATTCTTTAAAATATAAAGGAAAGAGATGTTTAAAGATATTATGAGTGATATTTGAGTTTTTATGAGAATGCTGGGTTAATCATGGGAATTAACAAATAAAAAATGCCACTATTAGGAACAGGATCATTTCCAGTAAATTTGAAAAAATGATAAGCTTTTTTAGGGAAGTTAAGAAAAAAAAGGATAAATTCTTTAAAAGATAAATTATTTATCACTTAATTTTGTAGAAGAGAATCTGTGATTGGCTATTTAATATCATGAGGGGAGAACCTGTAATACAATTGCTTGCTAGGGTTTGTAACATAAGGCAATTAGCCTTAACTGTGATCGTGTCTGGTACCTTAACGGAATTTGTTTGATGGTCGCCAGTCCCTCAGAATTACCTCAAGAGATAAAGGTATGATCTCAAAAACTCTAGACTTCCTGATAAATTATATATTGTTCGAAAGGTCTCATACACAAACACAGTACCAATGTAGGCCTAATAGAAGAGCATCATACTTCTATCCGAAATAAATCCTCGCACAGCAAGCAACTTTCTCCTAACCCCTAGATGTGAAAGTTAAAAGTTCAAGGAAGAGTGAGCATGCACCACTGTTGCGCAACTACTAAAATTTTCTACATCTCCGCGACCGACCAACACACCGCCCAAGCTGTTCAATTTCTGTTGGATTACTGCTGCTCCTTGAGGCTAGCTTGACTTCCTTATTTCCATATTGTTCTGAGCAGACTCAGCATATGCATGATTTCAAAAAGGGAAACCTTATTTTTATTCCTATCATTCTGAAATTTTGATATGTTGTGAAGCATATTTTAAACGTCAATTTTCGTTATGAGAGTTTTTCTCATAGGTGTTGTGGATTTCGAGCTTAAGATGTAAAAACTTTAATCTGTCATCATTCCTACAATTTTTCAGTCTGTGAAATCATTCTGTTAACAAAATATTCTATAAAAATTTTCTCAATATTTGACATATAACATGTCTAGATCCCAAATGTATTTGATAGTGAAAATCTATTCTGAATATAAGTGCAAAGTCAGCTAAAAACTTTGATGTAGATTATCTCCAATTATTTGAGTGCTACCGATATGTAATATATCTCAAACTTTGCTAATTTGATTCTCTATCTGATGGTAATATTATTTCCCTGTTATCTATTTGTCTAGATCCCAAATGTATTTGATAGTGAAAATCTATTCTGAATATAAGTGCAAAGTCAGCTAAAAACTTTGATGTAGATTATCTCCAATTATTTGAGTGCTACCGATATGTAATATATCTCAAACTTTGCTAAATTTGATTCTCTATCTGATGGTAATATTTCCCTGTTATCTATTTCCCTTAATGCTAATCATTTGTTTCCAAAATGATACTTTGTTGCAGCCATCAAACCTTAATTTCTCTTTAATGCTTATATATTGTCAGAATATTTACGAAAATCCCTCTGTGTGTACAGTGAAAATTTTTCTTTAATTTAAATGCCATTTCTATGCCCTCAGACCAATATGTCCGCAGAAATGCTGAATAGCAAAACAGCAAAATCTCTTATTTTGTCTAGAAAACATACTTTCCTGTTAGTTATTGACTCTATCTTTTCAAACGTTGCGTATTATTTTATGCCAAACATTTTGAGCTAAGCATCTTTACTATCCCTTAGTAATCAAGTGAAAACTCTTTCTTGTTCAATCTTTTCCATGAGCTTGCAAGATCCCATAATTCACGATATCTCTTTAATACAATTTTCTAAAATGCAAGTGTTAGACCTAATTTGAATTGTCATCTGATCTTAAACCCAGACAATTAATGTGACTAAAAGGCTTGTAAAAATTTTCAACTTTCTTTATAATACTTTGTAAACTCTCCTTACTGACTCTCTGACTCTCAAACTACTGGAAAATGCTTCTAAAATTATTTGCTGTTGGTCTTAAGTGTTTTAAGGACCCTTTAAACTGATTTTGAAGGTATACTAACATAAGTAAGGTTATGTGACATACCTAATAGTTCCAGAAAGTCATGAAGTAAATTCTGTACATGTTGCAAATGGCCATCCATCTTCAGTGCACTGTATATCTTCGTAATGTTAAAAAGATCTAAGATTGATCATTTGCCGAGTCATTATTTCTGAAGTTGAAATAATGTGAACTGAGTAATTTGTATTATTTGAGTGTGTTATCATTAGTTTCTAACAGTTGGTGGTGTTAGGAGAAAAGCTTTTAATCAAATAAAGGAGGTTTTTTATTATTCAATTTGAAGAAAGAATCTTTTCACCATTACTATTCAACTATTTGTTTAATAATCTAACATATTATTTTCTAAGTGCTACATTACAGAGTGAGAACTGTCCAATGAATTATTCAACTTTGTTAGTGATTAGCATTATAGGCAACTTTAAACTGCCACACAACCAAACACAGCAATTCCCTGTTACAAGCCCTGTAAATTAATCTCAGTAGTAATGACTTACAATAAATCATCATGAAACTTATAAAAGAACTACCAGCAACTAAAAAACAAGTCTTAAGGTTAACATTGCCAAATAATTAATTAAATATTCTGTGTTTTGCCATTCATTAAAAGTTTTGGGTACAATGAGATGATTATGTGCCTATTGCTACAGTACCTGATAAAGAATTTTTGATTTTTAACTAGAAATTTCCTATAGAACTAATATGTTTTTGAAGCATATATGGCTACCAAGGAAAAAAATACCTTGAAAAACAATGTAAAGTGTGGAACACACATGTACAAGGCATACGTTGGCAGCGGGGCTTGGAGAGAAATTGGTCAAAGAATTAGGAACAGTGCATGTAAGTGGAAATAGGACCATGACCACAAGCTGCTCTCAATTTCATGGGAAATTTTTCTTTTGTATGCAAGGGTATCTGGGATTAGAACAAATTATCAAGTGAAATGATGAATAATTTACCAAAAATGATGAAGGAATTTAACATTAAAACCTATATATTACAAAAGTATATGGCAGAGGAATTTAATTCTCAAAATATATGGAATAATTAAACAATAAAATAAAAATGAGTAATTAGATGACAGGGAATTGCCACCGTAGCATTTGCTCCATCAAAATTAAATTAATAATAATAATAAATAAATTTCAGTACAATATAAATGTAAATATTAAATACATAACTGACTCATAACATTTAACAAAAAGCTTTATAATTTTAAGCAGGATTATTTATAATCTCAATAAGGGTAAAATTAGAATTTCATGTTCTAAAGATAAAAGAAATATAAAATTGCAGCTTACAATTAGAAAATAAAAACACAAAACGCATCTTCCAAAAGAAGACAGCATTTGATGACTATATCACCAGAGGCTATTAAACTATATTCTATTACTACTGTTTCTATTATTCCATGATTGACTGCAAACAGGGTAATGGAGGGTGTGTTGTACCTATCCTGATGTATAAACTTTTAAACATTTGAAGAGTTGGACAGGGTACAGCATTAACTTGGAGCAGTCTAGGAAACCTAGAGCAGGATGGCTGGAGCAGTGTCTCGAGACCTATTCCTATTGGGTTCTACTTTTGTTGCTCAATAAATCCTTGCTGCTCCAAATCACTCAAGGGGAAAATTAATATAGAAAATATGTGATACTGGCCTAGATTTATTTTTTATCTCAGTCATTTCTGCATATGAACGTCACTGGTAGTAAAATGTCTTTACTGTCTACCAGAAATAGATCTGTCAAGAAATTCCAATTTAGCTTCTGACAAGAGCAATGCCTACGGTATTACAGATCTTCCCCACCCAGCCCCTTCAACATCACATTTAGACTTTCACTCCAGCTATAAGTATGCTGCATAAATCGGGTAACTACTTTGGACCTTCTGAAATACCTCTACTAACCCATAAGATTCAATATCCTAAGTAAAGTTGTCTAGTTCTTTGTATGCAATCAGTTTAACTTTGGACATACACTGTTTTAAATTATGTCCTACGATATAAGGCATATTGTTTGCTTTTGCAATTATCTTCTCATTATGTAAAATCCACTAAACATTATCGTGAATGGCTTACCCTCAGTATATAGTGGAATCTATTGCACCACATTTTGTGTCATTAATTCCATATTCCGAACTAAATGGTATCAACTATGTTCTTAAATGTATTATTTGGTACTTTTTAGTAGATAGTTTCAGTTGTCGGTCTTTGCACAAACTTATCATTGTCACATCAGATTGGAACAAAGTGCTGTTGGAGTAATCTTGGAAGTCTCCATGTTTATGCAGGCTCTTTTCCCATACATAGGTATCACCCTACCTCTTTTAGCTCTGCATACCTCAATTTTTATTATTATTATTACTTTTAAAAAATACAGTTATGATTAGTGTCTAAGTCTGCTTGGGCTGTTCTGTCCTTCCATATTCTTCTAATCACATGAAATATCTACTGTTTTCTTATTACACCTCCCACTCTTACCATTTCTACACTCACTTCCTCAATACTTCTTTTTATTCAAAGCCATTTTCCCTTCTCTCTATTGACATTCTTTTCTATTCCTCTTTCTTGCTACTTCTCCTACCTCTTTAATAGTGTCAGTTCCCCTATCCCAGTTGGGTTCAGTAGAGCTTCAAAGTAATCCATCCACAGCTCTTACTTTTATTGTTTATTTGATCATAAGATGTTCTGCTCTTAACCACTATATATTTTCCTATTACCTTTGCCATCTTCTCAGTCCATTTTTGCATTGACTTACTATTTTCTCTAATTCAAATCTGTTCTTCTCTTCCATTTTGATTTCATTCTCTTTTTTGTCCCTGATGTCCTCCACCTGAACCATTCTCCCAAACTCCTGTTCTTCACTTCTTTGTTCTGTTTCAGTTTCCAAATCTCCAGCTTCTTTTCTGTTTTCTATTTCCTCTTCTTTTTTCTTATTGTACATAGCTCTGTTACCATTAGCCAATGATCAGAATCTAAAGGTCTCTGGAGGGATAACCTTTGCATCAACAGTTAGCTCATCATCAAGTACACCACATACTTCTGATAATCACTGTTGTGCCATATTATCTTCTATGAGACTTTTTCCCCTTAATACCCTTATTAGTAAACATTTCTCTTGCAGAAGTCCAGCTTTCACCTTCCTTGTTCCTTCTTCCCCAAACATGTCACGCGTATCTCCAAACATCTTCCATCAAATGTTATCTTTATCTTCATAATCATGTCCCTTACTTAAGATCAAATAAAAAAAAGTATGGAATATTGATATCACATTAACACATCTGTAATATACCATTAATACCACTAAAATTTGAATGTCTTTCTACACAAACATAAAAAGAAAATACTGCTGAAACCATAATTTGAATAGTTAATAGATCATTGAAGGATCTTGTTGCAAAGTTTTTAAGCAGTAGAATAGAATGGATAAGAAAAATCAAATTTCAAATTGGAGAGGCTACACCCTGCAGTATGCAATTTTACATGACACTTCTGATTAATATATGTTGATGACAAAATTGGGAACTTCATGATAGATGGCATAATCTGGGATATAAATCATATGATGTTTCTAAATCACTGAGTTCCTCCAAATCCTCCATACTTCTTTTCTAAATGCATCTATACAAATAATATACAGACTGAATAAATCAAGTTGCTAAGACTTGAAACCTTCACTTTCATATAAATAATTCATGTCTCTTCCTGGCACAGCATCCACTTTGTATATTCTTCATTTTATGATATATAGTTTATAATTTTTTGACAATATCATATTTATAACTTTTAAGAAAGAATAATTAAATACAATGTTAATTAATTTTTTTAATGGTATCAGATCATATTTATAGCAAATTGGACAAAGTAAGTTTCTTTGTTTAGTCATATAGATCTGTATGGTATGACAATAATAACTGTGAAAATAAGCTCAATGTAAGTTGATAACCAATCAAGTTACAATAAATGATTAATTATCCAATGAATAGAAAGTGGAAAGTCAAAGAAATCTTTAAAATTCTTGAACATTTTACACAATTTATAAGGAATATAAACAAACCATTCATACAACTACCTGCTCCCATGTCTTAAATAGACTTCCCATTTTCAAATCCACTATAAACAGCATTTGTGTAAAAATTGACCCAAATAGAACATTTGAAGCTCTTAGGTGATATGAAAATACCTTATTATCATCCATAACTGTATTAAGTGACTCAATCCACATAGGGTCAATATCACCATCTAGAATAATCCATTTTGGGTTGTCCCCTCCCAAATTGGCTTGGTCTCTCATTATTACAGAGAAGAGGCCTGTACAGAGAATGTTACTTATTATCTGATAATATTTCAAATAAGGAAAAAAATGTTTTGCAAGCCAATTTAAGATAATTCTTTCAAAAACTTGTTTAGATGACTATTAAAATCAATACACAAACAAAAAAATCAGCCTACATCAAAATCCAAACATATGAACTAAGAACAGAGGAAGAAAAACACCCACTTACCACATTTCATGCTAAATTGGAATCAACACTTGAGTTGATAAAAACATATACAAAACCCTTTAATTATTGGAATACCTTTCATCAGCAGAAGAGCATAATGAGAACATAATAGGAGAGCAAGAGAAACTGTCATAATTTATGGCACTTTAAGTTGACATAGGTGGAGGTTGTTTCTAAAACTGACAACAGAAGATGAAAGAAAAGAAGTGAATAAATGCAAAGATAAAATATTTACATGCATTTTAATAATAGATACATAAATAGTAAGGTGTATGTTTAGTATTTTGATATAGTTACAAATGGTTAACAGCAGTTAGGGGAAGAAAGAACGGAATGTTAACTCAGGATGCAATTGGAAAAGGAGAAAATATGTGGAACATTGGATATTATCACAGGCTGCAATATTTATTTTTACATTGCAACACACAATTTTATTTATTTATTTTTGTAATTTTGTAAGCTTAACTCCAATCATACTATGTACTTCACATAGTTCTACTCCCACAATCAGTGGCAGATCCACGGGGGAGGCTAGTGGGATCAAGCCCCCCCCCCCCAAAAAAAAAGTATTTAGTTCCACCCCCAACATCGAAATTTTTGAAATTTGGAGACTTTTGTAAAAAAGCTCTACAGATCTTTTAATGGCTGCATGTCTATAAAGCCTACCCGTACCTGACTCAAGGCCCCCCCCCCAAACCAAAATCTGCTTAATCTCCCCCCCTACCTTCCCCACCAAAACCAAACTCCTGGATATGCCACTGCCCATGATCAGACCACCTTATATGATGTGGGGTTTTCCTTACTTCCATGTTGACCTTGTCCACAACAATCAAACTAATCTGCAGAAGTACTTTCATTTCAACATCTACATGAATTTCAAACCAAATGCTTCTTTACTGACAACCTTGACATCTGAGACAGTCATATATTCTTACTTCAGTCCCTCCCGCAATATTACAACATCTCCCAAGTCTTAACATCAAATAACCATTCATTATATTTAGTACTGTCTCCCATTCTATATAACAAGCAGAAAAAGCCAACAATCACTACAAACCAACTTTCAACAAACATGGCATAGTTCTGGTCTGGTAGTTCTTCTTGCCTTAGTTGAAATGAGATCGATCGATCCCAAAACCTTTTCTACCACCACCCCCCTCCCTTCCCCACGCTCAAACAACATGCTTCAGGAAACATTCCCAATACACAAATATCAATATCCTCATATTCCCGAAGAGCCTAATGGCTCCTTTCCTTGAAATAGAGAATACTATAAGATGTGTTATATACACAATACTTCCAACACCTTGAATAACTCCAGTAATGGTGAAGGTTTCCCATTATATAGCGTACTTCATGTGAAACCTTCAGTGTCATGCCAGAAAATTTTCAACCACTGCCCTGCCTCCTTCCTACACAGGTGCGAGAACAAATCCATTAGAAATAATAGCCATAGACATAATGTTCTCACCCAAAATCTATCCACATAGTAGATGTTGATGCCACCTATCTTAATACTTTCAGTTTCCTGCTTCTGCTTTTGCACAATCAGTACAACAGTTTCTCTGAACTCGGACTGAACTGGTTTGCCAATAGATACAGGGAACAAATTAAACACCATGACTCAACCTGAGATAATGTACAATTTTTATTATCCCCCTATTTTAACCCTTTTTCGTACCCCATCATTAGTTCCTACCCTTAAGAAGTCAGTTTTCTCTATCTAGTTTTTAACCACTAAACCTGTGGCAACTTTTTCAATAATTACACATCATAATTTTTCTATTTCTTTTTTTAGTCTTATTTTCAAAATTCATGTTTTTTTTTTAATTTAAAAAAAAAATAAAAATCTTGAGGCCCATCTCCTTATCCTTAGTTGTCAAATTTTGTACTTCCAGCCATGACCAATCTTAACTGAATTGCCACAAATCATGGCATTTAGTGTTGCCCTCCTATTACATTCATCTAATAGTCTTCTATTGCTGAAGGTTATATGTCTGGTAATTTTAGTGCTTTCTGTTTGTCTGTGCTAATTTATGAGTTACTTGTAGTGAGTAGTGGTTTCCTCCACTATTCTAATTTTTGTTTGAATTTACTATCCAGCATTTTCTATTTAATTTGAATCCAAAGAGCATGAAGTTATGGCCAATGTCACAAACAGAAGTTAATTCTTCAAAATAACAGACACTCTTTCATTTATTATAATTGAGAAAATTTTCTATCACTCACCATCTTTCCATTCTCGAGTGTTGGGATTGATAATGCCAAAGAGCTCATCATTTGTAACAGCCTTTGGATTAAGGTCATTAAAAATTGGTTTGCGTTTCATATTCTGATAAGTGCGCAAAAGTGTTTTCCACACTTGTGTTTTCCCTGTTCCAGCATTTCCTACCGCAAATACAGAATGTCGCACCTCCAACAATTCCTCAAGTTGCACCACCTGTATATCAAGCAGAATGACACAGCTATAAATCAACACAGATATGACTGACTGATAACAAACTTAGCTGGGCAAGATACATTGGACAGGTTTCTAAACTTTGCACTTGTTGGAGAGAGTGATGAGGGGATGTATGAGTGAAGTAAAAGAAAAGGTTTACAAAACTTTGGTCAGCCCATTTCTTGAATATGGTAGTGTAGTATGGGATCCACATTTTGAGTATCAAATGTAAAACAGCTGGAATGGGATTCATTAGAAGAGGACCATAGGAGTGTACAAGGGGTATATTTGTGATGAGGCATGGAAAGATGTTGATTTAAGGATTAAAAGAAATGCATGGAAGGGAAAAGATGACCATGACCACAAGCTGGCACTCAATTTCAGGCACTAGGGTGTAGAAAGATTCTATTTTTTTAGGTAAGGGCGTCAGGGACTGGAATAAGTTACCAAGAGAAGTGATGAATAATTTAACAAACATATTTTAAGGATTTTATAGCTAAAATTTGTAGAGGGCTAATGTAGGTGGGTGCAGAAAAGAAGGGGGGAGATGATTGTGTAGGGAAATAGCCACTGGAGGATGCACTCTATTGCAATTTAAGGTAAGCATTATTAAATACTGACAGAAAATGTTAATTCTACCAGTTTTTTTAAAAGTATTGTACACTTCAAAAGGAAAAAAAAGATATTTATCATAAAATTAAATGATTTACCAAAGTACAGAGATAGTATTGCTGACAACCTATTCTTTTTAAAAATTAAATTTGTTCAAAATATTTTTATTGCTGCTTGGAATATGCTCATAAGCACTTTTAACAGTGGAGCACCAGGAACTTAATACCATTAGTGCAGAAATTTTGTGCCCATAATTTGAACCAAGTATTTATGGCTTTATTACCTCAATATTGTCATGAAATCACTGAACCAAGAAAGGATTTCATATGTAGGAACAGATGCTAAATGCTTAGTTCAAGATGTGTGAATAACTGCAACTGCTAAAATCGTTCCCAGTAAAGGTCATGAATAGATCACCAACTTCACACATCAGCAAGCTTATTTTTGCAGCATTACATAAATTGTAGCTTCAATCTTCAATCCATATATTATTGCTACGTCTCCATAAATATTTCACATTTTATGGATAATTTCATAAGTTTTGTGTCTGTCATTAAAGAAACAAATCACACATCATCATAATTTCTTTGACACCATAAACACCTCCAATGTAGGTTAGCCACTATGCAGATGTGTGCAAATGAAATCCTTCGATTGCCAATGATTTAGAAAACTTGTGTTGAATGTTCAAAACTGGGGATAGTGTTGAACTAATGTCTTCATGGGGACAGGCAAACAATTAGTCTCAAATGAAGTAATTATGATCCATGCCTATGGTACCTACAGTATTTAGTTATTTTGTCACCACTCAGTTGATTAGTACCTCAACAGTGAAATGTACACATTCACCACAAGTTTAAAGTTCAATGAAAAGTTATTTTCTGTTAAACATTCCTTTACAAATTTCCGGTACCAGTTAGAAACTGGATAAGACATCAGACTATCAGTTCCACATGAAGAATACAGGTTACGCACATTCACTAGAAGACTAACTTCCACCCTAGCCCCCTTGCTAGGATGAACATACAGTTGATGCATACTGAAGTGCTCTACCAACACCAAATGCGAGGAGACATTGTTCCACAAAATCTCAGTGGCATTTCCTCAAAAAAATACGTAGAGAGACTGGCCACTTTGAAAGCATTGCTCGCTGTGCCGCAAAACTAACTCAAAGAAACCTGATGTAAGAATGGTCCAAACTAAAGAAGGTGTGCAGTAAGCAACTGTAATGCTCTCAAATAAAACTGCCTCTCCATGAATGGTAATTATTTTCCAGTATTGGAAAAATCGAAAAGTTTTACTGCAATGTCGATGTAATGTCTACATGGGGGTAGGGATACAAATAGTCTCAAATGAAGTAATTATGACCAGTATCCACAATATTTTGTTTTTCAGTCGCCATATGTTGATTAGTACCTCAACAGATAAATATAAAAAAGATACACACTGTCAACAAGTTTTAAGTTCAATTAAAAGATAAATTCGGTTAAACATACCTTTACACATTTCCGGAACCAGTATATAGAAGCTAGATAAGACATCAGACTATCAGTTCCACATGAAGAACACAGGTTAAGTACATTCACAAGAATACAAACTTCCACTCTAGTCCCCTTACTAAGATATTATTGAGGCATACTGAGCATGCTACTAAAACTGAACATGAAGGGACATTGCTCACCCCACCACAAAACTAACTCAATTAATTCTGATATAAGACTGCTTCATAGTAAAGATGGCTGACCTCTTTTTATCAATTCATTTAATATTGTGATATTTTTAAAAACTAATATCTAGTTAACTGCTTAAAATTTTGAACTATAAATGAAACACATTTTATTGTAGAGCTTGCTCGTGATTTTGAGCCTTTACTTTTCCATCAGGAATGTTTCTACATTTGAAAGTTTAATTCTATCACATAACTGCCTCATGGGATGTTTGATAATGTGTCCAACAATGAAATTACGAAAATGATATTCATTTTGTCTAAAGCCTAAATTTTTTAATAAAACCAATACATAATTTTAATCCATTTTATTTTACTTATCCCCTGAAGTTTATTTCCTGCTTTTTACGTTATTTATTTTAGATTTTAATTTTTCTCTTGATTAAAAATCACACTTATACTTTATCTAATTAACTGATTTTGTGCTTAGAACACATTAGAATGTTATGTCTACAGCTGGTGATAATAGGTTTGATGTAGATTTTTTCATATTTCAAATCCTAAGTTTGGCTTCTTCTAATTGCGTGATCATACAACATAAAACCAAAATTTTTGCAAACTAAATTTTTTCCATGCTTAGACAATACACCTTAAAATGTACTCCATCATGAGTTTTCATAGTGAGAATGGAGACAATAAAATCCGTTATACTTGAAAAAGACTGTAACTAAAATTTATATCTTTTACGAATGCGGCTTCAAAATCGAACTAAAAGGTATTTTACTTGGGGGACAGAGGTTTTCCTGATAGTTACACAGTATATCGCAGAGATAGGGGAACAATTGGTAGAGGAGTTTTCATACCAGTTAACAAAACCTACCACAGTTCACTGGTGCTAATAGATCATGACCATGAGTTACTTGGGGTAGATTTCTGGGGTAATAAAAAAGAAAAAATCAGGGTGTTGGCTGCTTACCGCAGTGGAAGAATGACAGATGAAGATTAGGCTCTTGGGGAAAAATTAAATTCATACTAAGATTTCAGAGGTGAGAATAGAATGATCATTATTGGTGGGGATTTAAATTTACCAGGTATAAACTGGGGAGGAAATAAGGGAACAGAGATTTGCAAATATCTTAATAATGGAAGGAGGATTTACACAACTGGTAGAGCAGAACACTAGGGGCAAAACATTTTTGATATATTCCTAATAAAGCCTGATGATAACATTGTAGGGTGTCAAGTAACCGAAGGAATAAGTGATCATGAAGCAGTTCCGATGGATATTAGAGGATTCAGTGAAAATGCAGCCAAAATTGAAGGGGGAAATAGGTACAATTATAAAAAGGCACAGATTTCAAATTTGAAAAGATATTTCAGAGAACGTTTCAGCAAATGGAAGGAAGGCAGTAAAGTCAAGGTGGGAAGAGTTCAAGGAGATAATAAGAAAGGGGGTAGAAAAATTTATTCCAAAACAGAAATAAAAAAGAAGTAGAGAACCTGTGTACTATAACAGGGAGGTGAGGCAGTTAAAGGGGTTGGTAAGAAGAGAACATAACAGTGTTAAGAGACAGCAGGGTAGTCGGGAATATTTAAAACAATTAAACAAGAACCTGATAATAGTTAAGAAGGTGGCTAAAGATGGATTTATGAAGAGTATTGTCAGTACAGGGGGACCACTGAATGATTCATCTATAAATTTCTATAACCATGTTAGAAAACTGAGAGGAAGGGAGGATGTTGAGACACTTTTAGATAAAAATGGACAAGAAGTTACAGAGGATTTGTAAAAGGCAGAGATTTTAAGTAACTGGTTTAGTGAGAGATTAGGGACAGTGAATCAGAAAGCGAGCTTAACAAAACAATTAGAAATGAGCAGACCATAAAATTTGAAATTCATCCTGAGGATATCATGAAGGAACTAAGAGAGTTCAAAAAAAACATAAAGGGGCTGGTGTAGATCATATTACTACAGATGTCTTAAAAATAGCAGGATGTGACATTTTACCTTATCTTGAAATGTTATTTAATTTGAGTCTTGATACCAGAGGTTTGGAAAAGTGTGATAGTAGTGCCGGTATATAAAGGAGGGGTGAGAAATAGAGTCGAAAATTATAGGCCAATTAGCTCGGCGTCAGTGGTAGGTAAATTAATGGAAAGATTGATATGCAACCACATCGGTAATATATATGAGGAGCGTAACTGGTTTTCAAGTAATCAACTTGGCTTTAGGCAAGGATATTCATGTGAATCTCATTTGGTGGGATACATGCAAGATATTTCGGATGAAATGGACAAGGGAGAAAAAATTAATAGTGTAGCACAAGATCTTTAAAAGGCTTTTGACAGACTGACCCATAAAATGGTAGTCACCATCATCATCCTCAACAGTTTCCAGCCTCTGGCTGGGTCTGCTTTATGCACAAGCCTCTCCATTTGCTTCTTTCCTCCCACCACCTCTCTGTCACCACTTTGTTCCAGTCCTCTCCTCTTTTCTGTACACCCTCCTCCGCTCCTTTCAGCCATCCATCTGAAGTGTGGGCGGGCGTTATGGTTAAGGACAGCGGTGTCTGTATCGCATGGTGTCGAGTAGCATAGACCAGTCATGAAGAACCGGACTTAGAATATTCGTAGACAGCCACTATACTATTGAAATGGATCACTGACTTAACAAACTCCTTTTCCCTAATTTAAATTTGTCAATTAGCATGGTTTCATCTGAGGCTTCGAATGGAGTGAACTTTTATTGTGTCTGAATGGAGTGTAGATACTTATTGTGGCATTAATCCGCAATTTTCTGAACGAAGACTTTCTGGTAATAATTCCTGTTGTCAGAGTAAAGATGTCTTTGAACTTTGAACAATAAAATACTGGACTTTAAAATCTGTGTTGAGAACAATCTTTTGATATTACCCTTCATTTGAAAATCCCATTATTAAAACCATATGGGTGGCGACCGGTCTAATTAAATTAAACATTGCAGAGAACAAAGTATAGGAAAGAATTGAGTTTAGGATCATTGGGTCTCCTCTCCCCCATATGAATTTTTTTCCTACAGTATGTTCTGAACCAACTTCCAAATTAACACATGGGATGCTCCACAGTGTTCTCCTGGGGATGATAGTATGAGATGTTGACAGTTTTAATATTTAACTGTGCTAAGTTAGTTGATTACTTGCTACTTGAAAACTAGGGACCATTACCATTAATAATAGCCTTGGGTTTTCCAAAATTTTGATTGTAAATCTTGTTTTAAATGGTGTCTGTGTTTGCCTTTTTAATAGGGTAAAATTCAAAAATTTAGAAAACATCCATGACAACTGTAGATCCTCCCCTAGATATGGTAAAGGCCCTGAATAAATCTGAATCAACTAACTCTAAAGGTTTCATGGGAATAATATTCTGCAGGTGTCCTGCACTCATTACATTGTCTACTTCGTTTAGCTGGCAAGTTTAATGGACTGAAATAACTTTAGCTATATGTCAAGACATGTTCTAGAAGTAAACATACTGGTTAAGTATCTTATAGGATTTGGTTATCCTACAGTGTCCATGACCTAAGTGTTAGTATTGAATGATATGATCAATACATTGCTCTGGTATACACAACTGCCAATAATAAGTGTAGGAACTATTTCTCTTAAAGAGTATGTTATTTTTGGTTCAGTAAAATGTATTTCACTTTGGTCTTGGTTCACCTGTTTTAACGACTGTAAAACATATGCAAGTTTAGTGTCTTTTAACTTTTCTTCTTCCATATCCTCTAGTGCGTGAATTATATCCTATTCGTGTGTATTCCCACAAAGGTACAAAATTCTGGGTTTCATCCTGCCAATATCTGTTTCATCTATGGTATGAAGTCCTTCAGGTAATCTGGAAAAGGCATCTACCCTGTAATTTTATTTTCCTGGTATAGATTTAATTTGGTAGTCGAATTCCAGTAACAGGAGTGTCCAGCGGGTAAGCCTACTGTGCAACAAATTACATTTACAGAGAAAAGACAGGGCCTTATGATCTGTAAAGATAATAATTTTTCTACCCAGTACCAGGTATATAAATCATTGGAGGGTCCAAACTACTGCTAAAGCCTCTTTCTTGCTTATGCAATAATTCCTTTGTGCTTTGTTAACTAAATTGCTTGCAAATGCTATAGTATGTTTTTGTATCTCCTTTTCTGTGTCAATTTCGTGAAAAAACTCCACTCCCAATCGATAATTCGAACAATCTGTTCCCATACATATTGGTATTCTACAATCAGGTAAATGTATACAATGTTTTTTAGAAGAGCTTTCTTAAATTTAATAAAATCCTATTCTAATTCCAATTCTACGCAGAGTTTTACATCCTTAATTTCTAGAAATGTTGGCCATTAAGTCCTTACCTGAGATACCTAGAAAACTCTTTAGTTGTGTTTTATCTTTTGGCCTCAGAAAATTTTTAATTGTTGCAAGTTTATCTGTTGAAGGTGTTATTCTATCTGTACTAATAACATAACCCACGAATTCTATTATGGATGTAAGAAACACACATTTCTTTAATTTTAAAGTCATACTCCCCTGTTGTAATGCTAATAAGGCTTCTCTTAATGTGTCCCAGCATTCTTCAATTGTTTCAGTATCAATTAGAATAGCATCAACATAAACATGTACCTTTTTTTCAGAAGTTGAGGCCCTAAAACTAAGTCAATTTCCCTGGTAAAATTAGCTACAGCATTATTCAAACCAAACGGGAGCACTTTGAAATGGAAACTCCATGCTTGGTACAAAAATTCTGTATGCTTACAAGACTCTTTTGCAGTTTTGTCTTGCCAGTAGAAACTACTGAGGGCCCCAGAAGTGAGAAACTGCTTGCCATGAAAATTATGGAGGATTTCATCAATGGGCAGGTATTTATTTAGTGTGCATGCATTTGGGACGAATCATTCTGTATGGTATGCTTCAGTTACCACAACTAATGGATTGTTGAATGGGCTATTGGGGTGTTCTGTTATCCCCCCATATGATTTATTTCTACATCTACATTTACATCTATACTCTGCAATTCCCAATTACTGTGAGTGGCAGAGGGTCCTAAGCACCAATCCTTCAACTACCGTTTGCCTTCTTGCAACTGGAGTAGACTATGGTATACTAAAAAATGGTTCAGTACAAGTAACCTGGAAATGACATTCATAGTCATGCAGTAGCCCAGGTTGGTCAGAACAGACATCCTGAAATTCCACTATTAAGTTCTTCAACCATGCCACCCAAAATTCTATCAATTAATATAAAAATCAGATTCCATACTACCATTAATTTAATTGTTTTGGAAGATTACTCTAACTGAAGGAACTCTTATATCTTACCATCCCCGTTTTAATTTAACTGACAGATGCTGCACTCGTAACTGTATGTTAAGTATTTCCTATTAACAATCTAAATTAGCTTTAACTTAGTACAGCCATTTGACACCAAGTATGCCATATGATTGTAAGCCTGGCACAACAAAAACTATCATCTCTAAAGAAACATCTTGTATTTTGCTTTCCACGAGAGCTTTTATGTTAATGACTTTACTCTTATGTCCTATTGGTGTAACTGCCTGCATTTAGGGTACTTCGAACAAAGGTGCTGGTGTGATTTTACAAATTTTACTATACAGTGTATCTAATATGAAAGACAATTCTGTACCAGTATCTAATAATACATCACTCTGATCCTCCCTGACAGTAATAGATATCATGGGAACTTGTACCATATGTGAAGTTTTATTATTCTCTTCATGCAAAAGATCATCTCTTGAATTTTTTTTGTAAAGAATGTAGCAACATGAACATGAAGAGTTGGTCCTAATGAAGAAAACCCAAAAATAATTGAATCTTACCATAAATATCGTATGTCTGACAGAACATCATCTAAAGAATTCTGAAATATGTCTCCTCCCTTTTATTGGATATAGATTAGCTTCATGTTATTTCAGGTCAGAGATGAGAATGGGTGGTGCAGCAATATAAGTAAGAGAAAATACTGAGACGTATTCATTAGATCTAGTAAATACTGTATAGAACAAGATTTTGAATGTTGTGCAATACAGTTAGAATTATAAAACAAATATCTTATAGTGCTGACAGTTTATAGGGCTCACACAGGAGACTTCAATAACTTTTGTAATAAACTTGAAGCAGTTCTATTAAATTTATCATGAACCAAAAGGGAAATTGTCCTCTATGGAGACTTCAACATAAATTTTGCTGTAGAATGTAACCAGACAGATTATCTTCTAGGAATGCTTAGATCATTCAATCTCTATCAAACTGTAAATTTCCCAACTAGAATACAAAAAGATAGTAGTACCATTATTGATAACATTTTTGTAGAGCACAATAAATTAGAAGTACATGGAACAGTTCCAATGGAAATTTGTTTATCAGACCATAATGCTCAAATAATTATTTTGGATGTTGTGGGAAATGAAAATAACAAAAAGAAAGGATTTGTCAAAGTTAGGCCATTAAAGAACAATTCAATAAAAACATTAAATGATGAAATTCTCAATGAGGACTGGAGCACTGTTTATAAATTAAAATGGGTAAACAATAAAGTCAATTACTTACAAAAGGTGTCTACCTACAAAACTAGCTCCAACTGGTCAAAAACGAGTATTGAAAGATTGGGTTACAGTTGGTATTAAAACATCTTGCAGACATAAAAAGGAATTGTATGTAAAAGTTAGGAATACCGATAATATGCTTCCCAGACAAAATTACAAAACTTACTGTAGAAATTTAACCAAAGTAATAAAAGAAGCTAAACGTTTGGCCATAAACGATGAAATTAGTATTTCAGATAAGATAAAAAGTGTTTGGAACATTATTAAACTACAAACAACTGTATCACTCCTTGACCATAAACCTATATCTATAAGCATTATTTCCCACCAGTCAAAATGAAATTGAAAAAATTATTAAATCCCTCAAAAATAAAAAGTCATTTGGTTAAGATGAGTTTTCAAAACATGTAGTGAAACAATGTAACACCAGCATTAGTAGAGTTATTAGTAATATTTGTAATAGTTCTTCTGAAGAAGGTATCTTCCCTAACTCATTCAAGAAGTCAATAATCAAACCGCTTTATAAAAAAGGTGATACCTCAAAGATTGAGAATTACAGACCCATATCACTTCAACCAGCATTTTCAAAAATCTTTGAAAAAGCAATGTACAGAAGGGTGTATGCACATCTACAAAAGAATGACCTACTCAGTAAAGTACAGTTTGGTTTTAGACAAGACGTTTCAACAGATTCAGCCATTTTTGCTTTTGTAAACAACATACTGGAATCAATACATAAACAATTAAATTCCCTTGGTATATTCTGTGATCTTTCTAAGGCTTTTGACTATGTTGATCATGAGATTCTACTAGGTAAATTAGACCACTATGGAGTTAGTGGTAAGCAAGGACTTTGGTTTAAATCATACCTGGAAAATAGAAAGCAATGTATATCACTGAAAGATGCTAATACAGGAGACGTTATAAACTCAGAATGGGGTATAGTTAAATGTGGCGTGCCTCAGGGTTCAATTCTTGGCCCTCTGCTGTTCTTAATCTATATAAATGACCTCCCACATATACTAGGTGATAATGAACACATGGTGCTCTTTGCAGATGATACTAGCATATTGTTGAAAAACCCCATCAGCACAAAACCTTGAAAACACAGAAAATGATGCTACAAAGGAAATTAACAGGTGGTTTAATGCCAACAAACTAATACTTAATGTAGAAAAGAGACAGTTACTACAGTTTGCTGCAAAAAATAAAACAAAGGACAGCTATAATGTGATATCAGAAGGAAAAGCAATCAATGAAAGCATTTTCACAAAATACCTGGGTGTATATATAGATAACAAATTGCACTGGAAACAACATATTCAACAACATCTTAAAAAACTGTATTCTGAAACATTGTCACTGAGGGTAATATCTAGAATAGCTACTGTAGAAACCAGAAAGTTAGTATATTTTGCATATTTCCATTCCCTGCTCACTTATGGCATACCATTCTGGGGAAACTCATCACAAGCACAGAGGGTATTTAAATTGCAAAAGAACATTTTACTCTGTGAAAGAATTTTCTTCTTGGAATATGGTAACTAAGACTGACTGATAAAATAGTATATATGGTGTATGGAAGGGGAGGGTGACGAAGTTGTCCACAATTACTAAAATAATAAATGGTTTTTCTTTCTGTTGAAACTTTTGACAAATTAAGTAATTACACTGTTTACAAAATTTCACTCATATATAGTAACTAACATGGGATAGCATGCACTCAAAAACTGCTGTGAAAAATTATCATGCTAAAGGGTTTTTAAGTAATTGACTGCTTATGAGTTGTTGGTAATATAATTGATATTGTTAATAGATGTGTGTACTGTTCCACATAAATAGCAGCTAACATGATATAATATGTAGTCACAAATTACAGTGAAACTTATCATGGTAATTTATTGGTAAGAAAATAACTGGTTATTAGATGCAGGGAACAAGTTTATACACTGTTCCACATAATAAGTATTAATTAACTCAGGATTGTATTTGTATTTACAGGAGATATTAATTACACTAATGGGTTGTAGCTAACTTGTTGTTAACATATAATAATATTATCAATTATATAGTAATATTGACATTACTAATAAGTGTATGCACTGTTCCACATCCCCGAGATTATTCTCACATGTGATCAAAGTGAACATATCTATCTATCTATCTAGATAGCCTTTATTTTTGTCTTTGACACGTCACTGTAAGTTGTAGTAATACACTCTGTTGCAATACCATCCTGGTGATCCAGGCCATACGTATCTTCTTGACGGTGAGGCCTATTGTTGTTCCTATTGCCACGTCCTCTGCCTCTACCTTTGTGTAAGCCTCTTATGTGGACACACCCTCTATGAGTTTCAAACTGTTGAGGTTGCCCATTATTATCCTTAGTACTAGTCTGTGCCTGTGGTAGAACCTGCTGTTGTCTATTTGTATGGTGTGAAGACTGACTATCATTATTAAACTATGAAATAGTGTGTTGTTTCCTATTGGCAAGCTGTATACCCAAGATGAGGAGGGATTGTGCAGCAACATCAATAGACAATAAATAATGGTACGAGATATATGCTGGACCTAGGAAGAAATGGTCGTGTCAGTGTGAACCGTAGACTTTTCCAAATGGATTAGCCTTTAGGTACTGTTACCCTGAGAGCTTTTCACTCACTGTACCTCAGAATGTATCTGTCCACATTATCACATTACGATTTATGGTAAGTATATCACAAGTTAGACTGTTAATAGCTTTTGAAGTGGTATCTTCTACTTGTTCTACTATTTTGGAAATATCAACAAATTTGCAATATTTTTTTTTCAGTTTGTGACGCTAATTCTATAGTGACATCAGCTTTGAAATTTTTAAATTTGTTAGTAGTTCTTGTGTATTCAGTTCACATTTAGCTGTGAATGATTGTACTTTGTATTCTAAGTATGATATTCTACTACTGAGTTTCGTGTCTAAAGATCTGGTGACATCTTTGATGTGTCAGTGAGGTACTGACTTGCGCCGAAGTCTGTGCAACAGTTTGCTGTATACCATCTTTTCAAACTTTGGCTGAATTGTGTAAGGTCTTACCAAATTCTGTGATAAGATGTTTAGTGTGCTGATTGAATTTTTCATAAATGCAATTTAGCATTAATGCCCTCAAAATCTTGTTTTTGGGTATCAAATTTAGCATTAACAGTGTCAAAAACTTGCTTACTGTTTTGAGTAAGTTCTTTTATAAAATTGAAGAGTGCATTCATTGAAGATTTTAAATCACTAGCGTCTGTACTGGTAAACTGTGTTGTCAGTTTGGACAAATGTTGATGGCTTATCCGCAGAGCCTCATTTATTACATGTTCATCTGTTTTCCAACATGTAAAATTTTCCCCAGATCAGTATCTGGATTTTATCTGCAATCAACAGCTTCTATAACTGAATGAATGTCAGAAATAAGGTACTCTGAAAAGGATACTTCTTGTCTGCTCACATTACATTTTCTGGCTGTGAGTTCTTCCTGTTTGCAAACAGCTGTTAGAACATAGTGAATCTGGTGTGGCCTGAAACCTTTCTAACCCCACATTTGTTCTTGTTAAAGCAACAACATTTCAAACACTTGCTGTTTGCTGGGGTGAGCATACAGTAGTTCTTTGAGCTTTAACCATGATTGTGGTACTGAGTGCTTCTTTTCCTTGGTTGCCAACCGCTTGTTAAATAATAAAAATAGGATACCACAAGAGATAAAGGTATGTTCATAAAATAAATCTCAGTAGACTTCCGAATAATTCAAAATGATGTGTTGTGCAAAAGTTTTTTCATACAAACTCGGTAACAGCATATTAGAAAAGCATCAGACTTCTTTCCAAAATTAAAATGACTGCAGGTTAAAACATTTAAACACAATGTAAGCAACTTCCAATGAACCCCATATTGATCAAAAGTTCAAAATCATTGAAAGCGCGACATCACTTCAACCCAGTGTTGCTATTAGTTATCCGTGGAGGATTACTCTACATGTCGATACTGCCCCGATCACTCAGCTCCAGCCCGGCGCATGGTGCAACTTCCAGCCCCGCCTACTCTGCTCACTAAAAAATTTGCTGAAACAATAAAGGATGCCTCAGGCAGGCCACCCTCTTAAAAAGGATGGGCGTTTTTTGTGACACCAAGCAGCTACGCTCTCTGTCTGTTGATTTGCTATATGCTTGCAGCTCTTTTAACTGATTTTGGTAATTTATTGACAAAATTGACGTTATCAAAAACACTATAATATGGTGTAGTTGCATCTCGATCCTATGTAGGTAGAAATGTTAGAGGTTAGTAATCAGCTGAAGCAATACCTATAATTTCTACAGTATCAACCAGTATTGTATTGATGCAGGTTGATTCTGCTTGTTCAGATATATTACTGGTTGCTATATTGCAAAACAGAAGCATGTTGTCAGAGACCTAGCTATACTTGGGGTGGAGTATAGGCTTGGTACTTTAGTTGAAAGTTCACTTGATTAGAAAAATGTTCTCTGACTTTATGTAAATAATTTTAAATGACCATGTAGCCTGCCTTCCTGGAATTCTCAACTGAAATGCTTGATGGTCGCCACCAAGTTTGTTAACCCACAAACTTAGAAAAGGTCACAGTCTACTACGAAATCACAAAAAGTTCACTTGAGTAAAAATTTGAAGTTTATTTTCAAAGTCACATTTTTAAATATTTGCATTCTACAGTTGAGTAGGCTATCGAACAAACATTTCAAAAAATTGCATTTTTTTCCATATCTGTGGTTAGATAGCAAAGTTATGAATCTATGAAGATTGGGTTAGAAATGTTTCAGAAGTCAACTCGGTTTATGCTAAATAACTATTCTTGTGTTGTTTATATCAAAAAAGTAAAGTTACCGGAATTTTCTTTGAATTTAGTTACGTGTTTTGACAGTAGTTTTATTTTTTTAAGTGGCTTGGTTTACTCAAAAATAAATCTCAATTGAAATCACGTGTGTTTAATGATGAAATAATTTTAAAAACTTTTATAAAATCTGTTCTACTGCATGGAATGTTCTGAAATTTAAATATGTTATACTAGATTTTTGGTTCTTTTAGAAAATCTACTTTTTAGATCGAGAAATTACTGGAAACATGATAAAAATGTTTGAAGTGAAAGTGTGTTTATCGAAGTGTTTAAAAATTTATTTATGTTATTTACACAGTATGAAACTATGGAATTTTAGTGAATTTAACTTTCTTTCGAATTATTATTATTTTAAAATTACTTTACTTCATATAAAAGTGTTCAGAAATAGTGAAATTTGCAAATTGGATAATAATGGATTAGCCTATTCCAGGTTAGTTTAAAGTTTCTTTATTATTAAAAAAATGTTTATTTAGCCCTTTTATTAAATGTTGAGTGTCTTTATTGTTCTTAAATCAGTTTATTTAATGAATCTGGATGTGGTGTCAGCTTCTATATGAAACGTTCCTACCATAACCTGTACTTGCAATGAAACCTTATGTTTGAAGGAAAGCTTTCTCCCTCCCTTGTACTTGAAACTAAGAAAAATAGAATTTACCAAAATTCTAAGGTGCTTACAGTGTAATTACAAAACACAAAGACAGGACAAAACAACACCTATATAAATTCCGGCGGCCCTAGCAAGTTTTTTAGATAGTGCAAGATCTCATTGTGGCGTCCCAAATGTGTGATAATTTATTTATGAATAAGATGTCTATGTAGACAGACTGAAACAATTTTATTTTATCCTATTAATAAAATAAATGTTTGTTTACTTGCATGTTTTTACTGTTTTACGTAGAAACCGTTGAACTGCTTGGGATAAAATTTGGAATAATGTATTTTCTATTTACTTTCATCCTGATCAAAAAAGTAATTTACATGGGATTCAAATGCAACTCTATGAATGTGTTACGAATTCCACTCGAGGAAAGCTGCGGGCAGAAGATAGCATTTAGATCCTAATAATAACTCAAACCTCAGGAAGGTAAGTATAGGATAGCAACGTTATGAATGAGAGAGATCAACAGTAAAAAAGAAAATTTGTTTGAAAAGATTTATTTAAACTACTATGGCGTACACAATGCTCACATCGTCTATATGTCAAATACCCATAGTTTCTAATTTTTTTTAAAAAAAACAAACAAGTGACAAAAAAAAAAAAAAAAAAAAAAAAAAAAAAAATCCTAACTAAAAGGCCTAGATTGCCATCTCCGTCGCTTTTACACTTTTACAATGTCATTTTCTACAGATAAAATTGCAAGATCTGTCAGTCATCTAGATTTTTTGTTTACCGTAAATAAATTTTGATAAGTTTTTATTTCCTGAAACTTCATTCTCCTTTAGTGACAGCTACAGGTGTGGTAAGCAAAATTAAAAACAAGCAAATGATTAAAAAAAATCATAACTAAAAGGCCTAGATTGCCATCTCCGTCGCTTTTGCACTTTCACAATATCATTTTCTACAGATAAAATTGCAAAATCTGACAGTCATCTAGATTTTTTGTTTACCGTAAATAAATTTTGATAAATTTTAATTTCCTGAAAATTCGTTCTCCTTTAGCAACAGCTACAGGTGTGGTACGCAAAATTCGAAATGCTTGCCACACATTCCAAAACATATCCTGCCAACCGTTTTATTTCATAAGTTGAACTTTTATTAGTTCTGCTGATTCAAGCACAATCAACAACAGTTAGAAAGTCCCTCAACCAATTCACGAACAGATATGTCACATTTTTCTACATCAGTTAAACTCATTTCTAAATCAGTAAAGGATTATTCCAATTTCTAACTTTTGAGGAATTGTTTTTATAATGTGTAATAATGGGTTATAATGTGTAAGATCTGGGTTTTCCATGGTTTTCCCGGATCAATCCAGGCGAATGCTGGGATGGTTCCTCACAATAGCCATGGGTGTCTCCTTTCATATCCTGCATATCCCTTCCAAACCATCACCCTTTTCGATAGGTGCAATGCACACTCTGCCACACACATTCAGTGAATCGCAGAGTAATAATAATAATAATAATGACACTGTACCATTGAATTTAGAAAGTTGTGTAAGTTGAGTGACCAACGCATTCTTAGTTGCATCGATCATATGCTAAAAAATGTTCATTCTAAACAATTCCTCTGGATCTGTTGCTTTCTCATCTATAGCCTCGTACTCAATAAATCTCTCCATCGTTGGGGATCTGTCTATCTTAATTATAGCATACATCCCGGCCTGAGAAGCAATTTCTCTAGCTGTTTTTAGAGCAGACATATAACCATGATACTCTTTCTCAAATTCTGAGATGTTTTCCAGGAATTGTGATGTGTTTCATAAATACACTTTCAGCCTGCATAGCCTTGCTTAAATTTTTTACTTGAAACAATGTATTATACAAGTCACCATTGTAATTATTTATGCAAATTGCTCCATGATCTGTGTCAGGGACAACGCCTTCTGTTGTTGCAACTGGAAAATTCATTTCTGGAAGGGCATCACGAAATAAGAGTAGTGAAAACAAAAGAGTTTCGAAAAAAATTTGGTGATAGTCCTTTTAAGTGCTTGGATACCACTTCCCATTGCTTTGTTGATCATGAGAACAGAAAAAAATATTTTTTAAAGAAATCCGGACAAGGAAACAGATTTAACTGATGTTTTGGCAGCACCTGTTATTACCAAATTTGATGAGAGCTATATAGATTAAAAAATATTCGAAGTTATTGGTTCAGAATTCTGATTTGGTCACCTTTTTTTCGTCCTATTATATTAGATCCACTGTCATGTCTTTGCCCTCAACAGTCATTCATATCCATATCAAACTTTTGCAAAGTATCATCGATAAACATGCCAGTGAGACCATCTCCCAGATCCCGAATGGTCACTTTCCAGATTGTAAGCAATAAAACACTCATGCACTTGGACTTCATCTTCACTGGTGTCAACAAAAGCAATGTGTGAACGAAGTCTTAGTCTTTCCGAGCATAACGCTGCAATATAATGTTTGTGGGTTCGCTGCCAGATTGGGTAGATGAAAGATGAGTTTTCCGTAACGAACTCTGCCATCATCTTCAGGTGCACACATTGTGGCGTCCAAAGCAGCAATGCCAGTCTCTAACACCGATGCATTATTTTAAAGGACTTTCAAGAAGAACGGATATCCTGACCAATTGATAGAATTGGCACTTCAGAAAAGGTCAAAGAAACACCCAGTGGAGCCAGAAGTTGAGTCAAAAGCACTGACCTTCGTCCCTTATTTAAGCAACATCTCCTGCTAAATCCGTGAATGGCTCCGACCTCTATAGATTAATCTGTGGTTACGGATGCCGGCAGTCTACAGCATACCATGCCAATGTGGCAAGTTTTATATTGGTCAGACCATCCACACCGTCGAGGCTCATGTGGCTGTGCATGAGGGCAACATCCGGCTGCTTCAGTTGGAGAAATCTGCAGCCACACAACATGTAATCGAAAATTGCCATAAAATGGACTTCTACAGTGTGAAAGTGCTGACAAAGTGTTCTTTCTATTGGGATTCAGTCATTAGGGTAGCCATTGAAATACAGCTGAATAATGACATTATTAACAGAGACTTGGGTCTGTGGTTTAGTGATGCCTGGAAGCTGGCTTGGTACTTGCTAAGACAATCTCTTTCCAAACAAAAGGACAGAGTCAAGATTGGCCATCCAGCATTACGGATACAATACAGAGCCATGGTTGGCGAACTATGGAGCGCGGTGGTGGGGAGGGGAGTGACGCTAACCTTTAAAAAGATGCAACGGTACCAGAGACTAGCATTGCGGCACTGGTCGTCACAGCATGAGCACCAGGCCTGAAGATGGTGGCAGAGCTCGTCGCCAGAAACTCATCTTTCACCTACACAATCCGACAGCGAACCCATGAATATTATATGGAAACAAAAGCAATGTTAAATATAATCATTCGACATGACTGACATCAGGAGTTCTATTCAACATAATGAAAAAGTATTTAGCCATGCTTAAAATTTTTTTAAGAACTTCATTCATTTTGAATACAGTTGCCAAAATAATAGACATTAGTCTCATTATACATTGGAGATGCTCCAACATCACAGGGTCATATTTTTAAAGCTTTTGCAACATACCCAGGAAGTTACCATTATTAGAAGCATTTAGAGTTTCAGATCCAAAGCTTCCTCTGAACAAGAAATTATTAAATGTTGAAAAGAATACTTTGGATATCATTCAGCAAACCACAGTGATTTTTCGCCTTCAATCTGTATTTACAAACACTTGTCTATTACACTGAAATTCTTTAATCAAATCAATGCTCCTATCCAACTGAGCATGGTGTCCTGGTGACTTAAGGAAGCTTAATTAGTTTCTGTAATAAAAATTGACAAATATTTATAATCATTGATTTATCGATAGTTCATCAACTGTATATGGCGCGTTTTCGACCGGAGGCACCGGTTGACCTGAAGTGATGCTGTGACCGCGCGCTCTCCGCCCTCTATCTTGAAAACGGTTCACCGTATAAAAAATTTTTTTAGACAAAATTTGTAGAGAATTTTGTATTCTACAATATTGATAATAAACACAAATAGAAAAAAAACCATATAAAATGAGATATTTACAAAAAAGCGCAAAAAAACGATTTTTGTGACCTTTGACCTTGAAATTTAATAGTTGCGTACACCCTACCATATGTAGGTTTTGAGACAACTTTTAGAGTGTCAATATTCAAGTATTTACAGACTTACTGCTGGGTATCTCCAATTCCGAGGTGAACTTACTATAATGACTGGACTATTACGGAATATTTGCACATAAGAAATAGGTACCGTTACCTTTTAATGTTTTTGTAGTCACCTTTCTTCGAGAAAAAACTGATTTCCGCATTCATATCACATATTAGCGTTTTTCGTTAGTATTGTACGGCATTCAGCGAAAATTTAAAAATATGTCGTACCACAGAAAAAGTTTGTATTCGTCAAAGATGTTAATAATGATAGTGACAGCGCTTACAGTAAATTATGTATTAATGACACTTCATACATTTGAGTCAGATATTCTGTTAATATTAATGTTTTAAATTTCGTATAATAGATTAGATAAATAGCTGAAGTCAAGAAATGAAACATGATCTTAAAAAAAGGGGATTGTGATTTTATTGTCAGTTTTTCTGCAAGGAGTGAACATCTTAACTACAGTATGATCCGTATATCATAATTACCGATCTAGAAATGAATTTAAATATTTCCAGTTTCAGTCAGTATATATCAGTCATTAGCTATTTTCCCAGATTTTGACTGGCACCATTAGCTCGAAAAACTTGAAATCCACATCCAAATTGCTGCGGTACTAATTGTGCCATACCCGTTACAGTAAAGAGACACACGCAGCTTGCTTACAGATATATAATAGTATAGATAGGTAAAAAATATGAAGTCATCTTTCTTTTAGTTATTACTGTAGGTTCAGTTTTTATACTGATGACCAAAAGTATTGTATTATTTATATTTTAATACAATAAAATTTATCACGTATAAAAAATTAAAGCTACATGATAAATAATCCACAGTAATATGTAGAGGTAATTACTGTATATCAGTATTATCATCATGGATGTAGATGTATATAATTCTATCACTAAACATAAACTTCAATTATGGTTATATAACGTGATCATAACAAAAAAATATCATTTCCATAACAATTAACTAAAAGAAATCACATTTTCAGATGTAAATACAGAACAAATCACAAATAAAACAGCAACACACTATCAATTTTTAATATTGATATTGAGCACAAAGGTGTTTACAGTAAATTAAATATCACAACTTCATTAAGCTTATTTTGGTGTTAATTCGCGGTGTAGTGGTTTCATTCGTGTTTATTTTACTTAAGTGCATTTTATAAAACTGAAGAAATAAATAACTGAAGTAAAAAAAGAACAACCGAATCAAATAGCGATGCTGTGAACTTTCATGAGTCTCTACTTAAGGAGTGCCCACCTCAAGTACAGAGTGATCTGTGTCACCTACGTATCCCATCTCTAAATGATTATTATTTCTTTTTCCATTACCTGGTAATGTAGATTTATAATATATACCACAGATTTTAAGCTGGACTATATGTTTTGAAAATGTGAACATCTGAAAGGAATAGGGTATATACATGTATTTTTTTTTTAATTTTTGTAATCAATTATTTACATTCGTACATAACCATAAAAAATATAACATTGCTGTAAATACTAAGATTTAACATCTAAATAAATACTTTAAAACTGAACTCCAGTTCCGCCGATTTAAATGCTGCCATTTTGGCGTGCTACACATGTAAGTACACGATCACATTGGCGTTCTGTATAGCGTGGAGTGTTTCATCTCAAAACTTTCATGTTTTCTAACTAATATCGATATGGAAGGAGGTCGAAAACTGTGTTATAAGTACTGTATTGTACTTGTGTGCAAAAATACTAAAAGAAATACACTTTATAAAGTGTATTTTCTTGTCCCGCAAGATGCGAATATAAGAAAAAAGTGGTTTACCGCTATGAGAAGAGATCTGCAACTAGTTGCTTATATTATTGTGTAGATCATTTGTACGTAAGTACTTAGAATTTCTGTATTTATGTATTTTACGAAATGTAACATAAAAATTCATTATCTGTTCAAACTCTAATCATATCTTACTTGGAGACCATCAGATATTTTAAGAACGGATTACGATCTCCTTCATATATGTTGAAGGGTACACAGCTTATATGAGTGTGCTATAGTCGTTTTTCAAAATGCTCCCTAGATTGTGAAATATTTGCATACAAATAAACAAAAAATTCTAAATGATGGGTATATAGTAAATTATTGCCCCTTTTATCAAATGGTTACCTGGTCTATGGGATAGGGTGGTGGCTTCATAATTTTGTGACCCGAATTCAAATCCCCACAGAATCAAATATTTTTACTTATTTTTATCTTCAAAAATTGTCAAGTTTCACTTCTTTATTTTGTTAAAACTTCATTTACATACTTTTAAAGTGAGAATTAAAATTTAAAACAAGTCACATGGCTTGTAACAAATAGACCAAACAATATCGGCCCTTTTATCAACAATGGCTTTGAATGTGACTCGCTCTATAATCAATGAAATTAAGTCACGAGGCAAATCTGCTAGTAAACTGGAATCTGATACAAGAATTATGCAATATTTATAAGCATTTATCACTTGTTCTTCTATTTCCTTGTCGAGCTCCATTTTTCATCACGGATAGACCTACTATTTTATTTTCAACCTTTTACATGTAACCGTTCTTGGAAAAAATAGAGGGTAGAAGAAAGAAAGAAAAAACTATCTTCCCAATGCTACGTATTTTGTTTACAAGTAATGAAGCGATGAAGATGAAATAAATAACATGATAGGAACTATTTCGATTGAAAACACACCGAAACAACTTATTAACAAGAAAAGAAAAAAATGTAAGAATTAAGACTTTCTTGATGAATGATTGCAATGAAGTTTTTAAGAGCGTGCGGCCGATTTGTGTTGTGAAGAAACAATACTTCGCTAGACCCTTGAATTCATTACGAAAAAAAAATAATTTCAGGAAAAAAATGACGCTGAATTATAGGTAATATGATTTGTATTAAATATTATTTCACTCAATAAAAGAACATAAATGAAGTTTTAACAAAATAAAAAGGTCAAGCTTGACAATTTCTGAAGATAAAAATTCTGCAGGGATTTGAATGCGGGTCAGAAAATTATGAAGTAAACACACTAGTGCATAGACCACGCTGGCACTTAATAGCGCCTAATAATTTACTATATACCTGACATCTAGAATTTTTTGTTTATTTGCATGCGAATATTGAAATATCTATCACTTAATTACCTTGCAGCTATCACTGCTCTGAGCTGAGCGGCCGTAAAATTCGGATTTGTTGCAAAATTTCTTATCATCATGAAAGCAGCAATTTTTGGAAGATTATCCAACTGTGCTTTCAGAAAACCGCTTTCAGTCATTATTTGTTGTGTGTACTATAGCAAGAATACAATATCTCACCAGTTATGCTGATATGTTAATATAAATTTCAACACAATCGCAAAGCTATTAGAACTCCCAGCTACTACGTCTTTGTTCACAATAATATCGTGTACTTGGTCGTCACGATTCGATTCGACCAATAGCGTTGCGTTTTGCGAAGTTCATTTCCCTTGTATTTTTAACACTTTTGATTAATTAAAATCAGTAAATAAAAATCGAATAAATAGGGAAAAAACGTTATAGCGGTAATACTACACTAATAAAGTTTCAAAATAAAAATACTAGACAATTTCATGCATATTCCCTATTGGTGCAAGAGTTTTGTGTATTATACTTGTTTGCAGGTATATAATAGTATATATGGACATTGTATGGGCAGGGGTATCATTGATTGATGCATCTAGAAATTTCTATGTAGAAATGCTGAGGGGAAGGGAGGGTGATAAAACAAATGTAGATAATTGAAGTTAGAAATGGCAAGGTAGAAGTGCTGACCCATTAAAGAGAGGAGACAATCATCGGCATCATCACTAAATGTGTTCATTTGATAGAATTATAAATAAAATGATGGTAAATAACATGAAAATAATAAGAGAGGATGAATAGTAATTTTCTGGGTAGTGGAATTCTTAAAAGGTAAAAAACAAAGAGTAAGGTTAGGAAAAGTTGTATCAAAAGACGTAAAGTGGAATGGCATATAGTAGTGTAATAGGACTATTGCTGTTCATTAATCTAAAAATTTATTTTCTTGATGGTTTACAGTCACAAGCTAGGTCGTTTGCTGATGACACAATTTTACATTAGGTGAGATCAGTGGACAGCTACAAGGTGATCTGAACAGGATATCTAGTGGTGTAAGTAAATACAAAATTAAGATAAATGCCAAGAAGAGTCAATTTATGAAAAATAATTATGTTTTTTATAATAAATTTTGTGGTTTTGCATCCATCATAATGTTGCAGCATTTACAGTTCTTCCAAACACTCCCACTTTCTCCTGCCATTCTCAGCAGAGCCTACGGTCTTCTTTAGGAGTCAAGCCATCTGCTGAGTATGTTAGAGACTCAAGGAGTCTCTAGAAGAGCAGGTGGTTTTATCACTTAAGAAAATAATACATGTAATGCGAAAGTAGTTGTGTAAAGAAATTGCTACTAGGGCATATGCTCGATAGAAATTTTTTGGTTTAATCACTTAGGAAAATAAAATATGTAATGGGAAGTAGTTGTGTAAAGAAATTGCTACTGGGTCAAATATAATCTGTTTAATGATATAGCAGAATTTACAGAATACCTTTAAAATGAAGCCATCTTCTGGTTGCAACAATAGGTCTGCAGCTGCCTGCTTGACACAGCGCTCAAAATCAGGATCTCTTTTACGTGGAACATCAAGTGCAGGAAATAAGTCTCCTATTAGTCCCATGAAGACTGGAACATCATCTGTTACAATCTAAGTAATAGAGAGATTTAAAAAAACAATAATAACAGCTTCTATTTGCAAACTTACTGAGTTAGTATATTAAGTTATCAGCTATCATAACAACTAAAAAACTGAAATAAAAATAACAATTTGAATTAAGTAATTAAATTTGAAAATAGTTCTGCTTGATATTAAATTATAACAGCCATTTTTAAAAATAATTAAGTAACTAAACAGAACTAATTAACTAAATAATAATGTTAAGTACAATGATTATTTTTATAATTATTTTAGGACAATGGGGAGATCTATGAATGAATTTTTGTCAAATCTGAATATTTAATTTCATTTGTTAATTTACTATTCTACTGGAAAATTTGAGTTTTTGCGAAGTAAATTAAAAAATAAGCATTTTTGTTTGTGATTTATGATGACAGCTGGCAGAACTGTTATACAGTGTGGGTCTGAAAACAGAATTAAAGCATTTTTTTTTTTTTTTTTTTTTTTTTAAAAGGAACATTTGACAAGACTTCCAGGAGATGGTGTTCAGAACTTTGTGGATGAAACAAAAAAATTAAACAGTAACACCTTTGCAACTATAGTTGTGTTTGTAAAAATTTCAACTCCAGAAAGGAATAGTCTGAACCATTCCTAAATCGGAGGATGTGTAGAACAGTGGAATCAGAAACAATGGATGAGATTGTAGAGAGATGATCATCACCTAAGCCAACAGCTCTACTTTCATGTGACCAAATAGTCCAGTGATATGCCTGGTTCATTTGGTATGGAGCTATCAAATGAACTGGAAAGTGCAAGGTATGCCACATTAATGACAGAATGTGAGTAAGTTCGAAAGTGGCAGAATGATTGGATCTGGGAAACCACCTTGTCGTACTGCAACATTGCAGCTCTTACAGGACATGCTGATGCATGTGTATAGCCAATGGATAGAAAAGAGTTGTACACAGTGATTATAGTGTGAGATGTCTGCATGGCCATAATCAACAGAACAACTTCGTACACAGTGTTGGCATGACATGGAGCACTGAACATGTCAGCATCAATGCCATCTGCTGAGGGCGGACTGGTTGTGCACTTGCCATTGTGTCGGTGTGTTGATTAGGAACCACATATGCCTCAATATAGCAATGGGCATGTGAACGCCATTACTAACGTGCTGAGGGACAAAATGTAGTGGGTTTTGCTTCAAATTATTCAACAGTGATGGCCGCGTCTGTGTTAGACGCTACCATGGCAGACTGCATTGCTGAGCGGCATATCAGTCAAGTGACAAGTTGAAGTTTGGGGCATCATTGACTATAATGTACGATAATGCCTCCTATATATTGGGACAATGTAAACAGCAACTTCACCATCAGGAAGTTTTGAAAGCATGAGGCACTGCTCCTCCTGCAAGTAGCTACACATGCCATATTTCAGAAGGACAATGCCTGGCCACATGTGGTGAGAAATGTACAAGCCTTCTTCAAAGAACAATGGGTACTCCTGACCTCCATGCTGTCTGTTACATCACAAACAAGCCCTCGAATTTAAATTATGATCAATGTGCATACCTAGATATTTCACACTCTCTACCTCTTGAATGGATTGGTCTGCATATTTTATGTGTATGTCTGGTATTAATCTAAGTGATGTACTGGAATGTTTATATTGAGTTTTATCAAAGTTTAAAGACAAGTCATTACATGTGAACCAATAATTGTATGGCCAAAGACATAATTGGAAATGTATGTGGTAGAGAATTCTATAGTGTTTTCAATTCATATGCTTGCATCATCTGCAAAAAGTACTAATTTTATGTTTTCAGATGTAACTCAGGTTGGATTATTTATATATAGCAAAAACTATAGTGGCCCCTAAAGATAAATTTGAGGTACTTCACGACTGACTGATATATCCTCACTCAGAAAACACTAAACCTCATGTTGCAGCTTTAAAATATTTCAGGGACACTATGTGTTTTCTATTTAAAAGGTAAGAACTAAGCTATGCCAGCTGTACCATTATACTTTAATTTTTGCATCAGCATTTCATGATAAAATCAGTCAAATATGGTAAATAAGTTACAAAGGAAAAGTCATATACACAGTAATTTATGATTTATTCCTTATAAAATAATATCAGTAACTGAAACTGTAGTATTTTTGTTGAATGGACCATAAAAGAACCAAATTGTGATTTAGTTGAAATATTATTAATTTTAAAGTGTTGTATACTTTGTTGAGTGTAGCCTTCTAAAAAATTTTGGAGAAACTACTCAGCAATCAATAAGAACATTAACTGAATACATTAGAATTTTCCCCCTTTCTACAGAATGCCCTTCCCCGCCTCCCACCTCTGTAATGCCTGCCCTGCTTATTTACTACTGATACCAGTTCATCTACCAGAAACTTTTCAGAATATATATTTTTTTTATGTAAAGTGATTTTTTTATATATATATTTTGGATGGGCAAATGTTAATAGCTTGGCGGCCAATTTTCAAGTAAACATGCATCTTACAAATCCAATTTCAGTAGTACGAACTCTTTATCAGTGACAGTCAGATGTAATTACTAATCTGCAATCCTTCTCCAATCAAGCATTACATGATTAAACTGTGGAAAGTGACAGGTTGTTTTCACTATACTTCCCTATCTTAAGACAAGACAGGCAGAAATTCATTTAATGTAAGGCAAGTCCATGACCACACGCAAGTGATTTCAAGTGTAATGGAGTCATAAAATTTTCCTTTGTGGCTAAAGGAATCGGACTGGAATAAATAATGAGGTAAATGCTGAACAATTACTAGTAATTTAAAGTTCAGGAAGGGCTAATGTAGACAGATGATGAAAATGTGCATAGAGAATTTAACATAAATAAAAAATATGATGAAATGGCAAAGTAGGTGTGTAAGGTTCTTCCCAACATGTTATACAGACAGTCACAATCATATTAAATCAAACTGTGATAGCAGATAACAAACAAACAAAAATAGGAACAAAAGTAATCATGTAACCCTACAGGAAGTAAATGCAAAAAATCCTGAGAAAACACTATTGGGCAAAAAATCAGGGCTGGATTAAAACAGTGCAAGGCTCGTAGCAAATGTGAAGAAGGGGCCCTCGCACATCAACAAGGCGCGGGGTTCCCCAGCAGGCGAGAGGCCCGTAGCATTTGCTAACTCCTGCTAGGTGGTTAATCCGGTACTACATAAAATACAGAATTTATATGTGGAAACACACAAAATACTTATAGTGAAAGGCTCTAAACAAATATAATATATCTGTCTGATTGTAAATATGTAAAATGTTTGTTTCTGTGTAATAATTTCATTTCATTAATGTTTCTGTTACTTTTTTACTATTAATAAGGATTGTACTAGAAATTCTGTCCTAAAGTACTAAAGTTTATTTCCATTGATAAATTTACTCTATACCTTTTATAAGGTTTGATTTATTGTATAAGAGAATGGGGTAGAAATATTCACTGAATCCATTAATTTAGAAGGAGGCATTCAAACAGATGAATGTTTTACCTTTGGAACATTGAAGTCTCTAAGAGCTCTCATGAGTACCTGTTCTTCCGGACGGCCAGGATCTCCTCTCTGAAAGGACAACAAAACTTTTTTCAAGTAATTCTCTTTCTAGAAGAATGTATCCAGTGACAACGAAATTTTGATACTTAATTAATGGGGTTTAGTCTGGTATTTATTCCACTTCACAACTTGCAATTTTTGGAGATGATCTGTCCAATTTAGCCACTTCAACTGTAATTGTGACTTCTAAATGTGACTTTGAAAATATATTGAAAATTTTTCTTGAAGTGAACAGTGCATATTTTTCTTAGTGAATAGTAACCTTTTCTTTCCTAAGGAATAATAAGGAAAGTGGTGGCCGTAATTTATTACAGTTGATTCATCCAGGCTCACACATGTTTATACAGTTTTATTAGTGAAAATTTTGTCAGACCTTAAAGCAAGTTGTAGGTTAGTTAAGGTGATTAAACCAATACTCCACCACGGTATGTGGTTTAGTCCCTTACAAACCATGCATACCAAGTTTCATTAGTTAGGCACCAGATACTTCCAGAAGTAAACTAAACATTGATATACACTAGCAATTCTCAGAAAGGGTTGAATTGGATGCTGTGATATGGAATGTCAGTTTACATTTTTGTCTAGGCTGCATTTCAACCTAATCACATCTGTTAAAGCTGCTGGGCATCAATGCGTACCACACAAATAAATCTGTATCTGGAAAATATCTTTTTGTTCTGGCATCACGCAGAAAATGTAGATTTTCAAGGGGGTTTCACTACATGAAAGCTTGGTGTCAAAGTTAAAATCTGACATTTGTGTTAAGATATTAGGACACATTTATTTCATGAATATTCTGACATAACTTAAAAGCTGCTAAACTGGTTTCGACAGGATTTAAAACAAGAGATTTCTATAAAGTACATTTATATTTAAAAAGGGTGGGATAAAGGGGGAGAGGGACTGAGCTTCTGTATACCAAATGTAGACAGTCTTTTTCTGTTTTATTTGCAGTAAACATGTGCAAATTTCCATTGATATCAAATAAAAACTGTAGGTAAGTATAAAAAAAAAAAACTATTAAGTGGGTTCAGAGGGGGAGAAGGATTTGGTTTTTGTGAAACTAATGTGGACGGTATTTTTCTCTTTGTTCTAAAGTATACATGTGCAAAGTTCCATTGAAATTGGATGAAAGCTGTATCTGTGTATGAAGAACACTTGTATAAATTAAATGGGGTAAAGGGAGTGAGGGGCTTGGTTTTGTATACAGAATGCAAACAATATATTTATCTTGGTTTTAAAGTAAATGTTTGCCATGTTTTATCAAAATCTGAGAAAAACTATGTGTTTCTATACAGAACATTGGAAATCAGGAGGGGTTGTGTTAAGGTTCTTTGGTGGGTTAATTACTGCATTAATTAATTAATAAAGTCCACCAAAAACAAGGTTATGTTGATGCTCGTTTATTTTCAATCAAAACAAGTCTGCGACATTCACAAGCACAGTTGTTACAATCCAAAGATGCAATACTGACTTACTGAATGCTTGAATTGTATGTCTCTGTAACACTGAATTAATACTTAATGCAAAACTGAACTTCTCTGTCCAGGCAATCTGTTTATATAGAGTCTATCGAATTTACGAGAATTCTTCAAAGGCATCCGCCCGATATTTCTCGATCATTAACAATCACTCAAACAATCAAACATATTAAAAACAATCGGAATTGATACAAAATTAATTAATAACATTACAAAATGATTAGAAATGGTAATTATAGATACTTAAATACAAAATTATTTACAGAAATCCTTTCAAATGGTGGAAAATTGTCCTGTAGACATCGTAACATACATTAATACAAGTAATTACAAACTTTTAATAAATTCTCTTGCATCATTCGGTTCTTAAACATATTAAATGGTCTTTAAATAATTTTCTTACCTAAAACAAAGTCTATATACACTTATTTACAAGAATTTACAAAATAAACATATCAAATCACTTTCAAGCAAACTTTGGCTCACTACAAGTATTTCACACAGTCCAATACTATTCAAAATACAGGTATTAGGGAGCTTCTGTATACCAAATGTAGACAGTCTTTTTCTGTTTTATTTGCAGTAAACATGTGCAAATTTCCATTGATATCAAATAAAAACTGTACGTATGTATAAAAAAAAAACTATTAAGTGGGTTCAGAGGGGGAGAAGGATTTGGTTTTTGTGAAACTAATGTGGACGGTATTTTTCTCTTTGTTCTAAAGTATACATGTGCAAAGTTCCATTGAAATTGGATGAAAGCTGTATCTGTGTATGAAGAACACTTGTATAAATTAAATGGGGTAAAGGGAGTGAGGGGCTTGGTTTTGTATACAGAATGCAAACAATATATTTATCTTTGTTTTAAAGTAAATGTTTGCCATGTTTTATCAAAATCTGAGAAAAACTATGTGTTTCTATACAGAACATTGGAAATCAGGAGGGGTTGGTTTAGAATGGCATAGAGGTTGGGATTTTGCAAACCAAATTTAAACAGAATTTTTCTGTATGTTTTAAAGTATGTATGTGCAAAGTTCCTTCAGAATCGGATAGAAATTGTAGCTTTGTATAAAGAACACTGACATTAATGAAGGAGTTGGAAAGAGGGCCAAGGACTGGGTTTTTGTAAAACTAATATGGACAGTATTTTTCTTTTTCTCTTTGTTTTAAAGTAAACGTGTGCAAAGTTACATCGAAATCAGATAAAAACTGTTTTTGTATAGAAATTAAGGGATCCAAAGGGGGAGAAGGTTGTGGGTTTTGGATTTGTTTTGGTCTTAAACCTTCTCCACAAACAGGGGCGGATCCAGGGGGGGGGGGGGTTAGGGGGCTCAAGCCCCCCTCCAAAAGGTCCTAAGTGCACCCCGAACATTGTAATTTTGTAGACCTTTTTTTTTAGCTCTGCAGATTTGAGGCCGGAGGAGACTGTAAATACTACCCCCCTTGCCTGACTCAAGCCCCCTAAAAACCTAAATCCATTGGGGGCAAGCCCTCCCCAACAAAAATCCGCTCAAGCCAAGCCCCCCCCAAACCGAAGTCCGCTCTAGCCCCTCCCAAACCAAAATCCTGGATCTGCCCCTGTCCACAAATATATATACAGTATATATATATATATATATATATATGTGTGTGTGCCATCCAAACCAAATTTGCAAACCAGATGCCGACAGTATTTTTCTCTTTATATTGAATTATACATGTGTAAGATTTTATCAAAATTGGGTAAAAATTTGGGTTTGTGGAAAAATTATGGGATGTAAAGGGGTGAGAGGGGGTGGTTTCTTAATTTTATTTTTTGGTCAGAAACTTTCTCCATGGAAAAATACATGTATTTGCCAATTGAGATTGGTCAAATAGTGTCTACTGTTGCTTTTTATCAACAACATCAAAAAAAACTAAGGGAGTGGAAAGGGGAAGAGAGGTACGATATATGGAAAATAAATGTTGACAGTGTTTTTACCTTTATTTTAAAGTTAACTTGTGCACAGTTCTATCGAAATTGGTTAACAAATGTGGGTTTGTATAAAAATTATGGGATGTTAAGTAGGATAGGTTTTTTTTTAAAGAAATCTTTTCCATGAAAAAATACACATAGGTGCCAGCTTTCATGGTGATCAGTCAATCGGTGTTGACTGTAACTTTCTGTAAAGAACATTTACAAAAATTATTGGGGTGAAAAGGATAGGAGAGTTGGGTTTCTGAAAACCAAATGGTGAAAGTACTTTTCTGTTTGTTTTAAAGTATACGTATAAATATTATGGAGTGTAAATGGGTATTGGGGAGGGGGGGGGGGCTTCTCAAGGAAATTTATATGGGACCACTTTGAAGGTATAGCCTACACACCAAAAAAAAATTCATTAAAATCTGTTCACAATTGACGAAGATATCGCTGAACATTCATAAAAAAAAAGAAATATAATCGAATTGAAAACCTCCTCTTTTTTTGAAGTCAGTTAATAAATGCCATATACACTGACGGGAATTTTTTCAAAAAAAGTCCATAAACTAAAAACTGACAAAATTATCTGGGAAAATTCCCATATATTTAAAGATGATACATGTTAGTTAATACATATTACCTTACTGGACAGAATGTTAATATTTTATTTCTTCACAAAATTTCAGGTGTGAGATGAAATAAATCTTTACCATTCTATCAGCCTTCATAGATGTGATAAACAACATGTTGAATAGAGTTACTGTATTAATACAATTAATGAAATATTGAAAACAAACCTTAAGTGATCCTGCAACAACAAGCACAGATTTAATAGCACGAAGTCCCCAATCATAGTGGTCCTGCTTTGATAGTAGTTCCTTGCAAAGTGTGTAGAGTGTGATAAACTTCCGAGCTAACACACGAGCATCTTGGAAACCTTCTGCTACCAGCATAATTTCACATATAAGTTCAAAATCTGGCACTACCATTGCACAAGGTCTATAAAAACAGAAACATTTTGTTTTTGATAATTTTAAACTTCTCACTTTTCACCAAAGAGAAAAAGAAGATATTTCTTGTTTGTACAGAGTACAATTTTTAAATAAATATTGTGTCACGATTATAGGCTAATATTTTTCTTTTTAAAAAATTTCTAATTAATATCTCTGCAGTAATTTAGTAAGTGGCTTATTCTTACTGAAAAGATAACTGACTGACCTTATATTTAAAGTGAAAATTTTAGAAAACCTTACCACAGCCCTTAATCAAACATGCCTGATGTAAAATATTCTGCACATTGACTTATAGCAATCTTTTTCATTATATACACACTCATGCGTATAGAATAAAAAATTTGTAACTGAATCTTTTCAATATCTTCTTTATTTTTTTTATTTTTTTTATTTTTTTACATATTATATAGAAAATATGTGGTTCATATTTAATTCAACTTTTGAATGATATAAGTGTAATTTCTATCCTAGTTATGAAGATAAAATTATGTGAATAGTTCATTTGATTTTTGATTGTTGTGTGTGGTGGTACAATAAGGGTTACCACACTTGTATTGAATTTTTATTGCTCTTCAATTGGAATAAATTAGGCACAATGAGATTTAGTATAATATTTTCTGTATTTTCTAAATATGTTGTCATTTACTGATGCTAAGAAGACTGAGGTCTAGGGTGAGCAAAGATATATTGAGAATGGTCAAATTCATAGTCATTTATCATATGGGGCCATACATACTGTGGGCAAATCAGTCCTCTGCTCTAAGGTTATTCAGACTACAGAAAAAAGCAGTGAGAATTATAGGTAATCTTCCTTCTCACAGTCACTGTAAAAATAGTTTTCTTCACTTTGGTGTAATGACTCTACCAGCTATATTTACCTTTCAGTGCTTAATGTATATTAAGGAGAACTATGACAAATATGAACTGTTAGGTGTGAGTCATACTTACAGTACTAGAAATAGAGATAACATGGGTTTCTTCAGATGTGGGTATAGTTGCACTCAAAAAACTTTCTACTATGTATCCATCAAGCTTTTTAATGCCATACCAATGAAAATAAGATTACTTCCAAATAAAATGTTCAGGAATGTAATAAAAAAATTACTTATTAATAACTGTTTATATAAAATTGAAGATTTTTATGAGGTAGCAGCTAACATGATATAAATTTGGAATATTTATAATGTATTCATGTATTAATTTTTACTGTCTTTGTAATGCTACAGATGTTCTCTGTAGTTTATACTATAAATAAATATACAAATATAATCTAATACCCTATATAAATAACATGGTTTATTTTAGAGGAAAGTAATATGCAGCATGAAATTCTAAGTACCAGATTCTAAAATGATAGTTGAGATCAAAGTTAACATTATTGCTTATAATTCAGCTACTTCCATTTTTAGCTTTCATATATGTTTCAAGTTTATCTAAGGGAGAATTTCATGGAATATTTTCGGTTTAAATTCATTTGGTATGCAAAAAATCATATCCTCCAAAATTGGTGGTTAACTAGAAGGAAATACCCATTCTGGGAATGTTTCAGCATGTGTGTGTGTGTGTGTGGTTGGTAGTGTCAGTCCATGAGTGATATTGAGTAAGATAGGCTAAAAGCACAATGTCATATTAGGTCAAGTAATATTGATTGCTACATAATTGCAGTCAGCCTTAACTTGTAAAATTTAGCTCATCTGGCTTAAAAAGGCTGCATCCTGAAACAATGATTGACAAAGCTGTATAAATAAATACTGACTGACATGTTTCCAGTAATTATGTAGGGTGTTAATGAACTCACAGATGTATTTTTTGTGGTGATACATGATTGTTTATGGAATTTTATTTGAGTCACCTGTAGGTGTGTTATAAACAGTGTTTAATACTCTGGCCTCACATTTGAGAGGATGCAGGTTTGAATCCCAATAAGGCCAACCAAATTTTGGACTTCCATGTTTTCCCAAAATAACTCCAGGTGAATGCTGAAATGTTGCTTCAAACACCCATGGCTGAACTCCTCTCCATTCCTGGTCACCAGTCCTTTCCTCCCTATACGGTAATGACATCATTGACAATAAAATGAAAAGCTGTTAGGAAAAACACACAATCTTCTGTGTTCCTCCAGAATGATGTCTGATAATATTATGCTGTGTTCGTGGAATATATTATTGGTGGTGAAGGCTTACATAATGTAGTTATTTAAAAGACTGAATTAACTCTGAACTATTTTTTATTTTAATTGTGATTTTTACCATTTCAATTAATGAAGAAAGTGTCAATTTTCTTAAATCAAGTTTTCTTAATGGTTACTGGACAACCTGTTTGTATCGACAACTTAAATAAGAGAGAATATTAGCTGTGTACATTAAACTAAGCTACCAATAACAAGCATAATTGTTACCTGGTTTCATGACAGAATCCATTTATATTACAGAGTTATATTCTCATTACATGCGTATTTACTTATTAGTATGTATTTAATGTATTATCATTCATACTGAATATTAGGTTTTAACTTTAAAAAGTCTCAAATTACAACCACACATACTAACTTAACCCATTTAGAATAAACTCTAAACTTGCAGCCATGAAAATTGTGTGCCTACCTAAAAAGAGCCTTAAGATTTTCTGGTAGTTCTGTGCGCCCAGCATAACCAGGATTCATTGTAATAAAGATACCAACAGTTGGAACAAGTGCTATCTGTTCTCCCATGAAGTTAAAAGTGTCTTTCTTGTCTCTAATAGCATCCTAAGGAGAGAGAGAAAATTTGGTATAAATTTTCCACATAAATTAAAACTGTGTTATTTGTACAGAAAAATCAATATATCATATTCTGTCTTTTTCAACCTGTTTCACAATGTTAGTAATCCCTAGACCTACCTGCACTGATTTTACTTGCACAGCTACAACAGAGAGCACTTCCACTGAAATGCGATTAAACTCATCAAAACATCCCCAAGCTCCAGTCTGTGCCAGACCTTTGTATATGTTACCACAAGACTGAAAAATTGAAACAACAGAGGTTTTTATTGAAATTCTAAGGAAATGAGCAACACAGAAAAAAATTAATTTTAAACAAAGATATTTTTATTTGCTTTGTACTAAAAAGCTATCACCATTTTCATTAAATAGGAAAAGGTAGTAATGGCTAATAGCTTTTATTAATTACTCAACTGTGATATATGTTATGTTCCCATTGTACTTTCTTTTTCATTTATTTTTGGAATACATAAATTTTTACTTTAAATTCTTTCGTGTTTTAGCATCTCTATTGACAATACATTTGAGTCCTTGACTCCCTTACCAACAGATAAAAACATTCTTACTCTCTAATCTCTGAAATCAAACGATAGTTACAGTTATATCTTCTCCTACACAAATTATCCTTAATTAATCTTCCAATATCCATCCGGAGTTCATTGGTCTGCAATACCTTACAAATACTAAACAATCTCTCACCCATTTGCTTTCTTCAAATGATTCCCATCTCAGCTGCTGTATCTTGTAGGTACAGACCATATTTTACATAAATTTCCACAAAGAAATGCAGTTACTCTTCTTTCTAACCTTTCCAAATACTTTTTACTGTCTCACTAAAAGTTTGTGGTGCCCAAGTAATCCACATTTTGTGCCAGAAAAATTTAAATCATCCTTCACTTCTGATTCATGTGGAATCTTTTTTCTTTAACCCGAATACTTAATAAGCTGGATCTTTTTTATGTCTCAATTTATTCCATTTTGACCTACCCAACTAGATACTGTATGCATATCTCCCTGTAACTGTTCAAAATTAGGCTTTGGCTTCAATGTCAAAATGATTAGAGGTTGGAAAGGACTGGAAACACAAAACAGGAAAGAATTAATCCATGGAATTTTCAAAGACCCCATGTCTTTCTGAATGTGAGGCCTAAATGTTGCTGCAACACCAACCAGGCTTGGTTTTTCACTATCATCTCTTATTTTAAGCCAAGGGTGTAGCCAGAATTAGATTCAGGATGGGGTCAAAAGAAGGAAACTGAGTAAAAATACTTGTTGAAACTGGTATTAATTGAAAAAAAAAAACTGACCACTCATTTAACTTGTTTAGTTACTAATCTCTGCAAGGGTTCTGGGTAAATTTTTACATAATTTCTTTTTCAATATTAAAATTGGGAACTTTTGTTTCCATGTATTTTTTGCTCTACTACTTAAGGGAGGGAGCCAGGGTGGGGCAAATGCCTTACCCTGCCTCACCCTGGCTATGCCAATGTTTTAAACCCATTGTACAGCAATCAGTTACCTGTAAGTAACCTAGTTTCTGGTTATAAACAAACAACAGAGAATAAAGAACAGTAAGGGTTCCAGTAAAATAACGTGACACTACTGATCTCACTACCACCTCCTTTAATGCAGCATTTCCTACCACATACCATATGTATTTCCTATCTCTTAAGAATCCGAAAGACTCATTCTGTATTTCCAAAGAAGCTTCATTCTTATACTACCAACCTAAGGCTCAATATATCGAAAGCCTTTGAAATATACAATGCTACAGTACCATCTAGGCCACCCTTGTCAATTTCATATTAATTAGATTCCACAAAACACACTAACAGAAATGGATGTTCATGGTTGTAATGTATTCTACTGGCTAACAAACTACTTTCTTTCCTAATACAGTTGGGTACCAAATTAATTAGACTGCACATTTCCAGTTCTCTAATGTGCAGTAGGTCTCACGACTTCACCCTAATATATAGTGCCATTCTCCAACTATCTTTGACAACTTTTTTAATATTATATACATCATTCCATTTATACAGTTTAACCAACATTGCTGTCTCCTAGTTTGTTAATTTATGCATAAAAGTTTCTCCTGTGATGTAAGGAAGTTGACACCAAAAATAATATTATAAAAGTTAAAATAAAAATAAAACTTTAATTAAAAATAGTACATTAAGTTATAAGGATACTGGAAACCAACTATATTTGTTTGAAAAAAGTTAAAAAAAAAATAAAAATAAATGCAGAAAGTCATGTGATATAAAGCTCATAACAACATGTCTCAGTGTGCATTAGTGTTTTTTTTTTTTTTTTTTTTTTTTTTTTTTTTTCAATGTGTGTTAAAGGTTTGTCAACAATCTGTGCACTGAATACTATGAGTCTATCAAACACATGACATTTGTAATGGAAACTGGATTTACCAAAGCAGGCAGCTCTAATTTACACAAAATTTATGGGACTATGATGGAAATTTTTTAGCTTGAAACAGTGATTTTTGCACAACAGAATTCTGGAATATACGAATTTGAAAATTGCACATATTGTCATGTAACTGAGATAATTTATATAGAAATGAAGTCTTTCTTGGAATAGTATTTGAATATTAGGCAATAGAGGATATATTTAAAAAAAAAATTTTTGCCTAGTATATTTTTTTTATGAGCTAAAAATTATTTATAGGACTAATATTAGCAGAGGCAATGGTTAAGCTGAAAATATTGCTTAATTGTTATGCACATAATTAGACAATGAAGCATTCGTTATGTCAACACACCACCATTCAAATGAGATAATTAATAAATAGTAATTTTTTTTTTTTCAAATTTAATTGCAATAGAGTGCATGCTTCAGGGGCAACTTCTATACACTTCCATTTTCCCATTTGCTTTTTCCACCTACTTTTTCCCTCTACTAATTTCAACTTTAAATCCCTTCAGCATTTTTGTAAATTATTCACCATTTCTCTCGTTAATTTATTCCAATCCCTGACGCCCTTACCTATGAAAGAAAACCTCCAGACAATCTTATTCCTGAAGTCAAGTGCCGGCTTGTGGTCAAGGTCATATTTTACCTCACATTCATTACTCCCAAATCCTACACCAATATCTTTCCAAACCTCATCAACAAAACATGCATTGTAGTCTCCCATGTATCTCTCCATTCTTCTCCTGTCTTACAATGAATTCCATTTCATCTCCTTTAAACAATATCAGTTACTGATCATGTTTTTTGTTAATTTCCAGTTACAAATCTATCAGACCATCATTGCAATCCGTCCAACTCCTGTATTTGATACTAAAATTGTGGGTCCCAATTTCTGGTTAATCAACTCATCATGTGAGAGGTCACTTTGAAGACCATTACTATTTGAGTAATTATGCAAATATTTCGTGATTGAGTTATTGGCAATCGCCGATGACTGGCCCACTGCACGGCATGTGTAGGAATCCGCTCAGCTTGCAGTCAGAACTTTATAGTTGACAGTTTAGACCAAGATAGCTTGAGAAGTAAACATTATGAAGTAGTGTCTTTTACGGTTGGTCCATCAAAGATTATAGTCAGTAAAATTAGAGTGGCACCGAGTGTGGTGGGTGAGTGGTTAGCACTCTGGCCTCACATTCAGGAGGACGCCAGTTCAAATCTTCAACCAGGCATCCAGTTTTGGGTTTTCTATGGTTTCCCCAAATCATTCCAGGCCAAGATGCTTCCTTCAAAAGGCCATTGCCAAATTCCTTCCTGTTCCTTGTCCCAAGTCCCACCCCACCTCTAATGACCTTGACATTCATAAGGTGTAAAGCCAAAAGCAAAAAAAAAAAAGAGAGTAGTCACCTATTAGAAGCCTATCACCCTACCATTCACTTTCTATCCAGAGTGACCATCTGCCTGCAGTTAACTATTCCGGTCTGAGAACCACTAACAGCCAGTTTGGGACTCGAATAATTTGGTAACAGTTGGAATCCACTGTGCAGCACATTATCAACTGTATTGCTCAAACTTCAAGGCCAATAAATTGGGTCTATTTCACGTCTCGCCTTCCTGCATATAGTTACAATTTGAATCCATTATAACCTTCAGTCTGTGGCCGCAATCCACAGTGATGTCAGAACTTAACCCCAAAGAGTACAACATTAAGGTTCTAGCAGAGCTGCCTGAAGGACAGAAGAGGACCTTTCAGGACAGTTCAATTTGTCAGCTCCACATCCACACACACTCACTAGCCTTGGCCAAACGGCACACTGACAATCACTCTTGCCAGGAAGTGAAGGAATTTTTACCCTTTTCCTACTACCTGACCAATGTGTCCTGCCACTTGAGTTTGTTAACAAATATTATGCCAAAGTATTTAAATTTCCTCAATGGGCAATTCTTTCCCTACCTTATAATCATAATCAATCTTCAATTTTCTATTTGTCTACCTAACAAGCTGCCACTTAATTGAATTCTACTTCATTCTATGTTTACCCACCCAGCTAGATATCCTGTACTGGTCAGGCTTCAGCTGTTTACGTTCTTCTACCGTACTGAATGTATTATGTAACATTTGGCATCTGCAAACAATATAACTTCTAAAAATATATCATTAACATAATCATTCATTAAAATAACACATTACAATGTTCCGAATAAACTTTTCTGTGGTGGTATTGTAACGTAGTTGGCCTTATTGGCAACTGAGAAAACGAGAAGGAAGAGTGTTTGGTATCTGATTAAGTAGGTTACCCAAAGTAATATTTCCCCCAAAAGATAACACTAATCAGGTGTAGAAGAGAATGTAAGACCCACATTGGTAGTAGTACGAATTTTCGGAAGGAAGTTATAAGCAATCTTTAAGTCCGAACAGAGACGCTTTGTGGCAGTGATGACGCAACAGCCGGCAGGTTCATAGAAGTATGAAAGAATGGTAATAAATGAATTAAGATACCAGGCGGAAAGTATCAAATCTTTGTTTAGAAGTACAAAACATGGTTTCCAACGGAATTTAGAGTAAATATGACTAATTTTAAGATACTTTTTCAATAAAGGAAAAAATAGTAAGTCGAGAATAAAATAAGTAGTCAAAATAATATTATGTCCGATTAAAGGCCTTCCTGTGAAAATAATGACAGCAGTTTGAGATCGTTGAGTTGAGTAGAAATATGTTAAAGTAATTCCAAAGCGAAAGCGGTTAAAGCATCGTAGCTATCCAGGTTGTCGAGAATGGGTAGAAATGAAAGTTGACAAAGGGGAAAGAAAAAACTAGAAAAACATCGGGGAGGCAACCTATTTTTATGAAAGTACAATTTTTTAAAGTAAGTTTGGCGGAAAGTTTTATCAAAATAATGCACTCTCAATATAAGATATTTAATTTCAAAGTATTTAATTGGGATTCCATGATGGCTGATGAGAAGGAATGAAAACTTGGAGAGGCGATATCTTTTTAATGAAAGGGTTTTAGAAGGTAGTGAGATACACCAAATTAATTCTCAAAAGCTGTAGAATTCCTGAAGATTAGAACACTCGCGCTAAAACAAATAGTTGGGACACTAGATCTAGAAAACAGGTTTATTTAACTTCGAAAATTAATAACAACAATAGGAGAGCAGATAGGAAAAATTTTACAAGGATAGAAAATGCTTAGGATGAGGAACTCTACGTTATCACAAAGTTTCAGGAAAATCGGAAAAACTTGGGGGGAAAGCCTTTGTGAGCGGAGCTGGGAGAGAGCGCATAGAGACGCTAGATGAGTGGAAATTCCCATCAGGCTTGGGGGAACCTATATAAGAGACCTGAGGCGGGACCTCGACCGCATTAGTTTCGAACTGGTTAGAGGGTGAAGGTGTGAAGTGTGGGCAAGCGTTATGGCAGTGTTGCATGGTGTGGGTGTCGCGTTAGAACTATCATGAATAAACGAAACGGACTTGGAATATTCGTAGACGGCAACTATAATTTTTGAAACAGATCATTAATTTAACAAACTTCTTTTCCAATTTGACAATTCATATGATTTCGTTTGAGGTTTCAAGTGGAGTGAACTTTTTATTGTGTCTGAATGGAGTGTATGTAATTATCGTGGCATTAATCTGCAATTTTCAGAAACGAAGTCTTTCTGGTAACAACTTCTGTTGTCAGAGTGAATATGTCTTTAAACGTTGAACAATAAAATACTGGACTTTAAAATCTGTGTTGAGAACAATCTTTAGATATTCACCTTCATTGAAAAATCCCATTATTAAAACCATTTGGGTTGGCGACCGTTCTAATTAAATTAAATATTGCAGAGAAGAAAGTATAGGAAAGAATTGAGTTTGTGAACATTGGGGCTCCACTCCACCCCTATAAAGATTTTTTTCCCTACAGTATCATGTTCAATTTCACTTCTTTTGACACTGCATTTCCTACCCTAACATTTTGCTTTCTACCTATTGAGAATTCTTCCATGCAGTAAGTAACTTTTTCATCCACTCCAATAGTTTCTACCTTGAAATGAATTTCTCACTGGTTTTTAGCTGGATAATTTCTTTTTTAAACAATTCTTTATACAATGTTTCGGCAACTACCTCCATTGCCTTCATCAAGTTAGCTGTTACATTATGTAACAATACTGTGAATGCCTCACAAACTAGTCCCGGCTCCTATAAGTAGCCTGCTGCCGGAGAAGCTTTCCGCTGCTTTCCCATTGGTGGGTACTGCAATCGGGCTCAGACAGGGTCCAGACAGCATGCCAGCGCAGAGGACTTGGACGGCTTACTATTAGCCAGGCCCGCAACAGTGCCCTCACTGAGACTTTCCGCTGCTGTCCCATTGGTCGGCACGTCAATCGGTCTCAGACGAGATCCCACCCAAATTGCTTGCTTACGGGCGCGTGTCTAGCATGCTGTAATTTCAAATCTTGAACGATTGGCTTCCAAGCTTCACTCAAGAAAAGACCGTCATCTCTGTTGGCGTTGTTGTTGCTTAGTCGTATCTCCAGTGATTCTCTAATAATAGAATCCCATTAATTTACTTACCACCGATTGGTGTATAATTTTTGATGCTATTTGTCACCCCTCCTTTAAGTACTGGTACTACTTTGTACTTTCCCAGTCATCTGGTAAGCAGCAAGTAACCAAATTCAATTTAGATAACATTTTAAAATGAGGCACAATGTCAAATCCTGGTATCTTTAAGACATCTATAGTAATATAATTTACACCAGCCCCTTTATGGCTTAGTATATTCACTTCTAATTGTGCATATAAGCTCATTCTCCAATTTACAACCACCCATCATAGTCCCTAATTGTCTAATTAAACCATTTACTTCATATCTTTCCTTTTTTTCAAATACTCATTTTACTAATAGTAATAGAAATTTCTAGGAACATCCCCTGAACCAATAATATTCTTGATAAATCCGTCTTTAGCCACCTTGTTTGCCATTATGAATTACTTATTTAGTTGTTTCAAGTACTCAATAAGGGCTACATTTATACTGAGATTACACACAGATATTGTCATTAGCTATGACTGTAGAGTTTATTCTGATTATTGTTCATGATGTCTCTGATGCTTTACATAAGATTTACAACAAAAACAGCACTTCATTAGTTCAATGAGGAGTTAATTATAATAGGACACATTTGTTTAGTAAAATTCTAAAAAGTATAAATCAGTTTGTAAATAATAATTATGTGTATATAAAATGTTCTCAGGTAACTAGCTGAGTTAAAAAAGTGTTGTCACATAATATTTTGGCAAATCACATTAACTGTCGCTATCTTCTGGTGAAGTTCACTTCATTACCTCCTTAAATAGACTCCCTCAGCATACGTGCAGGTTATGTCACTAATGTGTAAGACACAGAGCCTCTTCATGGATGGAACCATCAATGGCATAGAAAACAACATGCTCCTGGATACTAGAGTCACTACCATGATCATTTAGAAGGGCACCATTAAAGGAGACCTCCAGCCGATGAGCTGATAACAGTGACATGGGTGCCAGCAAACACCTATGGTGAAGTCAATGTCAGCACTGGAGTCTGCAATAGGAAGATTAACCACCATATGATAGTGGCCGGTATTGCCATAGTGGTTATCCTAGGCATGGATGTTATGACCAAATTTGGACTAACACTAGATTTGAAATATAGAAGCCTGATGGGCCAAAGGAGTGGTGCAAATGGTTCTGAGTATGGCTGACGTTCTCCCTCCCAGAAGTGATAACATGATCAGGGTACAACCAGACAGCTGACAAGGAGGCGAATGCGATTGTCAAACCCGAGAGAGGAGAAGAAGTTTGTTGAGTGGTTTTATTGGGAAGTGCTGCCATAAATGTCAAGGTACCACAGCCGGTTCGAATAACGAACCTAAATAAATGCCCAGTCATTCTGAAGAAAAGCACTCAGGTCGTATGGTGTAGCCCAGTATTGGCGACCATGCATGGGGAAACACTGGAGGACATCCAGCGGGACATCAGAGACATTAAGAAGTAGATGGAAGCTTTACAGCTTGAACGATAAATGCTAACTAGGGATCAAACAACCAGAATCAAGGTAGTGATGAAGAAATATCTAGATGCCTTTGTCATCGAAAAGAACTAGCTTGACAGGAGGAATATGATGAAGCATCAGATTAACATTGGAGACGTTCAGCCAATCTGACAGTGCCAACGATGGTTGCCACTGTCTAAGAGGGAAGAAGGTGAGGAGGTATTATCTGACATGCATCAACAGGGTGTAATTGAGCCCTCTACTAGCCATTGTACTTCGCTGGTGATGTTTGTGAAAAAGAAGGTCCTGTGTGGACTACTGACAGCTAAATAGTAAGACTATCAAGGACAACTATCTGTAACCCAGGATTGACGACACCTTGGATACCTTATCCAGGTCCCAAGTCTTCTCTAAGCTGGACCTAAACAGTGGATACTGATAGGCTGAAATGGAGCCCCAGGATAGAGAGAAGGCAGCTTTTTCCTTTGGGACTGGCTCTGGTACATGGACGCCAGGAGGGGGGAAGAAAATACAAAAAAAAGATTGAGAAACAAAAAATTTATTATTAAATTCACTGTCTGAATAATAAATTAAGGCGCCTAGGTAGTTGTCCAAATGTGTTCATTACCTTGTCAAAAAAGGAAAAAAAAGATGCAGTTGCACCTCCCATACAGTAATCCTGCCGGCGCTCATGCCCTGGTACTTCACTGTGGTGCCTTTTGGATCATGTAAAGTGCCAACTACATTCGAGGATTAATGGAGACAGTACTATGCGGCCTCTCATGAAAGACCTGCCTGACCTATCTGGACGGCATCATAGTTATTAGGGAGACCTTCAACAAATACCTGTTGAATCTGGAGGAAGTCTTAAAATGACTGCAGAACATCAACTTCTAACTGATCCCAAAGAAATGCCAGCTCTTCCAGGAGGACATCAAGTACTTCGGGCATATCATATCTAAGAATGGTGTGGCTGTAGATCCCCAGAATACCAGCGTGGTGAGAGAATGGCCAATTGCCAAATATGTGCAAGAACTACAGAGATTCTTGAGGTTATGCTCCTACTACAGATGCTTCACATCCAGATTCTTCAGAATACCCAAGCCGTTGACCGAGCTTACCGAGGAAGGGCGGGATTATTTCTGGGATGAACAGTGCTAATCAGTTTTTGAACAGCTGAAGACGCTCCTGGTTACTACACCTCTTCTCAATTATCCATGCACCATTGGCATTTTCATACTGTTGCTAGTAAGAAAGGCATTAGTGCAGTTCTGCCACAGATACAGGATAGTTGGGAAAAAGTAGTACCCTCCAAAACCAAGAGGAATTACTGCATCACATGATATAGTTGGCTGATGATGATCAACACATTTACCTTTTTGTCTTTTCCCTTTGTCCTTTTTATTGCCTTTACTTTTCTGCACATCCTTTTTTATATGGTGAAGATGTTAGAATCTCGCTCTTTTGTTTCTTTTGAGCCTGCATTACTATGAGTTCTTCTTGACACATCTGGAAATGGTGACAATCTATTTCTATATAAATGAGAAAGTTTGGATGAACTATCTACCTCTATCACACCTTAATTGTTCAACAGATTTAAATGAAATTTGGCATGGAGTTAGTAAATTCCATGCATCATGACATAGGACAGTTTTTATCCTGTAAAAATGAATTGTTTCTTTACAAATTGCCATTATCAATTTGAAAATACCAAAGAGTTTCCCACTTTGTAGATGTTAGTGCAACATTTACTATTTGCTTTTTCCATAGGCCACCAAGTCACAAATAATGCTTTTCAGATATAAAAGTTAGAACCTTCTGATATATGCATGTGTCTGTTTAGTTTAAAAATAATAATTCCAGAGCAAGAAAAATTAAATCTGTACTTAAATTAAATTTAAAATGAAAATTATTACTATCAGTCTTCAGTTACATTTATGAAATAGTAATAAACCTCAGGTACCACGCCGTGATTCCATTCACAATATATTCAATAATAAAAGCCTAAAAACAATGATTGCAAAGTACAAAGTGTATACTAACACAAAAGTCGGTTTAATAAATGTGCAAAAATGGTCGTCGCTGAAATGTTGTAATATTTTGATTCCCCCTTGGTTCAATTTATTTCTATGTGCTTATTTTATTTTATTTTATTTTTTTCTCTCTACTATACACACTCTCTAATATTACAAGTTATTTTTACCAAAACTTAACTGAAGGTAAGTAATTCATTTTTACTTTTTGTTCAACATATTTGTAGAAACCAGTACAATCTGTTACCCATGATTAACAAAACTGTGTTTCCTACTTACTGTTCAATATTCTACCCATCATCTATTAAATCCTAATACCTATTCTATCTAACACCTACTCTATCAAATACCTATTAAAGCCTTCTCTTAAAAGGAATGCATTCAATGGCCTAAGGTAGAAACTTTTTGTTTCAAGAAGCAATATTGGGAATAGTTTATGTCGCGATACATGTCATCACTAACACTGCGCTTATAGCTGCTTATTAATTACTAATAATAACAAAATTCCTAATGCCTTATACTGTAACGAGAACATTTTGATCCAGGCAACATTTCAACCTAGCCACTATCTCTGCTAATATTGCAACTATGAAATCAAATGATATGGACACACCATATCACATTAGACTCATCAGAACTACTTTTCGAGCAGTAGCAACTTTTTCTCTATCAGGATTCCTAATCTGCTTAACATAAGTTGTCACAATTAATTTCATTATACACCTTCAGTGTGGAATGCAACTGGACTAAAGCACACGCATTAATACTATCACTGTATCACAATGAAAACTTGACCCACAATATTAACATTAAATGTTGTAATGAATCCTGGACTTTCAATTGTATAGTTACGAGAATTTTAGTATACATTTTTAAATCACATTACTTTAATAATTTTAATAATGCTGATGCCATGGTTTATGTGCCTGAATGTAGTTCCACATGTATTCATTGTTTACTTCGCTTGTATGACCGCCATATTGCAAAGGTCATTTTTCAGACAGTTTTTAGTGGTCGCTATGATACCATGATCTGAAATTGTGAGTCAAGTTTACATCGCAATTCATGACATCACTAACATGCAATGCAGCGAATGTATTGATGCATGGGTGATAGAACCCATGATTTTCTGGTGACAATATTAGCAGAGTTTATGGTTTGGTTGAAATGCAGCCTGAACCAGAATGACAACTGAAAGATGATTAGTGATCATGAGCATCAATTTAGTGAAATGTATTGTGTTGTAATTAAATTGCATCAAAAGATGTATAATAATAGTTCTGAAGCAAGAAATATAAATATGTTTAAAGTCGTACCATCAGTATGTTCACAAGGATATTTCCTCAGTTGCAGAAATGAAACAGCGTGACACCTGAGATATCACACTATAATTGCATTCATTGTGTTGATTTAATTTAATTGCAATGGAGCACACGTTCCGGTGGCAATTTCCTTACACACCCAATTTCCCCCTATCCTGCACAAACCTACATTTGCCCTCTACAAATGTGTCACAACATACGTGAAAAATAAAAATTTGAAAAAGAAGTGCTGATTTCCAAGGAGCTGTATTATTGAAGGCTGTGGTAAGGTTGACATACAGCATTGACCAGAATGACTACTAAATTCCATGCTGCATAGTGGATTTGGAGTGAAGAAGGTAGCTGCCAGGCCAAATTCTGACTATAGTGACGTCAAAAATCTAGTCAAGGGGTCTATTGCAGCCAAGTGAGTAATGTGTATAACCGTATCTTTTGGCACTCATTACACCTTTGTTACTTATGTCCCGGCTTTGAGGTACACATTTCATTGAAGAATAAAAGCCAGAGAAACAGTTGATCATATATTCAACCCAAAAGGAGAAATATTTCTGCTGGTCGTACTTTGGACAGTAACAAAAACTGTTATACTATAATACACTTTCAAGTAGACAAAGTCATGGGTAATGACTAGATGTTTTAATAAATCTGTCATGCTCATTGAAGGCATGGGTTCAATTGCAAGCTATTCATGGCATTCATGTTTCCAAATAACGATGGAGTTTTTCAGAACAATAATGTGCCATATCACCTGGCCAAAGTGTTTCACGATTGGTTTGAGTGAAATTATGGACAATTCCAGAAAATTATTTGGCTGACTAAATCCCCATGGACAAATTAAAAAAAAAAAAAAACTTATCTGGAAATTGATCAAAATGAGATTTTGCACAATGACTGCACACACTCATTCATTCTCTTCCTCACTCCGCTCCCCATTTCCAATCACATAATTTGCCATGCCAACGAGCACACGATGCCTAAATAGTACCCAGTACCTACCATAATGCAATTACCTACTTCTTACGTATGAAGTTATCATAAATGCTGGAAACCGATAATAAATACACATGCATGGTTTTGTTATATCAAAATATTCCTCTATATAAGGTCTTCCACCCAAGACAATCAGGAGTGTACGCCAAATCCTAAAGGATGGATTTCCAGCCGCACCTCTCGGATCTGCTGCCCTGGGCAACCGCCCTTTACACTCTTGGGTGAAAACGTCACTAGTCATAAAATGGTACTGCAGATTTTAAGCTACTCCCATTTAAACCAGTTCCATAACATTTTTTGTTTTGGCATTATTCCATAAAAAATAAACAGATAGATACAGCCTGCTATGAAATTATATATGTAGAGGTAGTGAAGAGATAATTTATACCTACAAAATGCTAATATTCATCATGATGTTCTATCACAATGTTCTGTCAGACTGTGATGTCATACTATTATGTTAAGCTGTGATGTCATGCATCTCACCTTCGCTGCCCAACTTACAATGACCAGGGATGTTCTAGGCTATGCATGTTATTTAATAACAGTTCTATTTAATTAAATAAAAATAATAATAAAATAAATAAGCATCCACGAGTCAATGAGCTGCCAGCACACTAAAAGAAAAGAATGTATTTTCTAAAAATCAACATGCTTATTAATTTTTAGATGTTTTTTCTTAATTAAAATTTGTTCAATTAGGATTTTTCTTATAATCACTGTGCAACCGTTGATAAAATAAGCTAAGAAACATCTACATTACATTTATTTTCAAGGTTATGAATGTTTTATAAAAACTTCTCGGGTTTCAAGCCACGTCAATATCATGTGTGAAATGGTGGCAAACAAAGTGTGCTCATATCCTTCTCCATCAGTGCTAGTGCAGCACATGTTTGTAAATATGTGCATTTATAGTGCTTTAGTTTCGCTTTCGGATATATTCAGTTGCAAAATGACAACCATACATTCGTGTATATTACATTTGTTAATGTAAAATTTACAAACCATCTGAAGATGAGCAGGTATAGCTCGAAACCGGTAATGGTTTAATAAACAACATCATATTGTGACTGGTTGCTGTATTTTTTACAACCCATATTCCACGTCAAACATCATATGTTAGCAACATATGTTAAGTGGGGGCTTGACAATGGAAGCAGTGCAAACTTCGCCAGACGTGGCTTGAAACCCGAGAAGTTTTTATAAAGCATTGCCGCTGCGACAATGTACATAGTTATCTAACGTACATAGTTATGAATGTTACTTAATGAAATTGTATTTAGTTAACGAAGAAATAAAGTGCCAAAATACTGTGTTCGGCATGTCATTTTTGAAGGGCTTACATGATATTTATATTCGATGTAGATATTTTATAGTCACTGTTATAGTATCCTCAAAGAAATGATTTGCCAATAAACTGAAATAAAAGTATATTTTGCATTTAAATTAAGTAATTCATTATTAGTTACTTTTTGTTATTAATGTCACTTGTGAGTTAAATTCAGAACATGATACAGTGAATGTATTAACATATAGGTAACAGAAGCTCTGATTTTTGAACAGCAATATTAGTAGAAGTTGTGGTTAGGTTCAAATGCAGGAAGGACCAGAATGACAAATGACACAATTTTTATAACATAATTCAAGATGCATTTTGTTTTATAAATAATTTAAGCTACTTTCATAAGCACCAAGTACTGAAGTTACTGCTTTGTATGGATGGAAGTAGGTCTGCATTTGTAATGCTGAATGAGGACTGGAATAAAAACACTATGAAGCGGTATAGCACAAAGTTTTGAGATTCCTAATTTATTTTTAATTTCATTGGTTCCCTAAATCCAACAACATTAATTCAGTAGAAGTTCCAATTGTATTGCTATGTAAAATACAACCAAAATATTTGCATTGCAAAATAAGTTTATGAGCATTACATAACAACAATTATATTTATTTAGGCAACCACAAAGAAATGAATTTCAAGAACTTTCATTTTTGACAGTCTTATAGGCTAGTAATAACAATAACTAGATGATGCATGTGAAAATTTCATGAATACGATGAATAGTATGGTTGGTGGTTTCTAATAGAATAAAAAAAGAAATGCCTTATTGATTATTTGTTTAGCGTAATAGGCATGTAACATAAGATGATGCCAGTGAAGCAATTTATGAATATCTAGCAGCTTGGTTCTGAACTGTCTCATACACATGACTTTCACAGTTATTACTTTTCTCCTTCTAGGGTCAAATTCTGAAAAAATTTATTCTTAATTTAAAACGTAGCCTGTGTGCAGAACCTAATCTTTTAAATGATACCTCACTTATCAATTTCTGTTAGATATCAAGGGAGATAAAATGACTTGTGATAAAATGGCTTGTGATAAAAAAAAAGTTACAGAAATAATGATACTTTTGTCCTTTAAGGATCAAATTGTGAAAAATTCCTTTCTTAACATATGATGTCACCAAAGCGGTGATCTTAATCTTTAAATTGATTTAAAGGTAATTCCAATTTATAAAAAGGGTGATAAAAAATCCTTCTGCAATTATAGGCCAATATCCCTGGTCCCGATTATGTCAAAAGTTATTGAAAAAATCACCATTTAACAAATCTATAAATATCTTGAACAGCACAATCTTCTATGTAACAACCAGTTTGGGTTTAGGAAAAATTGGTCAACATGTGACGCAGTTGCAACTTTTATCGAGGACTGTCTTGAGGACCTTGAAAATAAACTCAATGTTGATGCTAAGTTTTTTGATCAGTCCAAGGCATTTGACACTGTATCTCATGAAATTTTACTACTGAAACTCTAGCACCTAGGTTTTGATGATAAGGCAGTAAAGTTAATTAAATCATATCTAAGTAATAGATCACAAATGGTCTCTCTCAACAATGAAGTATCTAAGCTTAGGGAGGTAGGTCATGGTGTTCCTCAGGGATCTATTCTTGGCCCCCAACTGTTCATTCTATATACCAATGACCTACCATCTATTATGAAAAATGGTAACTCCAAATGCTACAACTATGCTGATGATATATGTGTAAAAGTAAGCTCCACTACAACTTCGAATGACAAAGCTTTCTCATCAAAGATAGATATACTTATGGACTGGTGCAATGCCAACAAATTAGCGCTTAACTTAGAAAAAACACACCACCGTGATATATCCTTAAAAAGCAACTCTACCTGCAATTCTGTCAAATTCCTGGGAATAATTATACAATCAAATTGAAAATGGCAGAGGCATATTGAATTGATATCGAAAAAAGTAATTTTCATGATTAGGAGACTTAAAGGTACAGTGACAACAGATGTACTACTCTCCATTTATTATGGTATGTCCACTCCTACCTATCGTATGGAACTATCCTTTGGGGAAATAGTCCCCACTCACAGTGTCTCTGTCTTACAAAAAAAAGCAGTTCGCCTGATATGTGGAGCATTACCCAGAACACACTGCAAGGCATTATTCTTAAAGCTAGGAATTATGACATTACCGGGTTTATATATATATATATATGTTTACTTTTTGTAAAGAAAAATCAAGACCTCTTTAAAAGACACATTGAGGTACATGATCATAACACTAGACATAAGCACAATATAAGAATTGAATACTGTTCACTTAACATAACTAAATATAGTTTTAAGTAAATGGGAATCAGATTCTTCAACCATCTACCTAAGAATCTGAGAATGATGACACTAAATAAATTTAAAAACAGCACTAAGGATCTTATAACAGCAATATGTCCTTATAAAACAGAAGAATCATTTGATGTTATACATATTTAGTTACATGATTTATCTTATATTATCAGTTGTATTAACATGTATATATAATTATAGTATGTATATGATGAAGCCTATTTCAATTGTGTATTGACTAATGGTGAATAAAATGATATGATATGATATGATATGATACTTCATTATCGATTTGGTTAGAAATACAAAAAAACAGCATTTTAGAAATATTGATAAAAACAGCTTATAGAAATAATATTTATGATAACTTAATTGAAAATGGCCATGTCCTTAGGATGTACTGAAGAGATAAGAATAATGACTATGCTCTAAAGTTATTATTGCATTATTATATCTCAAATTCAACAAAAATTTGTGTAGCCTTTATTCAGATATTTACAAACCAACAAAAATGCATTTATTTTGATTTCAAAATACGTGATTAAAAGTGCACAGAGAATAATACTAGTAACCTTGTAATCCATTTGTTCAGAACAATTGAAGACATAGACCATGATGCCCAGGGCACGTCCCAGATCCTTTGTGGTTTCTGTTTTGCCAGTACCTGCAGGTCCAGCTGGTCCACCTCCCATCACCAGATGCAGTGATTGTGTCAGTGTAATGTAACAGCGGTCAGTGAGTGGTGTTATAACAAGCCGAGGAGTATTTCCGAGGTATTCATGAGAATATCGAAACTGTGCATCACAAATGTTTGCAAAGCAGTCCCTGTGAATCTCATCCCACCTAAAACAAATATTCCATGACCACATCAAGCAGTTCTCAAAATGCACCACTACTCCATTGTTAGTTATTTTAGTCATAATTCAAAGTAAGATATTTCAGAAAAGTTACATATAGTATATTGTATTTTGAGTTATTGTACCTCATAATTAATATCAGAAAATCAATTAATTAGAAATACACACTTTGGCCTCAGTGGTACATTTAATTCTAATTCAATAAGGAAGTTTCTAAAATATATTTTCAGTTTACTGTTTAAGATGAGATAAAAAAGTTGAAAATAATCAAATTAAATAAATGTCTATCAATAAACAATTTGAATGAAGTTTTCAAAGTTGAGGACACATAATAGGAAATTCTTACTTAAGGTATGGTAAATTAAAAGATACCATATGAATTCTTAATATGAGATTACACAGCAAAATGCCATATTACAAATATGGTTCAAGTTTTCTGATTCATAAACTGAATCAAAGTAAGAAATGATTTCACAAAATAAAATATTAACAATAAAAATTAGTCATCTATCAACTAGCAAAGCAATACTGGTACCTTTAATCAGCACTTGCAAAACTCAACTTTATTTTTGATCTGTTTCATAGAAATTACAGTGGTTCCTCCCATTTGTTAAGCATACATCACTAGAATATTTTGTAAGTATAGCATTACAATTCCTACCTTTAAGATTTACAACCCATTTCAGAAAAAAAAACCATCAGAATATAATTGCACCAAGATATGACAATTTAATGACTAGTTATACTCAAGTTATTGCTTCAGTGCAATTGAGTTCACACATAGAACGTACTCATGAATAATAACTGTATCTTAATCATAGAACAAATAGTGAACGTCAAGTTCTTGCAGGAGATATAAAAATAGTGTTACAGTTATAATAGAAGTCACATTCATTTTTCAGCAACACTAAATGGGAAATCTTTGGAGGATGCATGAGCAACAATATCTAATAGTTCCAACTGTTGCAGAAGACTGATTATTATTGTTATATAATAATTTCATTTATTTTTCTGTAGAATTTATCAGAAACATTTACAGTATGATGAATTAATTAATACAATAAATCAACATAGCCTATGTTCTTAAGAAGTCTATAGACATCAAGGTCTAATCAGTATAAAATTGCCAAAATCAAGAGCTATAACCTGTTGAATCTCTGGTTGCATGTATAAACTGGTATCTAACTGTGATTTATTTCATCACTAGGTTCATAATTTTTGTTGAATAAATTAGTTTAAAACTTAATTTTATCTGCTAAATTTTTATCATTACTGTTAGCAAGGAATTGTTCATATTTAATTCTCCCAATTATTAATTAATTTTTAGTTATTTGACATTTTTTGCTCATTTAGAATCACCTTAAAGCTTGGTAGTTAGTGTGAGGGTACCACATAATATCTAAACTTGAGTCAAATGCTATTAACTACTATAAATTCCAATACAACTTTTTGTATTTTTTTATGTCTTTCATATTTATATAGCAATCGGACTGACTCTTTGAGCTTTCGGCTGTCAGGAATACAGCAGGAAAGGGGGAAAAGTTGTGTAGGTAAGTGAGAGAGAGTGAAAGGAGTATGAATGGCAGACCAGCCCCGCCAGTGGGTAGATAAGAGGGAGGTTTCAGTTTTTGAAGGGCATGTAAGGTAACCTAAAAATTTTGTAACTGCATGAAAAAATTTGTTCTCGGAACCATGAGTGAAATTGAACAGTATTGCATATAATTTTTAAAGTCAGTTACCAAGTTAATTCAAGCTAGAAATCAGGCACAGTTTTGAGAAAGTATCTGAGCAAGAATATATTTTCTGTTGCATCAGCCTCAAGCATTCACCTGGAATGATATTTACAGAAATTCATAGTAAATAGGAGAAAGCAGTTGGAGACTTCAACTTCGTACATTAGTCATTTTTGAATACGTAGAATTGATTAAAGCCGCTTTCAGATTGATAACATTAATAACATAGAAAATATTAATTAGTTAAATCCTATTTTTTTGTTTACAAATTTTATTTCATTCTTTTGAAAACAGTAAACATGCCTTGATTGATCTATAAAACGAAAACCGGGTATATTTAAACCAGAAAAACTAAAAAACTACTTCGCAGATTTTGATGTGGTTTTCACTATTTTAAAGATTAGAATCTCAATTGAATTGTTTGGTATGTCTTATGCTCCAATGTAACATAACGCTGAAGCGGTAGAAGAAAATCTAAACGTACAGCTTGAAAAAAAAAAAAAATACTATCCATACGTCATACATCATAAAAAATAATAGTCATATAATCGCATGTAACTTTTACTCTCTTAAATTCTGGTTTTTAGTCTTTAAACCCCATATATCAAATGTGAAGATATAGTTGAAAATATTAATTTTAATAATATAATGAAAAACCTATCGATATCTTCTTTGTTTCTTGAGGCCGCACAGCTACAATCTCTGATGTTTGGAAGTGAAATTAAAATCGCTGTTAATAGTAAGTAATGCATATTTGATGGGTTTTAACATGAAAGTGAACTGCTTAAAACCTTCAGTGAAGAACCTTCTGAGAAATTTGTTGCTTCTTGAAACTACGGTCTCAGGCCACACAGCTACAATCTCTGATGTTTGGAAATGAATTAAAATCGCTGTTAGTAGTAAATAATGCATATCTGGTGGCTTTGAACAGGAAATTGAGCTGTTTAAAACCTTTAGTGTTGACGTAGTGTTTTTTTTTTTTTAATTTATTTATGAGCTATTCTGTCTTTACCACATTTCCTGAAAAAAAATCATTGCTTCTATGGCTGCACGAATTGCTGTGGTTATTATGATCAAACTTAGTACACATGTTCCTGATATAAAAATATTGTAGGAATAAATTAACCATAATCCCATCTGTCTTTACCACATTTCCTGAAAGAAAATCATTGCTTCTATGGCTGCACGAATTATTATGATGAAACTTAGTACATATGTTTTTGATAGCATGGCTAAAAATATTGTAGGAATAAATCAACCCCAATCCCATCTCTTTTCTGCTACACCAGAGGGTAGCTGTTTAAATACGAACAGAAAAATGGAGCGACTAACATGAAATTTAATTCACAAGTGCAAAAAACTGACTTCTTTTATGAGCTTCAATATTTACTGTGTGTGTGAATCAACCTAGATCATACCAGGCAATGCCGGGAACTCTGCTTGTATCAAATTAAAGAGCAGTCCATTAGGAATAATATAAAAGTTGTAGCTGTCGCATAGCTGCAAAATTGTGAAAGTTATTAACAGGTTTTTGGAATACTAGAAAATTATTTTTTTATTGCTAAACGATTAAACGTACAAAAATTTTTATTACGATTAAAATTGATGATTTTTGGAAGATCTAGCTACTCTCAAAATTTCAGTGTGATAGGAATATTTTAAGAAATCAAGGTAAAGAAATCTGATTAAATTTTCAAGCTTGAGAACTTATGTCTGATCAGTTTACCAGACTATTCTCTGGGAAACCCAGAAGTCTTTCCGTTCCCACGGGCATTTCCATATATAATAGCCCAGATTTTTCCTCACCCTCAGTCAGCCAGCACAACTATATTGCATTGTGTCGTAATGTAGTCGCCACCAGTATTACAAAATCAGTTAGCATGCTACTACATTCCTTTGTGAGGAGATGTAGATACCGCTCATTTTCTCAGTCATTCAGTTGGCCAGATACAATTAGAACACAAGTATGTTGCTTTGTGTCGCAATGTAGCTTTGAGGCAGAATATTCTGCCATATGGTGCCCTGGCATATCTTAAGTGTCGGTTGTCAGGGGACAAGTCAAACCTTAGAAGCGTTTGACAAACTTTTGCTGCTTTCATGTGTTAATTAATTGGACTTTGAACAATGGGGTTTGGTCTGGCCCAATCAGTTAATCGAATTTGCAATTTGAACTTTGGATACATTTTCGGATGCCAATTCAGTTCTTGACTTTGCTAAAGTTTGAAGAATATAAGGATTATTTACCAGCATAGGCTAGCGAACATTATTATCCTTTCCTAGCTTGAGGTTTAAATCACGCAAGGTGGTGACCAATTAAATGTAGCAAAGCAAGAGCTGAAGTTATCCTAGGCACAATCATGGTTAAAGCTGAGACAGAACATGGTTAATCCCCCCATGAATGTTTCTGCCTCACAGCTTTCATATCATTTCTTATATTGGTTACCCAAGCAACAATCAAAAGTCAGGTATCTGAAGATATAAGGTCCTTTTTAGCAATGACTGGCTGACTAGCATCGACTCATACACACGCTACCGCTATTCATTGCTCGTTCTCTGTTTGTTACTCTCTTGTTCCCATGAAAATGAACCATCCTCAAAATAACCTCATCTGTTTTAATTTTTCTTTGGGGCTCGTTATGCCACAATATAACTAAATGGCACAATTTACTTTTGGATTGTTGTGGTCTCTATTGTTTTCATACTTATAGGCTTTGATATATCAAGAATAGCATAGTTTGTTACTTAAGTATTATCAAAACATTAAGAAAAATCAGTTCTTAACTATAAATAATAGAGGAAAGTGCCCTATACCAGATCCTTCCCTCTAATGTGGACTCTAATCTCCTGCCTCTGCATTCTCCTGAGCTCTAGCGGGATCAAGTGTAAATAGCAGTTTAGGCTTCTACCGCTCTGTAACTGACAGTTACAGAGCTTTATTCGTTCCTCATCAGATTGCCATTACATGTTTTGGCAGTGTTTGAACTTTTTACATTGTGATTGTTTCCCCTAAATTTCTGCTGTAAATTGGTAGGTAAGTTTTCCAAACTATAAATATACTTTTAAGTATTATTATTTCATAGAAAGGCTTTAGGATAATGTTTATTTATAAACTGTTATGTCAAGATGTTTGGTTAAAACACTATTGGGTAAGTAAAACAATAACTATAATAGTGTAAACCGCAGTTGCCTTAACCGGACCCCTTATTTTTTCACGAATAGTGTCTGTTTATAGTTGTACCCACTGTTATTCTCTTTGAATTGAGTTGGAGATTCAAAGACGATAATAGACTAGGCTGACCAAAGAAAGTGGTGTCCATTTGAAATACTAAAGCTATTGATGCAATTCAGAAAAAGAAAAGGGGTTGGAAGAAGTCTAGTCAGCAGTTTAATGACCTGAAAATGACAATTATGAGGTTCCAACATGAAATACGAGAAAGCATCGATAGCAAAAATAGGCAGCCCAAAAGGTCATGTAAAGATCATGAAAAAGAACTAGTTCACTACTGTCTTGCTATGGAAGCTCCTTTTGGGGGTAGGAGGCCTTACTTGTAATTACTTGCAAAGAATGGCCGTACAATTGGCTGGAAGAAATAGTACTGAACATCCTTTTAAAGATGAACTAGCTGGAAAAAAGATGAACAAGATGCTGTTCTCAAATGCTGAATACATTGAAGATGTAAACAAAAAATGAGATTTCTTTTTCTATGAATTTGTGTCAAGGAAGAACAAACCTGAAAATCGGAGCTTTCCAGAGAGTAGAGAAAAATTTGATATAGATGAATCACAAGATCTTGTAGACCTTATCCCAAATCGACAATCCACATCTTTGGCATGTATTCAACCACACGGGAGGATTCTCAGGATTCCACATCCTCTAAGACATGCTCATTTTGATATCACCCATTCCAAAAACCAAAAAGAGGACATCAAATGGAGGACGAAAGTCTTGCATTTCTACTCCTTATTAAGTATAGTTAAGAGAAGCTAAAAGAGTTAAATAAGTCAAGAAATCTCAACAGCGTGTAATTGTGATCGAGAATGCAAAGCAGTCTCAGATGGGGACATGGATCAATATTAGAGCCTTCTAGAAAAAGGAAAGAGCTTGCGAAAAAATGCCTTAATTTTGAGAAAAGTGTGAATGGATCAAGCAATAAGGATGAAACATTGGAATTGAAGCTTTTACATGGAATGTTCCCATCCAAAGCTGACAACACTTTGGTGCATGTTCTGCAACAGGAAATTTTCTGAAGATTCAGAAGGGGATCTTTGTTTAATATGCATTCTATGTTCACTGTGCGCCCTTGTAGATTGTGCTGGGGTTGAAAAGCATGTGTAAATCTGCAATTAGTTTTGCTAAACTGTTTAAATCTTTTATATATTTTCTGTGTATTCATACGGGCTATATTTGAATCCTTTTTTGGAATAAAAAATCTAATTGTCGTACTTTAAAACTATTTTAGGTTTTCTGT
>CM061920.1:166780896-167149686 GCA_031002005.1 Vandiemenella viatica
ACATGTGTTTATAACCGATTTCAAGTTTCATTTGGGGTGGTGCGGTCTGTTCTGTTTCATGATTTGTAATCTTCGGCTGATGATTTTCTCCAATTGCCATTGCTGTGACTTTTGTAACTTCTGTGAAATTTTTTTAAGAATATATATTTCAGTTATCCGGATTCAGACTTTCATTTCTACATTAGTACCTTTCTTACAGGAGGTTAATCTGTAAGTGGCGACTGTGGTCAATTTTACAGTTAGCATTCTACATGGTTTAACACGGTTATAGAACTTTTACGAACTTTGACAACTTTGTGGATGACTTTGAGTTTAGGTGCAGAAGCTGATACCAACCCCGTATTGCAGCTTGGATCCTAACAATGTCAAGACATAATGGAAGTAGGTGCAAATGTTTGAATCTAAAAAGAAAACGTAATGAAATTACTGGAATTAAGAATAGATGGTTTCAAAAATAATATGTACACACTTTTTTAACTACAATCCAATTTACTTTTTCTTTTCCACAAAAACTATTAGGCAAGAGTAAATTCAATTCAATTTATTAATTAGGATGTCAAATTCTTTATAATATAGAAAAGATTCCTTTTATAAGTTCAAAGAAAAATCTCTACTCCATCTTGCTGTTTTATTTGACCAAAGACCACACAGTATCTTAATGCTGGGAATACACGTCAGATCAGTTCAGATTTAATGCCAATGCACACACGCGCACACACACACAAGAAAATTTATTTTTTATTACATAATAATTTATACATAACACATATATTAACTATGCTTATTATCTTTTTTTTCTTAACTGTTTGACCAAAGACCTTATAAATTTGACATTGGCAGAATCGCTAAGCCCATTAAAAAGAAAAACAAAATTTGAACGTAAACAATGAATGTTTTATTTTATTTAACTTAATATATTTGTAACTGTGAATGAGTGAAATCAGATCAGATCAGTGCCAACTATCTGATGTGTATTCCTACAGTTAAGATATTCTGTGGTCTTCGGTGAAACAAACCAGTTGCATTGAGTAGAGCTTAATCTTTGAACTTATAATAGGAACAATTAAATGTTAAAAATTAATATTTTATTTTATTTAATGTATTTGTAACACATATTATATATAAATTTTAGCTATCTGCACTTCTCTCCATATAAACTTAAACTATGCCTAATCTCACACTTCTGCGTGCGTGCAATATTCTTAAAAAGGTGTCCAAAGTTTTCGCTTCATGTATTAATATATAGATTTACTCATGTAAACATGGCACCAGTAATATACAATCTTTGTAAAGATTTCATCATACAGAAGTTGCAAGGAATTTGTTAAATGTTAACCGAGGGTATTATGGTAAATGTTCTATAATGATTTAAATTTTCTTAATTATAAAATTATTTCGGTACTGACGGGTTCCAACCAAGGTCCTGTGGGTTAATATACAGGATACCAGCCCTTGACACAGTAGCTGGAGTAGCTGTGCGTAAATTCGATATCTCAAATAACAGGCGCATAGATGGAGCCAGGGCAATCCGTTCATTGCTTGCCAGAGTTAGTATCTGTAACAAAAGTTGATATTAAATTGACAAGGAAAGATTATGCTACACCTACCAGATTTGCCATGTTTTACAAGCTTCACAAATTACTGAGGTGGAGAATGAAACAGTGTTTTTTTTTTTTTTTTTTTTTTTGCTCCTTCCAGCCATCTTGCCTCAAACTTTGGTGAGTGCCAGTTTACTTTATGCATCTTTCTTTTATACAAAATTTTCTTAAAAATTCATACCTTTTTTTTGTATTTAAGCATTAGACATGCTAATAGCAATGGGAATAATTTTTTTGCTCCTTCCAGCCATCTTGCCTCAAACTTTGGTGAGTGCCAGTTTACTTTATGCATCTTTCTTTTATACAAAATTTTCTTAAAAATTCATACCTTTTTTTTGTATTTAAGCATTAGACATGCTAATAGCAATGGGAATAATTGATTAAAGTAATTACAATAGTTAACTTTGGTTTCCCATAAAAATAAACACTATTTGTTTTGGCATTTTTATGTCCTCAAAGGTACTGAATGATGTCACATAAGGGGGGGGAAACATTTTATTAAAAAAAGTACTTTATATTGTGTTTCCAATAAACACCATTGGTAGTACATCACTATGCACAAACCTCCTCAGACGTGAATGCCTTCAAGTTTATGAGACTGGCAGGAAATACATATAAATAAATAATTCATAAATTCTTAACATCAGAGTAACTGAGCACTGAGGTTGGCTTTACATAGACAACAATGTGAACTGACACAGCAATGAAAGACAGAAGGATAGTTTTCAGTGGCTGTAAATATTAGATTCTATTGCCTCCAACAATATGAGGGCCTTAAACATATGTCATAGAGAAAAAAATATACATAGATAGAAGAACATTAAGATAAACTAGGATTACATGATTGTTGGTAAAAAAACTGCCAAGAATAATAAAAGAAAGAAGAGTAAGCTGTCATTCCATAAAATGCAAAAAATGATTGATAAACCGAGAAACTTTTCCTTCGTGAAATTATGAGAATGGGTGTTGAATTTATTTTTACTCTGGAGAAGAAAGGCATTAATTTTTACTGAAATTTTTGCACTAATTCTAAATCTGTTTTTAAATTATATTAATAACCTACTGTTTTTAAATTATATTGACAAACCTACAGTTTTTAATTATGTAGATTTTAATTCTGGTTTTAAGCTATCTTTTTGCACATAAAAGTTAATGCCGCCATCGCATCATAGAGGAAAGCAAGTTAACTAATTTAAACAGATTAGATGCTATAACATTACAATAACTATGAAGAACTTCTAATAATAATTGTAGTAAAAGTTTTGAACCTTTAGAGTATCTTAAAAGCAAGATATTAAACATTTTAAATACAACAATATGTCACGACTTTGCTGAATACTGGGGTTAGTGACATACAGCTTTATCATGATCTCTAACTGTGATGTGTTGAATTTGGATAATAAATTGTTAGAATCGGTTGCAGTGCTAGAAATTCGTTTATAAATCCAGGCGTATTTGTTACTCCTATCTTTCAGACTCAGGCGTAAAATGAAAATTTTAAGGCGTAATTATATTATAATTATGAAAGTACAGATTTTATAGCTTATAACCTACTCCAACACAATTTAAAACCGTAGGTCTAAATGAGACAATATATTATATACCAAAATTGTGAAATAGGATGATATAATTCGCAATTTTTGTATTTATTACAGTAACTTTTGAATTTTACACAATGATCTTCATTTCAGTAGGCACAGTAGCTGGTGAGTTACTAAGTGTTTTTGATCATTTACTTGCTTGTTGAGCCCCTGGATTGGGTGAAGTTTGAGCTGGCCTATTGGTAATAGCAGAAGAGCTGATGTTTCTACATTTTTTTACATTCCTCATTTGCCAGTGCTTATAATACTTTTATCACCATTAATTTTCTTTACAACCGGTATAAAATTAAAGTCCATCATTTTACAAGACATCTTCACTTCCTTTGTTAAACGAAAAATGCATGAACTAGAATTCAAAATCTTGAGCATGGCAGCATCAACAGCAACGGTATTTCTTCAATTGTATAATGAAAACACAGCCAAACCTGTTGCAAATATTCAATGAATTTATTGACCGGTTTCGACCCGCCTTAAGGGAGTCTTCTTCAGAAACTAGTTAAAATATATTACATAAATCTAAAAACACTTTTCAATAAGTATACTATTTTATTGAAAAGTGTTTTTAGATTTATGTAATATATTTTAACTAGTTTCTGAAGAAGACTCCCTTAAGGCGGGTCGAAACCGGTCAATAAATTCATTGAATATTTGCAACAGGTTTGGCTGTGTTTTGATTATACAATTGAACTAGAATTGTCTTTGGGAAAATCCATAAACTATGTGGCTCGGTCTAAGGGGGGAGGGGTTGGCTGGAAAGCTACACTAAGCTACGTGGGGGGGGGGGGGGGTCCCAGCCAGGCCACGTAGCTTTTGATTCATATTATTTGTCACAGTTAAAATGAGGTATAGAATACACAACAGGATGTGAAAATTTATCTCCGTCATTTAATTATCTGCTTACGTAATTTACAATAGTCTGACAAGAGAAAACAGTACAAAATGTCTTCTGGAATCCATAAAGAAAATAAGCTACGTGCTACGTGGGAAGGCGGGAGGGGTGGTAGAGGCTAAAGCAACGTCGGGCTACGTCGTGGAAAAAGGGGGGGGGGGGGCAGGTTTCTCAGGAGACCAAAATAGAGCTACGTGGTTTACGGACGCTCCCTTTTAATTCGCGGTACTTCCCCTACACCATTGCCCCAAGTTATGAACTTCAGAAACGTATTATTTGAAACTCTGAAATAGATTAACAATGCGTCAGGAATTATAATTGAAATTAATTATTAGAATTAAACCTGAACATGCAAATGAAAATGTAGTACTGAAACTTAATTTGTTTAATTTTGATGTTTAGGGGTATTTTCTATGCCTTTGACTGAGATTGCAGGCATACAAAGAAAAATTCATGCGTAATTATGCCTAATGCCCAGTCAGTTGCAAGCACTGATCGGTCGGCACTGGATTGGATAATTCAAGAAAGTTATGTTCAAATAAAAGTCACTGCTGTCTCCAATTATTTTAACTATCACTGAATTGTCCTCAAATTTTTTTTTATAAAGTCACACAACAATTTTTCGGCACCAGAATTCATTTCAAAAATTAAATGATTGCAGACACTGATAGGTGAACCATGGCCAGGTCAACCCCCACAAACCCCTACCTGAATTCAATCACAAGTGGATCACGCAACTACAATAAATGCCCCTAAAATTCCAAGATGGTTGTCAGAAGCACTCCTATAGAATATCGTGTGCTGTTGTCTGCCTACATCTCACTCCCAAAGCACCGGGGGAAAAAATGGACATGTTCACTCCATAAACAAGTGTTACCAACTGATCATGAGGGGCTCCACTGTCGATCTATTTATAGAGCCAGTCTGTGAATCCAGATCAGACTAGTTACTCACGGTTTTCCCCAAAAATCTTGGGAACAAAGTAAATTCTTTCCAATCTGAAAATTTTACACCAGGTAGCTTTCCTCCCAAACGTTAAAACTAATCCTAGTGAAAATTTCAGTAAAAAAATAATTTCCAAAAATTTCTATCATGTCTAAAGTTTATGAATTACGACGTCCAAATAATTTCTAAATTGTTCTGTAGGACTGTCTTTCATTTGATATATAAATTTCCCTAGTTACTGTTTTCTACTACCCTCTAACTGAAAAAGATAAAAATGGTAAGAGCAAAAAAATTACAGAAAATAGTTTTTTTGTTGTTGTTGTTGTTTTTTAAAAAAAATATTGAAGTTACCGGTCTGAAAGTTACTTTAAATGATTCTTTAGCCAAATTCTGTATGTAATTGCTACCTACCTTCCCCAATTTATTATCAATTTGTAAAATCCTTTCTCAGGATGTTTGTCTTCGCAAAACTGGAAAACGCTTTGTTTTAGTCAAAGTGTGTCAAAATCGTGATAAAATTTACATTCTCCTTTTTTGATAAAAATATGGCTTCTAGTAAGACTTACTGCGAAATGTTCTGAGTGAACTGTACTTTCTTTCGAATGTAATCTTTCACTATGAATCTATTGATATTCTTCTAATTGGTCATGTTTACCTTTGCCTCGTGGATTATTAATTTCACAAAATCCTCCAAAGCTAACTCTTAGTTATGTCTATCAAAATTTTATATGATGTATAATAAAAAATCATGCTTCTTCTGCATTATGAATCCCTTTCCTATCTTGAACACTGTGGCTCTATGAATTTTTAAACTATCTACTGCATCATACTAAAAATGTTCTACTTCGAACTTACAAAGTCATATAACTCTTCATGAAAAATTCGTAACTGATAAGGTACATACTTTATTTGACTACACATGGCCTAAGGTAACTGTAAAAATGAATGTAACATTTTCTTTTGCCTAATAGTCTAAATTGCATTATCTGGAAATACCTGTATTACGTTCTGACTTTATATGACTGTTTTCTTCAACACATCACTTGAATTACTTTGGAAATTGACTTTAAACATGACCTCTAATGTAACTGAGTTGAACTCAATGCTTTGTAAACAAATTTGGTAATGAAATTACAAAATTTAAGTTATCTTACAAACAGAAGGCTTCATTATCAACTGTAAGAAACATAAGTAAAATGAATTAAGGTTGGGAAAAGTGAAAATAAGATAGTAAAAATAAAGAACAGAAAGCACTAATACAATTTTTTTGCAGTAAAGAAAGGAATTTGATAGAGGTTAAGGTTTTTCCCTAATAACAATAGAACATGGCAGAAAAGAAACAAGCATTATTTTCTTAATATCACATAAAATAGAACCAGATAACAATTCAATAAAATGAGAAGGCTCAAAGAATAAAATGAGTAGATTAGATAATTCAAAAAATAAATATTTTAATTGAAATTTAGACCAGAAGAGTGCAGAGCCATAAAATAGTCCCTTCATTAACAAAACAATTCATTCAAATACTAAAAGGAACCATTAATTTAGCTGTAAATTAGGAAAGTGTTGCAAATTAGAATACAGTATAGGAAAAATAACATTACAACTAACTGATTATAAGAAGATAAAACATAGGTTTGTGAGTGAAATGGCTTGACTGTAGTCTCATGTTAATATGTTTATATTTGGGGGGGGGGGGGGGGTTGAAATAAAGAACAAAATATTTCTAAAATTCATATCTATTGATTTGTAAAGCTACAAAGCAATCAATGAAACTTAAAATTTCATAGCATATTTTAATGGAGTCTACAATGTTTTGTTAAATGGAAGTCTAGCAAATACAGATATACCTTTGGACTCATTTTGAGAAAAATAAACAAAAGTGATGGTGACATGTGGCTCTGGGTCAGTATTTCTTTCAATAATGATGAGATAGCTTGTGTACAGGTGTGGTCAAGTGAGTGTGCATGTAGGGATACGAAATGGCTAGGCACCTTTTAGAACTTGTTGGGACATATTTTGGTGAATTTTGTGAACTTTTCATTTTCCGGGGGGTTGAATCAGCCTATTGTTGTTTGTCCTGTGAATCTATTGCCATCAGTGGAACCTGCAATTTTTGATACAGATAGGAGCTGATACAGAAGTGAAAATTTTTAACTAATACTAGAAATATGAACTTCAACACAAGAGTATATGCTGTTTTGAGAGGACTTATATTTTCATTTCATAGTTAATAACTGCCATACTAACTCTTCAGTTCTCTGTTTGTGACTATTCCCTTGTAAAGTGTGTTTATTGTATTATTTAAACATATCATTACTTGCAATATTACAAAAATTTATGTAATAAAACTGACATAAGGATCTGTGACAGAAGGGATTGATTTTCCATTAACATATGGGTCAAAATATGCTTTAAAGACATGGCGTTTCTGATGTACCTATAAGGATTCACATTATTTACACCTGTTTCCTGAATGGATAATGAACCCATTAGTGTTGTTACAGCAATTCAGTGATTTATTACTAGAAAATTGAGTTATAAAAGCATTATCCTTATGCCTGAATTCAGTAATATTTGTATTTTGCTGGAGAAGATTGTATCCCCATAATCTAGGAATACAGCAGATCTGCCTTTTATTGGCTTATATAAATTTCACAGGCTTCAGTTAGTTTAAAGAGATGGACTGTAGAAAAGGAACATTCCCAGAATAGTTTTACATAGTTTCAAGGACTTCAATAATCAAACTGAAGTGATATTGAAAGAAAGGTAGTAGTGACACATAAATTTAAAATGATAATTTTGTTTTTAATTTACATTAATTGAATTTAGAAATTATATTAATGAAAGACTAAATGTGTTAATATAAAATAATTCCTTTAAAATATAAAGGAAAGAGATGTTTAAAGATATTATGAGTGATATTTGAGTTTTTATGAGAATGCTGTGTTAATCATGGGAATTAACAAATAAAAAATGCCACTATTAGGAAGAGGATCATTTCCAGTAAATTTGAAAAAATGATAAGCTTTTTTAGGGAAGTTAAGGAAAAAAAGGATAAATTCTTTAAAAGAGAAATTATTTATCACTTAATTTTGTAGAAGAGAATCTGTGATTGGCTATTTAATATCATGAGGGGAGAACCTGTAATACAATTGCTTGCTAGGGTTTGTAATATAAAGCAATTAGCCTTAACTGTGATCTTGTCTGGTACCTTAACGGAATTTGTTTGATGGTCGCCAATCCCTCATAATTACCTCAAGGGATAAAGGTATGATCTCAAAAACTCTAGACTTCCTGAAAAATTATATATTGTTCAAAAGGTCTCATACGCAAACTCAGTACCAATGTAGGCCTAATAGAAGAGCATCATACTTCTATCCGAAATAAATGATTTCAGGTTAAACCATCCTCGCACAGCAAGCAACTTTCTCCTAACCCCTAGATGAAAGTTAAAAGTTGAAGGAAGAGTGAGTATGCACCACTGTTGCGCAACTACAAAAATTTTCTACATCTCCGCGACCGACCAACACACCGCCCAAGCTGTTCAATTTCTGTTGGATTACTGCTGCTCCTTGAGGCTAGCTTGACTTCCTTATTTCCATATTGTTCTGAGCAGACTCAGCATATGCATGATTTCAAAAAGGGAAACCTTATTTTTATTCCGATCATTCTGAAATTTTGATATGTTGTGAAGCATATTTTAAACGTCAATTTTCGTTATGAGAGTTTTTCTCATAGGTGTTGTGGATTTCGAGCTAAAGATGTAAAAACTTTAATCTGTCATCATTCCTACAATTCTTCAGTCTGTGAAATCATTCTGTTAACAAAATATTCTATAAAAATTTTCTCAACATTTGACATATAACATGTCTAGATCCCAAATGTATTTGATAGTGAAAATCTATTCTGAATATAAGTGCAAAGTCAGTTAAAAACTTTGATGTAGATTATCTCCAATTATTTGAGTGCTACCGATATGTAATATATCTCAAACTTTGCTAAATTTGATTCTCTATCTGATGGTAATATTATTTCCCTGTTATCTATTTCCCTTAATGCTAATCATTTGTTTCCAAAATGATACTTTGTTGCAGCCATTAAACCTTAATTTCCCTTTAATGCTTATATATTGTCAGAATATTTACGAAAATCCCTCTGTGTGTACAGTGAAAATCTTTCTTTAATTTAAATGCCATTTCTATGCCCTCAGACCAATATGTCCGCAGAAATGCTGAATTGCAAAACAGCAAAATCTCTTATTTTGTCTAAAAAACATACTTTCCTCTTAGTTATTGACTCTATCTTTTCAAACATTGCATATTATTTTATGCCAAACATTTTGAGCTAAGAATCCTTACTATCCCTTAGTAATCAAGTGAAAACTCTTTCTTGTTCAATCTTTTCCATGAGCTTGCAAGATCCCATAATTCACGATATCTCTTTAATACAATTTTCTAAAATGCAAGTGTTAGACCTAATTTGAATTGTCATCTGATCTTAAACCTCAGACAATTAATGTGACTAAAAGGCTTCTAAAATTTTTTAACTTTCTTTATAATACTTTGTAAACTCTCCTTACTGATTCTCTGACTCTCAAACTACTGGAAAATGCTTCTAAAATGATTTGCTGTTGGTCTTAAGTGTTTTAAGGACCCTTTAAACTGATTTTGAAGGTATACTAACATAAGTAAGGTTATGTGACATACCTAATAGTTCCAGAAAGTCATGAAGTAAATTCTGTACATGTTGCAAATGGCCATCCATCTTCAGTGCACTGTATATCTTCGTAACGTAAAAAAATCTAAGATTGATCATTTGCTGAGTCATTATTTCTGAAGTTGAAATAATGTGAACTGAGTAATTTGTATTATTTGAGTGTGTTATCATTAGTTTCTAACAGTTGGTGGTGTTAGAAGAAAAGCTTTTAATCAAATAAAGGAGTTTTTTTATTATTCAATTTGAAGAAAGAATCTTTTCACCATTACCATTCAACTATTTGTTTAATAATCTAACATATTATTTTTCTAAGTGCTACATTACAGAGTGAGAACTGTCCAATGAATTATTCAACTTTGTGAGTGATTAGCATTTTAGCCAACTTTAAACTGCCACACAACCAAACACAGCAATTCCCTGTTACAAGCCCTGTAAATTAATCTCAGTAGTAATGACTTACAATAAATCATCACGAAACTTATAAAAGAACTACCAGCAACTAAAAAACAAGTCTTAAGGTTAACATTGGCAAATAATTAATTAAATATTCTGTGTTTTGCCATTCACTAAAAGTTTTGGGTACAATGAGATGATTATGTGCCTATTGCTAAAATTACAGTACCTGATAAAGAATTTTTATTTTTAACTAGAAATTTCCTACAGAAGTAATATGTTTTTGAAGCATATATGGCTACCAAGGAAAAAAATACCTTGAAAAACAATGTAAAGTGTGGAACACACATGTTCAAGGCATACGTTGGCAGCGGGACTTGGAGAGAAATTGGTCAAAGAATTAGGAACAGTGCATGTAAGGGGAAATACGACCATGACCACAAGCTGCTCTCAATTTCATGGGAAATTTTTCTTTTGTATGCAAGGGTATCTGGGATTGGAACAAATTACCAAGTGAAATGATGAATAATTTACCAAAAATGATGAAGGAATTTAACATTAAAACCTATATATTACAAAAGTATATGGCAGAGGAATTTAATTCTCAAAATATATGGAATAATTAAACAATAAAATAAAAAAGGAGTAATTAGATGACAGGGAATTGCCACCGTAGCATTTGCTCCATCAAAATTAAATTAATAATAAATAAATTTCAGTACAATATTATTATTATTATTATTATTAATCATTATTGCCCTTGAGGACAGTGTTTAAACTCAAATTATTCATGATTATTCAGTTTTTGTTTGTATTTGTCTTCTTCTTCTTCTCTTCCCAAAACCTCTTCATACGCTCACTGTGTTCCTGTTTCCTTTGCTCTGTCCATTTTGTTCCTGTTTTCTTCTGTATTTTAAATTTTGAGTTCATAATTTTGTTCCTGAATTGTCCCCTTTCCTGTGTCATTCCTTGCTGATCCCTGCGTGATTCAAGTCCTCTTCTATTTCCTGGAACCAATTGGTTTTCCTGACTGAACCATTTACCACATCAAAGATCCTCTTTGTGAGTCTAGTGCTGTTCATTCGCTGTAAATGTCCATAGAATTGTAATCTACGTCTTCTGATCATGTCTGTCAATCTATCTGTATGTTCGTATAGTTCTTTCGTTGGTCTTTTCATCCATATACCGTCTTTATATATTGCTCCAAAAATTTTTCTAAGGATTTTGCGTTCAACTTTTTCCGCTTCTGTTATGCCTGAAGCCCCAATCGTTGTTGTTTCTGATGCATATAATGCTTCTGGCAGTACCACTGTTTTGTAATGTCTGAGTTTGGCCTGTCTTGATATATTTCTTTTGTTATAATATGACCATGTGAGTCTATAAGCCTTCTGAAGCTTTTCTGATCTTTCTGAATTTGATAGCTTGTTAGATCCTCCTACTTGTATGTATTCCCCTAGATATTTGAATTTCTCAACTCTTTTTATGTTTCCAAATTTTGTGTATATTGTTTGTACATTGTAAATATTAAATACATAACTGACTCATAACATTTAACAAAATGCTTTATAATTTTAAGCAGGATTATTTATAATCTCAATAAGGGTAAAATTAGAATTTCATGTTCTAAAGATAAAAGAAATATAAAATTGCAGCTTACAATTAGAAAATAAAAACACAAAACGCATCTTCCAAAAGAAGACAGCATTTGATGACTGTATCACCAGAGGCTATTAAACTATATTCTATTACTACTGTTTCTATTATTCCATGATTGACTGCAAACAGGGTAATGGAGGGTGTGTTGTACCTATCCTGATGTATAAACTTTTAAACATTGGAAAAGTTGGACAGGGTACAGCATTACCTTGGAGCAGTCTAGGAAACCTAGAGCAGGATGGCTGGAGCAGTGTCTCGAGACCTATTCCTACTGGGTTCTACTTTTGTTGCTCAATAAATCCTTGCTGCTCCAAATCACTCAAGGGGAAAATTAATATAGAAAATATGTGATACTGGCCTAGATTTATTTTTTATCTCAGTCATTTCTGCATATGAACGTCACTGGTAGTAAAATGTCTTTACTGTCTACCAGAAATAGATCTGTCAAGAAATTCCAATTTAGCTTCTGACAAGAGCAATGCCTACGGTATTACAGATCTTCCCCACCCAACCCCTTCAACATCAAATTTAGACTTTCACTCCAGCTATAAGTATGCTGCATAAATCGGGTAACTACTTTGGACCTTCTGAAATACCTCTACTAACCCATAAGATTCAATATCCTAAGTAAAGTTGTCTAGTTCTTTGTATGCAATCAGTTTAACTTTGGACATACACTGTTTTAAATTATGTCCTACGATATAAGGCATATTGTTTGCTTTTGCAATTATCTTCTCATTATGTAAAATCCACTAAACATTATCGTGAATGGCTTACCCTTAGTATATAGTGGAATCTATTGCACCACATTTTGTGTCATTAATTGCATATTCAGAACTAAATGGTATCAACTATGTTCTTAAATGTATTATTTGGTACTTTTTAGTGGATAGTTTCAGTTGTCGGTCTTTGCACAAACTTATCATTGTCACATCAGATTGGAACAAAGTGCTGTTGGTGTAATCTTGGAAGTCTCCATGTTTATGCAGGCTCTTTTCCCATACATAGGTATCACCCTGCCTCTTTAGCTCTGCATACATCAATTTTTATTATTATTATTACTTTTAAAAAATACAGTTATGATTAGTGTCTAAGTCTGCTTGGGCTGTTCTGTCCTTCCATATTCTTCTAATCACATTAAATATCTACTGTTTTCTTATTACACCTCCCACTCTTACCATTTCTACACTCACTTCCTCAATACTTCTTTTTATTCAAAGCCATTTTCCCTTATCTCTATTGACATTCTTTTCTATTCCTCTTTCTTGCTACTTCTCCTACCTATTTAATAGTGTCAGTTCCCCTATCCCAGTTGGGTTCAGTAGAACTTGAAAGTAATCCATCCACAGCTCTTACTTTTATTGTTTATTTGATCATAAGATGTTCTGCTCTTAACCACTATATATTTTCCTATTACCTTTACCATCTTCTCAGTCCATTTTTGAATTGACTTTTTATTTTCTCTAATTCAAATCTGTTCTTCTCTTCCATTTTGATTTCATTCTCTTTTTTGTCCCTGATGTCCTCCACCTGAACCATTCTCCCAAACTCCTGTTCTTCACTTCTTTGTTCTGTTTCAGTTTCCAAATCTCTAGCTTCTTTTCTGTTTTCTATTTCCTCTTCTTTTTTCTTATTGTACATAGCTCTATTACCATTAGCCAATGATCAGAATCAAAGGTCTCTAGAGGGATAACCTTTGCATCAACAGTTAGTTCATCATCAAGTACACCACATACTTCTTCTGATAATCACTGTTGTGCCATATTATCTTCTATGAGAGTTTTTCCCCTTAATACCCTTATTAGTAAACATTTCTCTTGCAGAAGTCCAGCTTTCACCTTCCTTGTTCCTTCTTCCCCAAACATGTCACGTGTATCTCCAAACATCTTCCATCAAATGTTATCTTTATCTTCATAATCATGTCCCTTACTTAAGATCAAATAAAAAAAGTATGGAATATTGATATCACATTAACACATCTGTAATATACCATTAATACCACTAAAATTTGTATGTCTTTCTACACAAACATAAAAAGAAAATACTGCTGAAACCATAATTTGAATAGTTAATAGATCATTGAAGGATCTTGTTGCAAAGTTTTTAAGCAGTAGAATAGAATGGATAAGAAAAATCAAAATTCAAACTGGAGAGGCTACACCCTGCAGTATGCAATTTTACATGACACTTCTGATTAATATATGTTGATGACAAAATTGGGAACTTCATGATAGATGGCATAAGGGATATAAATCATATGATGTTTCTAAATCACTGAGTTCCTCCAAATCCTCCATACTTCTTTTCTAAATGCATCTATACAAATAATATACAGACTGAATAAATCAACTTGCTAAGACTTGAAACCTTCACTGGGTTAGCATATGAATATTTCATATAAATAATTCATGTCTCTTCCTGGCACACCATCCACTTTGTATATTCTTCATTTTATGATATACAGTTTATAATTTTTTGACAATATCATATTTATAACTTTTAAGAAAGAATAATTAATTAAAATGTTAATTAATTTTTTTAATGGTATCAGATCATATTTATAGCAAATTGGACAAAGTAAGTTTCATTGTTTAGTCATATAGATCTGTATGGTATGACAATAATAACTGTGAGAATAAGCTCAATGGAAGTTGATAACCAATCAAGTTACAATAAATGATTAATTATCCAATGAATAGAAAGTGGAAAGTCAAAGAAATCTTTAAAATTCTTGAACATTTTACACAATTTATAAGGAATATAAACAAACCATGCATACAACTACCTGCTCCCATGTCTTAAATAGACTTCCCAATTTCAAATCCACTATAAACAGCATTTGTGTAAAAATTGACCCAAATAGAACATTTGAAGCTCTTAGATGATATGAAAATACCTTATTATCGTCCATAACTGTATTAAGTGACTCAATCCACATAGGGTCAATATCACCATCTAGAATAATCCATTTTGGGTTGTCCCCTCCCAAATTGGCTTGGTCTCTCATTATTACAGAGAAGAGGCCTGTACAGAGAATGTTACTTATTATCTGATAATATTTCAAATAAGGAAAAAATGTTTTGCAATCCAATTTAAGATAATTCTTTCAAAAACTTGTTTAGATGACTATTAAAATAAATACACAAACAAAAAAATCAGCTTACATCAAAATCCAAACATATGAACTAAGAACAGAGGAAGAAAAACACCCACTTACCACATTTCATGCTAAATTGGAATCAACACTTGAGTTGATAAAAACATATACAAAACCCTTTAATTATTGGAATACCTTTCATCAACAGAAGAACATAATGTGAACATAATAGGAGAGCAAGAGAAACTGTCATAATTTATGGCACTTTAAGTTGACATAGGTGGAGGTTGTTTCTAAAACTGACAACAGAAGACGAAAGAAAAGAAGTGAATAAATGCAAAGACAAAATATTTACGTGCATTTTAATAATAGATACATAAATAGTAAGGTGTATGTTTAGTATTTTGATATAGTTACAAATGGTTAACAACAGTTAGGGGAAGAAAGAACGGAACGTTAACTCAGGATGCAATTGGAAAAGGAGAAAATATGTGGAACATTGGATATTATCACAGGATGCAATATTTATTTTTACATTGCAACACACAATTTTATTTATTTATTTTTGTAATTTTGTAAGCTTAACTCCAATCATACTATGTACTTCACATAGTTCTACTCCCACAATCAGTGGCAGATCCAGGGGGGAGGCTAGTGGGATCAGGCCCCCCCCAAAAAAAGTATTTAGTTCCACCCCCAACATCGTAATTTTTGAAATTTGGAGACTTTTGTAAAAAAGCTCTACAGATCTTTTAATGGCTGCATGTCTATAAAGCCTACCCGTACCTGACTCAAGGCCCCCCCCAAACAAAATCAACTCAAGCCCCCCCCCCAAACCAAAATCTGCTTAATCTCCCCCCCCCCCCCCCACCTTCCCCACCAAAACCAAACTCCTGGATCTGCCACTGCCCACAATCAGACCACCTTATATGATGTGGGGTTTTCCTTACTTCCATGTTGACCTTGTCAACAACAATCAAACTAATCTGCAGAAGTACTTTCATTTCAACATCTACATGAATTTCAAACCAAATGCTTCTTTACTGACAACCTTGACATCTGAGACAGTCATATATTCCTACTTCAGTCCCTCCCACAATATTACAACATCTCCCAAGCCTTAATATCCCATAACCATTCATCATATTTAGTACTGTCTCCCATTCTATATAACAAGCAGAAAAAGCCAACAATCACTACAAACCAACTTTCAACAAACATGGCATAGTTCTGGTCTGGTAGTTCTTCTTGACTTAGTTGAAATGAGATTGATCGATCCCAAAAACCTTTTCTACCACCACCCTTCCCCACGCTCACACAACATGCTTCAGCAAACATTCCCAATACACAAATATCAATATCCTCATTTTCCAGAAGAGCCTAATGGCTCCTTTCCATGAAATAGAGAATACTATAAGATGTGTTATATACACAATACTTCCAACACCTTGAATAACTCCAGTAATGGTGAAGGTTTCCCATTATATAGCGTACTTCATGTGAAACCTTCAGTGTCATGCCAGCAAATTTTCAACCACTGCCCTGCCTCCTTCCTACACAGGTGCGAGAACAAATCCATTAGAAATAATAGCCATAGACATAATGTTCTCATCCAAAATCTATCCACATAGTAGATGTTGATGCCACCTATCTTAATACTTTCAGTTTCCTGCTTCTGCATTTGCACAATCAGTACAACAGTTTCTCTGAACTTGGACTGAACTGGTTTGCCAATAGATACAGGGAACAAATTAAACACCATGACTCAACCTGAGATAATGTACAATTTTTATTATCCCCCTATTTTAACCCTTTTTCTTACCCCATCATTAGTTCCTACCCTTAAGAAGTCAGTTTTCTCTATCTAGTTTTTAACCACTAAACCTGTGGCAACTTTTTCAATAATTACACATCATAATTTTTTTTATTTCTTTTTTTAGTCTTATTTCCAAAATTCATGATTTTTTTATTTAAAAAAAAATAAATAAATAAAAAACTTGAGGCCCATCTCCTTATCCTTAGTTGTCGAATTTTGTACTTCCAGCCATGACCAATCTTAACTGAATTGCCACAAATCATGGCATTTAGTATTGCCCTCCTATTACATTCATCTAATAGTCTTCTATTGCTGAAGGTTATATGTCTGATAATTTTAGTGCTTTCTGTTTGTCTGTGCTAATTTATGAGTTACTTGTAGTGAGTAGTGGTTTCCTCCACTATTCTAATTTTTGTTTGAATTTACTATCCAGCATTTTCTATTTAATTTGAATCCAAAGAGCATGAAGTTATGGCCAATGCCACAAACAGAAGTTAATTCTTCAAAATAACAGACACTATTTCATTTATTATAATTGAGAAAATTTTCTATCACTCACCATCTTTCCATTCTCGAGTGTTGGGATTGATAATGCCAAAGAGCTCATCATTTGTAACAGCCTTTGGATTAAGGTCATTAAAAATTGGTTTGCGTTTCATATTCTGATAAGTGCGCAAAAGTGTTTTCCACACTTGTGTTTTCCCTGTTCCAGCATTTCCTACCGCAAATACAGAATGTCGCACCTCCAACAATTCCTCAAGTTGCACCACCTGTATATCATGCAGAATGACACAGCTATAAATCAACACAGATATGACTGACTGATAACAAACTTAGCTGGGCAGGATACATTGGACAGGTTTCTAAACTTTGCAATTGTTGGAGAGAGTGATGAGGGGATGTATGAGTGAAGTAAAAGAAATGGTTTACAAAACTTTGGTCAGCCCCTTTCTTGAATATGGTAGTGTAGTATGAGATCCACATTTTGAGTATCAAATGTAAAACAGCTGGAATGGGATTCATTGGAAGAGGACCATAGGAGTGTACAAGGGGTATATTTGTGATGAGGCATGGAAAGATGTATCAAATGTAAAACAGCTGGAATGGGATTCATTGGATGAAGACCATAGGAGTGTACAAGGGGTATATTTGTGATGTGGCATGGAAAGATGTTGATGTAAGGATTAAAAGAAATGCATGGAAAGGAAAAGATGACCATGACCACAAGCTGGCACTCAATTTCAGGCACTGGCGTGCAGAAAGATTCTCTTTTTTTAGGTAAGGGTGTCAGGGACTGGAATAAGTTACCAAGAGAAGTGATGAATAATTTACCAAACACATTTTAAGGATTTTATAGCTAAAATTTGTAGAGGGCTAATGTAGGTGGGTGCAGAAAAGAAGGGGGGAGATGATTGTGTAGGGAAATAGCCACTGGAGGATGCACTCTATTGCAATTTAAGGTAATCATTATTAAATACTGACAGAAAATGTTAATTCTACCAGTTTTTTTAAAGTATTGTACACTTCAAAAGGAAAAAAAAAAGATATTTATCATAAAATTAAATGATTTACCAAAGTACAGAGATAGAGATATCCAAAAGTATTTGCTGACAACCTATTTTTTTTTAAATTAAATTTGTTCAAAACATTTTTATTGTTGCTTGGAATATGCTCATAAGCACTTTTAACAGTGGAGCACCAGGCACTTAATACCATTAGTGCAGAAATTTTGTGCCCATAATTTGAACCAAGTATTTATGGCTTTATTACCTCAATATTGTCATGAAATCACTGAACCAAGAAAGGATTTCATATGTAGGAACAGATGCTAAATGCTTAGTTCAAGATGTGTGAATAACTGCAACTGCTAAAATCGTTCCCAGTAAAGGTCATGAATAGATCACCAACTTCACACATCAGCAAGCTTATTTTTGCGACATTACATAAATTGTAGCTTCAATCTTCAATCCATATATTATTGCTACGTCTCCAAAAATATTTCACATTTTATGGATAATTTCATAAGTTTTGTGTCTGTCATTAAAGAAACAAATCACACATCATCATAATTTCTTTGACACCATAAACACCTCCAATGTAGGTTAGCCACTATGCAGATGTGTGCAAATGAAATCCTTCGATTGCCAATGATTTAGAAAACTCGTGTTGAATGTTCAAAACTGGGGATAGTGTTGAACTAATGTCTTCATGGGGACAGGCAAACAATTAGTCTCAAATGAAGTAATTATGATCCATGCCTATGGTACCTACAGTATTTAGTTATTTGGTCACCACTCAGTTGATTAGTACCTCAACAGTGAAATGTACACATTCACCACAAGTTTAAAGTTCAATGAAAAGTTATTTTCTGTTAAACATTCCTTTACAAATTTCCGGTACCAGTTAGAAACTGGATAAGACATCAGACTATCAGTTCCACATGAAGAATACAGGTTAAGCACATACACTAGAAGACTAACTTCCACCCTAGCCCCCTTGCTAGGATGAACATACAGTTGATGCATACTGAAGTGCTCTACCAACACCAAATGCGAGGAGACATTGTTCCGCAAAATCTCAGTGGCATTTCCTCAAAAAAATACGTAGAGAGATTGGCCACTTTGAAAGCATTGCTCGCTGTGCCGCAAAACTAACTCAAAGAAACCTGATGTAAGAATGGTCCAAACTAAAGAAGGTGTGCAGTAAGCAACTGTAATGCTCTCAAATAAAACTGCCTCTCCATGAATGGTAATTCTTTTCCAGTATTGGAAAAATCGAAAAGTCTTACTGCAATGTCGATGTAATGTCTACATGGGGGTAGGGATACAATTAGTCTCAAATGAAGTAATTATGACCAGTGACTCTGGTATCCACAATATTTTGTTTTTCAGTCGCCATATGTTGATTAGTACCTCAACAGAGAAATATAAAAAAGATACACACTGTCAACAAGTTTTAAGTTCAATTAAAAGATATATTCGGTTAAACATACCTTTACACATTTCCGGAACCAGTATATAGAAGCTAGATAAGACATCAGACTATCAGTTCCACATGAAGAACACAGGTTAAGTACATTCACAAGAATACAAACTTCCACCCTAGTCCCCTTACTAAGATATTATTTAGGCATACTGAGAAAGCTACTAAAACCGAACATGAAGAGACATTGCTCACCGCACCACAAAACTAACTCAATGAATTCTGATATAAGACTGCTTCATAGTAAAGATGGCTGACCTCTTTTTAACAATTCATTTAACCTTGTGATATCTTTAAGAACTAATATCTAGTTAACTGCTTAAAATTTTGAACTATAAATGAAACACATTTTATTGTAGAGCTTGCTCGTGATTTGAGCCTTTACTTTTCCTTCAGGAATGTTTCTACATTTGAAAGTTTAATTCTATCACATAACTGCCACATGGGATGTTTGATAATGTGTCCAACAATGAAATTACAAAAATGATATTCATTTTGTCTAAAGCCTAATTTTTTTAATAAAACCAATACATAATTTTAATCCATTTGATTTTACTTATCCCCTGAACTTTATTTCCTGCTTTTTACGTTATTTATTTTAGATTTTAATTTTTCTCTTGATTAAAAATCATACTTATACTTTATCTAATTAACTGATTTTGTGCTTAGAACATACTAGAATGTTATGTCTACAGCTGGTGATAATAGGTTTGATGTAGATTTTTTCATATTTCAAATCCTAAGTTTGGCTTCTTCTAATTGCGTGATCATACAACATAAAACCAAAATTTTTGCTAACTAAATTTTTTCCATGCTTAGACAATACACCTTAAAATGTACTCCATCATGAGTTTTCATAGTGAGAATGGAGACAATAAAATCCGTTATACTTGAAAAATGTACTGTAACTAAAATTTATATCTTTTACGAATGCGGCTTCAAAATCGAACTAAAAGGTATTTTACTTGGGGGACAGAGGTTTTTCCTGATAGTTACACAGTATATCGCAGAGATAGGGGAACAATTGGTAGGTGAGTTTTCATACCAGTTAACAAAACCTACCACAGTTCACTGGTGCTCATAGATCATGACCATGAGTTACTTGGGGTAGATTTCTGGGGTAATAAAAAAGAAAAAATCAGGGTGTTGGCTGCTTACCGCAGAGGAAGAATGACAGATGAAGATTAGGCTCTTGGGGAGAAATTAAATTCATACTAAGATTTCAGAGGTGAGAATAGAATGACCATTATTGGTGGGGATTTAAATTTACCAGGTATAAACTGGGGAGGAAATAAGGGAACAGAGATTTGCAAATATCTTAATAATGGAAGGAGGATTTACACAACTGGTAGAGCAGAACACTAGGGGCAAAACATTTTTGATATATTCCTAATAAAGCCTGATGATAACATTGTAGGGTGTCAAGTAACCAAAGGAATAAGTGATCATGAAGCAGTTCCGATGGATATTAGAGGATTCAGTGAAATGCAGCCAAAATTGAAGGGGGAAATAGGTACAATTATAAAAAGGCACAGATTTCAAATTTGAAAAGATATTTCAGAGAACGTTTCAGCAAATGGAAGGAAGGCAGAAGTACAGTAAATTCAAGGTTGGAAGAGTTCAAGGAGATAATAAGAAAGGGGGTAGAAAAATTTATTCCAAAACAGAAATAAAAAAGAAGTAGAGAACCTGTGTACTATAACAGGGAGGTGAGGCAGTTAAAGAGGTTGGTAAGAAGAGAACATTACAGAGTTAAGAGACAGCAGGGTAGTCGGGAATATTTAAAACAATTAAACAAGGACCTGATAATAGTTAAGAAGGTGGCTAAAGATGGATTTATGAAGAGTATTGTCAGTACAGGGGGACCATTGAATGATTCATCTAGAAATTTCTATAACCATGTTAGAAAACTGAGAGGAAGAGAGGATGTTGAGACACTTTTAGATAAAAATGGACAAGAAGTTACAGAGGATTTGTAAAAGGCAGAGATTTTAAGTAACTGGTTTAGTGAGAGATTATGGACAGTGAATCAGAAAGCGAGATTAACAAAACAATTAGAAATGAGCAGACCATAAAATTTGAAATTCATCCTGAGGATATCATGAAGGAACTAAGAGAGTTCAAAAAAAACATAAAGAGGCTGGTGTAGATTATATTACTACAGATGTCTTAAAAATGTGACATTTTACCTTATCTTGAAATATTATTTAATTTGAGTCTTGATACTTGCTGTTTGCCAGAGGTTTGGAAAAGTGTGATAGTAGTGCCGGTACATAAAGGAGGGGTGAGAAATAGAGTCGAAAATTATAGGCCAATTAGCTCGGTGTCAGTGGTAGGTAAATTAATGGAAAGATTGATATGCAACTACATCAGAAATATATATGAGGAGCGTAACTGGTTTTCAAGTAATCAACATGGCTTTAGGCAAGGATATTCATGTGAATCTCATTTGGTGGGATACATGCAAGATATTTCGGATGAAATGGACAAGGGAGATAAAATTGATAGTGTAGCACAAGATCTTTAAAAGGCTTTTGACAGATTGACCCATAAAATGGTAGTCATCATCATCATCCTCAACAGTTTCCAGCCTCTGGCTGGGTCTGCTATATGCACAAGCCTCTCCATTTGCTTCTTTCCTCCCACCACCACTCTGTCACCACTTTGTTCCAGTCCTCTCCTCTCTTCCGTACACCCTCCTCCACTCCTTTCAGCCATCCATCTCTTGGTCTTCCTCTGGGTCGTTTACCATGCATCTTAATTTCATAGATATTTCTCGGGATTCTCTGAGCATTCATTCTCTTGACATGCCCATACCATCTCAGTCTGGTCCTCTCTACCCTTTCCTGTAGGGGTTCCTCTTTTATGGTGTGTCTAATCACTTCATTCCTTATTCTGTCCATTTTAGTGACTCCCATTCTACCTCTTAAAAACTTCATTTCACTTGCTTGTACTCTGCTGATGTCCCACTACTTCACTGTCCACGTCTCAGCAGCATGAGTTAAGATAGGCACATAGTACGTATGATAGATTACTCTCTTTTTTCTCTGTGGCACCTCTTTATTCCATATCAGGCTTCTAATGCTCCTTAGGAATGCCTCTGCTTGTCTTCCTCTTTCACTTATCTCGCCATCATTTCCTCCACATTCCTCTAATACACTCCCCAAGTACTTGAACCTGTTTACACAATTCCTTGGGCTACCCTATTCTTTTTCCTGGTTGTTACCATGTACTCACATTTCTGTACATTAAATTTCAGGCCATATTCCTCAACACTGTCTGTCCATACATCCAACTGCCACTGCACTTCCTCTTCTTCACCTCCACAGATCATCAGATCATCTGCAAAAGCCATCACCTTCGTGTTTTCCTCTCCCATCCTCGCTGCCACCTTCTGCATTATTTCATCCATGATTACAATGAAGAGTAGTGGTGATAGGGCACTTCCTTGTTTTAGTTCATTCCTTTGTTCCAGCCAATCTGATCTTCCTTCCCCTATATTCACATAGCTCACACTTCCTTGGCACAGTTCCGTCACTCGCTTGATGGTTTCTTTCGGAACTCCTCTCTTCTCCAAGGCCTTACTCCTGTGTACACAATCATAAGCTTTCTCGATATCGAGGAATACCAACAGTAGATCCTTTCCATACTCATAATGTTTTTCCTACAGCTGTCTCATAGCAAATATCAGATCTACCGTCGATCTCCCTGATCTGAAGCCATACTGCTCTTCCCTTAGCCCTTTTTCCACCCTGTCACGTATTCTTTTTTCAATGATCTTCTCATACACTTTGGCACGGTGGAACATCAGTGTAATACCTCTATAGTTTTTAAACTCCTTCCTGCTCCCTTTTTTGAATATAGGTACAATTATTCCTTTTTTCCAGTCTTCAGGAGTTGTGCCCTGATTCCATACCTTTCTCATCACACGGTATAGCCACTGCTTTCCTACTACTCCCGCTGCCCTTATCATTTCCATGCTAGTAAATAAGGTAAAATCTATTGGTTTGAATCAGAAATTATTTGCTGGATAGAAGAATTTATGAAAGGTATAAAACAGAAAGTTAGGGTAGGAAATGCAGTATCAAAAGTAGTAGAAGTAAAAATGGGAGTGTAACAGGGTAGTGTATTGGGACCATTGCTATTTATTATTCTAATGAATAATTGTGTTGATTGTTTGCAGATGAAATAATGCTATATAAGAGGATCAAAACAGTTGAGATTGTAAAAGTTGCAGGGTGATCTGGACCAGGATATCTAGTTGGGTTGGTAAACATGGGATGAAGATAAATACAAAGAAGAGTCAGCTTAATAGATACACAAATAAAAAACTAAAGGTTTATTATGATTATAAGGTAGGGAAAGAATTTTTTATTGAAGACTTGAAATGTAAATATCTTGGCAATACATTTGATAACAAGATTAACTGGGGAGATTACATTGGACAGGTAGTAGGAAAAGGGTTCAAAATTCTGCATTTGTTGGAGAGGGTGATGAGCGGATGTACAAGAGAAGTAAAGGAATTGGGTTACAAAACTTTGGTCAGACCATTGCTTGAATATGGTAGTTTAGTATGGGACCCACATTTTGAGTATCAAAAACAGGAGTTGGAGAAAGTGCAAAGAAGGGCTGCTAGATTTGTTTCTGGAAATTATCGCAGAACACAATCAGTAACAGATATGATAAAAGAGCTGGAATGGGACTCATTGGAAGACAGAAGGAGGGTGAAGAGAGTGTACAAGGTGTATATTGGTGATGAGGTATGGAAAAATATTGGTTTAAGAATTGAAAGTAATGCATGGAAGGGAAAAGAGACCATGACCACAAGCTGGCACTTGATTTCAGGCACAAGGGTGTAGGAAGATTCTCTTTTTTAGGTAAGGTAGTCAGGGATTGGAATAAGGTAGCAAGAGAAATGATGATTAATTTGCCCAAAGCGTTGAAAGAATTTAAAGTTAAAATTTGTAAAGGGTAAATGTAGGGGGATGCATAAAAGAGGGAAGATGGGTATTTAGGGAAATTGCTACAAGAGCATGTGCTCCATTGCAACTTAATTTAATGCTTTGTTTAACCAGCTCTGTGGAATAAACCTATTCCAGAATGGTTTTAACAAGGTTATAAGGTTATAGACATATTACAACACATGAAAGAAAGTCACTGCTGTTACTAATTTGAACATATTATGAAGCAATTGGTGAACTTGACACTGGTATCAGATTACAAACTGCTGAAAACACTGTCAGACCATATGGTTGTTAGGGGTTATGATGCACAGCAAATTGCATGAAGCTCTGACCATTATGATACAATTTCTGCTGCTTGAATTAGATTCGTAAGTTGCAGGGTGAAAACTGTTCACCAAGCTATTAATATAACCTGTAACCTGCTAACAGATTGTACATTGCACTGTCAAATGAAACAAGTCTCTTCATTGAAAACTGTACATTCTGGAAACTTTTGTAGCATAATTGGTTTCAGTCATTAGTCTAAGGAAAGGCATCTGACATTCAAATCCGTTAATAAAGACAGCAGATGGATTCAGCTAACTCAAATACACTACGTTGACAAAGCTTTCACAACTCTCCCAAAGTTGATGAAACTATAAGAAAATCCCTTCAGTTCATGATAATATTAGATGTAGTTCACTATCCACTACCAAATGTTAGACAACGTTGTCACCCAGTAAGAAAATTTGACAATGCCCAAATGCATGTAGACTATAGATGTTTACTAATGGAGACATGACACTCCCATCCTATATCAGCCTCAACAAAAAATGCTGGTTATCTATTTATAGTTTTGGTTAAGCCTGAGCTAGCATGTTCCAGAACATTGGAGTATCCCGAAGGAAAGTTGTGACATCACAAGATGATTTAAAATTATAATTAGGAACTTTAAGAATAGAATAACAATAGCATTAAGTAATTTCAATTAAGTAGAGAGACAGGGAGTTTTATTTTAAGATTTTCAGACTGCTGTTATGGCGGCTAGGCTGCGCAGAATGGGTCAAGCACCCAGATCTTGCCCTCAGTCTTGGCGGGGAGCAGGATGGTTCTGTATTTCTCAACATTCTCCTTTTAGCTCGATACACTTGAACCAGCAATGCTCCAACTTCTTTAAACCATCTGAAAAATACGTTTTCTGGAGATCTGCAAAGTAGACCTCCTTGGCGATGATAACCTCCTCATACGACTCAAATTTCTGCTCGGCGAGTGTCTTCTTCAAGTTTGGAAATAAAAAGAAGTCGCACGGGGCCAAATCTGGACAATATGGTGGATGGGGCAGCAGTTTGTAGCCCAATTCAACCAATTTGGCTGTGGTGATGGCGGAGGTGTGAGCCGGTGCGTTGTAATGGTGGAAGAGCGCTTTTTTCTTCGCCAAATGGGGCCGTTTATTCTGCTATTCGGCATCGAATCGGCTCAATAATTCGGCATAATAAAGCCCTGTGATCGTTTTGCCCTTCTCCAGGTAGTCGATGTAGATCACACCTTGTGAATCCGAGAAAACAGTGGCCATCTCCTTTCCGGCCGATGGGACAGTCTTCGCCTTTTTCGGAGCACGTTCGCCGGGTAAAATCCACTGTTTTGACTGTTCCTTGATCTCTGGTGGATTCCAGTGGATCCATGTTTCGTTGACGGTAATGTAACGATGCAGAAACTCCTTCAGATTGCACTTAAACAGGATCAAACACTGCTCTGAATTGGCCTCACGGTTGCGCTTGTTGTCTGGAGTGAGCAAACGTGTCATCTATTGTGCCAACAGCTTTCTCATGCCCAAAATTTCATGCAAGATATGACCCATGTGGTCTTTTGAGATGCCTACTGTCCCAGCAATCTCGCGCAGCTTCAATCGGCAACCTGACAATACGAGATTATGGATTTTTGTGCGTTATCCTCCATAGTAACCGTTTTCGGGACACCTGGATGTGGCTCATCAGAAACCGATGAGTGACCACTTTGAAACTCGTTAAACCAATTTTTGACAGTCGCCATCGAAGGAGAAGAGTCACCGTACACAGGATCCAAGTGCTCTTTGATTACACTGCGCGATTTTCCTTCCAAAAACAAGAATCGAATCACCGACCGATATCGCTCTTTTTCCATTTTTCTAAAATTTGTGCGAACACGCACTTTCACAAGAGATCAAAACAAAACTATGAGTCCAATTTGGCTGAAATTTTAACAATAGCCATCGAAGATAATGTACTACACGATAATAAATTTCTCTGGCGACAGTGCAAGCCTTGCTTTGGTAAAGGAACGTATTCGTTTTACGAGACAAGCTTTGGACCGGATTGGCAAGACGCTGCTATCGTGTCATCTTTACCTTGCTAATGCATTATCTGTGGATGCCTGGGAGTGGGTAGATGGCAGTAATACAGCGTATAGTTTCAAGCTGCAACAACGTGTGTCGGCCAGACAATGTTCGAAATTTGAGCGGATTTCAACGAAATTTTACACGAAGCCACATGTTTCAGCGCGAACTATTGTCAACCTATCAGACAGAGAACTTGATCCTGCTACATCATCTGTTTTATCGAAGGGCCTCAATTTTGCTCCGGTACCTAAATCTGTGCCTTATCGGGAGATTATCAGTGGTGTTGAAATTGCGGTTCGCACGCTACCTGCGGAAGAAGCGGAGGAGATAAGGCGTGAAACATGTCGGGTGCTTTGTAAAGGTAAATTGCCTAAATCAAACATCTCAAGTGAAGAGAGGCGTGCGCTTCGTGAGTTGAAGAAAGACGAAAATATTGTCATTCTTCCGGCAGACAAGGGTAACTGCACGGTGGTTTTAAGCAAGATGGACTATCATAGTAAAATTATGCAGCTTTTGGAGGACCAAGCATACAGGAAGATTAACCGTGACCCTACATCTAAGCTAACCAACTTGACTACGAAGCTGATCCGCTCCTTAGAACTACCAGAAGATGTGAAAAGACGACTCCAACCCCGTGCTCCTGTTCCTCCCAGGTTGTACGGTCTACCGAAAGTACATAAAGTAGGAGTACCTATGCGACCTATTGTAAGTACAATTGATAGCCCTACGTACTTTTTGGCTAAATACCTCAAAGATATTCTCAACCCATTCGTAGGGAAGGCTCATCGCAGTATTCGAAATTCCAGTGAGTTTGTGGAAATCTTAGACAACATGTAGTTAGATCCTGGTGATTTAATGGTGAGCTTCGATGTGGTCTCTCTTTTTACTCGTGTTCCCTTGGTCGACTCCTTAGATCTGTTAAGGAGGTATTTTGATCAAAAAATGATTGATATTTTCCACCATGTGTTGACAAACACTTATTTTAAGTTTGAAGGAGAATATTACGAACAAGTGGACGGTGTAGCAATGGGTTCGCCGTTGTCTCCTGTCATTGCTGATTTCTTCATGGAATTTTTTGAAGAAGAGGCACTAAACCACGCACCACTCCAGCCGAAGTGTTTTTATAGGTATGTCGATGATACCTTTGTGATTTGGCCCCATGGCAGAAACAGTCTTGACCAATTCCTTGCGCATCTCAATTCAATCCATGAAAATATTCAGTTCACAATGCAATTGGAGGAGGACGGTTGCCTGCCGTTTCTTGATGTGCTTGTTATTAAACGTGCTGATGGTTCGCTGGGACACACTGTGTATCGGAAGCCTACCCATACTGACTTATATTTAAATGCCAACAGCTGTCATCATCCGGCACAATGAAACTCTGTATTAACTACCTTGGTACACAGAGCACAAAGGATTTGTGACAAACATAGCCTGGCTGGTGAATTGGACTATCTCCGGAAAACGTTTTTAAATAATGGTTATAATCAGGGACAGATTACTCGTGCGTTTAAACAGAAGGAAAATCGACGGAGAGATCAGAGTGATACCAAGGGCCTTGCGTTTCTGCCGTTTGTGGGTGCCCTAAGTTTCAAAATAGGTAGACTGCTATCACAACACGGAGTCAAGACAATTTATAGACCACCCACTAAAATTAGTAACTTGGTAGGCAGCATTAAAGATGACCTAGGTTTACGAACCCCTGGTGTATATTATATACCATGTGAATGTGGCCGCGGCTACATTAGACAGACGCAGCGATGCATTGTGCAGCGATGTGTAGAGCACGCCAGAAATGTTCGTCTTGGGCAAGAAGAAAAATCTGCGGTGGCCGAACATAATGTGCAAGAAGGTCACACTTTTGAATTTGAAAAAAACAACCATTTTAGCCCGGGTCAAAGATTTTTGGGCCAGTGTTATTACAGAGGCTGTAGAAATAAGATTAAATGATTTATTAGTCAACAGGGACACTGGTTATCAACTCAGTGCGGCCTGGAACCCGGCGATTAAAATGCTGAAACAGTTTCGCGCCAGTAACGAGCAGAAGCGCGGATGACATAATCGCATTGTGTTGGTTTTTGTTTTCCACCGTTTCCGTAGCAGCGGCTGAATAAACAAACAGTTATACACTGACATTTGGTTGAGAATGGAGGCAGAGATGGACGCCTTCGAAACGTCCCGCAAATATGATATATTAACACGGCTGGAAGCCCGAGAAAAATATATTAATATATTAATAAAGTCAATTACTTATGAAAGGTGTCTCCCTACAAAACTAGCTCCAACTGGTCAAAAACGAGTATTGAAAAATTGGGTTACAGTTGGTATTAAAACATCTTGCAAACATAAAAAGGAATTGTATGTAAAAGTTAGGAATACTGATAATATGCTTCTCAGACAACATTACAAAACTTACTGTAGAAGTTTAACCAAAGTAATAAAAGAAGCTAAACGTTTGGCCATAAACGATGAAATTAGTATTTCAGATAATAAGATAAAAAGTGTATTAAACTACAAACAACTGTATCACTCCTTGACCATAAACCTATAACTATAAGCATTAATCATAAACTTGTAAATGACCCCTCTCATGTAGGAAGTGCTTTCAATAACTACTTCTTAACAGTTGCTGAAAAAAATAAAAGGAAAATATATTGGGAATATGGATGCTATAGCAATATTTAAATCCTTGTCACCAAAAACAGCACCTATGTCTCTATTTCCCACCAGTCAAAATGAAATTGAAAAAATTATTAAATCCCTCAAAAATAAAAAGTCATTTGGTTAAGATGAGGTTTCAAAACATGTAGTGAAACAATGTAACACCAGCATTAGTAGAGTTATTAGTAATATTTGTAATAGTTCTTTTGAAGAACGTATCTTCCCTAACTCATTCAAGAAGTCAATAATCAAACCGCTTTATAAAAAAGGTGATACCTCAAAGATTGAGAATTACAGACCCATATCACTTCAACCAGCATTTTCAAAAATCTTTGAAAAAGCAATGTACAGAAGGGTGTATGCACATCTACAATAGAATGACCTACTCAGTAAAGTACAGTTTGGTCTTAGACAAGACGTTTCAACAGATTCAGCCATTTTTGCTTTTGTAAACAACATACTGGAATCAATACATAAACAATTAAATTCCCTTGGTATATTCCGTGATCTTGCTAAGGCTTTTGACTATGTTGATCATGAGATTCTACTAGGTAAATTAGACCACTATGGAGTTAGTGGTAAGCAAGGACTTTGGTTTAAATCATACCTGGAAAATAGAAAGCAATGTATATCACTGAAAGATGCTAATACAGGAGATGTTATAAACTCAGAATGGGGTATAGTTAAATGTGGCGTGCCTCAGGGTTCAATTCTTGACCCTCTGCTGTTCTTAATCTATATAAATGACCTCCCACATATACTAGGTGATAATGAACACATGGTGCTCTTTGCAGATGATACTAGCATATTGTTGAAAGACCCCATCAGCAAAAAACCTTGAAAACACAGAAAATGATGCTATAAAGAAAATTAACAGGTGGTTTAATGCCAACAAACTAATAGTTAATGTAGAAAAGACACAGTTACTACAGTTTGCTGCAAAAAATAAAACAAAGGACAGCTATAATATGATATCAGAAGGAAAAGCAATCAATGAAAGCATTTTCACAAAATACCTGGGTGTATATATAGATAACAAATTGCACTGGAAACAACATATTCAACAACATCTTAAAAAACTGTATTCTGAAACATTGTCACTGAGGGTAATATCTAGAATAGCTAATATAGAAACCAGAAAGTCAGTATATTTTGCATATTTCCATTCCCTGCTCACTTATGGCATACCATTCTGGGGAAACTCGTCACAAGCAAAGAGGGTATTTAAATTGCAAAAGAACTATTTGTGGAGCAAGCCCACAGATGTTGTGCAGAAATCTATTTAAAAACCTGGGTGTACCAGCATTGCCAGCACAGTATGTATACTCCATACTATCATTTGTAGTGGAAAATCCTGAACACTTCAATCTTAATGCTGACATACAAAGCCATAATACTAGGAATAAATATAATATTCACAAGGATTACAAATCACCGTCAATTGTACAGAAAGGTATACCATTTACTGGAGCTTCCTTGTTCAATGTCTTACAAACAGAAATCAAATGTTATCTACAATAACCCAACTACTTTAAGTCCAAACTGAAAGTTTTTCTGCTTCAGACCCCATTTTACTCTGTGAAAGAATTTTCTTCTTGGAATATGGTAACTAAGACTGACTGATAAAATAGTATATATGGTGTATGGAAGGGGAGGGTGACAAAGTTGTCCACAATTACTAAAATGATAAATGGTTTTTCTTTCTGTTGAAACTTTTGACAAATTAAGTAATTACACTGTTTACAAAATTTCACTCATATATAGTAACTAACATGGGATAGCATGCACTCAAAAACTGCTACAAATTTTGTCTAAAAAATTTTTTTATACGGTGAACCGTTTTCGAGATAGAGGGCGGAGAGCGCGCAGTAACAGCATCACTTCAGGTCAACCGGTGCCTCCAGTCGAAAACTCACCATATACAGTTGATGAACTATCGATAAATCAATGATTATAAATATTTGTCAATTTTATTAACTATTATATTATATTTTATCATTTTCTTCATGCATTAAATCTATATCTATTCAATAATACTGATAACCGTTTCCTAAAATTAAAAAATAATTAAGGGAAAAACTTAAATCACAATATAATTATATTCCCATTTACACTAATGACATTTTAAATAGAAAATAATTAAGTGCATCTTCTTTAAAATCCGTAAATTTAAATTCCTTCCACTACGTCAAAAATTATACCTGGGAATTATAAGGGCCCCTATTATACACAACGGACCTTTCTATTTATAGCCAGTAGGGACAGATGTTCAATTGTATTGTATAGTTACGACCGTCTTCTCTTTCTTTCAGTTTGAATCGTATCTTGGTAACTACGGACGTACAATTTCAATGGCTAATTTGTGTTTTCTATGTAATAAGTCAGATTCGGGAGGTGAATCACTTATTGAAGTAGTGCACGGTATGAAATCTCTTCAAACTGCAAGTGTCGAACGAAACGATGGAAAAATTGATTATTTAAAACAGTAACCTCTGTTAAAGTGCATGAAAAGTGCCGAAGTGCCGAAGTGTTTACATTAGTAAAAACTGTATCCAAGCAGCAAAACGGAAACAAGAAGAAGGAGAAACTATAACTTCTCCATTAGTACTCCGTAAAAAACGAGGTGAAGTGTTTGATTTTAAGAATCAATGTTTATTTTGTGGCGAAGTTGCTGATGAGGCTGCAGAGAAAAAGAAAAGAGAAAAATACAGGCGGAAGATAAAAAAAATGTGAGTACTCTTGAGTTCAAAGATACTGTTATCAAAAAAGCAGAAGAACGTGGGGATGATTTCGGAGAATTGGTGAAAAGTCGTATAATTTTAAAGTATGATTTGATCGCTGCTGACATAATAGTTAATAAAAATTGACAAATATTTATAATCATAGATTTATCGATAGTTCATCAACTGTATATGGCGCGTTTTCGACCGGAGGCACCGGTTGACCTGAAGTGATGCTGTGACCGCGCGCTCTCCGCCCTCTATCTCGAAAACGATTCACCGTATAAAAATTTTTTTTAGACAAAATTTGTAGAGAATTTTGTATTCTACAATATTGATAATAAACACAAATAGCATAAAACCCATAGAAAATGAGATATTTACAAAAAAGCGCAAAAAAAACGATTTTTGTGACCTTTGACCTTGAAATTTAATAGTTGCGTACACCCTACCATATGTAGGTTTTGAGACAACTGTTAGGGTGTCAATATACAAGTATTTACAGACTTACAGCTGGGTATCTCCAATTCCGAGGTGAACTTACTATAATGACTGGACTATTACAGAATATTTGCACATAAGAAATAGGTACCATTACCTTTTAATGTTTTTGTAGTCACCTTTCTTCGAGAAAAAACTGATTTCCGTATTCATATCACATATTAGCGTTTTTCGTTAGTATTGTACGGCATTCAGCGAAAATTTAAAAATATGTCGTACCACAGAAAAAGTTTGTAATTGTCAAAGATGTTAATAATCATTGTGACTGCGCTTACAGTAAATTATGTATTAATGACACTTGATACATTTGAGTCAGATATTCTGTTAATATTAATGTTTTAAATTTCGTAAAATAGATTAGATAAATAGCTGAAGTCAAGAAATGAAACATGATCTTAAAAAAAGGGGATTGTGATTTTATTGTCAGTTTTTCTGCAAGGAGTGAACATCTCAACTACAGTGTGATCCGTATATCATAATTACCAATCTAGAAATGAATTTAAATATTTCCAGTTTCAGTCAGTATATATCAGTCATTAGCTATTTTCCCAGATTTTGACTGGCACCATTAGCTCGAAAAACTTGAAATCCACATCCAAATTGCTGCGGTACTAATTGCGCCATACCCGTTACAGTAAAGAGACACATGCAGCTTGCTTACAGATATATAATCGTTTAGATACGTAAAAAATATGAAGTAATCTTTCTTTCAGTTATTACTGTAGATTCAGTTTTTATACTGATGACCAAAAGTATTGTATTATTTATATTTTAATACAAAAAGTTTATCACATATAAAAAATTAAAGCTACATGATAAATAATCCACAGTAATATGTAGAGGTAATTACTGTATATCAGTATTATCATCATGGATGTAGATGTATATAATTTTATCACTAAACATTAACTTCAATTATGGTTATATAACGTGATCATAACAAAAAAATATCATTTCCATAACAATTAACTAAAAAAAAATCACATTTTCAGATGTAAATACAGAACAAATCACAAATAAAACAGCAACACACTATCAATTTTTAATATCGATATTGAGCACAAAGGTGTTTACAGTAAATTAAATATCACAACTTCATTAAGCTTATTTTGGTGTTAATTCGCGGTGTAGTGGTTTCATTTGTGTTTATTTTACTTAAGTGCATTTTATGAAACTGAAGAAATAAATAACTGAAGTAAAAAAAAGAACAACCGAATCAAATAGCGATGCTGTGAACTTTCATGAGTCTCTACTTAAGGAGTGCCCACCTCAAGTACAGAGTGATCTGTGGCACCTACGTATCCCATCTCTAAATGATTATTATTTCTTTTTCCTTTACCTGCTAATGTAGATTCATAATATATACCACAGATTTTAAGCTGGAGTATATGTTTTGAAAATGTGAACATCTGAAAGGAATAGGGTATATACATGTATTTTTTTAATTTTTTTAATCAATTATTTACAATTCATACATAACCATAAAAAATATAACATTGATGTAAATACTAAGATTTAACATCTAAATAAATACTTTAAAAACTGAACTCCAGTTCCGCCGATTTAAATGCTGCCATTTTGGCGCGCTACACTGTGACATGTAAGTACATGATCGCATTGGCATTCTGTATAGCGTGGAGTGTTTCATCTCAAAACTTTCATGTTTTCTAACTAATGTCGATATAGAAGGAGGTCGAAAACTGTGTTATAAGTACTGTATTGTACTTGTGTGCAAAAATACTAAAATAAATACACTTTCTTGTCCCGCAAGATGCGAATATAAGAAATAAGTGGTTTACCACTATGAGAAGAGACCTGCAACTAGTTGCTTATATTATTGTGAATATCATTTGTACGTAAGTACTTAGAATTTCTGTATTTATGTATTTTACGAAATGTAACATAAAAATTCATTAACTGTTCAAACTCTAATCATATCTTACTTGGAGACTATCAGACATTTTAAGAACGGATTACGATCTCCTTTATATATGTTGAAGGGTACACAGCTTATATGAGTGTGCTATAGTCGTTTTTCAAAATGCTCCCTAGATTGTGAAATATTTGCATAAAAATAAACAAAAAATTCTAGATGATGGGTATATAGTAAATTATTGCCCCTTTTATCAAATGGTTGCCTGGTCTATGGGATAGGGTGCTGGCTTCATAATTTTGTGACCCGAATTCAAATCCCCGCAGAATCAAATATTTTTACTTATTTTTATCCTCAAAAATTGTCAAGTTTCCCTTCTTTATTTTGTTAAAACTTCATTTACATACTTTTAAAGCGCAAATTAAAGTCACATGGCTTATAACAATTACACCAAACAATATCCGCCCATTTATCAACAATGGCTTTGAATGTGACTCGCTCTATAACAAATGAAATTAAGTCACGAGGCGAATCTGCTAGGAAACTGGAATCTGATACAAGAATTTTGCAATATTTATAAGCATTTGTCACTTGTTCTTCCATTTCCTTGTCGAGCTCCATTATTCATCACGGATAGACCTACTATTTTATTTTCAACCTTTTACATGCAACCGTTCTTGGAAAAAATAGAGGGTAGAACAAAGAAAGAAAAAACTATCTTCCCAATGCTACGTATTTTGTTTACAAGTAATGAAGCGACGAAGATGAAATAAATAACATGATAGGAACTATTTCGATTGAAAACACACCGAAACAACTTATTAACAAAAAGTGAAAAAAATGTAAGAATTAAGACTTTCTTGATGAATGATTGCAATGAAGTTTTTAAGAGCGTGTGGCCGATTTGTATTGTGAAGAAACAATACTTCGCTAGACCCGTGAATTCATTACGAAAAAAAATAATAATTTCAGGAAAAAAATGACGCTGAATTATAGGTAATATGATTTGTTTTAAATATTATTTCACTCAATAAAAGAACATAAATGAAGTTTTAACAAAATAAAAAGGTCAAGCTTGACAATTTCTGAAGATAAAAATATTTAATTCTGCGGGGATTTGAACACGGGTCAGAAAATTATGAAGTAAACACACTAGCGCATAGACCACGCTGGCACTTAATAACGCCTAATAATTTACTATATACCCGACATCTAGAATTTTTTGTTTATTTGCATGCGAATATTGAAATATCTATCACTTAATTACCTTGCAGCTATCACTGCTCTGAGCTGAGCAGCCGTAAAATTCGGATTTATTGCAAAATTTCTTGTCATCATGAAAGCATCAATTTTTGGAAGATTATCTGACTGCTTTCAGAAAACCGCTTTCAGTCATTATTTGTTGTGTGTACTATAGCAAGAATACAATTTCTCACCAGTTATGCTGATATGTTAATATAAAATTCAACACAATCGCAAAGCTATTAGAACTCCCAGCTACTACGTCTTTGTTCACAATAATATCGTGTACTTGGTCGTCACGATTCGATTCGACCAATAGCGTTACATTTTGCGAAGTTCTATTTCCCTTGTATTTTTAGCACTTTTGATTAATTAAAATCAGTAAATAAAAATCGAATAAATAGGAAAAAAACGTTATAGCCATAATACTACACTAATAAAGTTTCAAAATAAAAATACTAGACGTAAATTTGAATTTCATGCATATTCCCTATTGGTGCAAGAGTTTTGTGTATTATTCTTTCAAACCCTTACATATACTTGTTTGCAGGTATATGATAGTATATATGGACATTGTATGGGCAAGGGTATCATTGATTGATGCATCTAGAAATTTCTATGTAGAAATGCTGAGGGGAAGGGAGGGTGATAAAACAAATGTAGATAATTCAAGTTAGAAATGGCAAGGTAGAAGTGCTGATCCATTAAAGAGACGAGACAATCATCGGCATCATCACTAAATGTGTTCATTTGATAGAATTATAAATAAAATGATGGTAAATAACATGAAAATAATAAGAGAGGATGAATAGTAATTTTCTGGGTAGTGGAATTCTTAAAAGGTAAAAAACAAAGAGTTAGGTTAGGAAAAGTTGTATCAAAAGAAGTAAAGTGGAATGGCATATAGTAGTGTAATAGGACTATTGCTGTTCATTAATCTAAAAATTTATTTTCTTGATGGTTTACAGTCACAAGCTAGGTCGTTTGCTGATGACACAATTTTACATTAGGTGAGATCAGTGGACAGCTACAAGGTGATCTGAACAGGATATCTAGTGGTGTAAATAAATACAAAATTAAGATAAATGCCAAGAAGAGTCAATTCATGAAAATAATTATGTTTTTTATAATAAATTTTGTGGTTTTGCATCCATCATAATGTTGCAGCATTTACAGTTCTTCCAAACACTCCCACTTTCTCCTGCCATTCTCAGCAGAGCCTACGGTCTTATTTAGGAGTCAAGCCATCTGCTGAGTATGTTAGAGACTCAAGCAGTCTCTTGCAGAGCAGGTGGTTTTATCACTTAAGAAAATAATACATGTAATGTGAAAGTAGTTGTATAAAGAAATTGCTACTAGGGCATATGCTCGATAGAAATTTTTTGGTTTAATCACTTAGGAAAATAAAATATGTAATGGGAAGTAGTTGTGTAAAGAAATTGCTACTGGGTCAAATATAATCTGTTTAATGATATAGCAGAATTTACAGAATACCTTTAAAATGAAGCCATCTTCTGGTTGCAACAATAGGTCTGCAGCTGCCTGCTTGACACAGCGCTCAAAATCAGGATCTCTTTTACGTGGAACATCAAGTGCAGGAAATAAGTCTCCTATTAGTCCCATGAAGACTGGAACATCATCTGTTACAACCTAAGTAATAGAGAGATTTAAAAAAACAATAATAACAGCTTCTATTTGCAAACTTACTGAGTTAGTATATTAAGTTATCAGCTATCATAACAACTAAAAAACTGAAATAAAAATAACAATTTAATTAAGTAATTCAAATTTGAAAATAGTTCTGCTTGATATTAAATTATAACAGCCATTTTTAAAAATAATTAAGTAACTAAACAGAACTAATTAACTAAATAATAATGTTAAGTACAATGATTATTTTTATAATTATTTTAGGACAATGGGGAGATCTATGAATGAATTTTTGTCAAATCTGAATATTTAATTTCATTTGTTAATTTATTATTCAACTGGAAAATTTGAGCTTTTGCGAAGTAAATTAAAAAATAAGCATTTATGTTTGTGATTTATGCTGGCAGAACTGTTATACAGTGTGGGTCTGAAAACAGAATTAAAGCAATTTAAAAAAAAAAAAAAAAAAAAAAAAAAAAAAAAAAAAAAAAAAAAGGAACATTTGACAAGACTTCCAGGAGATGGTGTTCAGAACTTTGTGGATGAAACAAAAAAAATTAAACAGTAACACCTTTGCAACTATAGTTGTGTTTGTAAAAATTTCAACTCCAGAAAGGAATAGTCTGAACCATTCCTAAATCGGAGGATGTGTAGAACAGTAGAATCAGAAACAATGGATGAGATTGTAGAGAGATGATCATCACCTAAGCCAACAGCTCCACTTTCATGTGACCAAATAGTCCAGTGATATGCCTGGTTCATTTGGTATGGAGCTATCAAATGAACTGGAAAGTGCAAGGTATGCCACATTAATGACAGAATGTGAGTAAGTTCGAAAGTGGCAGAATGATTGGATCTGGGAAACCACCTTGTCGTACTGCAACATTGCAGCTCTTACAGGACATGCTGATGCATGTGTATAGCCAATGGATAGAAAAGAGTTGTACACAGTGATTATAGTGTGAGATGATTGCCATACAATACAAATCTTGTCTGCATGGCCATAATCAACAGAAAAACTTCGTACACAGTGTTGGCATGACATGGAGCACTGAACATGTCAGCATCAATGCCATCTGCTAAGGGAGGACCAGTTGTGCACTTGCCATTGTGTCGGTGTGTTGATTAGGAACCACATATGCCTCAATATAGCAATGGGCATGTAAACGCCATTACTAATGTGCTGAGGGACAAAATGTAGTGGGTTTTGCTTCAAATTATTCAACAGTGATGGCCGCGTCTGTGTTAGACGCTACCATGGCAGACTGCATTGCTGAGCGGCATATCAGTCAAGTGACAAGTTGAAAGTTTGAGGCATCATTGGCTATAATGTACGATAATGCCTCCTATATATTGGGGCAATGTGAACATCAATTTATCCATCAGGAAGTTTTTAGAGCATGAGGCACTGCTCCTCCTGCAAGTAGCTACACATGCCATATTTCAGAAGGACAATGCCTGGCCAAATGTGGTGAGAAATGTACAAGCCTTCTTCAAAGAACAATGGGTACTCCTGACCTCCATGTTCGCATGACATATCACTCATTGAACAGGTTTGGGATATGGTTAATAGCCAACCTGTTGGATCTGGTCCTCTTGCAATCATTGTTGAAGATTTGTGGACATGCCTACAAATGGCATTGCAGTGTATTCCATGCTGTGATGTCTAGAGGCTCTGATTGCAGCACATAGCACCATACTGAATTCCTATGGTCAAAGTGCATTACAGTTCTGTAATTCTAATCATTTTTGTATTGTCATCTAACTAATCTGTAGAATATATTTCATTATAATCACTTGTTTCTGATGCTGAAATTTTCACACACAATTGTGTAGATATAACTTAGCATCGCATTGTGAAAGATGAGGGCAGATATATTGACCCATTATAAAATAAGAACCAGAGGAAACATGCTGTAAAGAAAACTGCTATTAAGAATAAGGAGGAAAACCCTCCAGGTACAATGCAATGAGGTGCCACACACTGGATCATTAAGGTACAACGAAATCCAGCCACGAATGCAGGCCTCACATACTGATCTTCCTGATTGCGGTTTTTAGGCTCTTTCCTGAATTGATTTGGATCTCATAAACTACACATATCACAAACAAAAAATGAACTTTTATACAGATTACACACATTAATACATTTCACAGAAAGACAGCAAGACAGCAAGACAAGATTTTCCTCCAACAGCTTACGTACACTGGGCCTAACAGGGCATTTAAACTTTGGGCAGGAATTCCATTCCTTATCTCCCCTCCCAACCCCCCCCCCCCCACTCCAAAAAAATCATGATATACATAGGCAATAAAAAAAAAAGACCACACACCTAGAAAAAAGATAGGAGGGCATTGTTTTTGTGTCCAGACAAGGGGGGGGAGGGGGGGAACGTGATTCTGATATTCTTTCAATTTATGTGCTCCAGCATTATTAAAAATAAATTTAAAAGGGAAATGGGAAGTAAAGAAGGAGATGCTTGAAAAGTGATGGGATCAGAATCAGGAGGTCATACAGAATATAAATAAAAAGTTAGAGAAATCTGAATTGAGTCGGACTGACACCACAGAGAGTTTGAAGTCAGAACTGCATGGATTGAATTTAAATATTTATCAGATTCAAGCTGAATGTCGAGATGAACTGACAAAATTAAATCAGAGATCAGAACTTTCGAGATTTAAATGAAAACTGGGTGTGAAATTTTAGAAATTACAACAAGGTTTTTGCTATCTGTAAAACCTACAGTTTTTATTATTATTATTATTATTATCCTGTTTTCAGACTCATGTGAATATCACAGAGCTGTCTCTTCCATCACAAACAAGCCCTCGAATTTAAATTATGATCAATGTGCATACCTAGATATTTCACACTCTCTACCTCTTGAATGGATTGGTCTGCAAATTTTATGTGTATGTCTGGTATTAATCTAAGTGATGTACTGGAATGTTTATATTGAGTTTTATGAAAGTTTAAAGACAAGTCATTACATGTGAACCAATAATTGTATGGCCAAAGACATAATTGGAAATGTATGTGGTAGAGAATTCTATAGTGTTTTTAATTCATATGCTTGCATCATCTGCAAAAAGTACTAATTTTATGTTTTCAGATGTAACTCAGGTTGGATTATTTATATATAGCAAAAACTATAGTGGCCCCTAAAGATAAATTTGAGGTACTTCATGACTGACTGATATATCCCCACTCAGAAAACACTAAACCTCATGTTGCAGCTTTAAAATATTTCAGGGACACTATGTGTTTTTAATTTAAAAGGTAAGAACTAAGCTATGCCAGCTGTACCATTATACTTTAATTTTTGCATCAGAATTTCATGATAAAATCAGTCAAATATGGTAAATAAGTTACAAAGGAAAAGTCATATACACAGTAATTTATGATTTATTCCTTCTAAAATAATATCAGTAACTGAAACTGTAGTATTTTTTGTTGAATGGCCCATAAAAGAACCAAATTGTGATTTAGTTTAAATATTATTATTTTTAAAGTGTTGTATACTTTATTGAGTGTAGCCTTCTAAAATTTTTTGGAGAAACTACTCAGCAATCAATAAGAACATTAACTGAATACATTAGACTTTTCCCCCTTTTTACAGAATGCCCTTCCCCACCTCCCACCTCCGTAATGCCTGCCCTGCTTATTTACTACTGATACCAGTTCATATACCAGAAACTTTTCAGAATATATATTTTTTTTATGTAAAGTGATTTTTTTTTTCTATTTTGGATGGGCAACCTACTACCTGTTAATAGCTTGGCGGCCAATTTTCAAGTAAACATGCATCTTACAAATCCAATTTCAGTAGTATGAACTCTTTATCAGTGACAGTCAGATGTAATGACTAATCTGCAATCCTTCTCCAATCAAGCATTACATGATTAAACTGTGGAAAGTGACAGGTTGTTTTCACTATACTTCCCTATCTTAAGACAAGACAGCAGAAATTCATTTAATGTAAGGCATGTCCATGACCACACGCAAGTGATTTCAAGTGTAATGGAGTCATAAAATTTTTCTTTGTGGCTAAAGGAATCGGACTGGAATAAATAATGAGGTAAATGCTGAACAATTACTAGTAATTTAAAGTTCAGGAAGGGCTAATGTAGACAGATGATGAAAATGTGCATAGAGAATTTAACATAAATAAAAAAATATGATGAAATGGCAAAGTAGGTGTGTAAGGTTCTTCCCAACATGTTATACAGACAGTCACAATCATATTAAATCAAACTGTGATAGCAGACAACAAACAAACAAAAATAGGAACAAAAGTAATCATGTAACCCTACAGGAAGTAAATGCAAAAAAATCCTTAGAAAACACTATTGGGCAAAAAATCAGGGCTGGATTAAAACAGTGCAAGGCTCGTAGCAAATGTGAAGAAGGGGCCCTCGCACATCAACAAGGCGCGGGGTTCCCCAGCAGGCGAGAGGCCCGTAGCATTTGCTAACTCCTGCTAGGTGGTTAATCCGGTACTGCATAAAATACAGAATTTATATGTGGAAACACACAAAATACTTATAGTGAAAGGCTCTAAACAAATATAATATATCTGTCTAATTGTAAATATGTAAAATGTTTGTTTCTGTGTAATAATTTCATTTCATTAATGTTTCTGTTACTTTTTTACTATTAATAAGGATTGTACTAGAAATTCTGTCCTAAAGTACTAAAGTTTATTTCCATTTATAAATTTACTCTATACCTTTTATAAGGTTTGATTTATTGCATAAGAGAATGTGGTAGAAATATTCACTGAATCCATTAATTTAGAAGGAGGCATTCAAACAGATGAATATTTTACCTTTGGAACATTGAAGTCTCTAAGAGCTCTCATGAGTACCTGCTCTTCCGGACGGCCAGGATCTCCTCTCTGAAAGGACAACAAAACTTTTTTCAAGTAATTCTCTTTCTAGAAGAATGTATCCAGTGACAACGAAACTTTGATACTTAATTAATGGGGTTTAGTCTGGTATTTATTCCACTTCATAACTTGCGATTTTTTGGAGATGATCTGTCCGATTTAGCCACTTCAACTGTAATTGTGACTTCTAAATGTGACTTTGAAAATATATTGAAAATTTTTCTTGAAGTGAACAGTGCATATTTTTCATAGTGAATAGTAACCTTTTCTTTCCTAAGGAATAATAAGGAAAGTGGTGGCCGTAATTTATTACAGTTGATTTATCCAGGCTCGAACACAGTTATGCAGTTTTATTAGTGAAAATTTTGTCAGACCTTAAAGCAAGTTGTAGGTTAGTTAAGGTGATTAAACCAATACTCCACCCCGGTATGTCGTTTAGTCCCTTACAAACCATGCATACCAAGTTTCATTAGTTAGGCACCAGATACTTCCAGAAGTAAACTAAACATTGATATACACTAGCAATTCCCAGAAAGGGTTTAATTGGATGCTGTGATATGGAATGTTAGTTTACATTTTTGTCTAGGCTGCATTCCAACCTAATCACATCTGTTAAAGCTGCTGGGCATCAATGCGTACCACACAAATAAATCTGTATCTGGAAAATATCTTTTTGTTCTGGCATCACGCAGAAAATATGGATTTTCAAGGGGTTTTCACTATGTGAAAGCTTGGGGTCAAAGTTAAAATCTGACATATGTGTTAAGATATTAGGACACATTTATTTCATGAATATTCTGACATAACTTAAAAGCTGCTAAATTGGTTTCGACAGGATTTAAAACAAGGGATTTCTATAAAGTACATTTATATTTAAAAAGGGTGGGATAAAGGGGTAGAGGGACTGAGCTTCTGTATACCAAATGTAGACAGTCTTTTTCTGTTTTATTTGCAGTAAACATGTGCAAATTTCCATTGATATCAAATAAAAACTGTGGGTATATATAAAAAAAAACTATTATGTGGGTTCAGAGGGGGAGAAGGATTTGGTTTTTGTGAAACTAATGTGGACGGTATTTTTCTCTTTGTTCTAAAGTATACAATTGGATGAAAGCTGTATCTGTGTATGAAGAACACTTGTATAAATTAAATGGGGTAAAGGGAGTGAGGGGCTTGGTTTTGTATACAGAATGCAAACAATATATTTATCTTGGTTTTAAAGTAAATGTTTGCCATGTTTTATCAAAATCTGAGAACATTGGAAATCTATATAGAACATTGGAAATCAGGAGGGGTGGGTTTAGAATGGCATAGAGGTTGGGATTTTGCAAACCAAATTTAAACAGAATTTTTCTGTATGTTTTAAAGTATGTATGTGCAAAGTTCCTTCAGAATCGGATAGAAATTGTAGCTTTGTATAAAGAATACTGACATTAATGAAGGAGTTGGAAAGAGGGCCAAGGATTGGGTTTTTGTAAAACTAATATGGACAGTATTTTTCTTTTTCTCTTTGTTTTAAAGTAAACATGTGCAAAGTTACATCGAAATCAGATAAAAACTGTTTTGTATAGAAATTAAGGGATCCAAAGGGGGAGAAGGTTGTGGGTTTTGGATTTGTTTTGGTCTTAAACCTTCTCCACAAACAGGGGCAGATCCAGGGGGGGGGCGGGGTTAGGGGGCTCAAGTCCCCTCCAAAAGGTCCTAAGTCCACCCCCAACATTGTAATTTTGTAGACCTCTTTTTTTTTTTTTTTTTTTTTTTTTTTTTTTTTTTTTTTTTTTTTTTTTTTTTTTTTTTTAGCTCTGCAGATTTGAGGCCGGAGGAGACTGTAAATACTACCCCCCTTGCCTGACTCAAGCCCCCTCAAAACCTAAATCCATTGGGGGCAAGCCCTCCCCAACAAAAATCCGCTGAAGCCAAGCCCCCCCCCCCCCCCAAACCGAAGTCCGCTCTAGCCCCTCCCAAACCAAAATCCTGGATCTGCCCCTGTCCACAAATACATATACAGTATATATATATATATATGTGTGTCATCTTTCATGGTTATTGGTCAAATGGTATCAACTGTATCTTTGTGTAAAGGACATTGACCAAAACTATGAGGATGTAAAGGGGAAAAGGGTTGGGCTTCTGCAAACCAAATGCTGACAGTATTTTTCTCTTTATATCGAATTATACTTGTGTAAGATTTTATCAAAATTGGGTAAAAAAATTTTGGTTTGTGGAAAAATTATGGGATGTAAAGGGGTGAGAGGGGGTGGTTTCTTAATTTTATTTTTTTGGTCAGAAACTTTCTCCATGGAAAAATACATGTATTTGCCAATTGAGATTGGTCAAATAGTGTCTACTGTTGCTTTTTATCAACAACATAAAAAAAAACTAAGGGAGTGGAAAGGGGAAGAGAGGTAGGATTTATGGAAAATAAATGTTGACAGTGTTTTTACCTTTATTTTAAAGTTAACTTGTGCACAGTTCTATCGAAATTGGTTAACAAATCTGGGTTTGCATAAAAATTATGGGGTGTTAAGTAGGATAGGTTTTTTTTTTTTTTTTTTTTTTTTTTTTTTTTTTTTTTTTTTTAAGAAATCTTTTCCATGAAAAAATACACATAGGTGCAGCTTTCATGGTGATCAGTCAATCGGTGTTGACTGTAACTTTCTGTAAAGAACATTTACAAAAATTATTGGGGTGAAAAGGATAAGAGAGTTGGGTTTCTGAAAACCAAATGGTGAAAGTACTTTTCTGTTTGTTTTAAAGTATACGTATAAATATTATGGAGTGTAAATGGGTATTGGGGAGGGGGGGGGGCTTCTCAAGGAATAGCCTACACACCAAAAAAAATTCATTAAAATCTGTTCACAATTGACGAAGATATCGCTGAACATTCATAAAAAAAAAGAAATATAATCGAATTGAAAACCTCCTATTTTTTTGAAGTCAGTTAATAAATGCCATATACACTGATGGGAATTTTTTCAAAAAAAGTCCATAAACTAAAAACTGACAAAATTATCTAGGAAAATTCCCATATATTTAGAGATGATACATATTAATACATATTACGTTACTGGACAGAATGTTAATATTTTATTTCTTCACAAAATTTCAGGTTTGAGATGAAAGAAATCTTTACCATTCTATCAGCCTTCATAGATATGATAAACAACATGTTGATAGAGTTACTGTATTAATACAATTAATGAAATATTGAAAACAAACCTTAAGTGATCCTGCAACAACAAGCACAGATTTAATAGCACGAAGTCCCCAATCATAGTGGTCCTGCTTTGATAGTAGTTCCTTGCAAAGTGTGTAGAGTGTGATAAACTTCCGAGCTAACACACGAGCATCTTGGAAACCTTCTGCTACCAGCATAATTTCACATATAAGTTCAAAATCTGGCACTACCATTGCACAAGGTCTATAAAAACAGAAACATTTTGTTTTTGATAATTTTAAACTTCTCACTTTTCACCAAAGAGAAAAAGAAGATATTTCTAGTTTGTACCGAGTACAATTTTTAAATAAATATTGTGTCAGGATTATAGGCTAATATTTTTCTTTTTAAAAAATTTCTAATTAATATCTCTGCAGTAATTTAGTAAGTGGAATATTCTTACTGAAAAGATAACTGACTGACCTTATATTTAAAGTGAAAATTTTGGAAAACCTTACCACAGCCCTTAATCAAACATGCCTGATGTAAAACATTCTGCACATTGACTTATAGCAATCTTTTTCATTATATACACACTTATGCATATAGAATAAAAATTTTGTAACTGAATCTTTTCGATATCTTCTTTATTTTTTTATTTTTTTTATTTTTTTACATATTATATAGAAAATATGTGGTTCATATTTAATTCAACTTTTGAATGATATAAGTGTAATTTCTATCCTAGTTAAGAAGATAAAATTATGTGAATAGTTCATTTGATTTTTGATTGTTGTGTGTGGTGGTAAAATAAGGGTTACCACAATTGTATTGAATTTTTATTGCTCTTCAATTGGAATAAATTAGGCACAATGAGATTTAGTATAATACTAGCTGGTACCCACGACTTCGTTCGTGACTGTAAAGAATTCATATTGACAGCTATAGACAGCTAACCACCCTAGTGCACGATGGGAGACTCGATAATATTACCACACACAAGTACCAGTCTTCTGCGCTATGTAGTTCCGGCAGCAAAGTAAAATTTACTGATGCACACAAGTCTTTGGATGAAATACGAAAATATTCATGATCGACCAAGTTCAAACACCATATCTCACACACTCCCACAGTTACCGAATTTCGGCCAACGTTGTGATCGATGGGAGAATCTGAGTTACTACCACACACAAATGCCAGTGATCTGCAATTGATAGTTTTCACTTAAAAGTGATACACCGTGACACATGAGTCTTTGGCAGAAATATGAAATTGCCGCAGGTCGATCATTTTCATCCCCCATATTTCCACACACCCATAGCTACAGACATCTAACAACCATAGTGCACGACAACAGACACGATTCTACTACCACACATAAACACCAATGCTTTATGCTATGTAGTCGTGGTACAAAAGTGAAATCTGCGGAGACACATGCCTTTCGTGGAAATACGAAAATATCCTTGGTCGGCCACTTACAACCACCATATCTAGCACAGTACCACAGTTTCTGAAATTCAGGCCGCTGTTGTGATCGAAAGGTGACTCTGTGCTACTACTGCACACAAACGCCAGTTAGCTGTGATCTATAGTTTTCGCTGAAAAGTGATACACCATGAAACTTTTGTCTTTGGCAGAAGTATGAAATTGCCACAGGTCGACCACTTTCAACCCCCATTTCCCCCACATCCCCATAGCTACCGACATCTAACAACCGTAGTGCACTACATGAGATACGATTCTACTACCAAACACAAACACCAATGCTCTATGCTATGTAGTTGTGGCAGAAAAGTGACATATGCGGAGACAGGCGAAATACGAAAATATCCTTGGTCGGCCACTTACAACCACCATATCTACCACAGTACCACAGTTTCTGAAATTCGGCCGCTGTTGTGATATAAAGGTGACTCTGTGCTACTACTACACACAAACGCCAGTTATCTGTGATATGTAGTTTTCGCTGAAAAGTGATACACCATGACACTTTTGTCTTTGGCAGAAGTATGAAATTGCCACAGGTCGACCACTTTCAACCCCCATTTCTCCCACATCCCCATAGCTACCGACATCTAACAACCATAGTGCACTACATGAGATACGATTCTACTACCAAACACAAACACCAATGCTCTATGCTATGTAGTTGTGGCAGAAAAGTGACATATGCGGATACAGTCGAAATACGAAAATATCCTTGGTCGGCCACTTACAACCACCATATCTACCACAGTACCACAGTTTCTGAAATTCGGCCGCTGTTGTGATCGAAAGGTGACTCTGTGCTACTACTACACACAAACGCCAGTTATCTGTGATCTGTAGTTTTCGCTGAAAAGTGATACACCATGACACTTTTGTCTTTGGCAGAAGTATGAAATTGCCACAGGTCGACCACTTTCAACCCAAATTTCTCCCACACCCCCATAGCTACCAACATCTAACAACCATAGTGCACTACATGAGATACGATTCTACTACCAAACACAAACACCAATGCTCTATTCTATGTAGTTGTGGCAGAAAAGTGACATATGCGGAGACAGTCGAAATACGAAAATATCCTTGATCGGCCACTTACAACCACCATATCTACCACAGTACCACAGTTTCTGAAATTCGGCCGCTGTTGTGATCGAAAGGTGACTCTGTGCTACTACTACACACAAACGCCAGTTATCTGTGATCTGTAGTTTTCGCTGAAAAGTGATACACCATGACACTTTTGTCTTTGGCAGAAGTATGAAATTGCCACAGGTCGACCACTTTCAACCCCAATTTCTCCCACACCCCCATAGCTACCGAACATCTAACAACCATAGTGCACTACATGAGATACGATTCTACTACCAAACACAAACACCAATGCTCTATTCTATGTAGTTGTGGCAGAAAAGTGACATATGCGGAGACAGTCGAAATACGAAAATATCCTTGGTCGGCCACTTACAACCACCATATCTACCACAGTACCACAGTTTCTGAAATTCGGCCGCTGTTGTGATCGAAAGGTGACTCTGTGCTACTACTACACACAAACGCCAGTTATCTGTGATCTATAGTTTTCGCTGAAAAGTGATACACCATGACACTTTTGTCTTTGGCAGAAGTATGAAATTGCCACAGGTCGACCACTTTCAACCCCCATATCTCCCACATCCCCATAGCTACCGACATCTAACAACCATAGTGCATGACAGTAAAGACGATTCTACTACCACACACAAACACCAAAAGTCTATGTTATGTAGTAGTGGCAGGAAAGAGAAGTATACGGAGATACGAATTTTTGGTCGAAATATGAAAACGCCCTGCACTGACCTACTTTAATCATTATATCTCCCACATCCCCACTGCTATCGGCATTCGGCCAACATTGTGTATGACAGGAAACTCCATGCTACTTACACCCACAAACATCAGTGATCTGTGCTAGGTAGTGGTGGCTGAAAAGTGAAATATAGGAAAAACACGTCTATTTTTATATATATATATATAAGATTTTCTGTATTTTCTAAATATGTTGTCATTTACTCATGCTAAGAAGACTGAGGTCTAGGGTGAGCAAAGATGTATTGAGAATGGTCAAATTCATAGTCATTTATCATTTGGGGCCATACATACTGTGGGCACATCAGTCCTCTGCTCTAAGGTTATTCAGACTTCAGAAAAAAGCAGTGAGAATTATAGGTAATCTTCCTTCTCACAGTCACTGTAAAAATAGTTTTCTTCACTTTGGTATAATGACTCTACCAGCTATATTTACCTTTCAGTGCTTAATGTATATTAAGGAGAACTATGACAAATATGAACTGTTAGGTGTGAGTCATACTTACAGTACTAGAAATAGAGATTACATAGGTTTCTTCAGATGTGGGTATAGTTGCACTCAAAAAACTTTCTACTATGTATCCATCAAGCTTTTTAATGCCATACCAATGAAAATAAGATTACTTCCAAATAAAATGTTCAGGAATGTAATAAAAAAATTACTTATTAATAACTGTTTATATAAAATTGAAGATTTTTATGAGGTAGCAGCTAACATGATATAAATTTGGAATATTTATAATGCATTCATGTATTAATTTTTACTGTCTTTGTAATGCTACAGATGTTCTCTGTAGTTTATACTATAAATAAATATACAAATATAATCTAATACCCTATATAAATAAGATGGTTTATTTTAGAGGAAAGTAATATACTCTTTTTGATGTGTCCATGCAGCATGAAATTCTAAGTACCAGATTCTAAAATGATAGTTGAGATCAAAGTTAACATTATTGCTTATAATTCAGCTACTTCCATTTTTAGCTTTCATATATGTTTCAAGTTTATCTAAGGGAGAATTTCATGGAATATTTTCGGTTTAAATTCATTTGGTATGCAAAAAATCATATCCTCCAAAATTGGTGGTTAACTAGAGGGAAATACCCATTATGGGAATGTTTCAGCATGTGTGTGTGTGTGTGTGTGGTTGGTAGTGTCAGTCCATGAGTGATATTAAATAAGATAGGCTAAAAGCACAATGTCATATTAGGTCAAGTAATATTGATTGCTACATAATTGCAGTCAGCCTTAACTTGTAAAATTTAGCTCATCTGGCTTAAAAAGGCTGCATCCTGAAACAATGATTGACAAAGCTGTATAAATAAATACTGACTGACATGTTTCCAGTAATTATGTAGGGTGTTAATGAACTCACAGATGTATTTTTTGTGGTGATACATGATTGTTTATGGAATTTTATTTGAGTCACCTGTAGGTGTGTTATAAACAGTGTTTAATACTCTGGCCTCACATTTGAGAGGATGCAGGTTTGAATCCCAATAAGGCCAACCAAATTTTGGACTTCCATGTTTTCCCAAAATAACTCCAAGTGAATGCTGAAACGTTGCTTCAAACGCCCATGGCTGAACTCCTCTCCATTCCTGGTCACCAGTCCTTTCTTCCCTATACAGTAATGACATCATTGACAATAAAATGTAAAGCTGTTAGGAAAAACACACAATCTTCTATGTTCCTCCAGAATGATGTCTGATAATATTATGCTGTGTTCGTGGAATATATTATTGGTGGTGAAGGCTTACATAATGTAGTTATTTAAAGGACTGAATTAACTCTGAACTATTTTTTATTTTAATTGTGATTTTTACCCTTTCAATTAATGAAGAAAGTGTCAATTTTCTTAAATCAAGTTTTCTTAATGGTTACTGGACAACCTGTTTGTATCGACAACTTAAATAAGAGAGAATATTAGCTGTGTACATTAAACTCTAATATTAAACTAAGCTACCAACAACAAGAATAATTGTTACCTGGTTTCATGACAGAATCCATTTATATTACAGAGTTATATTCTCATTACATGCGTATTTGCGTATTTACTTATTAGTATGTATTTAATGTATTATCATTCATACTGAATATTAGGTTTTAACTTTAAAAAGTCTCAAATTACAACCACACATACTAACTTAACCCATTTAGAATAAACTCTAAACTTGCAGCCATGAAAATTGTGTGCCTACCTAAAAAAAGAGCCTTAAGATTTTCTGGTAGTTCTGTGCGCCCAGCATAACCAGGATTCATTGTAATAAAGATACCAACAGTTGGAACAAGTGCTATCTGTTCTCCCATGAAGTTAAAAGTGTCTTTCTTGTCTCTAATAGCATCCTAAGGGGGAGAGAGAAAATTTGGTATAAATTTTCCACATAAATTAAAACTGTGTTATTTGTACAGAAAAATCAATATATCATATTCTGTCTTTTTCAACCTGTTTCACAATGTTAGTAATCCCTAGACCTACCTGCACTGATTTTACTTGCACAGCTACAACAGAGAGCACTTCCACTGAAATGCGATTAAACTCATCAAAACATCCCCAAGCTCCAGTCTGTGCCAGACCTTTGTATATGTTTCCACAAGACTGAAAAATTGAAAAAAACAGAGGTTTTTATTGAAATTCTAAGGAAATGAGCAACACAGAAAAAAATTAATTTTAAACAAAGATATTTTTATTTGCTTTGTACTAAAAAGCTATCACCGTTTTCATTAAATAGGAAAGGTAGTAAAGGCTAATAGCTTTTATTAATTACTCAACTGTGATATATGTTATGTTCCCATTGTACTTTCCTATTCATTTATTTTTGGAATACATAAATTTTTACTTTAAATTCTTTCGTGTTTTAGCATCTCTATTGACAATACATTTGAGTCCTTGACTCCCTTACCTACAGATAAAAATATTCTTACTCTCTAATCTCTGAAATCAAACGATAGTTACAGTTATATCTTCCCCTACACAAATTATCCTTAATTAATCTTCCAATATCCATCCGGAGTTCATTGGTCTGCAATACCTTACAAATACTAAACAATCTCTCACCCATTTGCTTTCTTCAAATGATTCCCATCTCAGCTGCTGTATCTTGTAGGTACAGACCATATTTTACATAATTTCCACAAAGAAATGCAGTTACTCTCTTTCTAACCTTTCCAAATACTTTTTACTGTCTCACTAAAAGTTTGTGGTGCCCAAGTAATCAACATTTTGTGCCAGAAAAATTGAAATCATCCTTCACTTCTGATTCATGTGGAATCTTTTTTCTTTAACCCGAATACTTAATAAGCTGGATCTTTTTTATGTCTCAATTTATTCCATTTTGACCTACCCAACTAGATACTGTATGCATATCTCCCTGTAACTGTTCAAAATTAGGCTTTGGCTTCAATGTCAAAATGATTAGAGGTTGGAAAGGACTGGAAACACAAAACAGGAAAGAATTAATCCATGGAATTTTCAAAGCCCCCGCCCCATATATACCTACAGCAATTTCTGGAAGGCTGGATTAGGATTTGAATCCATGTCTGTCTGAATGTGAGGCCTGAATGTTGCTGCAACACCAACCAGGCTTGGTTGTTCACTATCATCTCTTATTTTAAGCCAAGGGTGTAGCCAGAATTAGATTCAGGATGGGGTCAAAACAAGGAAACTGAGTAAAAATACTTGTTGAAACTGATATTAATTGAAAAAAAACTAACCACTCATTAACTTGTTTAATTACTAATCTCTGCAAGGGTTCTGGGTAAATTTTTACATAATTTCTTTTTCAATATTAAAATTGGGAACTTTTGTTTCCATGTATTTTTTGCTCTACTACTTAAGGGAGGGAGCCAGGGTGGGGCAAATGCCTTACCCTGCCTCACCCTGGCTATGCCAATGTTTTAAACCCATTGTATAGCAATCAGTTACCTGTAAGTAACCTAGTTTCTGGTTATAAACAAACAACAGAGAATAAAGAACAGTAAGGGTTCCAGTAAAATAATGTGACACTACTGATCTCACTACTACCTCCTTTAATGCAGCATTTTTTACCACATACCATATGTATTTCCTATCTCTTAAGAATCCAAAAGACTCATTCTGTATTTCCAAAGAAGCTTCATTCTTATACTACTAACTTAAGGCTCAATATATCGAAAGCCTTTGAAATATACAATGCTACAGTACCATCTAGGCCACCCTTGTCAATTTCATATTAATTAGCTTCCACAAAACACACTAACAGAAATGGATGTTCATGGTTGTAATGTATTCTACTGGCTAACAAACTACTTTCTTTCCTAATACGGTTGGGGTACCAAATTAATTAGATTGCACATTTCCAGTTCTCTAATGTGCAGTAGGTCTCATGATTACACCCTAATATATAGTGCCCATTCTCCAACTATCTTTGACACAACTTTTTTAATATTATATACATCATTCCATTTATACAGTTTAAAAAACATTGCTGTCTCCTAGTTTGTTAATTTATGCATAAAAGTTTCTCCTGTGATGTAAGGAAGTTGACACCAAAAAATAATATTATAAAAGTTAAAATAAAAATAAAACTTTAATTAAAAATAGTACATTAAGTTATAAGGATACTGCAAACCAACTATATTTGTTTGAAAAAAGTTAAAAACAATAAAAATAAATGCAGAAAGTCATGTGATATAAAACACAAATCCAAGCTCATAACAACATGTTTCAGTGTGCATTAGTTTCTTTTTTTTTTTTTTTTTTTTTTTTTTTTTTTTTTAATGTGTGTTCAATGTTTGTCAACAATTTGTGCACTGAATACTATCAGTCTATCAAACACATGACATTTGTAATGGAAACTGGATTTACCAAAGCAGGCAGCTCTAATTTACACAAAATTATGGGACTATGATGGAAATTTTTTAGCATGAAACAGTGATTTTTGCACAACAGAATACTGGAATATATCAATTTGAAAATTGCACATATTGTCATGTAACTGAGATAATTTATATAGAAATGAAGTCTTTCTTGGAATAGTATTTGAATATTAGGCAATATATTTCAACAACAAAAAATTTGCCTAGTATATTTTTTTATGAGCTAAAAATTATTTATAGGACTAATATTAGCAGAGGCAATGGTTAAGCTGAAAATATTGCTTAATTGTTATGCACGTAATTAGACAATGAAGCATTCGTTATGTCAACACACCACCATTCAAATGAGATAATTAATAAACAGTAATGATTTTTTTTTTTCAAATTTCATTGCAATGGAGCGCATGCTTCAGAGGCAATTTCTATACACTTCCATTTTCCCATTTGCTTTTTCCACCTACTTTTTCCCTCTACTAATTTCAACTTTAAATTCCTTCAGCATTTTTGTAAATTATTCACCATTTCTCTCGTTAATTTATTCCAATCCCTGATGCCCTTACCTATGAAAGAAAACCTCCATACACTCTTATTCCTGAAGTCAAGTGCCGGCTTGTGGTCAAGGTCATATTTTACCTCACATTCATTACTCCCAAATCCTACACCAATATCTTTCCAAACCTCATCAACAAAACATGCATTGTAGTCTCCCATGTATCTCTCCATTCTTCTCCTGTCTTACAATGAATCCCATTTCATCTCCTTTAAACAATATCAGTTACTGATCATGTTTTTTGTTAATTTCCAGTTACAAATCTATCAGACCATCATTGCAATCCGTCCAACTCCTGTATATGATACTAAAATTGTGGGTCCCAATTTCTGGGTAATCAACTCATCATGTGAGAGGTCACTTTGAAGACCATTACTATTTGAGTAATTATGCAAATATTTCGTGATCGAGTTATTGGCAATCACCGATGACTGGCCCACTGCACGGCATGTGTAGGAATCCGCTCAGCTTGCAGTCAGAACTTTATTGTTGACAGTTTAGACCAAGAAAGCTTGAGAAGTAAACATTATGAAGTAGTGTCTTTTACGGTTGGTCCATCAAAGATTATAGTCAGTAAAATTAGAGTGGCACCGAGTGTGGTGGGTGAGTGGTTAGCACTCTGGCCTCACATTCAGGAGGACGCCAGTTCACATCTTCAACCAGGCATCCAGTTTTGGGTTTTCTATGGTTTCCCCAAATCATTCCAGGCCAAGATGCTTCCTTCAAAAGGTCATTGCCAAATTCCTTCCTGTTACTTGTCCCAAGTCCCACCCCACCTCTAATGACCTTGACATTCATAAGGTGTAAAGCCAAAAGAAAAAGAAAAAAGTTAGAGTAGCCACCTATTAGAAGCCTATCACCCTACCATTCACTTTCTATCCAGAGTGACCATCTGCCTGCAGTTAACTATTCCGGTCTGAGAACCACTAACAGCCAGTTTGGGACTCAGATAATTTGGTAACAGTTGGAATCCACTGTGCAGCACATTATCAACTGTATTGCTCAAACTTCAAGGCTAATAAATTGGGTCTATTTCACGTCTCGCCTTCCTGCATATAGTTACAACTTGAATCCATTATAACCTTCAGTCTGTGGCCGCAATCCACAGTGATGTCAGAACTTAACCCCAAAGAGTACAACAGTAAGGTTCTAGCAGAGCTGCCTGAAGGACAGAAGAGGACATTTCAGGACAGTTCAATTCGTCAGCTCCACATCCACACACACCCACTAGCCTTGGCCAAACGGCACACTGACAATCACTCTTGCCAGGAAGTGAAGGAATTTTTACCCTTTTCCTGCTACCTGACAAATGTGTCCTGCCACTTGAGTTTGTTAACAAATATTATGCCAAAGTATTTAAATTTACTCAATGGGCAATTCTTTCCCTACCTTATAATCATAATCAATCTTCAATTTTCTATTTGTCTACCTAACAAGCTGCAACTTAATTGAATTCTACTTCATTCTATGTTTACCCACCCAGCAAGATATCCTGTACTGGTCAGGCTTCAGCTGTTTACGTTCTTCTACCGTACTGAAAATATTATGTAACATTTGGCATCTGCAAACAATATAACTTCTAAAAATATATCATTAACATAATCATTCATTAAAATAACACATTACAATGTTCCGAATAAACTTTTCTGTGGTGGTATCATGTTCAATTTCACTTCTTTTGACACTGCATTTCCTACCCTAACATTTTGCTTTCTACCTATTGAGAATTCTTCAATGCAGTAAGTAACTTTTTCATCCACTCCAATAGTTTCTACCTTGAAATGAATTTCTCAATGGTTTTTAGCTGGATAATTTCTTTTTTAAACAATTCTTTATACAATGTTTCGGCAACTACCTCCATTGCCTTCATCAAGTTAGCTGTCATGTAATGTAACAATACTGTGAATGCCTCACAAACTAGTCCCGGCTCCTATAAGTAGCCTGCTGCCAGAGAAGCTTTCCGCTGCTTTCCCATTGGTGGGTACTGCAATCGGGCTCAGACGGGGTCCAGACAGCATGCCAGCGCAGAGGACTTGGACGGCTTACTATTAGCCAGGCCCGCAACAGTGCCCTCACTGAGACTTTCCGCTGCTGTCCCATTGGTCGGCACGTCAATCGGTCTCAGACGAGATCCCACCCGAATTGCTGGCTTACGGGCGCGTGTCTAGCATGCTGTAATTTCAAATCTTGAACGATTGGTTTCCAAGCTTCACTCAAGAAAAGACCGTCATCTCTGTTGATGTTGTTGTATCTCCAGTGATTCTCTAATAATAGAATCCCAGAAATGCGGCATCTGAGCCAATACTTCTACCTTATTTAAAACCATTTTACAACTCACTCTGTCAAAACCCTTGAAAAATCTAGTGCTATACTGTTAATTTGGCCTCCTTTGTCCATTTCATAAGAAATAACTTGTATATACACTACTACCTGAAATTCATATGAATATCCTTGGATAAAGCCATGTTTTCATCTTGAAAACTATTTATGTTCTTCACTGACACCTTTGATGTAACTGCATATCAATCTCCCCATTAATTTATTTACCACCGATTGGTGTATAATTTTTGATGCTATTTGTCACGCCTCCTTTAAGTACTGGTACTACTTTGTACTTTCCCAGTCATCTGGTAAGCAGCAAGTAACCAAATTCAATTTAGATAACATTTTAAGATGAGGCATAATGTCAAATCCTGGTATCTTTAAGACATCTATAGTAATATAATTTACACCAGCCCCTTTATGGCTTAGTATATTCACTTCTAATTGTGCATGTAAGCTCATTCTCCAATTTACAACCACCCATTTCTGAATCATAGTCCCTAATTGTCTAATTAAACCATTTACTTCATATCTTTCCTTTTTTCAAATACTCATTTTACTAATAGTAATAGAAATTTCTAGGAACATCCCCTAAACCAATAATATTCTTGATAAATCCGTCTTTAGCCACCTTGTTTGCCATTATGAATTACTTATTTAGTTGTTTCAAGTACTCAATAATGGCTAAATTTATACTGAGATTACACACAGATCTTGTCATTAGCTATGACTGTAGAGTTTATTCTGATTATTGTTCATGATGTCTCTGATGCTTTACATAAGATTTACTACAAAAACAGCACTTCATTAGTTCAATGAGGAGTTAATTATAATAGGACACATTTGTTTAATAAAATTCTAAAAAGTATAAATCAGTTTGTAAATAATAAATATGTGTATATAAAATGTTCTCAGGTAACTAGCTGAGTTAACAAAGTGTTGTCACATAATATTTTGGCAATCTTCTGGTGAAGTTCACTTCATTACCTCCTTAAATAGACTCCCTCAGCATACGTGCATGTTATGTCACTAATGTGTAAGATACAGAGCCTCTTCATGGATGGAACCATCAATGGCATAGAAAACAACATGCTCCTGGATACTAGAGTCACTACCATGATTGTGTAGAAGGGCACCATTAAAGGAGACCTCCAGCCGATGAGCTGATAACAGTGACATGGGTGCCAGCAAACACCTATGGTGAAGTCAATATCAGCACTGGACTGTGCAATAGGAAGATTAACCACCATATAATAGTGGCCGGTATTGCCATAGTGGTTATCCTAGGCATGGATGTTATGACCAAATTTGGACTAACACTAGATTTGAAATATAGAAGCCTGATGGGCCAAAGGAGTGGTGCAAATGGTTCTGAGTATGGTTGAAGTTCTCCCTCCCAGAAGTGACAACATGATCAGGGTACAACCAGACAGCTGACAAGGAGGCGAATGCGATTGTCAAACCCGAGAGAGGAGAAGAAGTTTGTTGAGTGGTTTTATTTGGAAGTGCTGCCGTAAATGTCAATGTACCACAGCCGGTTCGAATAACGAACCTAAATAAATGCCCAGTCATTCTGAAGAAAGGCACTCAGGTCGTATGGTGTAGCCCAGTATTGACGACCTTGCATGGGGAAACACTGGAGGACATCAGAGACATTAAGAAGTAGATGGAAGCTTTACAGCTTGAACGAGAAATGCTAACTAGGGATCAAACGACCATAATCAAGGCAGTGATGAAGAAATATCTAGATGCCTTTGTCATCGAAAAGAACTAGCTTGGCAGGAGGAATATGATGAAGCATCAGACTAAAATTGGAGACGCTCAGCCAATCTGACAGTGCCAACGATGGTTGCCACTGTCTAAGAGGGAAGAAGGTGAGGAGGTATTATCTGACATGCATCAACAGGGTGTTATTGAGCTCTCTACTAGCCATTGTACTTCGCTGGTGATGTTTGTGAAAAAGAAGGCCCTGTGTGGACTACTGACAGCTAAATAGTAAGACCATCAAGGACAACTATCTGTAACCCAGGATTGACGACACCTTGGATACCTTATCCAGGTCCCAAGTCTTCTCTAAGCTGGACCTAAACAGTGGATACTGACAGGCTGAAATGGAGCCCCAGGATAGAGAGAAGGCAGCTTTTTCCTTTGGGACTGGCTCTGGCACATGGACACCAGGAGGGGGGAAGAAAATACAAAGAAAAAGATTGAGAAACAAAAAATTTATTATTAAATTCACTGTATGAATAATAAATTAAGGCGCCTAGGTAGTTGTCCAAATGTGTTCATTACCTTGTCAAATAAGGAAAAAAAAGATGCAGTTGCACCTCCCATACAGTAATCTTGCCGGCGCTCATGCCCTGGTACTTCACTGTGGTGCCTTTTGGATCATGTAAAGTGCCAACTACATTCGAGGATTAATGGAGACAGTACTATGCGGCCTCTCATGAAAGACCTGCCTGACCTATCTGGACGGCATCGTAGTTATTAGGGAGACCTTCAACAAATACCTGTCGAATCTGGAGGAAGTATTCAAATGACTGCATAACATCAACTTCTAACTGATCCCAAAGAAATGCCAGCTCTTCCAGGAGGACATCAAGTACTTTGGGCATGTCATATCTAAGAATGGTGTGGCTGTAGATCCCCAGAAGACCAGCGTGGTGAGAGAATGGCCAATTGCCAAATATGTGCAAGAACTAAAGAGATTCTTGAGTTTATGCTCCTACTACAGATGCTTCACATCCAGATTCTTCAGAATACCCTAGCTGTTAACCGAGCTTACCGAGGAAGGGCGGGATTATTTCTGGGATGAACAGTGCTAATCAGTTTTTGAACAGCTGAAGACGCTCCTGGTTACTACACCTCTTCTCAATTATCCATGCACCACTGGCATTTTCATACTGATGCTAGTAAGAAAAGCATTAGTGCAGTTCTGCCACAGATACAGGATAGTTGGGAAAAAGTAGTACCCTCCAAAACCAAGAGGAATTACTGCATCACATGATATAGTTGGCTGATGATGATCAACACATTTACCTTTTTGTCTTTTCCCTTTGTCCTTTTTATTGCCTTTACTTTTCTGCACATCCTTTTTTATATGGTGAAGATGTTAGAATCTCGCTCTTTTGTTTCTTTTGTGCCTGCATTACTATGGGTTCTTCTTGACACATCTGGAAATGGTGACAATCTATTTCTATATAAATGAGAAAGTTTGGATGAACTATCTACCTCTATCACACCTTAATTGTTCAACAGATTTAAATGAAATTTGGCATGGAGTTAGTAAATTCCATGCATCATGACATAGGACAGTTTTTATCCTGTAAAAATGAATTGTTCCTTTACAAATTGCCATTATCAATTCGAAAATACCAAAGAGTTTCCCACTTTGTAGATGTTAGTGCAACATTTACTATTTTCTTTTTCCATAGGCCACCAAGTCACAAATAATGCTTTTCAGAAATAAAAGTTAGAACCTTCTGATATATGCATGTGTCTGTTTAGTTTAAAAATAATAATTCCAGAGCAAGAAAAATTAAATCTGTACTTAAATTAAATTTAAAATGAAAATTATTATTATCAGTCTTCAGTTCCATATATGAAATAGTATGAAACCTCAGGTACCACCCCATGATTCCATTCACAATATATTCAAAAATAAAAGCCTAAAAACAATGATTGTAAAATGCAAAGTGTATACTAACACAAAAGTCGGTTTAATAAATGTGCAAAAATGGTCGTCGCTGAAATGTTGTAATATTTTGATTCCCCCTTGGTTCATTTATTTCTATGTGCTTATTTTATTTTATTTTACTTTATTTTTTTCTCTCTACTATACACACTCTCTAATATTACAAGTTATTTTTACCAAAACTTAACTGAAGGTAAGTAATTCATTTTTACTTTTTGTTCAACATATTTGTAGAAACCAGTACAATCTGTTACCCATGATTAACAAAACTGTGTTTCCTACTTACTGTTCAATATTCTACCAATCATCTATTAAATCCTAATACCTATTCTATCTAACACCTACTCTATAAAATACCTATTAAAGCCTCACTAACACTGCGCTTATCATAGCTGCTTATTAATTACTAATAATAACAAAATTCCTAATGCCTTATACTGTAACGAGAACATTTTGATCCAGGCAACATTTCAACCTAGCCACTATCTCTGCTAATATTGCAACTATGAAATCAAATGATATGGACACACCATATCACATTAGACTCATCAGAACTAGTTTTCGAGCAGTAGCAACTTTTTCTCTATCAGGATTCCTAATCTGCTTAACATAAGTTGTCACAATTAATTTCATTATACACCTTCAGTGTGGAATGCAATTGGACTAAAGCACACGTATTAATACAATCACTGTATCACAATGAAAACTTGACCCACAATATTAACATTAAATGTTGTAATGAATCCTGGACTTTCCATTGTATAGTTACGAGAATTTTAGTATACATTTTTAAATTACATTACTTTAATAATTTTAATAATGCTGATGCCATGGTTTATGTGCCTGAATGTAGTTCCACATGTATTCATCGTTTACTTCGCTTGTATGACCACCATATTGCAAAGGTCATTTTTCAGAAAGTTTTTAGTGGTCGCTATGATATCATGATCTGAAATTGTGAGTCCAGTTTACATCGCAATTCATGACATCACTAACATGCAATGCAGCGAATATATTGATTCATGGGTGATAGAACCCATGATTTCCTGGTGACAATATTAGCAGAGTTTATGGTTTGGTTGAAATGCAGCCTGAACCAGAATGACAACTGAAAGTTGATTAGCGATCATGAGCACCAATTTAGTGAAATGTATTGTGTTGTACTTAAATTGCATCAAAAGATGTATAATAATAGTTCTGAAGCAAGAAATATAAATATGTTTAAAGTCGTACCATCAGTATGTTCACAAGGATATTTCCTCAGTTGCAGAAATGAAACAGCGTGACACCTGAGATATCACACCATAATTGCATTCATTATATATGTGTTGATTTAATTTAATTTAATTGCAATGGAGCACACGTTCCGGTGGCAATTTCCCTACACACCCAACTTCCCCCTATCCTGCACAAACCTACATTTACCCTCTACAAATGTGTCACAACATACGTGAAAAATAAAAATTTGAAAAAGAAGTGCTGATTTCCAAGGAGCTGTATTATTGAAGGCTGTGGTAAGGTTTGACATACAGCATTGACCAGAATGACTACTAAATTCCATGCTGCATAGTGGATTTGGAGTGAAGAAGGTAGCTGCCAGGCCAAATTCTGACTATAGTGACGTCAAAATCTACTCAAGGGGTCTATTGCTGCCAAGTGAGTAATGTGTATAACCGTATCTTTCAGCACTCATTACACCTTTGTTACTTATGTCCCGGCTTTGAGGTACACATTTCATTGAAGAATAAAAGCCAAAGAAACAGTTGATCATATATTCAACCCAAAAGGAGAAATATTTCTGCTGGTCGTACCTTGGACAGTAACAAAAACTGTTATACTATAATACACTTTCAAGTAGACAAAGTCATGGGTAATGACTAGATGTTTTAATAAATCTGTCATGCTCATTGAAGGCATGGGTTCAATTGCAAGCTATTCATGGCATTCATGTTTCCAAATAACGATGGAGTTTTCCAGAACAATAATGTGCCATATCACCTGGCCAAAGTGTTTCACGATTGGTTTGAGTAAAATTATGGACAATTCCAGAAAATTATTAGGCCGACTAAATCCCCAGGGACAAATTAAAAAAAAAAAAAACTTATCTGGAAATTGATCAAAAGGAGATTTCGCACAATGACTGCACACACTCTTTCATGCTCTTCCTCACTCCGCTCCCCATTTCCAATCACATAATTTGCCATGCCAACGAGCACACGATGCCTAAATAGTACCCAGTACCTACCATAATGCAATTACCTACTTCCTACATATGAAGTTATCATAAATGCTGGAAACGGATAATAAATACACATGCATGGTTTTGTTATATCAAAATATTCTTCTATATAAGGTATTCCACCCAAGACAATCAGGAGTGTACGCCAAATCCTAAAGGATGGATTTCCAGCCGCACCTCTAGGATCTGCTGCCCTGGGCAACCGCCCTTTACACTCTTGGGAGAAAACGTCACTAGTCATAAAATGGTACTGCAGATTTTAAGCTACTCCCATTTAAACCAGTTCCATAACATTTTTTGTTTTGGCATTATTCCATAAAAAATAAACAGATAGATACAGCCTGCTATGAAATTATATATGTAGAGGTAGTGAAGAGATAATCTATACCTACAAAATGCTAATATTCATCATGATGTTCTATCACAATGTTCTGTCAGACTGTGATGTCATACTATTATGTTAAGCTGTGATGTCTTACTATTATGTTAAGCTGTGATGTCATGCATCTCACCTTCGCTGCCCAACTTACAATGACCAGGGATGTTCTAGGCTATGATATTAATAACATGCATAGTATGCATGTTATTTAATAACAGTTCTATTTAATTAAATAAAAATAATAATAAAATAAATAAGCATCCACGAGTAAATGAGCTGCCAGCACACTAAAAGAAAAGAATGCATTTTCTAAAAATCAACATGCTTATTAATTTTTAGATGTTTTCACTTAATTAAAATTTGTTCAATTAGGATTTTTCTTATAATCACTGTGCAACCATTGATAAAATAAGCTAAGAAACATCTACATTACATTTATTTTCAAGGTTATGAATGTTTTATAAAAACTTCTCAGGTTTCAAGCCACGTCAAGCATCATATGTTAGCAACATATGTTAAGTGGGGCTTGACAATGGAAGCAGTGCAAATTTCGCCAGACGTGGCTTGAAACCTGAGAAGTTTTTATACAGCATTGCCACTGCGACAATGTACATAGTTATCTAACGTACATAGTTATGAATGTTACTGAATGAAATTGTATTTAGTTAACGAAGAAATAAAGTGCCAAAATACTGTGTTCGGCATTTCATTTTTGAAGGGCTTACATGATATTTATATTCAATGTAGATATTTTACAGTCACTGGTTATAGTATCCTCAAAGAAATGATTTGCCACTAAACTGAAATAAAAGTATATTTTGCATTTAAATTAAGTAATTCATTATTAGTTACTTTTTGTTATTAATGTCACTATATTAGACACTTGTGAGTTAAATTCAGAACATGATACAGTGAATGTATTAACATATAGGTAAAAGAAGCTCTGATTTTTGAACAGCAATATTAGTAGAAGTTGTGGTTAGGTTCAAATGCAGGAAGGACCAGAATGACAACTGACACAATTTTTTATAACATAATTCAAGATGCATTTTGTTTTATAAATAATTTAAGCTACTTTCATAAGCACCAAGTACTGAAGTTACTGCTTTGTATGGATGGAAGTAGGTCTGCACTTGTAATGCTGAATGAGGACTGGAATAAAAACACTATCAAGCGGTATAGCACAAAGTTTTGAGATTCCTAATTTATTTTTGATTTCATTGGTTCCCTAAATCCAACAACATTAATTCAGTAGAAATTCCAACTGTATTGCTGTGTAAAATACAACCAAAATATTTGCATTGCAAAATAAGTTTATGAGCATTACATAACAACAATTATATTTATTTAGGCAACCACAAAGAAATGAATTTCAAGAACTTTCATTTTTGACAGTCTTATAGGCTAGTAATAACAATAACTAGATGATGCATGTGAAAATTTCATGAATACGATGAATAGTATGGTTGGTGGTTTCTAATAGAATAAAAAAAGAAATGCCTCATCGGAACTTATTGATTATTTGTTTAGCGTAATAGGCACATAACATAAGATGATGCCAGTGAAGCAATTTATGAATATCTAGCAGCTTGGTTCTGAACTGTCTCATACACATGACTTTCACAGTTATTACTTTTCTCCTTCAAGGGTCAAATTCTGAAAAAATTTATTCTTAATTTAAAATGTTGCCTGTGTGCAGAACCTAATCTTTTAAATGATACCTCACTTATCAATTTCTGTTAGATATCAAGGGAGATAAAATGGCTTGTGATAAAAAAAAAAGTTACAGAAATAATGATACTTTTGTCCTTTAAGGATCAAATTGTGAAAAATTCCTTTCTTAACATATGATGTCACCAAAGCGGTGATCTTATTTTTAAATTGATTTAAAGGTAATTCCAATTTATAAAAAGGGTGATAAAAAATCCTTCTGCAATTATAGGCCAATATCCCTGGTCCCGATTATGTCAAAAGTTATTGAAAAAATCACCATTAACAAATCTATAAATATCTTGAACAGCACAATCTTCTGTAACAACCAGTTTGGGTTTAGGAAAAATCGGTCAACATGTGATGCAGTTGCAACTTTTATCGAGGACTGTCTTGAGGACCTTGAAAATAAACTCAATGTTGATGCTAAGTTTTTTGATCTGTCCAAGGCATTTGACACTGTATCTCATGAAATTTTACTATCGAAACTAGCACCTAGGTTTTGATGATAAGGCAGTAAAGTTAATTAAATCATATCTAAGTAATAGATCACAAATGGTCTCTCTCAACAACAATGTATCTAAGCTTAGGGAGGTAGGTCATGGTGTTCCTCAGGGATCTATTCTTGGCCCCCTACTGTTCATCTATATACCAATGACCTATCATTATGGAAAATGGTAACTCCAAATGCTACAACTATGCTGATGATCTATGTGTAAAAGTAAGCTCCACTACAACTTCGAATGACAAAGCTTTCTCATCAAAGATAGATATACTTATGGACTGGTGCAATGCCAACAAATTATCTCTTAACTTAGAAAAAACACACCACCTTGATATATCCTTAAAAAGCAACTCTACCTGCAATTCTGTCAAATTCCTGGGAATAATTATACAATCAAATTAAAATGGCAGAGGCATATTGAATTGATATCGAAAAAGTAATTTTCATGATTAGGAGACTAAAGGTACAGTGACAACAGATGTACTACTCTCCATTTATTATGGTTATGTCCACTCCTACCTATCGTATGGAACTTCCTTTGGGGAAATAGTCCCACTCACAGTGTCTCTGTCTTACAAAAAAAAGCAGTTCGCCTGATATGTGGAGCATTACCAGAACACACTGCAAGGAATTATTCTAAAGCTAGGAATTATGACATTACCGGGTTATATATATATATATATATATGTTTACTTTTTGTAAAGAAAAATCAACACCTCTTTAAAAGACATATTGAGGTACATGATCATAACACTAGAGATAAGCACAATATAAGAATTGAATACTGTTCACTTAACATAACTAAATATAGTTTTAAGTCAATGGGAATCAGATTCTTCAACCATCTACCTAAGAATCTGAGAATGATGACACTAAATAAATTTAAAAATAGCACTAAGGATCTTATAACAGCAATATGTCCTTAAAAACAGAAGAATTATTTGATGTTATACATATTTAGTTACATGATTTATCTTATATTATCAGTTCTATTAACATTTATATAATTATACAGGGCGTTCGCCGGAAAACGCTACCCTCCCAGTCTGTTGCCGTCGGCAACTTGCTCGGCCAGTGAGCAGCAGCTCCCGCTACCGGCACCGTGAATCACCGCACTGTTTCACACCTCCGCTGCCCCAAAAGTGCAGTGACGCAGTATAATGGGACCCTTACATTGTTAAGAACGGTTTCTATGTATTGTAGCTAGTTTGTGACTTCAGTCTCTTATTAATCAGTGTTGTGAATAAACGTTTCTTTGCGGTTTGGCTGATTTGGGGCTTCATACTCTTACTAATCTGTACCGTGTTTGAGTGTGAGTAAAATTATGGTACGTTACAGTTTGCAACAAAGAATATTCTCTACGATACATAGTGAAGAAGAAGTCGTTTAAAAAGTGTCGCAGTAAATTTCGTCGCGAATTTCCTGGCGCTATACTGCCAGCTAAATCAACAATTCTGCGTCTGGTTAAAAAAGTAAGAGAAACGGGTTCATTTTTTAACAAAAAGAGACTGTCGGTCAACCGTATTCTCACAGAGGAGAAAATTGACGATATCGCTTTTCGACTAGAACAGTCACCCAAAAATCATTAAGTCAGTTGGGGCAGCATGTGTCTCTAAATATGTTCAGAAGATGTGAATGTGCATTACACAAGAGTGTCAACACTTCCAGCATCTTTTATAAGGTAAGCTAATGAATTACGTCACATTTAAATGCTTACTTAGCACATACAAGTTTATGAAGCGTAATTTATTATGAAATAGTCCGCGGCTGACGGTCGAACAATGCCGGAAACTGACCGCTCGCTTGCCGGGAGCAGTTTCTTCCTTGTAGCGCTAACAGTGGGTTGCGTTTCCCGGCGAACGCCCTGTAGTATGTATATGATGAAGCCTATTTCAATAGTGTATTGACTAATGGTGAATAAAATGATTGATATGATACTTCATTATCGATTTGGTTAGAAATACAAAAAAAAACAGAATTTTAGAAATATTGATAAAAACAGCTTATAGAAATAATATTTATGATAACTTAATTGAAAATGGCCATGTCCTTAGGATGTACTGAAGAGATAAGAATGTAGTAATGACTATGCTTTAAAGTTATTATTGCATTATTATATCTCAAATTCAACAAAATTTGTGTAGCCTTTATTCAGATATTTACAAACCAACAAAAATGCATTTATTTTGATTTCAAAATACGTGATTAAAAGTGCACAGAGAATAATACTAGTAACCTTGTAATCCATTTGTTCAGAACAATTGAAGACATAGACCATGATGCCCAGGGCACGTCCCAGATCCTTTGTGGTTTCTGTTTTGCCAGTACCTGCAGGTCCAGCTGGTCCACCTCCCATCACCAGATGCAGTGATTGTGTCAGTGTAATGTAACAGCGGTCAGTGAGTGGTGTTTAACAAGCCGAGGAGTATTTCCGAGGTATTCATGAGAATATCGAAACTGTGCATCACAAATGTTTGCAAAGCAGTCCCTGTGAATCTCATCCCACCTAAAACAAATATTCCATGACCACATCAAGCAGTTCTCAAAATGCACACTACTCCATTGTTAGTTATTTTAGTCATAATTCAAAGTAAGATATTTCAGAAAAGTTACATATAGTATATTGTATTTTGAGTTATTGTACCTCATAATTAATATCAGAAAATCAATTAATTAGAAATACACACTTTGGCCTCAGTGGTACATTTAATTCTAATTCAATAAGGAAGTTTCTAAATATATTTTCAGTTTACTGTTTAAGATGAGATAAAAAAGTTGAAAATAATCAAATTAAATAAATGTCTATCAATAAACAATTTGAATGAAGTTTTCAAAGTTGAGGACACATAATAGGAAATTCTTACTTAGGTATGGTAAATTAAAAGATACCATATGAATTCTTAATATGAGATTACACAGCAAAATGCCATATTACAAATATGGTTCAAGTTTTCTGATTCATAAACTGAATCAAAGTAAGAAATGATTTCACAAAATAAAATATTAACAATAAAAATTAGTCATCTATCAACTAGCAAAGCAATACTGGTACCTTTAATCAGCACTTGCAAAACTCAACTTTATTTTTGATCTGTTTCATAGAAATTACAGTGGTTCCTCCCATTTGTTAAGCATACATCACTAGAATATTTTGTAAGTACAGCATTACAATTCCTACCTTTAAGATTTACAACCCATTTCAGAAAAAAAAACCATCAGAATATAATTGCACCAAGATATGACAATTTAATGACTAGTTATACTCAAGTTATTGCTTCAGTGCAATTGAGTTCACACATAGAACGTACTCATGAATAATAACTGTATCTTAATCATAGAACAAATAGTGAACGTCAAGTTCTTGCAGGAGATATAAAAATAGTGTTACAGTTATAATAGAAGTCACATTCATTTTTCAGCAACACTAAATGGGAAATCTTTGGAGGATGCATGAGCAACAATATCTAATAGTTCCAACTGTTGCAGAAGACTGATTATTATTGTTATATAATAATTTCATTTATTTTTCTGTAGAATTTATCAGAAACATTTACAGTATGATGAATTAATTAATACAATAAATCAACATAGCCTATGTTCTTAAGAAGTCTATAGACATCAAGGTCTAATCAGTATAAAATTGCCAAAATCAAGAGCTATAACCTGTTGAATCTCTGGTTGCATGTATAAACTGGTATCTAACTGTGATTTATTTCATCACTAGGTTCATAATTTTTGTTGAATAAATTAGTTTAAAACTTAATTTTATCTGCTAAATTTTTATCATTACTGTTAGCAAGGAATTGTTCATATTTAATTCTCCCAATTATTAATTAATTTTTAGTTATTTGACATTTTTTGCTCATTTAGAATCACCTTAAAGCTTGGTAGTTAGTGTGAGGGTACCACATAATATCTAAACTTGAGTCAAATGCTATTTAACTACTATAAATTCCAATACAACTTTTTGTATTTTTTTATGTCTTTCATATTTATATAGCTCGGACTGACTCTTTGAGCTTTCGGCTGTCAGGAATACAGCAGGAAAGGGGGAAAAGTTGTGTAGGTAAGTGAGAGAGAGTGAAAGGAGTATGAATGGCAGACCAGCCCCGCACAGTGGGTAGATAAGAGGGAGGTTTCAGTTTTTGAAGGGCATGTAAGGTAACCTAAAATTTTGTAACTGAGAAGCAAAATTTGTTCTCGGAACCATGAGTGAAATTGAACAGTATTGCATATCAATTTTTAAAGTCAGTTACCAAGTTAATTCAAGCTAGAAATCAGGCACAGTTTTGAGAAAGTATCTGAGCAGAATATATTTTCTGTTGCATCAGCCTCAAGCATTCACCTGGAATGATATTTACAGAAATTCATAGTAAATAGGAGAAAGCAGTTGGAGACTTCAACTTCGTACATTAGTCATTTTTGAATACGTAGAATTGATTAAAGCCGCTTTCAGATTGATAACATTAATAACATAGAAAATATTAATTAGTTAAATCCTTTTTTTGTTTACAAATTTTATTTCATTCTTTTGAAACAGTAAACATGCCTTGATTGATCTATAAAACGAAAACCGGGTATATTTAAACCAGAAAAACTAAAAAACTACTTCGCAGATTTTGATGTGGTTTTCACTATTTTAAAGATTAGAATCTCAATTGAATTGTTTGGTATGTCTTATGCTCCAATGTAACATAACGCTGAAGCGGTAGAAGAAAATCTAAACGTACAGCTTGAAAAAAAAAAAAAATACTATCCATACGTCATACATCATAAAAAATAATAGTCATATAATCGCATGTAACTTTTACTCTCTTAAATTCTGGTTTTTAGTCTTTAAACCCCATATATCAAATGTGAAGATATAGTTGAAAATATTAATTTTAATAATATAATGAAAAACCTATCGATATCTTCTTTGTTTCTTGAGGCCGCACAGCTACAATCTCTGATGTTTGGAAGTGAATTAAAATCGCTGTTAATAGTAAGTAATGCATATTTGATGGGTTTTAACATGAAAGTGAACTGCTTAAAACCTTCAGTGAAGAACCTTCTGAGAAATTTGTTGCTTCTTGAAACTACGGTCTCAGGCCACACAGCTACAATCTCTGATGTTTGGAAATGAATTAAAATCGCTGTTAGTAGTAAATAATGCATATCTGGTGGCTTTGAACAGGAAATTGAGCTGTTTAAAACCTTTAGTGTTGACGTAGTGTTTTTTTTTTTTTAATTTATTTATGAGCTATTCTGTCTTTACCACATTTCCTGAAAAAAAATCATTGCTTCTATGGCTGCACGAATTGCTGTGGTTATTATGATCAAACTTAGTACACATGTTCCTGATATAAAAATATTGTAGGAATAAATTAACCATAATCCCATCTGTCTTTACCACATTTCCTGAAAGAAAATCATTGCTTCTATGGCTGCACGAATTATTATGATGAAACTTAGTACATATGTTTTTGATAGCATGGCTAAAAATATTGTAGGAATAAATCAACCCCAATCCCATCTCTTTTCTGCTACACCAGAGGGTAGCTGTTTAAATACGAACAGAAAAATGGAGCGACTAACATGAAATTTAATTCACAAGTGCAAAAAACTGACTTCTTTTATGAGCTTCAATATTTACTGTGTGTGTGAATCAACCTAGATCATACCAGGCAATGCCGGGAACTCTGCTTGTATCAAATTAAAGAGCAGTCCATTAGGAATAATATAAAAGTTGTAGCTGTCGCATAGCTGCAAAATTGTGAAAGTTATTAACAGGTTTTTGGAATACTAGAAAATTATTTTTTTATTGCTAAACGATTAAACGTACAAAAATTTTTATTACGATTAAAATTGATGATTTTTGGAAGATCTAGCTACTCTCAAATTTCAGTGTGATAGGAATATTTTAAGAAATCAAGGTAAAGAAATCTGATTAAATTTTCAAGCTTGAGAACTTATGTCTGATCAGTTTACCAGACTATTCTCTGGGAAACCCAGAAGTCTTTCCGTTCCCACGGGCATTTCCATATATAATAGCCCAGATTTTTCCTCACCCTCAGTCAGCCAGCACAACTATATTGCATTGTGTCGTAATGTAGTCGCCACCAGTATTACAAAATCAGTTAGCATGCTACTACATTCCTTTGTGAGGAGATGTAGATACCGCTCATTTTCTCAGTCATTCAGTTGGCCAGATACAATTAGAACACAAGTATGTTGCTTTGTGTCGCAATGTAGCTTTGAGGCAGAATATTCTGCCATATGGTGCCCTGGCATATCTTAAGTGGTCCGGTTGTCAGGGGACAAGTCAAACCTTAGAAGCGTTTGACAAACTTTTGCTGCTTTCATGTGTTAATTAATTGGACTTTGAACAATGGGGTTTGGTCTGGCCCAATCAGTTAATCGAATTTGCAATTTGAACTTTGGATACATTTTCGGATGCCAATTCAGTTCTTGACTTTGCTAAAGTTTGAAGAATATAAGGATTATTACCAGCATAGGCTAGCGAACATTATTATCCTTTCCTAGCTTGAGGTTTAAATCACGCAAGGTGGTGACCAATTAAATGTAGCAAAGCAAGAGCTGAAGTTATCCTAGGCACAAATCATGGTTAAAGCTGAGACAGAACATGGTTAATCCCCCCATGAATGTTTCTGCCTCACAGCTTTCATATCATTTCTTATATTGTTTACCCAAGCAACAATCAAAAGTCAGGTATCTGAAGATATAAGGTCCTTATTATTTTTAGACAATGACTGGCTGACTAGCATCGACTCATACACACGCTACCGCTATTCATTGCTCGCTATCTCTGTTTGTTACTCTTCTTGTTCCCATGAAAATGAACCATCCTCAAAATAACCTCATCTGTTTTAATTTTTCTTTGGGGCTCGTTATGCCACAATATAACTAAATGGCACAATTTACTTTGGATTGTTGTGGTCTCTATTGTTTTCATACTTATATCAAGAATAGCATAGTTTGTTACTTAAGTATTATCAAAACATTAAGAAAAATCAGTTCTTAACTATAAATAATAGAGGAAAGTGCCCTATACCAGATCCTTCCCTCTAATGTGGACTCTAATCTCCTGCCTCTGCATTCTCCTGAGCTCTAGCGGGATCAAGTGTAAATAGCAGTTTAGGCTTCTACCGCTCTGTAACTGACAGTTACAGAGCTTTATTCGTTCCTCATCAGATTGCCATTACATGTTTTGGCAGTGTTTGAACTTTTTACATTGTGATTGTTTCCCCTAAATTTCTGCTGTAAATTGGTAGGTAAGTTTTCCAAACTATAAATATACTTTTAAGTATTATTATTTCATAGAAAGGCTTTAGGATAATGTTTATTTATAAACTGTTATGTCAAGATGTTTGGTTAAAACACTATTGGGTAAGTAAAACAATAACTATAATAGTGTAAACCGCAGTTGCCTTAACCGGACCCCTTATTTTTTCACGAATAGTGTCTGTTTATAGTTGTACCCACTGTTATTCTCTTTGAATTGAGTTGGAGATTCAAAGACGATAATAGACTAGGCTGACCAAAGAAAGTGGTGTCCATTTGAAATACTAAAGCTATTGATGCAATTCAGAAAAAGAAAAGGGGTTGGAAGAAGTCTAGTCAGCAGTTTAATGACCTGAAAATGACAATTATGAGGTTCCAACATGAAATACGAGAAAGCATCGATAGCAAAAATAGGCAGCCCAAAAGGTCATGTAAAGATCATGAAAAAGAACTAGTTCACTACTGTCTTGCTATGGAAGCTCCTTTTGGGGGTAGGAGGCCTTACTTGTAATTACTTGCAAAGAATGGCCGTACAATTGGCTGGAAGAAATAGTACTGAACATCCTTTTAAAGATGAACTAGCTGGAAAAAAGATGAACAAGATGCTGTTCTCAAATGCTGAATACATTGAAGATGTAAACAAAAAATGAGATTTCTTTTTCTATGAATTTGTGTCAAGGAAGAACAAACCTGAAAATCGGAGCTTTCCAGAGAGTAGAGAAAAATTTGATATAGATGAATCACAAGATCTTGTAGACCTTATCCCAAATCGACAATCCACATCTTTGGCATGTATTCAACCACACGGGAGGATTCTCAGGATTCCACATCCTCTAAGACATGCTCATTTTGATATCACCCATTCCAAAAACCAAAAAGAGGACATCAAATGGAGGACGAAAGTCTTGCATTTCTACTCCTTATTAAGTATAGTTAAGAGAAGCTAAAAGAGTTAAATAAGTCAAGAAATCTCAACAGCGTGTAATTGTGATCGAGAATGCAAAAGCAGTCTCAGATGGGGACATGGATCAATATTAGAGCCTTCTAGAAAAAGGAAAGAGCTTGCGAAAAAATGCCTTAATTTTGAGAAAAGTGTGAATGGATCAAGCAATAAGGATGAAACATTGGAATTGAAGCTTTTACATGGAATGTTCCCATCCAAAGCTGACAACACTTTGGTGCATGTTCTGCAACAGGAAATTTTCTGAAGATTCAGAAGGGGATCTTTGTTTAATATGCATTCTATGTTCACTGTGCGCCCTTGTAGATTGTGCTGGGGTTGAAAAGCATGTGTAAATCTGCAATTAGTTTTGCTAAACTGTTTAAATCTTTTATATATTTTCTGTGTATTCATACGGGCTATATTTGAATCCTTTTTTGGAATAAAAAATCTAATTGTCGTACTTTAAAACTATTTTAGGTTTTCTGTGATTCAGTACCTTTTTTATAATTTTATTTAACGTTATTTCAATAATTTATACAAGAGGTCCGATTTAGGCAACTATTTTTCTAATCGCCAAAGTGTAAGGTTTCATATAAAAAAATAAATATATATATATATATAAAAAAAAAAAAAACGGTAAAAATTGATGATTGATTTGTAAAGGTTTTTTTTCAACATAGAATGTAAAAGATACATTGCATTGGTAAGTAAATATTTACGGTTTAAAAACACTTTTAAAAATAATGTATACATTTTTCCAATAAAAAAACAAAATGGGGGTCCAGTTTTGGGCACTTTGACTTATATATTATACAAATGTGGCAAATATGTTATATTTACTTTAGAACAATATAGTATCAATGATTTAAATTACATTTTAAGTTTATTTTGAAATTCCTTAATAGTATTTACTGGCTTTTAAGAGAACTTTTTATCAAACTGTTACTTACAGTACGATGATAGAAGAATAATGTTTAAATCTATATTAAATAAGGAAATGGTCCTTTAAGAGTATCCAAAAATTTATTTTCTTACTCTATCAGTTAAATTTAAGATTAGAAGAGAATTTATTTTTAACATTAAGGTTGTTTTAGGGGATACTGAAAGTTATATGTGATAAATATCATTTAAATCACAAGTAACTAATGTTACTTTCTTTTGTATTGTTGGAAATAGTTGTGAAAAAATATGTCAAGGAAGTTTAGCACATGTCTCAATGTCGTGGCAAAGGGTGTAATCTGTGGTGACTGGTAAAGTGATTTCACTGAGGAGAAGGTGGTGGAGGGGAGGGGGTAGTGGGAAGTAAAGTAGCCTCTTCCATGGTTTTGTTAATTTTGTGTTAGAGATAGGAAAATTTCAAAGCAGGAAAAAGAGTTCAGGCAGATGGGTGGTAAGAATAAAGAGTCTGACATGACAATAAGTTCCTTTTGGTTCAGCTTATAGAGGCAGAAAGGAAAAATGAATGTGGATGACAAGAATGATTGGATAAATAGGCTAAATGGGGAAAAGGAGGCAGACCTTCAGAAATTGTAGTGTAAACTAAGTTTCATCTGTTACCAGTACCAAGTGGTAAGAACCTTGTTGGATATACAAATAGATTAGCTGCTGCAGTCCTTTGTAAATGGCTGCTATCTCTTATAAAGGTAAAGATTTTCATTTTAACTTTAGCAATAGTTCACATAGAATGTCTTCCAATCTATAAGTTATGGAAAATCACTCCAGATACAATAAAAACATGGTTTATTGAAACTTTGTACACATTTTCTAGTACTTAGTCATGTCACCTCATTATCATTCAATAGCGGACTACAATCTGATGAAAAGTTACAGGTTTAAATTCTAGACAGTCCAGTAATTTCCTTGCATTTTAAAACAATACACACCTCATCTCTTCTGGCTAATCAACAAGTATTCTGATATAGTTCAGTCACATCATAGCACTCATATAGACTATCTTTGAATGATTACAAAGGCTTCAGTATCAACTATGCTGACCTCTCACTATTCCTGCATGCACATCTGCTTGGATCAACTTTCAAGATATTACTGCCTTTTATAATATGACCACTAGTCCTTCTATGCCTTACCAACAATCACATGCATTCACTTTGACGTGTGACCTTAGCTGCTCAATAATAAGTAATTTCCCTTGCAAAGATTCTGTGTTTCATACTAATCGTTCCATTCCCTACCAAATTATGTTACTTACATCATGTTTTCTTAATTTATTCACTTTTCCCTAAGTACTGCTAAACGCCATACCAACTTTTGAAACAACACTTTGTATAATGAGAAACTCATATTGTGCATCATTTTCTAGTTGACTAATTTGCCGACTTTGCTACTCCCCAGGCCAAAATAGCTTGTCATCTCGGAAGTGTGATGTGAAATGATAAATGAAAATGCCTAAAAAAATCACATTTCTTAGTTTCTGTGCGAGAATTATTCAAGTAATTTTCACATTGGTCAGTTGGGTGGTCACAAGGGAATGGACAACATCATCGATCGAGAGGTATAGCCAACAGCCACCATTCTTGTCTGGGTTACGCTTGGCCTAGATCAACACATATTTGTGTTTTCAAAGGCAAATGTTTTAATTGTCCAGGCAGAATAGCTTACATCTGGTATCTTTGGTATAATTTCACAGCATATCAAACAATATTTGAAAAATTGTAACTATGCAAGATTTGCATCTCAGCATGGCTTTCAAAAAGAATTGAGTGAATGTGAATTAATTTTTTGAAACTCTTTCTTCCATCTTCATGAAAGATGTAAAGTACGTTATTCAAAACTATTATATTGTGTACTGGTACCAAAACATATTTAAGATTCAATTTTTAATTAAAATAAGCGACTTTCATATTTAACAGTTTATCAATTCTGGAATGAATCTTTTCATTACTAAACAAGTGTTCTAAATTATCAGCCGTGGTAAAATGGAACGAGCTGATATCTCGAATAAGCTTCCATTTAATACTGTGCATGTATTTATCATTTCCATGGTCATGAGCATGCTAGAATGGTGGTTCCTAAAAAGATTACTAACTGATAGAGCAAATTAAAACTAACGAGTCAATCATGATAGGATGCACCAGAGTAGTGCAGGAATTTTATTACAAAACAAGGTTATATCACTACTTGTATAATGTGGTGTAGTGTGGGACCCACATTTTGGGTATTGAATATAACAGTTATGTAGTAGGTGTGCAAAGGAGGGCAGAGAGATATGTTGTAGTAATTACTCATGAACAAAAACAATTACTAATAGGATAAAGGAGCTGGATTGGAAGTCATTGGAATACAGGAGGAGGGTGAAGAGATTTCTAGGAGTATAAAAACTATATATATACTATTATAAATATTTACATGGAAAAGAAAGGGAAAATACACCCAACACTCACCAAAGTTGAAGGGAGGAGGGCAGCAGCAACACAGCACAACACACAAACAAAGAAAAAACAATATTTCGGGTGAAAATACCCTTTTTCAAGTTAACAGAGAGGTGGCTGGTCTTGCGCAAGACTTGCTTAGGACGCAGCCACTCATAGAACGCAACAGAACGTCGGAGGTGGTGGGGGCAGCAACGATAATATAACCGCGAGTATACGAAAGATTAAAATGATCAAAAAATTAGTTGTTATTAAAAATATAAATAAAGAAAAAAAAATTGAAAAAAAAACAAAGTACTTCCAGACACTACCTCCCAATCTGAACTCCGCAGGTGGGAATTGGCACATCAACACATCCTTCAAACTAGACATCCCCCAGGCCTTAATTTCCGTTAACATCTTCTATCCTCACCCTATACACCCACCACTAGCTAGTACAATAGTTCAATAGTTTCATTTTTTTTTGTTTTTTTTTTGTATTTTTCAATTATATTTTTTCTTTATTTATATTTTTAATAACTACTATTTTTTTGATCATTTTAATCTTTCGTATACTCGCGGTTATATTATCGTTGCTGCCCCCACCACCTCCAACGTTCTGTTGCGTTCTATGAGTGGCTGCGTCCTAAGCAAGTCTTGCGCAAGACCAGCCACCTCTCTGTTAACTTGAAAAAGGGTATTTTCACCCGAAATATTGTTTTTTCTTTGTTTGTGTGTTGTGCTGTGTTGCTGCTGCCCTCTTCCCTTCAACTTTGGTGAGTGTTGGGTGTATTTTCCCTTTCTTTTCCATGTAAATATTGCCTCGCGGCATTTCTTTCCTTTCATTGTTACCTATTATAAATATTGGTAGAACAATTATGAGTAATGCATGGAAGGAAAAATATAGCCTTGACCTCAAACTGAAAAACTATTTTAGGCATAAGGGAGTGGGAAAAATGTCATTTTGTAGATAAGTTACTCAGGGATTATAATAAAATATTGTTGGAAACAATTAACATTTTTTAACTGCTCATAAATTCCCTTTGTAATTTAAAAAAAAAAGAATTAATTGCAATGCAGTGCACACTCGAGTGCCACTTTTCCTACGCGCCCATCTTCTCCCTTTCCTGCACACAAATATATTTGCCCCCAACAAATTTCAACTTCTTTAAACGTTTATGGTAAATTATTCATCATTTCTCTTGGTAACTTATTCCTGACATCCTTACATAAAAAAGAGAATCTTCCTACACACTTGTGCCTTAAATTGAGTGCTATCATGTGGTCATGGTTATCTTTTCCCTTCCATGCATTACTTTGAATTCATAGACCAATATCTTTTCATGCTACATCACTTATATATGGCTTGTACACTCCCATGATCCTATTCACCCTCCTCCCGTCTTCCAGTGAATCCCATTCCAGCTCTTTTATCATTTCTGTTACTGAATGCATTCTGCGGTAATTTCCTGAAACAAATCTTGCATTCCTTTTTTGCACCCTCTCCAACTGCTGTATTTGATACTCAAAATGTGGGTCCCATACTACACTTCACTACAGATTCAAGCAATTGCCTGACAAAAGTTTTGTAACCCAATTCCTTTACTTCACTCCTACATCCCCTCATCACTCTCCCCAACAAGTGCAGAATTTTGAAACCTTTTCCTACTACCTGCTCAATGTGTTCTGCCCAGTTAAGCTAGTTATCAAATGTAATGCTAAGATATTTACATTTTAAGTCTTCAACAAGCATTTCTTTCTCCACCTTATAAATATAATCAAACTTTAGTTTTTTATCTATGTAGCTAATAAGATGATTTTTCTTTGAATTAATGTTCATCCCACGTTTACCAACCCAACTAGATATCCTGTCCAGATCATCCTGCAGCTGTTTACAGTCATCTACCATTTTTATCTTTTTATATAGCATCATGTCATCTGCAAACAATCTAATTTCTAACGGTAAACAATCAACACAATTATTCATTAGAGTAATGAAGAGCAATTGACTCAATAAACTACCCTATGGCACTCCCATTTTTACTTCCACTTCTTTTGATACTGCATTTCCTACCCTAACGTTTTGTTTTCTACCTGTCAAAATTCTTCTACCCAGCAAATAAATCACTTTCTCATCCATTCCAATAGTTTTTGCCTTATTTACTACCATTTTATGGCTCACTCTGTCAAAAAGCTTTGAAAGATCTAGTGCTACAGTACCAATTGTCCATACCATCTGAAATATCTTGCATTCACATGAATATCCTTGCCTAAGCCATGTTGGCTACATGAAAACCACTTATGCTCCTCAAATATATTTCCTATATATCAATCTCTCTATTCATGTCAAACTGATTGGCATACAATTTTTTGACTCTATTTCTCACCCCTTTTTTTGTACCAGCACTACTATCACACTTTTCCAGTTCTCTTGTAAGCAGCAAGTATTCAGACTCAATTTAAATAATATTTCAAGATAAGGTACAATGTCACATCCTGCTATCTTTAATATGTCTGTAGCACTATTATCTACACCAGCACCTTTATGTTTTTTCAGCTCTAATAGTTCCTTCATAATATCATTAGGATGAACTTCAAATTTTTTGGTCAGCTCATTTCTAATTGTGTTGTTAAGCTCATTATCTGATATAGACCCTCCCATTTCTGATTCATTGTCCCCAATGGTCACACTAAAAGAGTTACTTAACATCTCTGCCTTTTTTCAAATTCACAGTAACTTTTTCTCCCTTCATATCTTTAAGCGTTGCAACACTCTAACTTCCCCTCAGTTTTCTAACATAGACATAGAAAATTCTCGATGCATTAGTCAATGGTCCCCCAGCATTGACAATACTCTTCATAAACCCATCTTTAGCTACCTTCTTAGCTATTATAAAGTCCTTGTTTAGTTGTTTTAAATATTACCTAATATCCTGCTGTCTCTTAACTCTGTTATTTTCTCTTCTTACCAACCTCTTTAACCTCCTCACCTCCCTACTATGGTACACAGGTTCTCTACTTTATGTTTCTATTTTCTGTTTTGGAATAAATATTTCTTCCCCCTTTCATATTATCTCCTTGAACTCTGCCCACCTTGACTCTACTGTACTTGTGCCTTCCTTCCATTTAATGAAACATTCTCTGAAATATCTCTTCAAATTTGAAATCTGTACCTTTTTATAACTGTACCTGTTTGACCCTTCAGTTTTGGTTGCTGGTTCACTGAATCTTCTAATATCCATCAGAAGTGCTACATGATCACTTATTCCTCTAGTTACTTGACACTCTCCAAGATAATCATTGGCATTCAGGAATATACCCCAAATATTTTGTCCCCTTGTGTTCTGCTCAACAACTTGTGTAAATCGTCCTTCCCTTATTAGAGTAATTGAAAATCTCTGTTCCCTTGTGTTATTACATCTGCTAAATTTAAATCCCAACCAATAATTACCATTCTATCCTTACCTCTGAAATCTGAGTATGAGCTGAATTTCTCCCCAAGAGTCACATCTTCATCTATCATTCTACCACTGCAGTAAGCAGCCAACACCCTGCTTTTTTCCCCTTTTTTTATTATCCCAGAAATCTACCCTAAGTAACTCATGGTCATGGTATTTGAACACCAGTGAACTGTCGTAGTTTTTGCTAACAGGTATGAAAGTCCTCCACCGATAGCTCCTCAATCACTGTGGTACATTCTGCAACCACCGGAAAAAACTTCACTGGCTAGTACTTCTTCTTTTAACCAAGACTGTACCTCTATTATTACTTGTGGTTTGTGTATCTCTATTACGTTTTCAAATTCTATTACTTTGTCCATTATACTTCTATAGTTCACCAGTAACACCCTTGGCTTTATATTTTCAGCACTAACCTCCTCCTTTGCAATTCTACCCCAGTCAGTTATTATTTCAGCAACTTCATCTACTTCTTTAACATCTGTGATTTTTCCCATCATGGATCTACATACAATCAGTACCACTTTGATCATCTATTTCCATCCCTTCACCAACAGCCCATAACCTAAAAAAGACACAGTCCTGACCCTATCAACATTGTAAATGGGCTCCCTTTCAGCTATAGTTAACAACTCAGAAAGTAACCCTTTGCCCCTTCTTTTTCCATGACTAACACCCATAAATGAAGAAATAAAAAGTATTGAAAGAATTGAATAACAAAAACTGGAAGAGAAAGTTGTACCAGATCTCAGTTCCAGTCCTGTTATGAAATTTTATTTTAAGAATCATGTATAATCAGATTTAGAGTCATTAGTATGTTTAATCGCTGGAACATTTGTGCTTTAGTATCTTTGGACTAGTTTAGTGCCTTATCCACATGTAATGTCATTACGTAGCTTGCAGAGAAATACATATGAAGTGAAAAGTGATTCATTAGTGTTGTTGTTTCATAGAACTATTTAATTCATTCAAAGCAGTAATTAGCAACCCTTTGTGGGAGGTAAAGCCACCTGGTGACCAATGACAGGAGCCTGTGAATTGGAGGACATGGTATTTAAATGTAATTAGCATTAACTGATGATAGGTCAAATTAGTTAATTAACTGAAAAGCTTATCAAGGTGTTTTAGGAAATTCCCACTGGAGCATAATCTGCATCGCAATTAAACTAAAGAACTGGTGTAAGCAATTATTTTAAAAAATCTATTATTATGACAATAACAATAATTTGCAGACTGATCCTGAAAAAATATGACTTACCACAGATGAAAGTAGGATTATTCAGGGAGAAGACATAAACTACTTTGTTTCACTATGTAGTTTAATAATGTGGAGATGTGTGACTTGAGGCAAAGGTATCAAATATGTAAAAACTAAGACTCACTGTATGACAGAGGTGTGAACGGAGCAGGAAAAAATGCTGTAAGACAACACTGATATCAAAAGTAAAGAAAAAGTAGACCCATTGCACACCAAATTTTAAGGAAACAAAGCTGCAGTTACATAACACAATTGTTACAATATTTTGAGCTTTGTCCTTTGCAGTGAAAATAAAGAATGAAGCACATGGATAAATTTGGGTACTCATGCAAACTTAGTCCTTAACTATTTTTTGTGAAAAGGCAGAGTCTGAAATATTATATTTTTGGTGTATTTTCTGTAGCCTTCTTTTTTTAAACGTTGATAAGTGATGTGTCTTCAATATCTCTCCTTTCACTATTAAAATTTAATTATTTTTTTTTTCTGAGAAATGTTTAGTTTCTATGACAATCTCATAATGAACAACTCTGATGATCAGATTTTATGGTAATACAGATTATCTAAAGAAAAGAGTAAGAATAATTACTCTGAGAAAGAAATTGGTAGCTATGGTAACGTTGAAAAAAAAAAAAAAGAGGATAGCATTAACATCGGACGAGCATGGGAAAAAAGTTTGTGTGTTCACTTTGCGTTTTAAAACTTGCTGCTAGCAAAGGACTTATATATCTTCGGATCTTTAAGTATTTTATAACATGTTAATAAAAGGGAATGAAGTCATAGAAGTTTTACTATTTATTTCAAATATGAAAGTAGAAACTAATAAGCATTAAACTGAAAGTCACTCAGTCACGAGTTCAAAACGATCTTGTATCCCAGCTCTGACACTAAAAGAAGAACATATAAAAAATACAGCATTAAAAAGGAGTATAATCATAGAAAATACGACGATATAATAATAAAATCTGATATGGAGACTGTGAAAGAACATCTGCAGTAACTAATAAAAAATACACGTTATCACGACACCCAGCGACTAATCAAATCTCATCGGTAAAAAAGAGTATTATACAGAAACGTAACAACAAATCTATGGCAGCGCCATCCTAACTGCTCCACGTAAACCATCACAGACTGTGGACAGCTGTTTACTGACATAGTACCTTTGCCTGTTCCGGCAGCTGGCTTGCTACGCCAAGAAACAACGCATGCCATTGTAGTTTAGAAGGATAAGTGACTTTTTATACTGCACTAACGTGTTTCAAATTATCATACAGTACTAAACTTCGGTTGTATGAGACTTTATAGCTCATAATTTTTAAATATTCAATTATTTTCTTGACCTAACCTATCATTCATTTTGTAAACTAATAGATGTTGGATTTAGGATAAAGCAAATATAACTGTGCATGCTTTCACGTGAATTATATTAATTCAGTGTAGAGATAATACTGCATATACTTAATAATTTTATATGAACTAAAAAGTGGTTGCTTTTGATTTAATGTTAGTTTCTAATTTAAGGTTAATACCCCACCTGCATGTAAATGACTTATTAGGAGCTTGTATTACTACTTTCAGCAACTCCTTTTAAATATGCAGGAACCTAAAGATTCTAGGGAAGTGCAGCCATTGAACCTTTCTGAGAATACAATGATAAACAGTAATGACATTTCTGAAGATTTTTATGGGCTCCCTGAGAATACATCACCGATTACCTACGTTGAAACACTGGTACTAGAGTCGGGAATGAACACTCAACTATCTTCAGATATATCTGGGTTGAAACAATTAATATTAGGCATTTCTTCCCAAAATAGACAAGCACAGTCACAGTTAAAATCCGAGTTGGCTGAATAAATAAATGATATATCGGAACAAGTTAAACAATCACAGTCACAGCTAAAATCCAAGTTGGCTGGGAAAAAAAAAAAAAAAATACATATCAGAACAAGTTAGATAATCACAGTCACAATTAAAATTCGAGTTGTCAGAAATTAAGAAATCACATGAGAGCTTAAAAAATCAGTTTACTTGACAGTTTCAGAAGTTTACTATTCAAATAGATAATATTAGAAAGGATTCACACTCATCAACTGAAAAGAATTAGGGTCGATGCAGAAAAGTTTAAATAAGATTTTTCGAATCAGACAAGTCAGCTGAAATCAACAGAGATATCATGTAAACAAATTATGTGTCAAGGGACAGAACAGATGGTAATAAGCGAAGAATTTGACCAAATACTGAAAGTAGAAAAGAACATTGAGGTTTATGAAAGGAAGATACACAGAATAGTATTTGCAAAGAAAAGGAAGATGAATACATAGGAGCAAAATGTGATGTTATGAATGTTCAGAGGAAAGGTAGTTGTCATGTAAAGTGTAGTATCAAAAGCGTACAAGAGGTGATACAGGTGCAGAAAGTAACCAGCCTCAGGAATAAAAGAAATATTTGCAGAAAGAGGGCAAGATGGAAGAAGCAGAAGTTGCATCTGCATAACAAGGCAAAGAATATGATTAGGAAGAAAGGAGGAGAGAAGGAAGAAAGTTGGAAGAAGCGAAAAAAGAAGAAGTTGCATTTGTGTGATGAAGCAAAGAATGTAATTAGAAAGAAAGGAAGTGAGAAAGAAGAAAGTTGGAAAAAGCGAAAAAAGATGTCCTATGTCATAAATTACGACTTCATGGATCAAATAAAAATTCAAATTCAATTCAAGAAGTTGCATTTGTGTGAAGAAGCAAAGAATGAGTAGGATAAAGGAAGAAAGAAAAGAAGAAAGTTGGAAGAAATAAAGGAATAAGATGTTATTAACACCATCTCTCACAACTCTACTTTGGTAACACATGTTGAATTCATGTTCAGAGTGATAAACACTGAGATACAGAAATTTAAATTTTTATAAAGGATCATTTAAAGTAATGGGTAGAGACAACAAGAACTCAAACACAATAACCTACTTAAATGAGGAAAAGATTAGAGGAAGATATAATGTCATTGCCCTCAAACCCTTTAAACAGATACCACACAGTTAAGTTGATATAGTTTATTGTTAATAAAATAGAGACATTAATAGACATGTTTTATGTTGACTGTTCTTATGAAGAACTGTTGTGAAGATGTTTAGAAGCAAAGACCACAGAAGTCACTTGTTTTGTGAAATATGGCTGTTTGTTGCCTGAAGCTAATGATGCTAATATACACTTTTTAGGTCCAGGGACCTTCTTTCCTGTAAATGAAGCACTCATTCAGGAACTCATGTGTGGCTGGTTACATGGATTTTAACATTTGAAAAATCAGTCATTTATTTATTGTTTATATATGTAAAGGTCAAGAAAGTAAGTTACAATTATAATAAAGTGAACCATTGGAAATATTTCTTACCTGTATACTTTCATGAGTAAGGAGGTTAAAAAAATATTTAAAATATTTAATAGTATGTTAAAAAATACATTATAATAATTATTGTTGAATTGTTCCATTAATAGGAATATGGATTACACCATATTTTGTTTCGATATGTTTTGATGTAGCTGAAAAGAGAAATGATACCAAAATATTATCGGTAATGGCTTTTCGTTGACATAGCGCGGTGTCAGTGTAACAAGAGTGGACTGATGATGGCACTGCATGTCCGTGACAGGACAGAGAAATGGGGCTCTATTGGCCTCATGTTGTTGTATATATATATGTATATATAAATTCTCAAAGCCAAAACAAAGGCCCTCTGTAAAAGTATACCATAATATTTTTTTCATATCAAATATATATGGTGAACTCGGGAGGGGGGGGGGGGGCTATGGTATAACAGATTACCTAAAGAATAAGAATAATTACTATGAGAAAGAAATTGGTGGCTATGGTAACGTTGAAAAAAATAGAGGATAGCAATAAGATCGGACGAGCATGGTAAAAAATTTCGTGTGTTCGCTTTGAGTTTTAAAACTTGCTGCTAGCAAAGGACTTGTATATCTTCAGATCTTTAAGTATTTTATAACATGTTAATACAAGGGAATGAAGTCATATAAGTTTTACTATTTATTTCAAATATGAAAGAAGAAACTAATAAGCACTAAGCTGAAAGTTCACTCATTCACGAGTTCAAAATGATCTTGTATCCCAGCTCTGACACTAAAAGAAGAACATATAAAAACACAGCATTAAAAAGGAGCATAATCATAGAAAGTACGATGATATAATAATAAAATACGATAAATTTCAAGCAAAATAGTAACCTGTGTCTTAATTGTGACTGCCACTGGAAAGCAGATCCTGTTTCCACCTTAGCCTGTATTAACTTGGCCACAACATCTCGTGAATGAACATCAATAGTACAGATTGTCATAATTTTCTGTCGGTCTTGCTTGCTTAGTTCCCCCAGTAAGAGTGAAATCAGTGTACTGAGCTGAGAAATCTGTAAATAATATTAAATTAATTCAAAATGCACAAGATGTTTATCATGAATAAAGCAACAAGAATTTCTAAATCACTTTGTGACATAAATATATAAATGATGACTGCCAATGTTGTTGATTTCATTCAATTGTTTATTTATTTACTGCATATATTTCACTTTCTCAGAAGAATCTTTAATGCTTTTTTTATCAGTTCAATGTTTATACATGCCACTAGTTCTTTATTGTTACAATTTTACACCAACCACAAATGAAGCCAGGAGGGCTATGACAAACAGAAAAACATAAAGAGACATTATTATGGTATGCCTACATCTGTGGTGACTGATGGATTTGTTTTCCATATCGTTCCTTATTTTCATTCCCTAAAAGCATTTTAATTGTTACAATTACCAAATTACATTTTCCATATGGAATCAATTTACATTTAACATGGTATCAGAGATGATGTATCTATAATTGAATTGCTATGTGACACATAACTCAAAGTCATATACATGAGAACAGGGCCAGTGGAAATTTGGATATGGTGGGTAACAGTACCCACCGAGGAAATTCCGGGAGGGTAAAATACCCCCTCAGAATTTGAGAGTGACTAAGTGTGCATAAAGGAAAGAACTGTGAAAAAGAAAGAAAGAGAGAGCAAACTAGCTGAGAATAGAGTTATGAATAATAGACTGCCCATTCTCTCATTACCCAGGGCTCCAAAATAGATGACAGAGTCACGGCTATGGTCATTCTAATATCATTTGCCAATTAGAGAAAGAATGGCAGTGGCTCTATCCCCATTCTGATGTTTTTTCTAGTCAGTCAGGCGTGGCATTTTATGTATATCTGTGGTACAAACACATGCACACACCTTTTTGGTATGGTACAATTTTACAAAATTATGCAAGTTACACGTTACATTTATTTTTTCACATTTCTAATTCCACAAACCAAAAGAATCCTCTTTAAATAATTTTTTTCTGGTAGCAATGCAAAATATTTCTCTTCTTTTGAATACAAAATTACTACAGGTTTTGCATGCCATTTCAAATTCTTTTACGTGGCACCGGTCATCATTCCGTCCTGTTTCTCTTTTTTTTCCATTTACGTTCTCTGGCAGTAGGTCTTGATCAAAATTAATGACAACACATTACCCTCAATCATATTCTGTTAGGATGGGCATAGGCTCTGGTGATTTAATTGCAAATGAATATTTTTTGGGTTGATTTCAACTGCAAATACCAAGGCAGAAAACACATTTGTTCTGTTCATTGCCATTTTCACCAAGCACAATTTGACACTCTCAAATCTCAGAGGCCAGAGCTTGAAGGGGTTTCTGATGCTTATGCAAAAATGGCCGTATTACAGTCACAAATACACAATGAACCACCTCAAGCTTTATTTGTACACTGTGTACACATTATCTCAATCTTGTAGTAAAAAATGGAATTGGGAGAGTTATAATATTGAGAAAATTCATTGGAACAGTAAAATATTTGATAAATTACATGTGAGACTTGCCGAAACAACTTGGATAATTTAAGTTACAGAAAATCATTATAGAAAAAGGAACTAACAAGATTTTTCTTCTCTTACAAGTTTAACATAATCTTATAAATTATATTTTGTGTTTGTAAAAATATTTATTCTTTTTCTACAAATAGTTAACAAGAATCAAACCTCCTAAATCAGGAAGAAAAAATTATCAGCAGCTAATGGAATTTTTATATGATCATTCTGCAGCCAGAGAAATTGATAGATTTCTGGAGTTCATTTCCACATGGAATGGTTTAACAGTTATGATAGAAATTTTTCATGTGAAAATTTTGAATTCAGATCTATAAAAAATCAAATTATTGAATCGTATCAGAGAATAGAAGCAATCAATGATGTTTTGTACAGTGGTTGAGATTCAAAATTCGAAGAAATTTGGTAGAATAATGTCCAGTCAGATACTAACTTTGGATTAATGACCACAAATTCCACATCAGTGTTAAATTCCTAAGTGCTTCAACCAAGGTAAGTGAGAAAATCTTCGATTCAAGAGAGCTCAAGATTTTTTCCAACTATCTTATTTGAAGTTTATGATCAAATACTTATGTCATTAAAAAGTTGATTCAACAGCAATTACACCCACTTCTGCAAATCGTTAGAACAATTCTCTTTGGACAGGCCACAAAAAAATATAAATTTCTATAACAATGATTCAGACCAAGAAAGATTGCTGAGTGATAGACATGTCTTTGCAAAATTTGAAAAGCAGGAAAACATTCAAGAGGGATTGTAGATTTTTTTACAGCAGTACAAATGGATTAGAAGGCTCTTGCCAGAGTTTGTGCACTTCATTCAAATATTTGTCATGATTATTGGATTGTCCTGTTCGAATGAACGAAGTTTTTCTGTATAAAGAGTAACCTAAGATAGGCAAAGCTGCAACAGTGACTCAATAGTATCGCAATATTACATGTATATAGTAGCCACAGTGACAAACTTCATTTGGAAAAATTGTTGATCAGCTAATTTCAAAACAAACAAAGTGCAGAACAGTTTTTGCATTCTTCAATTAATATTGAGTAATAGTAAATTAAATAAAAGATAATACTGTCTTTTTGTGCTCATTTAAAATATGTTGAATAAATTATATGATAATTTTTTAAATTTATTTTGTAATATTTACCCTATGGATCTGTTCACATGATTATTACTTTTATAATCATTGTTTAGATAATAACAAAATATGTTTTTCTGGGGATCCCCCTCATATTTGCTGACTACCCACCCAGGCCTAACATGAACAGTCAGCCCTGCATAAGAATACCATTGATGAATTGTTAGCAGTAATATTCCTTATGATTTCGGTCAGAACCTGTAAGTATGCAGACGAGGAATCCTCACATTTTTAATTTCATCTTATTTTAATTTCAATCTTGCAACTACATTAGTAATTATTTCTAAAAGCTTTATTATACAAGTAATTATTAAAGCAAACAAAAATTACAAATAATGTTTTAATTTACCTACAACTCTGGACATACCGGTATGCAATAATAATTTAGTATCTCGCGAAAATGAAACTGAAAATAAGAGTGTAACAAGAAAGAAATGTTACTATAGTCTAATAAATGTAGCAGTGATTCTAACTGAATTTGGAAGCTGAAGGTCATTTTCTGTATGTTTATTACATTGCACTATATTGCAAAGACAAACATTGCAGTGCAGTACAGTTTAGTGATAGTGTAATAAACATACAGCAAAATGGACTACAATATTAATATACAATTAAAATAATTGGTACTGTAAAACAAAAATGTCAAAAATCTAAAATGTAATCATTTCAATACTTGCACCATAATTTCTTTGTGCAAAAACAAAACAGTCAACAAAATAATGACATGAATACATATTCAACAGACTAATAAACCATTGAATATGCTTCTGATGATTAAAGAAATACAATCAGAAAGCAATCAGACGAACAAATGAAATCAATTGAACTGAAATTCATCATTAACTTTATTCACTAACTTCAAAAAAGAGGATGTTCCCAATTTGACTTTTTTTTTAATGTATGTTCAGCAATATATTTGCCAGTTGTGAACTGATTTTAATGAAGTGAATAGGATATACCTTCAAAGTGGTCCCATATAAATTTAATAGGGAATCAACCTCCAGTACCCATTTACAATCCTTAATTTTTAAACAAACCCACATTTTAATCCGATTTTGATGCAACTTTGCGCACTTATACTTTAAAATAAAGAGAAAAGTGCTGTTACCATTTAGTTTAGAGAAATCCAATCCTCTCATCCTTTTCATCCCCATAATTTGTGTCAATGTTCTTTATACAAAGTCACAGTCAACACCATTTCACCAATCAGTGTGAAAGTTGCCACATATTTTGTATTTTCCATGGAGAAGGTGTCTGACCAAAAATATAAAAAAAAAGCCAACCCCTATCCTAACCCTCAATTTTTTATACAAAATCACACTTTTTAACTCATTTCGCAAGAACTTTGCACATGTTTACTTTAAAATAAAGAGAAAATTAATATCAACATTTAGTTTGCAAAAATCCAACCCCTCTTCCACTTTCTACCCAGTTAATTTTTCTCAATATTGTTTTAAAAAGATATAGTAAGCATCATTTGACCAATCTTTATAAATATTGGTATATACATATATTTTTTTTATGGCAAAGTTTTATGGCCAACTAAAAATCAATAGAACTTTGCACACATATACCTTAAAATAAAGATAAAAATACGGTAAAAATTTGGTTTTGTGCAAAAAAAAACTGTTCCAGGGAACATTCATTCCCAATTGTGCAAAGTCTACTGAGAAAAGTGTATAAGCATTCAAGTACAACACATGTGCAAATGATGCAAATAATTCAAAGACGGATATACCGATGTCCATGATGAACAGTGTTCCGAACAGTTTGTAGACAAAACAATTGCAAAAGTGGAAAAAGAAACTCCGAAAGATCGGAGGGTGATGGTTCAGGAACTCTGTGGGATGATCCCTGATGTCAGAAATAAATTTTGACAGACCGTTTAGGGTATGCCAAGGTTTTTCAAGATGGGTCTCAAGAATGCCTAAGGAAGACCATAATGGCAACGTGTTAAGTGGCACGAAAATTTCTTCAAGCTCATGAAATCAAAGGCGAAGAATTCTTGGATTCAATTGTTATTGGGGACGAGACCTGGGTCAACTACATGACGCCCAAACTGAAATAACAATCCCGTCAGTGGAAACATCCAGAGTTGCCAAAGCTGTGGATGTTCAAGCAAACACTGCCAGCCAACAAAGAATGACAGGGAGGAGTTATTGTTGTGAAAATTCATGCCTGCTGGTATAACAATCAATGCTGACCTCTTCTGTGAGACAGTGAAGAACCTGCGCCGTCAATACAAAACGAGGAGAGGCATGCTCACAAGAGGTGTGTGATTTCACCACAACACTTGTCTGCACACCGCCTATGTAACAACCAATTCGGAAGGGATATCATCACACACCCGCCCTACAGCCTTGACATAGCTCTAAGTGATTATCATCTCTTCCCTGAATTGAAGAAAGACCTGGATGGGACACAATTCTGAACCAAACAGGAACAGAAAGAAGAGGTATTAAGCTACCTTCGTAGCGTGGTGGGAGAGTTCTATGACTTGGGCATAAAGAAGCCGGTACACTGCAAGCAAAAATGCATTGACCTCAATGGCTTTCCTGTTGAAGAATAGGAAAAAGACTAAACAAAAATGTATAATTCACAGCAAATAAACGTATTTTTCATTGTGAAACATCATTGGGATAAGTGCAGGTATAGTTAAAAATTTAATAAACACTATAGAAATAAGAAAAACCTAAGAATGTTGGGAAACATAAATAAAGATACATGTGAAAAAATTGATATACATCATGTTTTTTTTTTCACAATATTGTGGATCATGATCATTATGACAGATGCTATGACCACCCATGATTAACATCTCCGTTCGGAAACAAGATATCTGGTGTGTGTGTTCTCTTTGATTGCATTTGTGAAATAAATGTTCTTTAAATTGCAGTTTATACCATGAGTAGCTAACTTGTAAGTTCCATTTGATGAATTAGTTATCTTCATCCATATGCAATCATTAGGCAATAGTGATCAATACCGGCTCGAATTGTATACGAGTTGGTTCCATTTCTTAGTGGGTCTCTCTTGGGATCTCTTTCCCTGTGGACAACAGTTTCAAAGTTATAGAGTGATGAGTTTGAAGACCATTATGGAAAATGTTATGGTATCAATTGCTTCTGTATTCCTCAATTTAATCTTGATAATTTTATCTCTATCATCTAAGTTCCTCTTGTAACAGATTTATTCAGTTTCAAATATAATGAGTCATAGAATAGTATAGCCATCACGAATAGTTTATAGAATTTGAGACCTTCTTTTCTTACATACTTCCCTTTTGCTCATTTTATTGTACCAACATTTCCTGGAAGACAGTCAATTTGTTAATTATACGTTTTAGCCTTCCAACCTGGTTAATTCTATAGAATGTTACTGTTTTTGTGTGGCTTTCTGAAATCTACAAAATTTAATGCACCAGCTATTATGGCCACACTTCCAATGCATTGGTTACACCTAAAGTAAACGCCTGCGAAAACATTCTATAAAATTTAGCTTCAATAATCAATAAATGCCATAACATATGCAATTCCATAACATAAGCAAAGTCTGAGAATAATCAAATATGTTTCCTTGAGTTTTTAAAATTGATTTTTTCCATATTCTGTAGACAAGCCAATAGCTACTAATTAGGTGTTTAGGGAAATTGCTACCACAGCATGCACTCCACACTAATGATTTGTGTATGTAGGCTTCCAAGACTGAAGTTATTAGTTTCTGTCTATCCATGTGATACAATAAAGGAGTCTCTCCATAGACTGCAACGCTAGGTGATCAAGCCAAGAATAGCAATTGGATATACCCTGAACAACATCAGAGAATGAATCAAAATAACACGACGGCCGATCCTTTCCCACCTTGATTACAATCCGAGCACTTTCCAGGTCCACAATTAAAAATCATTTCTGCAAACAGAGAAGACATAGCCAAGGAAGAGCTACTTCTACTTTTGCAGTCAACATCAGTGCCGTATTTTATGCCTATAGGAGACACACAGAAACTATGGACTGCATAGACCAAAAATAAACAGATTGTGTCTCCATATAGAAGGGCCTCATAATCAATATGGAAGTGCTTATTTTTGTCCACAATGCTGTAATAGTAACATCCACCACATTTACAGAACATGATGTAAGGGACTAAGCTGCTATACCGGGGTAAGTGTAGGGCTTCAACACCTTAGCTGAATGTTTATTTGAAGAGAGTTCTCTGAATTTGCATCTATAATTTTGAAATAACCATGTTGCCACCTGGATATTCAACTGTAAAGCTTAACGGCCGCCACAAAGCTTCTTTGAACCAAAAGCTTAGGAGAGGTTTCTACTTACTATGAAAGCATGTCCAAATTCACTTTGTTGAAAAATTAAAAGTTTATTATATAGTCACATTTTGAAAATAGCAGTTACAGTTGAGTAGGCTATCGAGCTAAACATTTCCAAACAAACTGCAGATTATGAAGAGAGAGAATTTCACCGATCAAGCCCCATTGAAAATTTTACAAGTTCATAGTCATTACTATCTTCGGTTACTGACGATGAAAAACCCAATATGGCCGAGACACATCCATGATGCAAGTCAACTATTTCCGGCTGCTATCCTGGTCTAACCGACATGCGCAACATTCCAGCGCAGGTTTACTAAGCACAACATTCCCAGTTTACAGACAACCCCCCCTCTCCTGGGCCACAACCTATATACCCCCATCCGCATGCCATATGTGTACGGACGCTTATCCAAAATAGTGTGAAAAAATGTAATTACAGAATGTATTTCAAAATTAACCATGGGTAGCTTGGTCTTCAAGGTTTATAAAAAGTGTTTAGCAAAAAATCTCAAATGATAAGTTTTCTTGTAATTGAATTTAGTTTGAGGCCGCAATGTTAAAAAATTTCCGAAAATTAATTAGTGATTCCCCGATTTCCTTCTAAATTTAAGCACTTTTTAGGTGACCCTGTTGAAATACAAATTATCATAATAAAATTTGTGTCATAGCATTCAACATTAATTCCTGATTCCAGTGGTGTACATTTTATTATTATAGGTGGTATAATAGCAAAGTTATGAGTCTGACAAAGATCGGGTTTAAATCTGTTGTTGGTTTCTGTTTAATAATTATTAAAGTATTGTTTGTATCGAAAAAGTGAAGTTGTCTGAATTTTTCTCTTATTTAGTTACGTGTTTTAACAGTTGTTTTATTTACAGAAGTGGCTTAGTTTAATCGCAAATGCATTTCGAAATCACCACGTTGTGATTAATGACGAAATAACTTTAAAATTTATTTAACATCTGTTCTAATGCATGGAATGTTATGAAATTTTAATATGTTATACCAGATTTTATGTTCTTTCAGGAAATCTACTTTTTAGTTCAAGAAAGTATCGAAAACATGTGATTAAAAATGTTGGAAGTGTGCTCAATGACGTGTTTACAATTTTATTTACTTTATTTATACTGCCTGAAACTACGGAATATTAGTGAATTTAGCTTTCTTTTGAATTATTACTATTATAATAATACTTTACTGCATCGAAAAGTGTTAAGAATTTGTGAAATTATCACGTAACAAAAATCTATTGTTTAGGAGTTGGATAATAATGGATTACCCTATTTCAGGTTAGATTAAAGGTTCTTTATTCTTAAAAAATGTTTATTTAATGCTTATATTGTGTGTTAAGTGGCTCTACTGTTTCTAAATCGATTTATTTATTGCGTTGGCTTGCAATATATGCTTCTGCATGAAACATTCACGTCCTATACTTGCAATGAAAATTATATGTTTGCTGGAAAGCTTACTCCTTCCCTTAAGCTTTAAGCAAAGAAAACTAGATATTACCAAAATTATAAGGTGCTTACAATGAATTGTACCATTTGCTTTCCTTATAAACACCTGGCGGTGAATTCACTGTTAACAAACCATCCAATTTCCAAAATAATCACATTATTATTATTGTTAATATTTATTCCCCTCTGCAGTAATTGTTATTTCACCCAACCATGTATCTCAGCAAGTGAGTAGGTTCACTATCCTCACCAGTTTCTCCCAACATATCACTTTCAGATAACTATCTGTCTCGCTACCATTTCCATGCCTCACATCTCGCCAGACTAAACTCCCACATACTGTTCCTTCAGTCTTGCCTCTCTTTAAATATTCGACCCAATGGTTTGACCATTAAACTCCCAGATTCAGGTTGCCTCCCACTAATGCACCCATCCCTTCACGCCTTCTGTTTCACACAATCCCTTACCCTCACCCACCTGGTTCTCCAACAGTATGTTCACATGGCTCATCAACATTTCATTCACCTTGCCTCCGTCCACAAAATACTATGCCTTTCATTCCCTCATCTCATTCATTGTATGAAACAAATCCTGTCACATCTGTCACATTGCAGACAGTTGCAAGCTCAACATGCACAAAAACACCTGTGCAAGCTATCAGCGCTTGCCAGAAACTATTTAGCTCTAGGCTTGTGGCTCCCCTATCAATACCCCACTCCCAGACAACACACACCCAATGCACCCTTAATTGACAGAACTCCTTGTTTGGCTCACCTCATCAATCTTCCCCACCCAGACCCTCTACCACTTCTCCCAAAATCCCCTGCACCACCGAATGCTAAACACCAGCAGTCAGTGACTAACCTTTCCTCCACTCCCCCCGTCAGAACCCCAGATATCAGATCATTTTCCCTTCCCTACAGTCTTGCTATCAACGGCAAACGTATCTGTTCTGATTCTGAAGCCTTCTCCCAGTACTCCCAAAACCTATCCCAAGCCCTTATTTCCCGCTCCTCCCCAGCAGACCTTGTACATAAACAAATCACGCGTGCAGTCACCCACCCTCCACGTAACCACTCTTGCCCAGCACCTCTAGAATCCAACCAAAGCCCTGTCTTTGTAAACCAGTTCTCGCCTGGCCTCGAATCCATCAATCGGATCCAACAACAGGGGCATGACTTCCTTTGCTCCTTTCCAGAAATGTGCACACTCTTGTCAAAAATTCTGCCAACTGTCCCCCGTACCAGTTTTAGCAGACCACCTAACCTCAAAAACATCTTGGTTCACAAATACCCTCCATCTGACTCTCCTAAAACACCTTATGGATATTTTCCATGCAATAGGCCTCACTGCAAAACCTGCAACATGCATCCTCCCACTACTACATATTGCAACCCTGTCACATGGGAAACCTTCCCCATCACTGGACATACCACATGCTCCAAAACCCACATCATATACCAGCTAACTTGCAGCCATTGCACAAGTTCCTATATAGGCCTGACTACACAACAACTTTCGACCAGAATGAATGGCCACAGACAAACAGTCCGAACCCACAATTTATATCTGCCAATACCTGAACATGCTAACTACCACAATTCCAACAACTTCAATGAATGTTTCACAGTGACAGCAATCAGAGTTTTCCCCGAAACCACCGCTGCCTCAGTACTTCGGAGATGGGAACTTGCTTACCAAAATATCATAGATACCAGACACCTGCCCAGCCTCAAAAACCGATAAAATTCCATTCTTTGATACATCACTCAGTATTATCAGTATTAGCATTATTGTCATTTAACTAACTACATTTTTTTCCAAAATTTATATATCTATATTTACTTCCCCAATTTTTGTTTTCGTCTTTCCATTCTGTACCCTTTCAATATATTACTACTTCTATCACTGTCTGAGATATACATATTTATATATAACATCTTAGTCCCACCGCCATATTGATAATCCACTCAGTCATGTATGATAATTCGGCATGTGCACACCTCCGAAACCACATGACTCATTCGCTTTAACATGAAGAAGGTTTAAGACCAAAATATTGTGTACTTTTTGTGTTCGTAATATAGTGTATTTTTTGTATTTGTGATATATATGCCTTCAACTTTGGTGAGTGATGAGTCACTTTCCGTTTCCTTGTCAGACAGATTGTGATCAGCAATTTCAACAGTCATAGCAATGTTTGAGGTTATGACCATGAAGATGAGAATGGGACAGCAATACAAGAATGGGCTGGAATAAATCACCTTACTCTAACAGAATGCAAAACTACTTGCATCAGTCTACAGTGGTTGGCGGGGGCGTGGTGTCAACCCTGACCTCGTATTCAATAGTATCAGCCACCAATGCGTTGAATCTGTATGTTCCCCAACAACTAACTTACAGCATAGGCCAATAATGTGTCAAATATATGCCGCAGTTAGACCACAGGAAGTACCTTTCCCTAGAAGGTACAATTTCAAAATGGAAAATTGGTTGAAATTCTCAGAATTGTTGGATGCCAGTCAATAGAACCAACACCACAATACTATCATGGCTATAAAAAATGTTACATTCCCAGACTTACATCAGATCAAGCTGCTATACTTACAGAATACAGCAATGTATTTAATGAAGGTCCTTGTGGTGAAGGAATGGTGGAAGTAGCAAACTAACTCTTTCCTTTATTAGAGAGACAAAATGGAATTAGTGGATTTAAACTGTTGAAGATTTAGATTTCTCAAAAGACAGTCATAAAACATTGAGATTTCTGAAGCATCTAAACAATGACTCAACTAATGTCAATGTAAATCATAATATTACTGCCAAACAATTAGTGCACCTGCTATTACCAAATGAGAAAGCTAGCTACAAATCCAAAATACCAAAACTGTAAAAAGATGACATCATTCAGAATTGAAGAGTTAGAGAAGTAGAAATGGAAAATCAGTGGGCCTGGATGATACTAGGACAGATCAAACTAAGCACTTTGGTCTAACAACAAAAAAATGGATCCTTCAGCTCTTTAATAACTGTATGATCAGATGTCCAATTCCAAATATATGGCAGAAGAGCCAAGTGATTGCCTTGTTTAAACCTGGCAAAGATGTAAACAGCCCAAAGAATTTTAGATCAGTTGGACATCTACATCACCTTTACAAACAGCTTGAAAGCTTCATCTTCAACTGGCTCTTGCCTGTTGTTGATCCTTTGCTTATACCTGAACAATCTGGATTCTGCCTGGGTAAAAGCGGCACAGGATAACTACTAAATCTCACACAGTTTATAGAAGATTTATTTGAAGTTTTTAAGGTGACAGGAGTGGTATTTGTTGATTTTTCCACAACTCATGACACTTTCAAGCATCAAGTTCTGCAACCTGACCAAAAATTTTAGTCTCAGTAAGTTCTTCTCTTCTACAGAATTGCTGATTCTTCTTTGACTTCCAAGGGCAGCACAGCCATTGCCTACCCCAATGATGTGTGCTAGCCTCAGTTCTGTTTCAAATATATACCCATTATCAGCCTGTATCCATCAATAGCAAGAGTCTCCTGTATGCTGATGAACTTACTCTGTCCTCACAGAGCAAAGATTTTGAATCACTGGAGAACACCCTCAATAACGCTCTTGAAGGATTGTCAAGATGCTATAGCACAAACCAGTTTAAACCAAATCCTACGAAGACACAAGTATGTGCTTTTCATTTAGGGACTAGAGAAGGTGATTTCCAAGCTGAAAGTTTCCAATAGGAACAATCCCCTAAGAAAACAGTGGGGTAGCAGATCTGAAACCATCTGACCTCCTGCCTTAGCACAGTGTTATATGGATGCAGGGTATGCCTGTCCTGTATGGTACAACTCAACTCATGGCAAAAAGGTAGACATTGCTCTCAACAACATCTGCAGAATCATAACAGACTATTTAAAATTCACTGTAGTTGAATGGCTCACAGTAATAGCACTACCTGCAGGTTGGAGAAAAATAGCAACAAATTAGGAAAGGAGCAAAGTGAAGTATAAAAGAACTCGTCCATCACATGGTCATTTAACACACAGGCAAAGACTGAAGTCCAGGAAAATTTTTCTAAAAGCATCAAAGGAACTTACAAATACAATTGAGAAATGCAGGTTACAATGGTGAGAAATGAAGGTTCCTCTTCCCCATAGCTTGGGAAAATTGTCTGGATCTTGACCACATGAATATGACAAGGGATGGTTGGTTTGGAAGTCTCTGAATAGGCTGAGATCAGGAGTAGACAGATCCAAAGTCAACCTTGTAAGATGGAGCTATGCTGAGGTCAATGACATTATGTGCGACCACAGAGAAGATGCTCCAGAATAGATTGTGTCCAACATACTGCTCAGAATATGATCTATATGAGGCCTCCTCGGAAAATGCACTAGAAGTGGCCATGTTTTGGTCTAGTACAATTTCATGTTTATAATTGTGTAACAATATAGGTTTCTGAACCGAAATAAATCAATAAAAGCTATTTGATTCCATATCATAGTGAAAAAAGTACTGCCCTCAAAGAAGGCCACAGTTTGTCACTTTTTCACACTTTTTCACACTATGACACAGCATTACCTATATAGTCATTTTCAACTTGTGACATCCATTCACTTTAGTTCATTGTAACACTGACCTGCTTTTTCTGGTAATCCTTCAGAGCATTCTCATACCCTTCCTCAAGGCTTGCAAATGCAAGATTGACCTCAGTACACCACCAAATTTGTGTCCCACAAAGCGAAACTTGGGCAGGAAAGTCAAATAGCCACTGATCACGAGGCTTCTCCTCGTACGTGACAGCTCCTTCAGCAAAATAGTAGCGGATGGAACAACGCATAGCAGACTGCACACGGTTGAGCCATTGTTCAACCTAAAGATTGGTGGTTAAAATTTCAATATTAGCAAGTGATGAGAATTAAAGGTAAAAGTAATGATGTTAATAATAAATGAAGAAACAAAAACTATTTTTAGTAAAACTTGGGATGTATAACTTCATTAAACATAAGTGATCTTTACTTTTTGTTGGATAAAATACAACTGGAAATATTACATTGCACTATAACAGACATGAAAAATAAATTTTAGAACAATACCAGTGATTTTTCCTTTACTTACTGGTCCTGTGCAGTCACATATTTCATTAAACTCAACATATTCCCCATCTTTGGCAATCATACCTCCTGCTCTTTTTTCATCATTTCCTTCATCATCCTTGCAAAATCGAAGATGAGCAACTGAATCAAATAACTTTGTTAAATGTCTGAAACACAACAGCAAAAATTATACTTGGTGGGATTGTAGATGTTATCAAATTGTTATCCTGATTTCATGTATCAATACCAATTTGTAAACTGTTTCCTTGAATGAGAATTTATCTAATTTTCTTCTTTATAACTAATAGAAGGAAGTAAGGAGAAGGTGCTGATTGTACTGGATTGGGAATGAGAAAGGGAAGAAAAATTGTACAGGAGAAGTTGTGATTGAAGGAATAAAAGAGGAAGTAAGAGAAATAAGTAACAGTATGATGAAGATGAAATAATTGTGACCTGAACCCATTGTGAAAACTTCCTTTTTGACTTCTTGCACTCACTGAATAACATCTCCTTCCTAAACTTCACCTGGTCCTACTCTCAGACTGACATCAATTTTCTGGATGCGGACATCTCTGTACAGAATGGTCATTTACACACCTCTGTACACATAAAGCCCACTAACATACTGCCATCCATCATCATACAAAATGGTCCATCCCATACAGCCTAGCCATTTGATCACAAATCCTTTACTCTCTACTCCAACAACCTGACCTGGACACTTATAAACTGCAATTATCTTACAGAATTACCATAGTACAAAAACAGCTATCAAGAGTCAAGAACTGTCCATCACACCAACACAAACAACCCAAAACCAACCAGAACCCTGTTTTTCTCACCATGTTTTGTCACACAGTTTTTCCCTAGCCTGGAATTGCTAAACCAAATTCTTCGTTTAGGCTATGACTTTCTCAGATCCTTTCCTGAAATGTGCCGCATTCTTCCCACTATCCTTCCCACCACACACCATGCCGCCTAATCTAAAAAATATACTGGTATATAAATATCAACCCTCTGATGTTCCTAAAACACCATTTGGATCCTTCCATTGTAAGAGACCCTGATGCAAAATGTGCAGTTTGCATCCACCTACCACTACCTATTGCAACCCAACTACTGGTGAAACCTACCCCATAATAGGTCATGTCACTTATATAACAACCCATCTCATATACCAGCTCTCCTGCCTCCATTGTCCCAGTTCCTACATTGGCTTACCTCAAACTCATTATCCATCAGAATGAATGATCACAGTTTACTCCCAAAACCTAGACTCCCTGTTGCTCACCATGCCAGTACTCACAACACCTCGGTGACCTTAATAACTGCTTCGCAGTCAGAGCCATTACAGTACTTCCAGCTACTACATTTAAATCTGAATGCCACATATGGGAACTGGCATATCAACACATCCTGCAGACTAGACATCCCCCAAGCCTTCATTTCCAATAATATTTTCCATTCTCACCCTGTATACCCATCACTGGCCAGCACAATAGATTCATATATACCATATAGACCATTTTTTTTAAACTGATATTTTTTATTATGTATTATAATTTGTATTATTATTATTATTATTTTTTCAATGACCGTTATTATTATTTCCCATTTTCATCTTTTTCATTATCTATACTTATGGTTATATTATCGTTGTTCCCCCCATCACCTCCGACGGTTGTAAGCACCTTAGAATTTTGGCAAATTCTAGTTTTGCTTAGGCGGGACTTAGAAATTTCGAGAAGTATAGTTTTCAACTAAAAGGAATTTCCCTGTAATCTTCCCCACAGTAACAATTGGTTATAATCATCATTTTAAAGTGTAATTATCATATCGAGAAACGTTTATCTTAAAAGATATTCCGCTTTGTTCAAGTTTTGAAACACGCGATCATAAAAGTAGAAATTCTATGATCTGTAATATCTTTAAATCGCGTAAAGCTACAACCGAACTTTTATCACCAGCTCTAGTCAGCACTATCCCCGATATTTTGGCAATAAAATTAAGTAATTCAGCAAAGTCTAATTAGCGATTTTAATTGAGAGAAAAAAATAAGCTTTTTTATTAAAGAGATATCAATTTAAATTTTACATCAGCAGATAGCCCTAATTAAGACGATTTCATACATATATGGGTTTTCATAAAAAGTTTAAGCATTTGTCCGGAAATTAAGTTTTTGTAAAATAGATTGTCGCGGATTGTTGTGCACGCGCGTAAAATTCTAGAACACTTAGGGATTTTACCCAAATTTGAATGTATCACTACGCGGAGTCTTAAACAGCTAAAACTTTAAAATTAATTACTCTAAATTTCTCAAGAGACTGCCGTCGGACTTCTAGTAGATAAGTCCAGATACTGTCAAAGTTTGAACATTTTTGATAGTCGGGATCGTCAAATAAATTACACATACTTTGAGCTACGCAGAAGCAAAAAGATGTGATACAGTTGCTGACGTCACTGGTTCTTATGGTTTCTATAAAAGACCCCGCCGCCATTATGGTTTGTCTGTTCCTGCCTGTGGTCTGTTCCTGTCTGGCGTCTGTTTCGGTCTGTCTATCGTCGCGCTGGTTGTAACTTCAACCATGTTGGATCGTGTCGCGTTATATAGTATCATTAATGACTGTTAAGAAATTGTAAATTCACTAAAGGGGTTCGGTCGGTTAAATTTATCTCCACAACTTGCAAACTTTTAGAAAAGAAAGTTCGATTTGCCTGCTCAACTGTAAAATGCATATTTAAAAGTGTGACTTTGAAAATAAAACTTTGGATTTTCTAACAGTGAATTTGTGTGCTTTAGTAGATAGCATAAACCTTTTCTCTATTTGTGGGTTAACAAATATTGTGGCGACCTAAAGCATTTAAGTTGAGTTATCCTGGCTACATGGTCAAACCAAATCAAAATTATTTCGTAAATTTTCTATAGAACTTTGAGCCAACATCAAGAGTAAGTTGAGGCACTAAGGCTATACTTCAACCCCAGTATCGGCCATGGGTCTTACACGGTCAATTTTATTCCATGAGTGGCTGTGTCATACGCAAGGCTTTCGCGAGCTCAGCCACTTACTTCTTTTAACTTAACAAAGGGTTTAACCCGAAATATTGTACTATTTGTGTTTGTGTGTTGTTTTGTGTTGCTGCAACCTTCTCCCTTCAACTTTGGTGAGTGTTGGGTGTATTTTATCTGTCCTTTCCATATAAAGCTTAAGGATAAAGTTTGGAGAAACTGCAAATATGTGCCCCCCCCCTTCCCAACAACCCTCTCCCCACAAGTGGGCTACCCACAAGGAATGAAGAGGAGTTTCAAAACACAGTTATATGGTCAAAATACGAGGCGTATTCCAAAAGTAAGGTCCGTTTGATCATAATAAAAACATCGTTCAGGATACAAGGTTTTTATTAACGTCAGTATGTAACTACATATCTAGTTCACTTTTCCACATAATCGCCGTTCATATCTATACACTTTCTGTAACGCTGTACCAGTTTCTTTAACCCCTCGGCATAAAAGTCTGCCGCCTGGGACCTGAACCAATTGGTAACGCTCGTCTTGAGTTCTTCATCGGTTTGAAATCGTTGTCCACCAAGCCACCGTTTCAAATGCAGGAAGAGAAAATAGTCGCTTGGTGCAAGATCTGGACTGTAAGCAGGGTGGTCTAGGATTTCCCAACGAAACTCTTGAATCTTCTCTTTGGTTTTGGAAGCGGTATGCGGGCGTGCGTTGTCGTGCAGGAGGATGATGCCAGACGACAGTTTCCCGCGGCGTCGATTTTGGATGGCACGTCTCAGTTTGGTGAGCGTTGCACAGTACACGTCAGCTGTAATGGTTGTCCCACGGTCCATGAATTCGATCAAAAGGACGCCCTTTTCGTCCCAAAACACGGAAGCCATCATTTTGCGATTCGTGTACGGCGATTGCTTACACTTTTTTGGTTTGGGTGAACCGGAATGGCGCCACTGCGTTGATTGTTGTTTTGATTCTGCGTTGGTGTACGCTATAAACGTCTCGTCTCCCGTAACAATTTGGGAAAACAAACTGTTTCCATCTTGTCTATAGCGCTCCAAAAATTGTCGTGCGCTATGCATTCGTTGCTCTTTGTGCTGAGCGGTGAGCAGTTTTGGCACCCACCGCGCACAAAGCTTCCGATATCCAAGCTCTTCAGTGACAATCCTGTAAATAGAGGTTCTAGCAACATTTGGGAATTCCATAGCCAGACCACTAATCGTCAAACGCCGATCACTTCGCAGTGTTTGGTTAACTTGCTCGACGATGTCGTCGGTCCGAATACTGGGCCTGCCACTCCGCTGTTGATCGTGCACATCTGTGCGACCACTTTGAAATTCTCGACACCAGTGTCGAACTTGTTTCTCACTCATTATGTTTGGTCCATACACTACACACAATTCGCGATGGATGTCCGCAGCTGACGATCCTTTTGCCAACAAAAATCTAATCACACCGCGCACTTCACAACTGGCGGGAGCTACGATTGTCGCGGCCATTTCGAACTGCTCTCAACAATAGATATACGGCTACTGCGGCACGCCAACAATACTGCATATTTACCAGGAGTTGGTAGATGGCGCTGCAGGTGGGAAACGACATTCAGGCCTATCATCTGTGATATCTTGTACCCCGGACCTTACTTTTGGAATACGCCTCGTATATGAATTATTTGAGACATAAATGTCCATATGAATATAGAAAGAGCATAATATTAGGAGGTGTGTCTGAAGAGCAAGTGCTTATGGTAGGAAATTCCTGGCACAAAATACAAGAGAGTTGCATGATTACCTACATAGTAGAGGAAGTCTGAAGTATACTATAAAATATTTAATCAAGAAATGAAGAGGAGTTTTGAGATGTGTAGCTAATAGCATCAAAGACATTAGATAGAAATCACTGGTGAATGGTAATGAAGGTGACAACAGCAGAAAGGGGAAAACTGAAAATGAGAGTAGAAAAATAAATTTATCAGAACTTTTTCTCTTGCTTATGGCTTTACACCTGGTTGACGTTGAGGTCATTAGAGGTAGGATTGGGGACAAGGTACAGGAAGGCGTTTGGCTATGGCTTTTGTAGAAACTAAAAGTGGGAGAAACAAGGAAGAATACCAGAAAATTGCAGGATGCAACATATATCCAGAGGAAACTGAGATTGCATTAGAGGAGTGTATTGGCCTTGAAAGGATGTTGGTTGTAGTTGCAGAATCAGTGGAAGGACTAGCAACATGAAAATATATGGAATGAGTCTCCATAGTGGAGTGGTAGAGTAAAAGAAACAGTAGAGTTTAAAAACTGATTTTTTTATAGAATGGTCCAAGCAGAGGACACTAGATGCGAGAAAAGAGTATATAAAGGAAAGGATAGAGAACAAAGAGTGGTGGGTGGCAGATTGATGGCTGGAAAAACAGACAAGGATTGCAAATTTTACAAGAAAGTACTGAATGGAATGGTGAAATGAAAGAGGAATGATGTGAGTGGAAACCTCAGCTTACTGGATGAAAATGGATAGGAGATAAACAATGCAGAAAAATTCAATAGTATGTAGCTGAAGTATTTTTAAGCTTTGCTGAACACAAATTGGGCACAATATGAGGCTGTGCTATAGGAAAAACAGGAGCTCAATAACCAAGAAAGAGAGATTGTCAAAGACCTGACATGAGAAGAAAAGGTAGCAGCTATGATAAGGTTAAGGTTCCAAAAGCACCAGGCATTGGTGATGTGAACGTGGAAATTGTGTGAGCAGCTGGAGTAATATTAAAGTTATATAACCTTCTTGGTTGGTTGGTTGGTACGGCTTCATACCAAGAATATAAATGGTGGACTTAATATTTATGATGAGGAAAGCTGTAAGAAAGCTTTATGAGAATGTAAATGATTTTCCCAGACATTGGGAAAGCATTTTGTTGTGTACACAGGAGAAAGTTACTGAATTACATGGAAAATAGAGTAGTTTCAAACAAAACAATCAGTAGGGATATAGAATTATACAAGGTAAGTATGAGCTATGTGAAAAAGAGGGTGAAATGACAGTCTGGCTGCAACAAAGAAATGGTTTAAAACAAGGAAGTGTTCTCTAACCACTATTTTCCATCTTAGTCATGGATAATACAATAGAGGAGGTGGCAGTGAGGATCTGAAAAAAAATTATGTGAAGTGGATGGTTTTTGTGTATGACCTAACGGTATGGGGGAATACTGCAGAGAGAGTACAATGGCGATTACCTGTATGGGTGGTCGTTGTGGGACAATACAATATTAAATTTAATGTAAAGAAAAGAAGGACAAGAAAACCATGGGCAGTTTGATGGTAGGAGAACAACTGAAGAAGGTAAATAATTTTAGATACAAGTGTTCAAGATGATATAAGGTTGGCTGAAATCTTTTGGAACTATCTGATACAGAACAAAGATGTGCCAGAGAGGAGTAATAGAAGAATTTATCACACAAACTATTTTCATATTTTCACATACATTGGAAACAGCTAGACAGTGAAAAAATAGAACATCAATAAGGATCAAGGGAATGAAATAGAATTTCTAAAAAGCAGTATGGCAGTTTCAACAATAAATGGGATTAGTAAGGAAAAGATGAACTCTTGGAAGTAGAAATAAAAAAGATAAGAATAAGATCGCATGTGCATGTTAAGAGAATTGGGGAGCACATAATACAAAGGAATATCAATTAAATGAAGAGACAATGTCCTAGGTTATATGCGTGGTTCAGCATTTTAGGATCTGTAGCACCATTGGCTATAGCTGTGGTGCAGTCCCATACAAACAATGAAATCAAAGGTACTAAGTAAGTAGTGAAAAAGAATCAAATTAGGATAAGGAAATGAGTCACCACTTACCTTTAGATGATGGATGTGGGGTGCAAACACACAGTAAAGACAAAAATACAACTGATAAAGAAATTTTTGGGACGAACCCTTTGTCAACAGGAGAACATTATGGGAGGTGGGTGATGAGGGAGACTGCTGTAAGATATCTGTTAAATTTTGTAACTGCGTAGCGAAATTTTATTCTAAGAACTACGAGTTAGATTGGATAAGATATTATTGCATTTCATTTTTAAAGTTAGTTCTTATGATTATTCAAGTTAGAAAGGAGTTTTACAGTTTTCAAGATAGTATTTTCAATATTTTTCAATTTCAACATTCTTCGGCATTCGCCTGGAGTAGAAGTTCATACTTAAAGTATTTATTTTCGGCTAAACGATTAAAGTTAGAATATTTTTCATAATAACTAAAGTTAACGTTTATTTAAAGCTCTAGCTATTTGTAAAGTTTCAAGCAGATTGAATTATTTTTTATTGTCAAGGTCAGATTAGCCAATGTTAGGACTTCAGATGTGGGATTTGATATCTGACGACTTTCCCATCAGCCACCCCTGGGAATAAGGAAGTGAATAAATTCTCACGGTTCGCGTGAGAAAGCAGTTGCTAGGAATCTTTGAGAAGCGCTACATAATATAGATGTGTGCGTGCAGTTGTTCAGCCCCAGTCGTAAGGAAGCAGTCGGCGAGATAACATGTAGCTCAGTAGGCTGGAAACTTTTATACCGAGCACATCAGTGAAAGTTTTATTTTGGAATAAAGCCACTTCTTTTATTCAACTTGATCATAATGATGCTGTAAAATAGTATTTCGCCAGATGGAGCCTCGGGATTGGTTGATTTTACTAAACTGTGGAACAATGAGAGCCTGTGATTCTCTTTCATTTAATTATTACAAATAAAAGTTTGAACTATTGGGGTGTGGTCTGGCTTGACCGATTAATCGAAATTGTAAAACATTTCATTGGAAAAGTCGTCTGATTGCCTGTACAGTTTTTGGTTTTGTGAAATTGAAGAATATAGTTATTTAAATGCAATGAACTATTTATTGAACTTTACCTTTCCATAGTTTTCGGGTTAAAATCTATGTGGCGACCATTATCATTCTATCTAAGCCAGAACTGTAGCATCCAAGGCTACACACGGTCAGAGTTAAGATTCAAGCTTTATGCAGAACCCCACTGCAAGCTTCGGTTCTTACACTGCCTCACAGAAGGAAAATGATGGGGGTAAATGAAAACAGAGGAAAAGTAGAGGGGCAGTGATTCAGAGCTAATACCTGAGCATAGATAAATATCCAAACTAATCTCTGGTAGGTAGGAAGAGCAAAATATAATTAAATCTAAATATGAAAATTAATATATATATATATATATATATATGTAAGACTCTATGAAGTATACATCACCTTAGGTTAGTGGTGGTTCAATATAGGTAGTGGGGATGGAGGCAAAAAGAGGATTAAAAGCGTAAACATATGTAAAAATTACAATAATAATGACCAGATATTATCTAAAGTTTAGACCAGGTGGATGCCTTGTGCCCAGTTTGTAATGGCAGGCAAGTTCCCACCTTCTGAGTTCAGAGGAGCTGCTGCTATTAAGGAGGACTCTGATAGCATGGACTGTGAAACAAGAGTTGAAATTATTAGAGTCATGGGTGATGGCATGGGCAGCAACTGGATGCTTTGGGTTCCATGTGAACATTGTCTGTCGGTGGCCATTTATTCTTATGGAAAGTGGATTTGTGGTCAAACCTATATATGAAGCCAGGCATTGGTTGCATGTTAACTGGTAAATTACACGGGAGATTTTGCAGGTGGTGTGTCTTATGATAGGGAAGCTTTCCCCTGTGACAGGGTTAGTGATTGTGGTGGAGACATGGTGTTTGTTGCACATCTTGCAGTGGGGTATATTGCATGGGAAAGAGCCTTGGGGCTGACTGTTGGGACAAGGAAGACTATGTTTGTGGACTAGAAGTTCGCTGACGTTAGGAGGTCTGCTGAAACAAGTTCTAGGATATATGTATATATTGACAGACATGATCAGAAGACACAGATTACAATTCCATGGACATTTACAGAGAATGAACAGCACTAGACTCACAAAGAGGATCTTTGATGTGGTAAATGGTTCACTCAGGAAAACCAGTTGGTTCCATGAAATAGAATAGGACTTAAATCGTGCAGGGATAAGCAAGGAAATGACACAGGAAAGGGGAAAATTCAGGAACAAAATTATGAACATCAAATTTAAAATATATAAGAAAACAGGAAGAATATATATACATATATTACTTATTATTAAATTAATGAATCATTTAATATAAAATATTGCATAATGTAATGATAGTAAAAGTATCTGAAGCTAAATGTTTGAAAAATGCTTTCTGTATCGTTTCTGGGACTAAAGTCAATGAGGTTTGCAAGTGATGCTCGCAAATTAAATTTTTTGACTACTGATTGGCAGATAATCTGCTGCCTATTGTAGATGCAACCAAACACCCTCAGTAAAAGCCCACAGAATTAAAAACTTAAAAGTTTTAATAACTAAATGAAAGTGTAGGCCTACATATAAAGATAAAATGAATAATAAAAGATGATTAAGATCACCAAAGCACACAACAGATAAATACGAGGTAAGGTTAAAAAGTTCCCGGGTTGTTGTGTACAATCAAGCAGTTGTTTGCCAGAGGTGAAATTTTTGTTTGGGAAGTTGGCAGCACTGCTGAGGAAGGTTCTGTGCCATGCAGCAGGCACTTGTAGTTGGTTTCGTGTGTATGGTGCATTGGGGTATTATATTTTTAAATGTAGTTTCTTTTTTTGTTGTTGGAGGTTGGCAACACTTCTGAGGAAGGTGCTATGCCATGCAGCAAGCACTTGTGGTTGGTTTCATGCATATCATGCATTGGAGTATGATATTTTTTATGTAGTTTCTTTCTTTTGTAGGATAGTAAAATGTCATCTTTAGAGCAGCGTGACTATATCAAATTCTGTGCATTGCTGGAGAAATCACCCGTGGAAACACTTGAGATGTAGAACAAAGCATACAAAAACTATGCAACGAAGATAACGGCAGTTTAGAAGTGGCTCAAGCATTTTCATGATGGTTGCACAACAATTCAAAATGATGTTCGGACTGGGCGGCCTTCAACTTCCTTGACAGATGAGAATGTTGAGCACATTCGATAACATGTGCGTGCGGACAGGCGAACAACCGTCAATATTATTGCCTCCAAAGTTGGTATTTCATATGGGATTGTTCACAGCATTTTTCATAATGATTTGAACATGCGTCATGTTTGCTTGCACATGGTTCCAAAAATGTTATCCCCTGAACAAAAAGAAATGAGAGTGACTGTGTGAAAGGACTTGATTGAAATTTCTGATGCAGATGACAGCTTCCTGTGCAAAATTGTAACAGGTGATGAGACGTGGTGCTTTTTTTACAACCCTCAGATGAAACAGCAGTCTGCTGAATAAAAGTAAAAAAAAAAAAAAAATCACCAAGAAATCACAAATTTCACTTGAACAGAAGCTGGGGAAAAGTAATGTTGGAGGTGTTGTTTGATTACAGGTGCTTGATTCATTATAAATTTATTCCTGAAGGGAAAGCAGTCAACAAAGAATTGTACACAGAGACCTAAAAATGGTTATGAGATGCAATTTGATGAAAATGACCTGAATAATGGGCAGGGAATGATTGGCTTTGGTTGCATGACAATGCTCCATCACATCAATCCATAATGGTGAAACAATACCTTGCCAAAACAATGTTACCAGTCTGGAACACCCTCCATATTCTCCCGATCTTGCACCACCAGATTTTCACCTGTTTCTGCAGCTTAAAATAACATTATAACATTGCTGATTTGTCAGAAGTGATTGAAAATATGTCGAAGTGGCTGAAAGAACTTTCAAAAAACAGCTTTCAGAAGTGTTTTCAACAATCGTATGAATGGTGGTGTAAGTGTGTAGAAGCAGGAGGAGAGTATTTGGACGGAAAACAAGGTAAAAATGTTATACATACTTTCAATAAATTTTTATTAACCAATTTGGGGAATTTTTTGACCCTATCTCGTATTAAAACACAATATTGAATATTCACACACTCATGTCAACAAGAAGACAGCATATAAACTGTTTTTAAACAGCACTTCACTAATCAGAGCCCTCTCATGCTGCACCAAGCAATCAAGATTCCTGAATGCTGAAATAAAGTTTTAAAAGAAATCAATGGTGACTTGAAACAAGAAATTAAATAAAAATGAGTTTAAAAAGAATTGTTATTGAATTATAAATACACCTATTTCAATCATAAAATTATGTAATTTTTTTATAGAAAATCACTTTAAAAACCCTTGGGCTTCCACACCGCTATTTGTTGTTTACATTGTATTAAAGATGAATTTATCTTACCCAACCTTCTGGACATGAATGCTAGGAAATCTTAGTTCATATTACAGGTGTGCAATATTGCCTTCAATCTACATTCCCCAACCACAATCTTATGTTACAAGGGTTATAAGTTCTCATCGTTGAGCCACAAAGTTGTTACTTTTCAAGTAATTGCTTTTCAGTATAGGTGCACTGAAATGTTACAGTACACCATACTTCAAAGGATTGAACTGAGCATGTGGGAACATTGTTTTCCCTTTTTTTTTATGTGATGCGGACTCTAGGCAGGCTACAGCCTATTTAGACTATGCCTAACTGTAGCCCTGCAGGTGGATATGTTACATCAGGAGATGTTAATCATACAGTGAAAGTGGTTACTTTAAGCCCACATACAGGAGTTTTCTCTTCTGTATGTGAACCTGTGTAGTTAGGAAACTCCGTGAAACAAGGGATTAAATTTTAAATAAAAGGAACTAAATGAGAGGAATATCATCCTTCATTCACTAGAAACTTAGTCACTAATTAGTAAAATAAATAAAATAAGGTGACCATTGACAAATAGAGAGTTTGTGATCAGATTAGGCTGTAGTATGTAAAAGACTTCTGACCAATGACATATAAAAATAAGTAACTGAAAAACACAACATCATATGCTACAATCCACACAACATGTCAGAAAAACTGGAAGCCAAAGTTACAGGACTCAACAGGTAAAGAAGTTTTCACTAGACTGGGAAGATACAGAGGAAATAGATTAGTTCCATCTTACAAAAGACAGGGTAGCCATTTCAAATGATTAGAGTCATATGTGCAACTTCACACTTCTGAAACTTGTTTTCAAATCTACACACATATGCTGTAGCACCTATATATTTAACAGCATTGTCAAGTTGGTGCTCCTGCATGGGTGCAGAATATGGAAAGGAAAAAGTTTTAACCAACAAACTCAACACCTTCTTTAATAGATGTTTGAAGCACATTAGAAGAGTGGTGGTCAATAAGGAGCTAAGGGAAATGGTCAATGAGAAACCAATTGAGAAAAAGATAAAAAGGGAGGAAATGAAAATGGGTTTGTGATGTACCCTGATGGAAGGCATAGGACTGATTGCAGAACAGGCTTGGGAATGGAACCAGAGAAGCCAGAGCAAGCAAAGTAGAGGTGGGCAAAGTGACTCACTAAAAAGAACAGCACTCATTTGATCGCTCAGTGAAAAGAATTAGTTCTTTTGAATGGTCCACAAGTTCACCAGCTTACTTTTAATAAAAAAGAATGGTTATTTCCATTCTGAGAGTACTATCTATTTGTTTTATTTACATTTAGACTGATTTTATACGTTAATTAGTTTCATTTATTTTTCTATACATACTGAAATAACTTCCCCTCTTCTATCGGGTTCTTTTTGCACAGAAAGGCCATTTAAAAGCACCAATGAAATACTTTTTGGGATTCTAGAAACTTTTGAGAGGGTAGTTTGATAATAATAAAGCATTGTAAATTTTATATTAATTCATTTATAGGTACAAACACAAAGTACTACCACTTTCACATATCTTTTTGCCTTAAATCAAATGCAAGTTACTGTTCACAAATAATATTTGAGGGGCTTTTCTCATTCAACAGCCTATTTCTGTGTAAATTTTCCCAGATTTGGAACACTGGTTCACTTGCAAACAAAACAATGAAAAAATGTCATAATAGTCCCAGTTTGCCCTCTTTAAATTCCACCTTGGTTTATGAATCGATATGATAATAGGTACTGTGTTACCAACACTGATTAGTGTGGGTCTGTATTGGCTTCTCGGAAAATACTGAAGGACTTTCCTTGTGTGGTCTAATCTATTGATATTAAATCACAATTCAGTGAACTTAAATCACGACTTGAATCAAAACTTGAATCACAATCCATTGATCTTAAGTCGGAACAAAACATCGACTTGATCAACAGTCATTTGAAATTACATCACAGAAGTTCAAATACAAGCACAATCAATTAAACTGGAACAACAGTCCATTGCGATTGAGAAACGGTTAGTAGAATTTCATTCAGCAATAGGAGACATACACCATTCAATGAGAAAATTCGTAATTTGAATGACAAAGTCGTAGCATATGAGTCCAGATGTTCTGCTACCAGTCATATTTTGCATAACACAATCACCGATAAAATGGAAGAAACTTCATTATCTCTACAAAGTCGGTTAACAGCGTCAAATGTCAAAATTAAATAAACAGATTACAGATAGATTCATGGTGATGGATTGTAAGCAATTTAGAATTTTGGCAAATTCTAGTTTCCCTAGTAGTAAAATATTCTATAGATCGATTGTAAAGTTGCTTATGTTGGACTTTAAAATTTCAAGAAGATTAGTTGTCAACTTTAAGGAATTTCTCTGTAATCTTTCCCATAGTGACAATTTGCCATAAAAATCTTTTTAAAGTGTATTTATCATATCAGGAAACTTTTATTTTAATAGATATTCCGGTTTGTTTAAGTTATGAAACACGCGATCACAAAAGTAAAATTCTAAGATTCGAAATATCTTTAAATTTAGTAAAGCGACAGTGGAAATTTTATCACCAGCTACAGTCAGCATTGTTCAGGATATTTTGGTAGTAAAATTAAATAATTTGGCAAAGTTTAATTAGCAGTTTTAATTCAGAGAAAAAAATGAACTTTTTAATTAAAAGGAATATTAATTTGAAATTTATATCAGTAGATAGCCCAAATTAAGACGATTACGAATATATAATAGTTTCGGTGAAAAGTTTAAGCATTTGTCTTGTAATTAAGTTTTTGAAAAATAGATTGTCGTGGAATGTTGTTGAAGAGCGTAAAAATTCCCCTAAGCTGGTCATGTGATGACTTTAGTTTTAAGACTACAGAAACTTTTTGGAATAATAAATTAAATTAAAACAGATAGAACATGACAATAGAAAGTCCCTGTAAAAATTTTAAGTTTAACTATTTTGTACTTTTGGAGATATTAATTAAAGAAAGATTCGCCAAGGTCACAGGCTCGGAGCAGCCTATAAAAGATCGTGCAGTAAGTTCACATTGTCTTACTTGTACGCCGGAAAGTAATCGCACAACTCCATGCATGATTTTCTCAGTGATGTTCAATGTAGTAACTCCGTAATATGTAGTCTTTCTTTGTTGTGGTTTCGTCTGGTTCTTTACCTCTGGAGCGTTATGTGAGTAAACCTGCGTTAGTTTGTGTCGGAGCGGGAGGTAGCCGGTTGGAAGTTGGCGCGTCTCGGCGGCCATGTTGGAACATTACGGGGTAGTCTGCGAGCATAATGTCTGTTAAGAGCTTTTAAATTTTCAATAGGGGTTCAGTTCGGTAATAATTTCTCTGCACAATTTGCAATATTCTGAAAACGAGTGTTTGATTTGCCTACTCAACTGTTTAAGGCAATTTTTAGTAAATGTGACTCTGAAAATAAATTTGAAGATTTTTTTGAAGTGAACTGTTGTGATTTGGTAGTTAGCTAAGAACCTTTTCTAAGTTTGTGGTCTAAACAAATTTAGTGGCGACCTCTAAGCATTTCAGTTGAGTTCCAGAAAGGCTACATGGTCAAATTAAAATTATTTTGTAAAATTTCCACAGAACTTTAAATCCACGTGAACTGTTGGTTAAGGCACTAAAGCGATACTTCCGCCCCGGTATCAGCTTTGGGTCTTACAGGATGATACAAAAAAGGCAATAACTTAATATAATTATTTACCATTCAATAAAGTTTAATTAAAGATTAAAATTGTATGGAGAGTATTAAATATACGTGCTTTGAATTTCCCGTTACAATTCGCTGGTCATTCTTAACAAACAGATCAAGTCGAAACTTAATTTAAAAGTAGACGTCGCTTCGTGAGATGATCAAATTGCCAATTCAAGAACCTGTAATTTTCAGAAAGTAAGTATTAAGCAATGACCCATGTAAAATGTAAGATGAGTGTTGGTTTAGTTATCGTTGTTATTAAAATGGGATTATGATAAACTGAGCCTTCCTTCATTAAAAGTATATATATGTTAACAGCGAAGCGCGTTTCATGGCGACCTTGACACTCGTATTGTTCTTCTTCTTCTTCCTGTCCGGTATTAGGCCTGGTGGCTTGTTACAGTCTTCTTGGTGGTCTCCTGAGATCACTCTTGCCTCTGGGATGGTATTTGAGAATTTTCCATGGGATCCGGTCATTCTTTATCCTCAGTACATGTTCTGTCCAAGATGTTCTGTAGGTTTGTACAGTTTGAAGAATTGGTTTTACTTTAAGTTCTTTAAGGATATCATCAGATCTCTTTCTGACTTGTAATGTGTAGCCAGCTGTTCTTGTATTGGTATTTTGGTTAAATAATATGAACTTCTGGAAAGCAAGATAATCAAAGCGGAGCACAGAACGATTTACAGTCAACAATCGACTTGTATATCGATATGCACCACAGCAGAGACTTCGAGAGCACGTCAACTGAACAGCTGTTTTGGTTTAACAACATCATTGGTGGCCGGCAAAGTCATGTTTTGCGTTGCAGTGCACCACAGGATAAAACAAAACAAAAGGGAAGTACATTTTAATCCTTTTATTTGTTTAAATACAAGGAAGAATTTGCAATTCGATAATTTAATTTTCATTAATTTAAATAATTTTCATTCTTTACCTGATTATTACCGATTTGTTTTCACTGTGTTTTGTGCTACGAATTTTGATTTCATATTGGTTATGAATATTTGATTTGAACTTACCATGGATAAATGGAAATGTGTTTCATGCTATCTGCCAAACTGATGCTGCGGATAATTTTAATTTACCGGATATGTCTCCACCATCTGTATATACTATATCTGACTCGAATCCGTCGGTAATTTTGGAAAAACCACCAGTATCTCAACAAGCAGATGAAGAAGATGATAACAGAGTCCAATTTTCACAATCTGAAGGAGTTATTCTCCTGCAGTAGATACCCATCAGGAACCTGAATATATACAAACTCCATCAACTCTATTTACCCAGCCAAAACATACCATTTCTTTACAAAAACTGACTGACCTAATTTTAGCAATGTAATCCCATTTAGATGTTCAGTTAAGTGAAACCAAAAAGATAAGTTCTAAGCTTGATATCAGTGTAAATGACCTTAGAAGGGATTTTATGGACCATTCACGACTAATTGATCCCAAAATTGGTGAAATTCAGGGTAAGACAGAAAGTTATTACACACATTTTGGTGAAAATGTTACTAAAGCTGAAACAACCTTACAAAAACATACTATAGAATGCCAGGAAAAATGAGAAGATGTGGAACATGAAGTTAATGAAGAGAACAAGATGATATATTATGATTTAGACCATTTAGCTAGTATAATGGGCAATCTGTGCATTAGGGCTCAAATTGGGCGTTTTGGTATTTTATATTGTAGTTTGATTGAGGCAAGCGGACAGTGTCTACGTGAGACTTTCTACTGACTCCCAGTGCTTGTGCTGCACGAAGCACGCATCATGCCTCTAGCACGTGATTGCTTACACATAAATACGTGATCGTGGTGTGATCTCGTCCTATTCGATTCTATTCTGTAACAATTCTGCCAGCAGTCATGTAAGAGGTAAGACTTGTGTCTTTTCTGTGCCTTCGACACATGGCAAAGCCATGCTTTGCCTTGCATTCTCTCGCATTAGTTAGTATTTGGTTAGTTAAAGTAGTTAGCTAAATTGTTCAGTCATTATTCAATCTGTGTAACTTCAATGAGTTGTTTGCCGTTGGTCTTAATAATGCTGTAGCCTCATGATAAGCTTATTTGGTAACGTTGCATTATAATCAGGATCATTAATTATTCAGTTATTTGTATTTAATCAGTAAAGCCATCTTTCCATTATACTCATTTGAAGCTATTAATTCATTTAGTAAGTTGGTAACAATTGTAGCTATGCTTTCGTGTCATTTCCCTTACAGCATAATGTTAGACAGAGTTGCGGATAAATGTATGGCTAGGATTTTATAATTAAGGTATGTTTAAATTATTAGTTTGTAAGAATACACAGCCTCTTAGTTTTTAAATAATTAATGTTTTTTTATTTGATTTCAATGGGAAGTGTTATTTGATAGTGGTATTTTCGAATCACTATTCTTATCTGATTAATGTTAAACTGATTATATATTTATGTTGTTAAAAAATATTTTATATCGTTTCATTAACATTGTGTCAAAGAAATCCATCCGCCTTTACCGAATGAACAATGTACGTGAAAATCTCTGGAATAAACAGTGCAGGAGGAAGATCTTTGGTGAAGATAGCAGATGAGAAGCAGAGATCGTGTGTAGTACGGCGAAGTTTTGATGAAACTGAGAATTGTATTTGTTAATGTAAAGCAACAATAAAGTAAATGAAGGATGATATATATAAATAATTTTATTTTACAAGTTGTATCACCCCAGTCATTTACACTCATTAGGTTAGATCCCAAGTTATTTCAGATAATTATGTGGAAGAGTTTGTGATATATTGGAAAGGTAAGATCTATTATAAATATCACAAGTAAAGCAGTCATAGGACTACTGCTTTATCAATAGTCACCCTGATGTCAATATCGTTATCCGGACAAATAACATCTAGGTTCCTACAAGTAGTTAATCTGTTATAGCCTGGAAGATTATCTAAAATCCTAAGATACTTCTAAAAACACCTCTCCAAATCAATCTAGATGCCCACAAGTGGACTGCACGGTCATAATGACCCCCTTTATCACCTATATGTAACCCCCCTGCTATCACACTAGCATCTTACATCGAGGAATAAGGATTACAACTGCATTAAATGCTGAATTTTTAGATCTGGCAGAGTATGTACTAACAGAAAAAGGTGTTGAAGAACATTCTACAGCAGGTTACTTGTTTACTAATATAAATGGAATTGAATCTTCCAGTATGTGTGCAGAATTTGAGTAATTTGTTAATTATTGTCGGAAGGAAGGTGATGAAATTATTGACATCAGCTATGACAAAAATGAGGGTGTTTAGAGAGCACAATAAGTGAACCTATTTCATATGAAGTTAAACGAATTGTTTTCTTTCAGAATGATGATGAGGAAATAGACTTATATGACACTGTGTTTACCATAGCATATTATGTAGTAAGTGATATACAGAGTGTTTCTACTGGTGAAGATAATTGTAGTAATTTCAGTGAGGAAGTATTCACAAATGCAGAAGAGTGTATCGTTTCTGATAAAGATTTTTGTGGCAAAGGGAGACTATTTCTGATAGGGCAAAAGCTACCATTAGACTTGCTGTGTGTGAAGCAGAATAGAATGGTCTACCCACAAACCTACTACCTGAGAAAGGATAAAATGAAGAAGAGATGAAAACCTACTTCAAGAAATTACTGACTACTGAAGAAAAAAATTACAGAAGAGAAAACAGACTTCAAAAATCCACTTCAAGAAGACAAGAAATACTGCTTCAAGAAACCATTACCTGAGAAGAAAAAAACCAAAGAAGAAAATACAGGCTTCAAGAAACCATTACCTGACGAAAAAGAAAGTGAACTGGAAATGAAATTCTGTTTCAAGAACCCACTACCTAAAAAGAAAAAAAGTTAAGTGGAAAAGTCAAATGGTAGGAAAGAAAAAATAAGCTGTGGAACCCAAAAGATTTAGAAATTATGACAACTCAAAGGAAAATTATTAGTGGTGACAAGAAGAGATGAAGATAAAGAAGACAAGAAGATATTAGCTAACCTGGAAATGAAATATTAAAAAATAAGAGGTACACAATGCTTCTGACAATGAAAAATGTAGTAAAAAATTAGAGAAGGAAGTAATAAGTGATGACTAGACAACCCGAGTGAACATTTCGCTAATAAAATGCGATGAATGTTTTGTAATATAATGAAAAGTAGAACTGTACTTTTGTAGCAAATATTTATTTTTAGTGTAATAGGTATGCATCAAAATACTCACAACATATTACGAAACAGATAGGAAAATTTAAAACACTCTATATTTACGACAAACTGTCATTGACCTTAACAAAATACAAAAACCTGAACAAAATGCACACAAGAGATCAACATCTCTGTAATATTTGTTGCTGTGCGAATAAAATGTTTACATTGGAATTGTACAGAAAAACAACAATGTTTCCATAAAAATAAAATAAAAAAATATATATATATCCGAAAAGCTACTTTAAAAAAAAATTATTGACATCTCTGTGATATCCACTGCTGCAATCTAGGGACTTGGCTCCAAACAGTCTCATACGTGCTACCACTTTAAGCACCAAATTCTGAAAAATTCTTTCTTAATTTATGATTTTACCTAAATGGAGACCTTAATTTTTAAAACGATATGTCATTTATCGATTTCGGCTAGGTATCGTAGAAGATAATTGGCTTGTAATACAAAAAAAACACGGTGAATAAATGATATTGATACTTTTGCCCTTTAAGAGTTGAATTCCAAAAAAATCCTTTTATAAAATATTATGTGACCAAAGCAGCCACCTTGGTCTTTAAAATGATACCTCATTTATCGTTTTCGGATAGTGATCAACAGAGGTGAAAAAAAAAAATGTTTTGAGAAATGATGATATTTTTGCCCCTTAAGGGTTGAATTTGGAGAAAGTTTTTACTTAAAATATGATGAGACCAAAACGAATAATTTAATATTTAAATCGATAACTCATTTATTTATTTGAGTTAGGTATCAAGGGAAATAGCTCGTGACAGAAAAATGCGTTGTAAAAATATTAATACTTTCGCCCTCTAAGTGTAGAATTTATAAAAATTTCTTTCTTAAAATGTAGTCTAACAGAACCGAAAAAACTTACGAAGATCTCAATCTTTAAAAAGATACCTCGTTTACCAATTCTGTTTAATTATCAATGGAGATAAATGACTCGAGGGGGGAAAAAAAACGCATTTTAGAAATACTGATATTTGCCTATAACATTCCAAAACCATTCAGGAGGGGGCATGTATGGGATAATCTATACAGTAAATAATTTTGAGAATATTTTCTGGACAGTAAAGTATCTACTAACCCATTCAAAAATCAGTTTCGTAAAAGACTTTAGAATGCAGTTGTATGTGTTTTTCAATTGTAATGTATTTGGCTACATCCATTCTCACCAAGAGAAGTTAACACGATGATCATTTTAAATGATATTCAATAGGCTCAGAAAAATTTAGTTTAAAAGTTATTAAAATTTCAGTAATATCAGAGCATGTGGTAGGAAAATGGAAGATTTGAAATTGCTAATTAATGCAATCCAACATCAGACCTTCTATAACAAGCCATAGTCAGCATCCTCAAGAATGTTCTGTTAGGTAAATTATAAATATGATTTTTAATCAAGTAAAAAAAAAACTGTTATAAAAGAGATAAAAGAAAAAAATTAATTTCAGGAGGTAGATAAAATGAAGTAGGTTAAAATTAGACTATTGATCCTACACAAAGTTTATGATTTCGATAAGAAAAATAAGAATTACTAATTGTATTGTCCAAGGTATTGTTGATTATGCGCTAAGAATAATGACATGACAGAATTAATTTTTAATCTAGTAGAAATATCTTTGAAGAACAAAGAAAGTTAAAACATTTAGGTTGTACAAATACACATGAGTTAATTTCGGCTTAAAGGCTTATGTCATTAATTAGATATTAAATTTCAAAATTTTTAGCTGACATCAGAGATCTAGATCAACTGATAAATAGAGGTGGGCTATTTTAGATTTTGCCAGCCAGCTTTTATCAAATCTACTGATTTTCATGAGGCAAGTCCGTGGTATTGTGTAGTGCCAGTCTTTTGCTATATTTACACGAGGCAAGTCTGAGGATGGTGTGGGTAGCAACGCTTCTGTAAGGCCAGCTTTTTGTTAACTTGTGGTGCTGCATTGAAGGTAAGAACTTTCAAACTGTAAGAACTGGAACAACTTCATCCTAATTGTGGGGGGAGCAGGATGAAAGCTTTCTGTGAATATGCCTAACTTGTGATCTTCATAGTGAATCTGGTAGTCCAATGTCTTATCCAAATTTAATCTCTAGTACCGAAAACTGTAAAGAAACTATTTATAGTAGAATATAAACTACTGAAACTGAATCTTGTGTTTGTCAATCATTCAAGAACACCTTTTACCATTGGGATATGAGCAATGGTGTGACAGCCGTAAAATTAAATTTAATAGGTACCAGAGGCTCTGGTCACAACTTAGTTTAGTTTGAGCAGTGTGTGCCCAATCCCCGGCATCATGCTGACTTGACAAGCTGGAGCCACATTCTAATATTAAATGCCAATGTTTGAGCCGACCTGCTATGGCTTTCTTCAAGGGTGGAACTGCACTAAGACGTGTTTCACATGTTATAAAAACACAACTGTAGAGGGTGTAAAATACACCTAAGCACACTTCCAACCTAGAAGAAGTTCAAAGCAGAGCAAGTAAAACATTAGCATGTTATACTGGGAATATATGGAAACTATTTATTGTGGCCATGGAAGACTTCAATTGATCCTACTTATAGGTCTCTTACCACCTGATCAGTTTTCCAACTGATCTGCTTGAATATCTAATCATTCAGAATTTTAAGATTACTGGATATAATCAATTACAAAAATGTAATCATCATAAACAATTTTGAACATTTCCACTTTCACTGGTCATCTGACACATCCTTTTTCAAAGCTGTGCTTATTTTGAATGCAAGTTTCCATGTACTTCCACATTTTTAGGTCTGTCATAGATATGTTGGGGGTACTGCAATGGGTTGGGTGGAGACAGGGAGATGAGCATGAATGTGTTGCCTTTCTTCTTTGAAACTTGCAACTTGTGGTCTATACGATAAGTGTATTTTTGTTTGTAAAATTTGTAGTTCATGAGGCAGAGATTGGGGACCATTGCAGCATTCACCTAGATGGTTGCAGAAAGCCACGTAGACCACAATCAGGACAACTGATATATGGGGCCTAAGAAGTGAACCTTGGCCTATTGTACGGGGTCTGCTGTGACACTTTAAAGTACGCAGTCACACTGGTAGGTTGAGATTTACAATAGAGGAAAGTTGATGTATCTTATATTAGAACTATCAAAATGTACAATGTATATCAGAACTATCAAAATACTAAACAAAAAATATTTTTCCAGTAATACATTTCATTAAATAGAAATATTTCTAAAATCTGCATTGTCACAGTAAAAGGGTAGTTTACCTGGCAACTACTTTAGGCAAATTTCCATTGGACAATATGTCTAATAAGTCAGCAGAAGACACAAAATAGAATCTTGGAAAAGCAAGTCTTTTTGTTTCCAAATATTCAGCAAGAGCCTTCTCACATAGTATCAACTCCTGATGCAGTTCTTCCAGTCGCTGAATAACACCATCCTTGTTGGTAGCTTCTATAACATTCGGTGTTTTTGCCATTTCCTCCATTAATTTCTGATGAAAAATATACTCATTTAGAAAATTATATTCAATAAAGTGATAAAATTATTTTCTTAATTTTAATTTTCATTCTTAGATACAAGAATATTAGGTAGTATACATAGTAAAACCATAAAATTATCTATTTTTCACAGAGTTTTGTTATGTATCTAGTAATTAAGCTTCTTCCCCCTCTTTTTTTTTTTTTAATCTGCTTAACGTCTCTCTAACAGCGAGGTCTTTAGAGACGGGAAAGTATGGGGGGCAAGGAATGGGAAGGAATTCGGCCATGGCCTTTTGAAGGAGCATCCCGGCATTTGCCTGGAGTGATTTTGGAAACCATGGAAAACCCAAATCTGGATGGCCGGACGGGGATTCGAACCGCCGTCCTCCCGAATGCGAGGACAGAAAGCTTCTTCTCCACATATTTTAAACTGTCAGCAAAAGAGTACACCGCATCTTAAAACCTGAACCACACAATTTGATATAAGTTTCTGTGCCACTTAATTTTGACAACATACCTTGAATTCAGAATCAATGTGATCAAAACGTGCTGAATCACGTGGAAGTTGTTTCCGTATATCCTCTGAGCTCATGAATATAGACTCAAGGTGAGTCCATGTACGCTGTACTTCAAACCACGATGTGATCACTTGGTCAGCTGCAGAAAGTTTTTGTTGCCACGATGAAACTTCTTCAAGGAAATGGGCTATGAATTTTGATGTGATGAGGTTCTGTAGCTGAACCTGAATATTAAAAATAATCAATTATTATTTTTTCTTCAAAACTAGATTCATCTTGTAAGTTCGTGAAATGACCATAGAAATTAAATTACACAGTATAGTAAAACTTTAGACTGTTAGTAAGTTTCTGTACAATAGTGTTTAAAATTACAACAGTCAAAAATGTAACTTTGTTTTGTTATAGATCTCAAAAGCTTCTGAAATGTAAAAGAAAGAAATCTTTGCTACCATTTAATTTTATATTTTTTTTCAGCAAGGAAAGTTACCATATCTGTTTTAAGGAATTATGAGAAAGTACTGCATCTAGCTTTCATGAAAGGGGTGAAAAGCATCATTGGCAAAATTATGTTAATTTTATGCAGGAACTACAAATAGCAATCAAAAAATTATGTTGTTGAGAAAGATTCTGTTTAATTAAGACAAAACTCTAAATTACAAGTCTATCATAGCCCTGACTGCTATTCTAGAGTGTGGGATTCAGTTGTTGTTGAAACTCCCCTGTTCACCAAATCTGTTTTCCTCAGTCAATGACATACTTTCAATCCTAAGAAGGTTTTTACCTGGCACACATTTCAAGTTAGATGATGCCACTAAAATCACTGTAATCTCGTTTTTTGACACCCTGAAGAAATACTTTCATGTAATAAAAAGTAATTAATTTTATTGAAGGAAATTTGTGAACCTCAGAGGGGATCTGCAACTAAATCATGTGCATTGCATATAAACCAAATTCCACTCAAGCCCATCCCAAACCAAAGTCCACTCAAGCCCACCCTAAACCAAAGTCCACTCAAGCCCCCTCCCCCCAAACCAAAATCCACTCAAGCCCCTCCCAAAACAAAATCCTGGATCCACTCCCGATGTATTTATTCAGCCGAGTAAAAAACACTTTGTAGTTTAATAATTCTTCACAACTAGATGGATTATTATAATACATAAATGTCTGTGATAGAAAGATTCCATTAGTTTAACAGGCAATAATAATATTCTGCTGTGCACAGGAAAGTCACATGATAAATAAGTCCTCTTTTCAGCTGCCACATAAAATCAATTAACCTGTGGATTAGAATTTTCACACAGAGTATTTATTCTTTATTACAGAGGTAACTTTTTAATGTAAAAACACTCATCCATTAACTATAAGATATAACATTAACTGAATTCATAGAAGTAGAGGCTGGTAAATAAGAAATCAGACTAAAGATTAATACAAGATTATAGTCTCACACTGCACTAGAGAGATGATAGGCTCATACACAGGTGGAGCAGATTATTACCATGATCATCACCAGCAATAAAATTAAAGCCACAGAGCAATTACCCAGCATATTTACTTATGCAATACCTCAATTTTTACTTTAGTACTTAATGAGCTACCTTATCCAGCACCTCTCTTGATAAATTACTCCAATTCCTGCCTTCCTCACCTGTAAATGAAAATGGCAATTGTCTATACTATCAAGTCATCAAGCAATATTCATCCTGAACTCATCACCAATTGATGCATTATTCATACAAACTACTCACTATACATGCATCCTATTGGCTAATTACTCACAATTAAGTTAATTTCAGGTATCCACAGAGAAGTATAGCAGCCTTTGTTTGTGCCCATTCCCCCAAACAATTGCACTTGATGCCCTAAATATACTTCCATTTCTATCCCTTTATACTCATGTTAGGCCCAAAACAAAATTTCTCAGCATAGTAATCATAGTATTGTATTGTATTTTATTTGATCCATGAAGTCATAATTTATGACATAGGACAAGTCATCAATAATTACAATAAGCTTTACAATATTAGTTTTCACAATATTCAGCATTACAATATTGGTTTTTCACAAAATTCAGGATTATATGATATTATTATAACTTTCATAATTAAAATTGCACAGTCAATACAAGCAGCATATGAAATACATCTGTTCAAATGAAGTAAAATGAATGTTTTGATGTTTTAAGATACAATGCAAAATAATTCAATCTTGTTTGTTCATTTCTCCATGGTTCATATATTCAGTGACACTATAGAAGCTATTGGCTCACAAAAAAAAAAAAAAAAAAAAAAAAAAAAAAAAAAAAAAAAAAAAAAAAAAAAAAAAAATTCAGCTTATATTTAAAATTATGTAAATTTGATATTTGTTTTATGTCATCAGGAAGAGAGTTGAATAGAATTTTAGGCTGGTATAGTACACTATTTTGGAATAGAGCTTTTTTGTGCCACTGTAAATGAAAATCATACCTATTTCTTGTTTCATATTTATGTATTTCCTTATTTAGCAATGCATATTCCTGATGGGACTTCAGGAAGGAGATACACTCAAATAAATATATGGATGGATGGTAGAGTCAATATTTTTAGCTCTTTAAAAACTTCCCTGCAGGATTCTCTACGATTCACACATTTCATGATTCTTAGAGCTCTCTTTTGAAGTATGAATGCCTGTTTAGCATGTGTTGAGTTTCCCCAAAAAATTATACCATATCTTAATATACTATGCATATATGAGTAGTAGGCACCCAACATTGTTTTCAAAGAGCTGCACTCATTAAGCATTCTTAAAATATAACAACATTTGCTTAACTTCTTATTCAGTGACCCAACATGTTTATCCCACTTTAAATGTTCACTCAGCCATATTCCTAAAATAATTTTATCATGTACTTGTTTTATATAGGCATCTCCTATCTTCACAAAATTATTACTGTTATTTTGGTTCATTATATGAGTGAAACTAATGCATACTGTCTTATCGTTATTTACAATCAAGCAATTATCTTCAAACCATTTTTCCACTTCTTTTGTTGTTGCTGTGATTTTCTGTTGTAGGTCAATTTCGTTCTGGCCTTTTGTAAAAATATTAGTATCGTCTGCAAACAATACCTCATCTGCTGTTAATAAATGATCTGGTAAATCATTTATATATGAAATAGTAAGGGCCCTAAGACTGATTCTTGTGGTACTCCGTGATCAACTTTCTGATACTCTGAGAAATATTCTTTACCATCATGACATATCTTGACTCTCTAGTATCTGTTGGAGAGATATGATTTCAACCAATCATATGCTTTACCACGAATACCATATCTGTACAGTTTTATTAATGAAAGGTCATTTCTAATAAGGTCAAAGGCCTTAGACAGTTCTAAGAATAACCCACTGTTTATTTCACCCTTATCAACTGCATTGAGAACTAGGGCGCTAATGACCCCGTCGTCGATGCGCCCTAAAACTTAAACAACAACAACTGCATTGAGAACTGAATTCATAAAATTGTAAATGGCTGTTTCCGTAGACCTATTTTTCCTAAACCCATGTTGTGATTTGCTTAGTATTTTGTTTCTGGTGAGAAAATCAGTGAAACCTTATTTCTCTGGTTCATACACTTACCACTTCATCTAACAGATGCAGGCCTATGAAACATCTCCTTTCAAACTCATCCTGCTCAACTAAGAATACTGAAAAATGATATGGCCCAAAACTTATATTTTATGTCTTCCATCATATACACAAAAATAATTATTTTTCTATTTGTATAGCTAGAAAGCTGAGTTTACCAGGTATATTGTAAGCACCTTAGAATTTTGGCTGGGCACTAATGACCCAGTTGTTGACGCACCCTAAAATCCTAAAAACAACAATTTGGGTAAATTCTAGTTTTCTTGGCTATAGGGCATAAGGGAGGGGGCATGCCTTCCAGTAAAAATAAAATTTTTCATCTCACAAAGGCACGTTTCATGCAGAAGCCGATACGGCAAGCTAACTCGGAACATACGCCGATTTAAAAAACAAAAAAGTCACTCAGCACACAATACAACCTCTAAATAAATAATTTATAATAGTAAACCACTTTTAAACTAACCTGAAACAGTGTTACCCATAGTTATCCAAATTGTAAACAATCGATTTTGATTACGTGATAATTTCACTAATTCTCAACACTTTTTGATGCAGTAAAGTATTTTCATAATAATAAGAACCCGAAAGGAAGCTAAATTTACTAAAAAAATCAGTAGTTTCAGCCAGTATAAATAAGTAAACTTAATTTTAAACACTTCGTTAGACACACTTGCATTTTCGACACTAAATAACAACATGTTTTCAATAATTTCCCCAGCTAAAAAATAAGTTTTCTGAAAGAGTAAAGAACAGTATAACATATTCAAGTTTTAAAACATTCCATGCAGTAGATTGTGATTAAGCAAGACCATTTCTATACAGGGCCGGCGTTAGGGGGGGGGGGTAAGCGGGTGGTCAAAAGTACCAGGGCCCCACTGGCTGATGGGAGACCTGATCACCGACTATAGGGGCCCTCAGGCCCATTATCACCTGGCCATTTTGTAGAGCTAAAAAAAAAAAAAAAGTTCACCCATTTTACCCCCGGCCCGAAATTCCTAGCGCCGGCCCTGTTTCTATAAAGAAAACAACTTTTAGAACATGTAATAAAATTAAAAGAAAATTCACAGAACGACACCTTTTCGATAGAAGCAGTATTTTACTAATTATTAACCAGAAACCAATTTACATATAATGCTCTCGGGTGACTAGCCGAGTTATAGAAGTGTTATAATAATCACACAATGTTTCGGCGCTCTGAATCGTCGGCGCCATCTTCCGGTGAAGTGAGGGCAGGAACATGTGAAGCTGCTGAGCTAGACCAGATTCCCGCTGCTAACCTCCGATTGGTCGGCTGTGGAACCAGTCGTAGCAGGGGTCAAATCTCGTTGCGGATTGAATCGATGCCAAGGTGGAGTTACGGCTAGATTTGATGTCCTTTTTCACATGACATATAGCGGATGGGCTTAAAATCACCGCTCCTTCGAACAAGATATCCGAAAACAAAGCCTTCACGATAAATTGTTTGTCCAACTGATGGGTCAACACGAATCCGTTGCGGGCCTCATATTGAGCCATGCTGCCACGTGATTGGTCAGATTTGTAACCAATGGTAGCCGGGGTCCTGCCTCGTAGTAAATCATCGTTCGGTAGAAGGAAAAGTCAGAAGGCAAAAACTTACCCATAAGCCGATCATTAATGCCTGAGCAACAAATTGCTCGCTTATGTTACTACCGAACTTTCCGTTGATCTGGACGCGCCGTGTAATGCGTCTCGGTCGCGCTGTCGACAAATAGTATTGATGATTGGCGTCCAGGCTTCACTCAGCTGGTACCCGCTGTCGCGGTTGACGAGGTTAGACGCGAGACGAATTTCTACTGCTTCTGTAAGGATGCTATTCCAGAAGCTCCCAGTATGCGCCAGTACTCTGGTATTTTCGAAATCAAAACCATGGCCATGTTCTGTGTTCCGCCACCGCAGACTTTTCTTTCTGCCCCAGACGAACGTGTCGTGCATGTTCTAGACAACGTTGGTGAACACACCGCACCGTCTGGCCAATGTAGCTCTTTCCACACTCGCAACTAATGCTATATACCCCAGGTGTCCACAAAACAAGGTCATCATTGGGGAGCGCAAGATGTTTTTCACCTTCGGTGGTGGCAGGAAAACGGTCTTGATTCCACTTTTTGCTAGAATCCGTCCTATCTTGGACGTTGTGGCGCCAGAGTATGGAAAGAAGGCAAGATGATCAGGTGGCTCTTTCTTGGTGTTGTTGAGACTACGTGTCAGCTCTCGGAATGCCTGTCTTATCTGATAATCAGTGTACCCGTTGCATCGAAAGGTCTGACGCAGATGACTCAATTCACCGGGTATACTGTCCGAATCGCATATCGCTCGTGCCCTATGTACAAGCGTGCTGAGTACCGTCTTGCGCTGTGCCGGATGGTGATGGCTACGCGCGTTCAGGTATAGGTCTGTGTGCGTCGGTTTTCTGTACACAGAATGTCCTAGAGACCCATCAGGTTTCCTTTCTATTAGAATGTCTAAGAAAGGCAGCCGGCCTTCTTCTTCCACCTCCATCATAAACTTGATGTTTTCGTTTCTGCTGTTAAGATGATGGAGAAAAGCTTCAAGGTTGTCTCTGCCGTGTTGCCAGACCACAAAGGTATCATCTACGTATCGGAAGAAAGCGGTGGGCTTCATAGGAGCGCTTGCTAGTGCCTTGTCTTCAAAGTTCTCCATGAAGAAATCAGCAATAACTGGCGATGAAGGACTGCCCATGGACACTCCATCAACCTGTTCGTAATACTCCCCGTCATACAAGAAATACGAGGATTGGAGTGTGTGCCGGAATAACTCCAATATGGCAGGCTCAAAATGCTGTTCCAGTAGACACAGAGTGTCAGTGAGAGGGACCCTAGTGAACAGTGACACCACATTGAAACTCACCAATAAATCATGTTGCTGCAGGTGGAGTTCTTTGATGATGTCTATAAATCTTGCAGAGTTGGTCACGTGATGAGGACCTTTACCCACTAATGGTGTCAGCAGCCCAGTTAGATATCGGGCAAGCAAATATGTAGCTGATCTGATGGTACTTACTATTGGCCGCAATGGGGTACCCTCTTTATGGATCTTGGGGAGTCCATAGAGCCTTGGAGGAAAGGCAGCCCGGGGTAGTAGCTGTTTAACTGTGTCTTCTGGCAGCCCTGAGTTCTTAAGAAGAGCTGTCGTTTTTCTCACCACGGCGTTGGTAGGATCCCGTGCAATCTTGCGATAGGATGTGTCTTTCAGGAGTTCTTCCACCTTTCATCAATACTATTCGTCGACAGCGCGACCGAGACGCATTACACGGCGCGTCCAGATCAACGGAAAGTTCGGTAGTAAAATAAGCGAGCAATTTGTTGCTCAGGCATTAATGATCGGCTTATGGGTAAGTTTTTGCCTTCTGACTTTTCCTTCTACCGAACGATGATTTACTACGAAGCAGGACCCCGGCTACCATTGGTTACAAATCTGACCAATCACGTGGCAGCATGGCTCAATATGAGGCCCGCAACGGATTCGTGTTGACCCATCAGTTGGACAAACAATTTATCGTGAAGGCTTTGTTTTCGGATATCTTCTTCGAAGGAGCGGTGATTTTAAGCCCATCCGCTATATGTCATGTGAAAAAGGACATCAAATCTAGCCGTAACTCCACCTTGGCATCGATTCAAGCCGCAACGAGATTTGACCCCTGCTACGACTGGTTCCACAGCCGACCAATCAGAGGTTAGCAGCGGGAATCTGGTCTAGCTCAGCAGCTTCACATGTTCCTGACCTCACTTCACCGGAAGATGGCGCCGACGATTCAGAGCGCCGAAATATTGTGTGATTATTATAACACTTCTATAACTCGGCTAGTCACCCGAGAGCATTATTTGTATTCTCAACGCCGAGAAAGACTTCGTAATTATATAGAAACCAATTTTTTGCAACGTGTCTTCTAAGCAGTTTCAACCTCGATTTTTGGAGGACAGATAACTTCTCTAATACACCACCGATAATAATAAAAGTTGTATTTTTTAAATCAGGAGCAAGAACCGAACACAATGACATTAGTTTAAACATTATAATTTGTAATCCAGCAAGAATTTCCAAAATTGCACAAATTAAGTAATAGGCCAGGGATTTACCAACCGCTAATTATTTACAAGGAATCGAGTTAATTTAGAATTATGGCCATCAGACTATTAACAAATCTTAAGGACCAGGCTACACACTATTAAATTTTGAACACTGGCTATAATAAAATTTTATCAGACTAGTTTTAGAAAGCGAAGTGTACGGCTGAGAGTATATATTGACGCGCTGTGACCGGCTGGGCGTCTAGTATTGCGGAGTCTTGTCTTGTATCTTGGGGCTTTTTGTCTCAAGTCGCAGAGGAAATCATGCGCTAGTGTGTTGTAAGAAATCTGTTGGGAGGCGTTGGTGTCGGTCAATGAAGATGTCTTCTGGTAGACCATGAATGAGCTAAAATATATGTGACTCGTGGCCATGTTGAATTTTCCTGCCAGTCAGTGGTGCTATCTGGGACTATGAACTTATAATTTTTCTAACAGGCTTTAGTCTGGTAGTTCTTCCTCTTCATGAATTGTAATTTTTGGAGACGTTCAGTTCGATTTTGCCTTTTCAACTGTAAATGTGACTTTGGAATAAATTTAAAATTTTCTCATCAATTAAACCATGCATCTTTTCGTAGTGAACATCAACTTTTCCCTAGGTTTTGGTTTAAATAAGCTATGTGGCAACCGCTAGGCTTTACAGCTGAATAATCCAGGCTGATACATGGTCATTCAATGTTATTAATCAAAATTTAGAAGAACTTAAAGCAAGTCAGAAGTTAGCTAAGGTAACTAAACTAATACTCCGCCCGAGTATCAGTTTTTTCCCTTACAATATGACATTCATTTCATGCTGATGTTCAACCAAATTCCCTGTACAGATCCCTCTGCTCCTGCTCATAATCCTTGTTCAATATAACCCTACTACATTACATTATATCACCTATAAGTAACCTAACTTCTGACTGTAATCCAGAGATAAATACAGCTATCAGAATGACAAATATCAATTATAAAAGTACATTAATTTATATTATTCCCCCTTTCACCATGCTGGATTCTTTGTTAACAACTTTCAAGAATCCTTCCAGTCAACAAGGCAATCCTAATTTATACCACAATGATTTTAATCTCATTCTACGTCTTGATCTTGTCAAATTGTAAGTGGTCAGTATATTTCAAAACATACCTAGATTTTTATATATTTGAAACTACAGGATAATGCTTAGCAGCCTGAAATTTCTCTATTTACTTCACTTTCAGTATTAAAGTTCATTATTTCATAGAGAATAATTTGTAGAGAATAGAATCTATTTCTAAGTAAAGTAAAATAGATTTTGGTTGTGGCATAAAATTTGAATTAGTGAAGCATGATTTTAAAAACTTGCATATAATTCAGTTAATAAAATATGTAAATAGGAGATTTTAATTTTTTTAATTAATTTAGTTTGATGTTGATAGAAGGGATGAGAACAATTTAATACTTATGAAATGATATGGTCCAAAAATTGAAAAGTAAGAGGGTCATATTGGCAGAAAGGTTTACTACACACCATTTGTGTTTCCCACAGTTGCTGACCCAGGGATAGTGTTGATATTTTGCAACTCTATGTTCATGGTTTTGGAACAAGTTAGTTTATAAATGACTTTCAGGACATAACATCAGTGTCAGGAAATTGAAATGAGTATTGTCAGTCAATTTCACGTACTTATGTTTTGTAATTCATGTATCACGACTTTTGTAAATTTATAAAGATGACTGCACTAAACTTATTACCTTAAACCAGAACTTGCATGTTTGGAGAAAAGGTCTGAGACTATATATATATTAATGGTCATATTTTAGTGATGTTTATAGCGATTTTCAAAAGAACAGTGCATTAAATTCAAATGCTGAAGTGGAAATATTTGTTTCATTTTGGAACGTTAGCATGATCCTTTGTAAATTATCAATACATTTAAATATTCTCATTGCAATTGAGGATGGTGACCATGTCCAATAAAACGTTTAATCTTCAGGAAGTGAGTATTAATATTACATTTAATAAATCCTTTAAACTTAGTAGTAAATGCATTTCAGCTTAATTTTTATGATGGAGCGCATGCTTCTTCTCTATCTTTTTTTTTTTTCACCATAGACTTTCATTGTCTACAAATTTGAATTTTAAATTTATCAGCTGTCTGGTAAATTATTCATTATTTCCTTCAGTAATTTATGCCAACATCTGACTATCATTCAGTTTAAAGATAAGGACTGATCAGTTACATTGCCTGTTTAATCTAATATTCTTTGAAAATAGCCCACTTATTGCAGTTTATATGACTAAACACTCTTAAATCCACGTCACTGATTTACAGACCACTTTCTTTCTTCACAGACATTTCTGATTTGATTTCCCTACATCTGAGACCAAGCTAATCAGTGTATAGTTGTTAACTGTATTCATCTCAGCCCATTTGTAAAGTCACTGATATAACGGTGTGTCTCTATAAAAGACCTAAACATATTTCTATGTATGGCACACCCATCATTAAACTACCTCTTCTATTATAATTCATACTAGCTGCTTTTAATTTACATAGCTTCCTTACAATATCTTTGGTATATATTTCATAGTTACATTTTTACTTATTTCATGGAAAAGCTCCTGTTCTAATATATTTCTTACTGTTCATACATATTTGTTCCTAATATTTCATCATTTTTTTACAGTCAGAAAATTCTTACCCATTCTTATTAATAATGATCTAAATGAAGAAAGCAGCAGGATTTTTTTTTTTTCAATTTCTTCTCTGGATATAATTAAACAAAGGAAAAAGGAAACGGCTTTAGGCAATATAAATTACAAAGAAAGGGAAATGACTCACCACTCACCAAAGTTGAAGGCAGCAACGGAAGAAGCATGTATATCATGAACACAAAATTACACAATATTTCGGTCTTAAATCTTATTCATGTAGGAATCTTCGATGTGTGCACACCTCCCGAGCCACATGACTCATTCTCTCTAGCATGAATAAGGTTTAAGACCGAAATATTTTGTACTTTTCTGTTCGTGATATATATTCTTCTCCCGTTGCTGCCTCCAGCTTTGGTGAGTGTTGAGTCATTTTCCCTTTCCTTGTAATTTATATCTTCTATATACTTTTTAGGTAAACACCCTCAGTTACACTATTTGTTGTTACCAGTTCTCTATTTACTTGTCTCTATTATTCTCTGTTCTTACTTACCTGCCCAACTCTTTATTGTTTATGCTGATCCCCTCTGTTTTTAATTTTTGTTACTCTTTCTACCTATTTGAACTATTTGAATTATTTATATTACTTACCCTTTCAGATACTGGTAACTGCTTTACGTCTCTTTTTAACATTGAGGTCTTTAGAGACGGAAAAGGATGGGGGGTAAAGATGGGGGCAAGGAATGGGAAGGAATTCGGCCATGGCCTTTTGAAGGAAGCATCCCGGCATTTGCCTGGAGTGATTTGGGGAAACCATGGAAAACCCAAATCTGGATGCCCGGACGGGGATTCGAACCGCCGTCCTCCCGAATGCTTTCATATACTAAACATATATTTTTTTAAAAAAATCTTTAATGTGGCTGCTTCTGGCCTTTACTTTTTTCCAGATTTTACTGGGAAGATATTGTTACACAATCTGCTAGTTGGGGGTGTAGCCACCAGATTCAGTGTAACCTATGATTGTGCCTGGTACCTCTTATTACTATGTGCTTCGATTCTTCTAACAGCTGCCAAACTTTGTACTATTTCACCCGTAGTTAAAGGGTATCAAATTATTTCACTTCACAAAAATTAAAAGTTTATATTCTTGAAAATTCTAGTACAATATTTGGAACCAGACAGCTGAATAAGGAATTGAAACGGTCATACCCACTAATTAAGACTGCAGGTAGGCGCTACTCAACAAGTCATTCACTCGTAGCAAACTCCCATCTAATAACCCCAAAATTATATATTAGATGCTCTGTCCACTCAAAAACAACGTTCTTACTCTTGAAAAAATTTTTATATCTGGCATTGCACAGCTACTAAAATGTTAAAGTCCCAACCCACATCACGGAACTACCAACACACGTGCTCTCATCTCAAAGACCTGCAGAATAATGCTCACAGTCAGATGTTTGGTACTCCCTTATATAGAGACCTTGCCAGATGATGTGAAATTGACCTTTGGACTCTCTTCAAAATCCTTAAATATGTCTTTCTGAAATTTAATATGTTATGGACTCAGTTTTTCCTCATTATTTCATCCCATGAGGACTTATACCAAAAACAGACTCATTTAGGAGATATTAATTTTTGAAGTTAGAAAACATAAATTCTATAATTACTCCCAAAATTTCTACTCCCCTGTGATAATTCTAGTACCAAAACATTCCTTATAATTCCCAGGATCTTTTAATGTATATAGCTTTACTGGATCTTGTAAGCACCTCAGAATTTGTTAAATTCTAATCCTCATCGCTACAGGATATGGGGGGAAGGGAATCATACAGAAGCCGATACTGCAACCTATAGCCTCACACAGAGCCATTTAATATCTAAAAACTAACTCAACATGTAATACAGCTTTAAACAGACCTTCAATGATAAAAAGTAGCCTTTAAACTCACCTAACTCGTGGAAATCCTCAAGAATACAGCTCGTAAGCACTTAAAATTTTTTTCAAGATAACATCACCATTTTACAACACTTTTCAACACGGTAAAAAGCATTTATAATAATAATCGAATAGGAGAAACTAAATTTTGTAGTAAATTAACACATGATCTATAGTTTCAGGCAGTTAAAAATATAAGAAAAGACATAGTTACACAAACTGTTAGTTTCAAACAGTAATAACACCATATTTAAAGCATTTCTGATATTAGCCAACATTGTACTTAAAACTTAAGTTCTTTCTTTACCTCATACTGAAATTTCAGGCAGTTCTGCAGTCAATCAAGCCTAAGATACATTTTTAAACAAAATGGGGCTAATTTGAAACACTTGCCAGCTTATATAAATTATCACAGTGAAACCAATCAAAGTCAGAGAATAAAATTACTTTCAAACAATGTATTGGAAACTGGGGAATTTTTCGAGATAGACCTTACTTTCAGAGCAATTCACAATAGACTTTTTTTAATTTGAATTTTCAAAATTGTGCTTAACCGGGCATTTTTACTACGCATTGATCCACTCACATACACATGTTGAGAGCAGTGACATCAGATTTTCTACGCAGGAACAGATAGGAATTTATTACAGCCAATGCACTGAGTTTACAAGAAACAAAGGGGAGAAAGTTGTTTATTATATCTGTATCTAAATAAACCCTACAGTATGTATCTTGGATGCACTACATTTTGGGTGCCACATGACTTGGAAGATCTGCTAGTGTCATATAGGGGTTTCTGAGCCTCATTTCATTAGTTACCTGTGGAAATTTGTGTAGGTCAGACCTGTGGCTCATTGGAGCGAGAACTTGCAGTTGGTACTCCCGCAAGGAGTTTGGTCACATGCTTTGGTGTCGGCCATCATGGAAGTTTTGAAGTAGTGAAGCTCGGTCGGTACAATGAACAGATAATGTAAAATTTTTCAGGGGTTTAGTCCTGTCTGTCTTCTGCATTTCATAACTTGCAAACTTTTGAAAAGAATGTCCGATTGCCGAAACAACTGTAATTGTGAACCTTTTTGTGTTTTTTGATATCAGAATATAATGATGGTGAAATCTTAACAATGAGTTTATTTCCATAGTTTAACTGAACCCTTTTCTCTCCGAAGGTTAAAATTATTGGAGAGTGGCAACCATGTTAATTTGCAGTTGATTTTATTTCCAAGGTGTATTCATGGTTTTGAACAGTTGGAACTTTGTTTTTATCTTTGATGAAATCGAGTTTGAGATGCAAGTTGCTAGTTAAGGAGATCTAGGCTTCCTGCTACCCCAGGTGGGCTTAGTCCGTTATAATCTTTTATACTTCAGGTTAAATTCATTTAAAACCTTATTTCCTCTTTTCTTGTGCAATCCTCAAAAACTTTCTATAATTTATATCTCCCAAACTATTGCTCTGATGGAGTTGGAATCAATGCTATTTTCTTTAGGAAAAATGTTGGTACCAGTTAGTATTTTTTCATGATCCCTAATGTAGTTCCTCAGTCACCACCTTTTGTCACTTTATTATTACTAAATTTTAAGCCTCTGATGTCATCATAATGCATGAGAGCCATATTGGGAAAAAATTTAATCTTACCTTTAACCCTTAAATATTACTGGAATTGCGAGACAAAGTATACATTGATAAAATTTCCTCTTTAATATGAACATGATTTCAAGCCTGTATCTCTTATTAATTTTGAAAATGACAAAATCTAACAATACCTATTTTTGCCTCAAAAAACTATTTCTCTTTTACTTCTATTTTCACATATAAGTTGCATTTTCTCACTCTGAATATCATGACGAATTAATCTTTACGATATATTGATTTTGTTGTTGTTGCTTTAGGGTGCGTCGACAGTGGGGTCATTAGCGCCCTAACAATTACCAGCCTAAACTGTGGCTTAAGAAAGTACTAAAATACTGTCTGCATGGTCGACTGTAAAGGGGTCGACCACACAGACAGCAAATAAATAATTCCCAAATATAAAACGTCGCTTAGAAAAGGGGCCACCAGAACACAAGACCCGTACACAACCTGAATGGCTGTAAAGGGGCCATACAGGGTCACAAAATAATTAAAAACACTACATCTCTCGCCGGCTGTATAGTGGCCAGCGAAAAGGAATTTAAAAATATAAAAATTAAAAACAATGAACATGGAAGGGTGGCTGTATAGGGACCACCCTTCCATCTAAAAACTAGGCTGATCTGCCTAAAATTTTAGGCACTAGACCAGCCAATACACAAAATTTTAAAACACTCGCCACACTGCTAGTCTCATTGTTTAAAATAAGGGCCAGATCATTGGCAAGGCCAACGTCTTCCCTCAAGTCTAAAAACGCAACACAGTCAACTAAAATGAGGCGCACCGTCATAGGTACACCACAGGTATCACATTCCGGAGGGTCCTCCCGGCGGAGAAGAAAGCTGTGTGTCAGAGGACAGTGCCCTATATGGAGGCGATTAAGGAGAACCTCATCCCTCCTCGCCCGCTGGAGGGAGCTGCTCCACGGCTGAACGGTCGGTTTGACCAACCGGAGCTTATTATGCTCAACCTCCAGCCACTGCCTCTGCCAGATGTCAAAAACAAATCTTTTCCCCGCCGAGGCAAGGTCAGACTTTGGGACCGAATCAAAGTCAATTCCGACCTTGTTGCAGGCTAACTTGGCAGCTTCATCAGCTGCCTCGTTCCCTGATTCCCACATGACCAGTTACCCAGCAGAATACGACCTCCTTTCGAGAAGATTGGAGGGATCGGAGGGTGTCCTGTATGTCCTGGACAAGACGATCTGCTGGGTACATGCTTCCCATTGCCTGGATACAGCTGAGGGAATCACAGTATATGATGTACTTCATGCTGCGACTTACTTTCATATGCTGGAGCAACTTTAACATAGCGTAGCACTCTGCAGTGTATACGCTGCAATAGCTATTCAGTTTGTAATTATAAGTCGCTCGAGGGAACACGACGGAGCACCCAACTCCGTTAGCCTGCTTAGACCCATCCGTGTATACCGGGGTAAAATCGTGATACTGGTGTAAAACATCCATAAACATTCTGATAAAAACAATGTCATTGGTAAACAGCTTGTTGTACCTTGACAATTCTAAAATAGTTCTGGGCCTCTTTAAAAGCCAGGGAGGAGATTTACTCCAACCCTGGTGATAAAAAGGGGGCATCTGAAACCCATACTCCTCCATAATAGCCTTTGTGCGTAAACTAAACGGTTTGGTTGCTCTTAAGCGGTTGGTATACAGTCGTTCGTAGTTTGGACGAATTACTACTTCGTACACGGGACTAGCTGGTGTTGTGGCAATGTGCAAGTAGTGTCGCACCATGAGGAGGCACCGGCAGGTGGAAAGCGGTGGCTCGCCTGACTCAGCACAGATGCTGATAATCGGACTGGTGCGGTAGGCACCGGTACCATATATTGAAAACTATTGGTTGTATCCTTATAAAACCATATTTAATATAACTCACCCCTCCTGCTACAATACCGGGAAATTTTTCTGTAACTTTTTAAATCGATTTTTCCTGCTTTACTTCATATACGTTGAACTGATTCTAATTTTGAGCTATGCTTCCAAAAAAAAGTAATTTCGACTTTAAGAAAGTTGATTTCTGACAGGTTTTACAAATGCATCCTACTAAAGTGATTTATAACTCAGAAAATGCTTCTAAACATGACATGTCATGTAGCTGGTATGTTCTAAGATTCCATTAAACTGTTTTTAAGATATATCAAAGAAAATAAGGATATATGACAACATCAATATTTTATTATTATTATTATTATTTGCTTCTATATAGTTTATTCAACAACTTGTATAAAACCTCCATTCTCGAATAAGATATTTACATATCCCTGTTCCTATCAGTGTGCGAAGCATGTAATATCTTCATTAAGGTACTGACTCCAATAAACTTTTGTTTACTCATGATGTGGCTTCTGATATCAGCAAAGCGAACTTTCAAGAATATATTGTGACTTGAGCTTTTCTCCTGCTATGTTATTTAGAACTACCATCATCAATTACTTAAGCGAACTATTTATAAATCCCATGCTCTGGGTGGAGGAAAGAACTTTCTCAGTGATTTAAATTTTCACAAGTTTACTTGAGCCAAACATCATAACTCACAGACAATTAACAATTTAGCCAAATCACCCCAACCATTAATCTGCAACAGTAAGAATAAGATGGACACATCTGCAAAAGTACGTAGGGGAACCCAAAGGACAATGGGGTACCAGAATGTAAAGAAGTTCGATGTTTTTCAGTGTCAAGGAGGTATTATCAGTGACCAGAAATAAGTAGAACCAGACCTACCTATTACAGCTCAACTATAACAGCCATGTAGAGAAATTTTCACTGTGTGATTTTCCTCTAATGTATTGGAACTTAGATGTTTTAGTAACTAAGGTAAAATAAACATACTTGTTTACAATACATGCTTGCAGTTTCATGCAGTTAAATGTTTGTTGCCTTATCTTTCTCGAGTGACCTTACCTACCTAATCTAAATTGCGTCCCTGAGGCAGAACAGGTGGGGCAGAATGGGGAAATATGCCACTCTGCCCTGCTCTTGCATGACAACAGGGCCACTTCATTTTAAGATTAACCTGAAATTCTAATGTCTATTCCAAAAGTTAAAGAAAGCACAAAAAGGACGAATCCCAACAGGGGGAATACTGTTGTCTTAAGAGATTTCCAGAGCAAAAAAAAAACAAAAAACAAAAAAGATATAGAAAACATTATTAAGGAAAAAGAGAAAAAGAACTTAGACAAAGAAGAAAAAGCAAGGATAAAACAATTTACTAAAGAGAATAAAATTAACACACACAAAAACAAAGTGCCTGAAGATAAATGGAAAAAAGAGGGAGCTGAAGAAGAAACTCAAAGCTAATTAGAGCGATTCTGACGATTATATTGCCTATGATTGTTTACATTGCAGTGTTACTCAAAGTCACTTGAAGTTTGGATCACTTATTCCATATGTAAAAAAGGGGCACAGTGTGGCAATAGACAGCAAAGAAGATGCAGTGTCCTGATGTTTGAATTTGGTGAATATGATTAAGAAAAGGAGAAGATCAATGAAAACAGTAGATCAACCTTTGTAGTCACTTAGAACTACATAAATATAGAGCAAACTTTTTTTCTGTATTTGCACTAGTTTTCTATGTTTTTATAATTACTTTTTCTTACTACTCTGCTTTGCCCAATAACCGGGGCAGAACAGAACAAATGACATACATTTATGTTTTAGTAAAAAAAAAAACACACACACACACACACACACGTGTTTTTCTTACAATATTATTGTATTTGTGTAATTATTACATTAAAATGTGTTCATACAAAAATTTGAGCACTCTTAATTAACCCTTTGGTATTTTTAAAATCTATTTTCAATTTTATACCTCATACTGAGCCTGGTTTCCCTATTCATCATAGTCTTAATGGTTAATATTCAAATTCAACATCATGCTAATCATACACCTTTGAATTTGGAAAATTAGTTTCTTGAAGAATAATATTTTTTGTATTACTGAAATCATAAAATACAGATAATTTGTAATTGCTTACCTGATTATCTTCTAAGGTCTCAATTAGTTCCTCACTAGCCCTCAGTAGCTTACAACCAGTACGAGGATGAGTGTCTTGCTCAAATTCCATACGTGACCATGTTGTGTGCAGGTCCCGAAGAACTTTCTCCATTGACATCTCTTTGACAGCTATAATAAAGTATTATTGAACATATAAGAAGACGCTATATGATAATTACATACATGATTACTTAGATGTTACATCCAAAATAATTTTTATTTTTATTAAAAATTAGACTAGAAAAACAAATTGTATTCTTGGAAAAAGGAGGCCAACAAACAAAAGAGCATTGACTAAAATGAAAACGGTTGAAAAATTTAGGCAGCTGTGAAATCACAAATAGCTTAATTAAATAACAATGATACATGGAAATGAAGACCTGACTGTCTAAGAGCTAACAAATAAATGAAAACTCTATACAGTCAGTAGAAAAGCAAATCTCAAAACCAAAATCACACCAAAAGCCATAATCTTCCAGAGCCACAGCACGACAAACAAGAAACTCAGAACATAAGGAGACATCAGACAATTCCATATTGTCAAAGCCACTTGAGGGAATGGTACATCATGAATCATGTGGCTGCTTTATGTTAACAAAATCAAAACATACTGGTAGTTGATGATTAAATCAGTATGGTTAATGACAATTTTTTTATAAAAAATAAAATAAAAAAAAAGCTGATTGCAATGGAGCACATGTTTCAATGGCAATTTCCCTATATAACCAATTTCCCCCTTTCCTGTACCCACCTACGTTTTCCCTCTACAAATTTCAATCTTAAATTCTTTTAGCATTTTTGGTAATTTAGTCATCATTTCTCTTGGTAACTTATTTCAATCCCTCACACCCTTACCAATGAAAGAAAATCTTCCCATTCCCTACCATCTTCTGGTCATGGTCATCTTATCCCCTCCAAGCACTACTCCTAATTCTTATACCAATATCTTTCCAAGTCTCATCAGCAGTATACACCTTTCACACTCCCTAGACTCTCTTCACACTTCTCCTGTCTTCATATGAGTCCCATTTCAGCATCTTTATAATTTTACTTACTAACTGTGTTTTGCGGTAAATTCCAGAGACAAATCTAGCAGCCTTTCTTTTGTACTTCCTCCAACTCCTGTATTTGAATTCCAAAAAATGGATCCCTTACTACACAACCATATTCAAGCAATGATCTAACCAAAGTTTTGTTGGTAATTATACATTTATATTGGCAACTCTGTAGGAATATATTATCTATGCATTCATTCATGTGTATACTCTATGCTGTATTATACTATGGTTGACAGCAAGAAGACAAAAGATGTGTAATCTAAAGTTGATTTAATTCTTTAATAAAAGTGGTGATTAAATATAAAAACAAGTATTATTCTTAATATTAAAATGGTAGCAGAGCGCGGTTGTTAAAAGGACTAAAGTGAAAACAAGGATTTTTGTGTGCAAACAAGAAACATATAAAAAGATCATCTACGTGAAAATGGCGACGAAAAATAGTGATATTAACATTCCAATTTTCGATGGTTCAGACTATAGCATTTGGAAAATACGTATTCTCAAGTTCCTACAATTCGAAAAGTGTAAAGATGTAGTAATGCGACCTAAAACATCTGCCGACGATGCCACATGGGACGATCGTGATATTCAAGCTACCAACTATATTTACAGCGCAATAACGAACAGACAATTGGAATACATAAGTGAATTAGAGACGGCATACGAGATCATTCAAAAGTTTGATGAAATGTATCTGAAAAAGTCGACGGCTTTGCAAATTGTATGCCGACATAACCTTGAAAATGTCAAATTGAAAAATTACGCAGAAGTGTCTTTGTTCTTCGATGACTTTGAAAAGTGTGTAAACGAACTGAAACAAGCCGGGGCGGTAATATCAGAACAAGAAAAACTGAATTATATGCTGAAATCTTTGCCGCAGAATTATAGTCATATTGGGGACTTGATTGGCGTGCTCCCTGAAAAGGACAGAACAGTAGATTATTTGAAAAGTAAAATAAAATTGAAAAGGACCGAAGAAGAATCAAATGAGACATCACGTGACAGCTCTAATGCTTTTCGAACAGAAACTAAGACATCATCAGCGTCACACACAAACTGTTTTAAACCAGGTCAGTTTCAAAAAGAATGTCGTACTCATACTGAATATACACAAAGAGGACGAGGTACATATAATGCAAGAAACTTTCATGGAAGAGGACATTATAATAACAAGCGACCCAGATATGATCATCATGAGCAATATGGGAATAGTTTTCATACAACTATCGCAAAAAATACAACAACAAATGAAAAAAATGAGACAAAAAAAGGAGAAATAGAATGGTTACTTGACAGTGGCTGTACAGACCATATTATTAACACGGATGAATACTTTGAATCTTGTGAGACATTAAGAAACCTGTAAAAGTCAAAATTGGTGATGGTAGAATACTACAAGCTGAAAAGATTGGAAATATAAAGGTAAATTTTATGGTTTATGGAAAAAAATCAGAAGTGATGTTGAAAAATGTGTTCTATGTTAAAGAAATGAAAGCAAACTTATTAAGTTACTCAAGAATTACAGACAAAAACTCAATTGTGTCAAAGGGGAGATTGGCAAAAATATATAACCCATATAGAAAGGTGATAGGGGTTGCAATTAAAGATGAAAGATTATATAAGATGAGAAGCTATGTGAATGAAAATACCTTGGAAGCAAATTTAAGTAAAAGTAAAATGACTGTGAAAGAGAAATTACACCGTACGCTGGACATGTAAACTTCAATAATTTAGAAATGATGTGCAAGAATGAAACATTGGAAGGATTGCCTAAAGAGACTGAACAAGAATATTTTAGGTGTGTGACATGTATAGAAAATAAAATGCATAACTTACCTTTTCATAATAACAGAAGAAAAGCAGATGATATACTACAAATAGTTCATACAGATTTGAATGGTCCTCATCAAACAGTAGGAGACCATGGTGAAAAATACTTTGTTTAGTTTTATAGATGACTACAGCAAACTGGTTAAAGTCTATTGTATCAGGACAAAAGATGAAGTATATGATTGCTTAGTGCAATATGTTAATGAAGTACAAAACCTCACTGATAAGACAATAAAAGAATTACGTTGTGACAATGGTACCGAATATATAAATTCAAGAGTTTTTCAGTTTGCAAGAGAGAAAGGAATCGTTATAAAACCTTGTCCAGCATATGTTCACGAATTAATGGAACTGCAGAGAGGTATAACCGGTCTCTAATGGATATGGCAAGATGTCTCTTATCAGAAGCTAAAGTTGGAAGAAAATATTGGCCAGAAATAATTAAAACAGCTGCCTACCTCAAAAATAGAACCTTGACCAATACCATTGAAAGAAAAGTCCGTATGAAATATTTTTCAAAAGGAAGCCTACAATGAAGTATCTGAAAATGTATGGCAGTAGAGTCTTTGTACGAATACCAGAAGAGAGAAAAAATCTAAATGGGACAAGAAAGCAGAAACTGGAATTTTACTTGGCTATACAGACACTGGATTATAGAGTATTAATTAACAACAAAGTAATAGTAGCCAGACATTGTGATATTGTAGAAGAAGACGTGACATTGTGTGGATTTCAAGATGAGAGAGATGAAAATTTGGAAGAAGGAACAGAAATTGAAAAGGATAATCCAGAATGTGTGGGAGGAAATGATACAGATACACCAAACAGTAACAATGATGTAGAAATTGATGAAGACATGGACGAAAGAAATCAAAAAGACAAGTTAAACCTCCAACGCGATTTGCTGATGAGTTTGGCTATTATTGTATCAGTGTAAACTACTGTGATGCTATGACACCAGAAAACTTTCAGGAGGCAGTGAACTGCGATGATGCAAATGAATGGAAGGCAGCCATGGACCATGAGATGAACAGCCTAGTGAAAAACAATACATGGACACTCGTTGACAAGCCAACCAAGGACAAAAAGGTGATTGATGTGAAATGGGTATACAAAAAGAAGAGTGAAAGTGAGTATAAAGCCCGATTAGTAGTTAGAGGTTTTCAACAAACTGACTGTGTAGATGATACTTATTCTCCTGTAGCAAAAATGCCAACCTTAAAGCTTTTATTGTCTTATTGTTGTCAAAATTCTATGGAAATCCATCAAATGGATGTAGAGACTGCATTTCTAAATAGTAAAGTTTTGTCAGAAGTTTATGTAAAGCAGCCAACAGGTTATGAAGATGGCTCTGATAAAGTTTATAAGCTAAACAAATCTTTGTATGGCCTAAAAGAGAGCCCACGCGCATGGTATGAATGTTTCAACATTTTTTTGACTGAACTAGAGTTTGAACGATGCAAATATGATTACTGTTTATATTTCAAAAAAGTAGAAGATGTAACTGTTTATATTTTGTTATTTGTTGATGATTTGTTGATTTGCTGCAGAGACCAAAATGTTATTAACAATATTAAAAACAAGCTATCAGATAAATTCAAAATGAAAAATTTAGGTAGAGTAAAAAATTACATTGGTATAGACATTGAGTATAACTATGAACAAAATAACATTTTGACTCTGAGTCAGGAACGTTACATTGAATCTTTAGCAAAACGCTATAATATTGAAAATGCTAAATTATACAAAACACCTATGGAAATAAATTTGAAATTAGAAAAATGTGAATTAAATGAAGATATCAAGTATAGAAATTTAATAGGAGCATTGTTGTATGTTAGTTATGGTACTAGACCAGATATATCATTCTCTGTAAACTATTTAAGTCGTTTTCAAAACTGTTGTAATGAGACACATTTTAAGTATGCTCTTAGGGTGTTGAAATATTTGTTTTTGACTAAGACATTAAAACTAAAATATTATAAAAACTACGATGCTGATATATTGGATTGCTATGTGGATTCTGATTGGGCAGGAGATGTGTTAGACCGAAAATCTACTACCGGATATGTAATTAGATTGTATGGAAATGTTATCTTGTGGAAATCAAAAAAACAAAACTGTGTGACAAAATCTTCTACCTTTGCAGAATACATTGCCCTGTCAGAAGCAGTAACTGAAATCAATTTTCTAAGAAGCCTAATTAATGATGTATTTATTAAAATGTGTAAACCAGTAAAAATGTATGAAGATAATTCAGGCGCTGTAGCAATAGCTAAATATGGAAATTTTACTAAGAACTCTAAACACATTGAGGTTCAATACCATTATATTCATGAAAATGTCAAAGAAAAGTTTATTGATGTTATTAAAATAGGGTCTGAAAATAATATTGCAGATGTATTAACTAAAGCTTTGGGAAGTGTCAAATTTATTAAATTCAGAGAATCCTTAAACATTAAAAATTAGAGTAGTATATTAGTAAGTTGTCTATATGAAACTATTAAGTTTTATGAACCTGTTGTGTTACCTATAGATTGCAATATAAATGTAAGGAGGGGTGTTGGTAATTATACATTTATATTGGCAACTCTGTAGGAATATATTATCTATGCATTCATTCGTTTGTATACTCTATGCTGTATTATACTATGGTTGACTGCAAGAAGACAAAAGATGTGTAAGCAAAAGTTGATTTAATTTCTTTAATAAAAGTGGTGATTAAATATAAAAACAAGTATTATTCTTAATATTAAAAGTTTTATAAGCCAATTCCATTACTTTTAATTTTATTTATCAATCCTGTTTCATGGATCCCTCCTGAGGAAGGGCCTCTGGGATGTGAAACATGTCATGGTTAATACACATACATACAATATGAGTCATAATCATAGTAAAAACAAGTATATGTTCCAAAGACAAATAAAGAGAATAACAATAAACATTAATTTTTACAACTGAATTTTGCAAAAGTCATATTGAATACAATTAGTTAATTTGTTCAAATTTTTGAATGTTGTAGGAGTTGCCAATAAGATAACCTCTCTGTTTTTCTTATATATATCATTATTATCTGCAAACTTTTTTATACTCTTGGAAAGTTTACTAAACAGATGTATCCTAGAATAATTAACTCCCCTTTGTACTAATAACAGAAATGTTTGTGTTCTGTGCAAGATATTTTTGTTTCTTGTATTTGAACTGTGTACCTGTGAATTACATGTAAACAGGTTAAAATGTTCTATGACAAAGCACATGAGAGAATATATAAACTGCGAAGTCACTGTAAGTCTTCTCTGGTAAATACTCTCATCACTATCTCCAACAAGCAAAGGATTTTGAAATCTTTTCCTACTTACTCTCCAATGTGTCCTGACCAGTTGAGTATGTTATCAAATGTTATGCCAACGTATTTAAATTTCAAGTCTTCAACAAGCAATTCTTTCCCTATCTTATAATCATACTGAACCTTTAATTTTTCTATATGTGTCTAATAAGCTGACTTATTTGTACTTATCTCCATCCCATGATGACCGGCCCACCTTGGTATCCTATACAGATTATCTTGCAGCTGCTTACAGTCTTCTACCATTTTGATCCTATTATACAGCATTATATCATCTTCAAACAACCTAACTTCTAACAACCTTAGAAAAAGAAAAATGCAGTGAAAATGAATGGGCATAAAGAGTTTGTAACTGGGGTCCCCATATATTTGGCTGATATAGAAAAGTGTAAACTAAAAATAAAAAACTAAGTGAAACTGTAACACAAAGAATGAAAATTTAAAACAGGAAAAAGGCAGAAGTGAAAAAGAATCTGAAGACAAAGTCTGAAGATACTAGTTGGGGGAATGCAGGCAAAAGGGAAGAAATGATTCTGTGAGGGTACTGCAGTAACTCTCAGTTCCCATTATTCAATCTTAAGGGTGGTGAAATTATGTGAAAGTGTTCATGTAGCAACATCTGGATCATTTATACAACTACTCATCCTAGTATGCACCTGATTAAAAGTCAGTGCAGGAAGTAGTGTGTTGGGTTTAAATAAGTTTGTAACACAAAACTTACATGTTTCTCCAAACATATGTTTGGTATTGGTTGACAGTGAATGAGTGATGTGGACATTTCAAAAATTAGAAAGATTATGATATACTCACATGAAATTAAGGGCACTGATCTAATAACACCCAGTTAGCGCTCAGCAAGGTAACGTTCATTTCAAGGAGCAGACTAGAATATAGTGGAATGGCAAGGACAATATTCCTGGCAGATCTAGCCTTAAACTGGATTTTTTTTAATTTAATTTAATTGCAATGGTGCACAGGCTCCAGTGGCAATTTCCCAATATCCCCATCTTACCCCTATCCTGCACCCACCTACATTTGCCCTGTACAAATTTTATCTTTAAATTCTTTCAACATTTTCGGTAAATTATTCATCATTTCTCTTGGAAACTCATTCCAATCCCTGACACCCTTACCTAAAAAAGAGAATCTTCCCACACACTTGTGCCTGAAATCTAGTGCCAGCTTGTGGTCATGGTCATCTTTTCCCTTCCATGCACTACTTTTCATACCTATTGCAATATCTTTCCATGCCTCATTGCCAGAATATGGCCTGTACACTCCCATGAACCTCCTCATCATCCTCCTGTCTTGCAATCAATCCAATTCCAGCTCCTTTATAATATCCGTCACTGACTGCATTCTGCGATAATTTCCAGAAACAAATCTAGCAGCCCTTTTTTGCACCCTCTCAAACTCCTGTGTTTGATATGTAAAATGAGGGTCCCATACTACACTACCATATTCGAGCAATGGTCTGACCAAAGTTTTGTAACCCAATTCCTTTACTTCTCCCATTCATCCCCTCATCACTCTCTCCAACAAGTGCAGAATTTTGAAACCTTTTCCTACCACATGTCCAATGTGTCCTACCCAGTTAAGCTTGTAATCAAAAGTAATGCCAAGATATTTACATTTCAAGTCTTCAGTAAGCAATTCTTTCCCCACCTTATAATCATAATTAACTTTTTGTTTTTTATTTGTATATCTAATAAACTGACCCTTCTTTGCATTTATCTTCATCCCATGTTTACCAACCAAACTAGATATCCTGTCCAGATCACCCTGCAACTGATCATTTTGATTATTTTATATAGCATTATGTCATCTGCAAAACAATCTAATTTCAGATATAAGCAATCAACACAATTATTCATTAGAATAATGAATAGCAATGGTCCCAATGTGCTACCCTGCAGCACACTCATTTTTACTTACACTTCTTTTGAACCTACATTTCCTACCCTAACTTTATGTTTTCTCCCTTTTAAAAATTCTTCTACGCAGCAAATCACTTTCTCATCCACTCCAATGGTTTTTACCTTATTTACTACCATTTTAAGGCTCACTCTGTCAAACGCCTTTGACAGATCTAGTGCTACACTATCAATTTGGCCTTCCTTGTTCATTTCATCTTAAATATCTTGCATATATCCCACCAACTGAGATTCGCATGAATATCCTTGCCTGAACCCATGTTGCCTGCTTCAAAACCACTTACGTTCCTCACATATATTTCTGATGTGGTTGCATATCAATATTTAAATTAATTTACCTACCGCTGATGTCAAACTGATTGGCCTGTAATTCTCAACTCAATTTCTCACTTCTCCTTAATGTACCAGTACTACTATTGCACTTTTACAGTCCTGCGGTAAGCAGCAAGTATGCAGACTCAATTTAAATAATATTTCAAGATAAGGTACAATGTCACATCCAGCTATCTTTAAGATATCTGTAATAATATTATCTTCACCAGCCCCATTATGTTTTTTCAGCTTTCTTTCTTTCCTTCATTATTTCCTCAGGATGAATTTCAAATTTTTTACTGTCTTCATTTCTAATTGTGTTGTTAAGCTCATTCTCTGAATTAGACCCTCCTGTTTCTGATTCATTGTCCCTAATGCTTTCACTGAACCAGTTACTTAAAATCTCTGCCTTTCTTAAATCATCAGTAACTTCTTCTCCATCCTTATCTATAAGTGTCTCTAAACCCTCCCTTCCCCTCAGTTTCCTGATATAGCCATAGAAATTTCTAGATGCATCAGTCAATGGTCCTCCAACACTGATAACACTCTTCATAACCCCATCTTTAGCAACTTTCGTTGCTGTTATCAAGTCCTTGTTTAGTTGTTTTAAATATTCCCTATTACCATGGTGTCTCTTAACTCTGTTATGTTCTCTTCTTGCCAACCTCTTCACTTCCCTATTATAGTACATAGGTTCTCTGCTTCTCTTTATTTTCTGCCTTGGAATAAATTTTTAATCCCCCTTTCTTACTATCTCCTTGAGCTCTTCCCACCTTGACTCTACTGTACTTGTGCCTTCCTACCATTTGCTGAATTGTTCTCTGAAATAACTCTTCAAATTTGAAACCTGTGCCTTTTTATAATTGTACCTATTTCTCCCTTCAATTTTTGGCTGCTGGTTTACTGAATCCTCTAATATCCATCAGAACTGCTTCATGATCACTTATTCCTTCAGAACTGCTTCATGATCACTTATTCCTTCAGTTACTTGATACCCCACAAGGTTTTCAACGGGCTTAAATAGAAATATATCTAATACCTTGTCCCCTATTGTTATGCTCAACCACTTGTGTGAATCCTCCTTCCCTTATTAAGATATTTGCAAATCTTTGTTCCCTTGTGTTATTTATCTTATTTCCTTCCCAGTTTACACCTGGTAAATTTAAATCTTCACCAATGATGATCATTCTATTCTCACCTCTGAAATCTGAGTATGAATTTAATTTCTGGCCAAGAGCCTCATCTTCCTCTGTCATTCTTCCACTGCGGTAAACATGTGTTTCGTGTATCTCTATTAAGTTTGCAAATTCAATTACTTTGTTCATTATACTTCTACAGTTTACCATTAACATGCTTAGTACTGACTTTACAATTTCAGAATTTATCTCCTCTTTCCCAGTTTTACCCCAGTCAGTTATTGTGACTTTTCCCATCAAGAATCTGCAATCAGTATCACTCTGATAATCTATTTTTGCCCCTTTACCAGCAGCCCCTAACCTTAAAAAAGCACAGTCCTGACCCCATCATCACTGGAAATGGGCTCCCTCACTGCTTTAGCTAACAACTCAGAAAGTACTCCCTTCCCCCTTCTATTTAGGTGTAGGCCTTGCCTAGTGAAACCCCACCTACCAATGGTGTTCACAGGCACAACCCCCACAACACAGAACTAATGCTTTTCCCAAGTAGCACTTCTGTTTCCACATTAACCCGCCTCACAGCATGTGGTCAAGGCAACTTCAGACCTGCATGAGCTCCACCCTGGTATGCTGTGCCTCCTTCACCACCTTCCTCACGTCACTCTCTATACAATAACTTGCGTTTCTATCAGTACTATTTCCCGCACCTCCCACTATCACTACTCTATCGTCCTTAGTGAAACTCATACAAAGTGAACCTCTATCCTCTATTACCTGGCCTAATGTTGCACTAGGTTTGAAAAAAACTTGGGACCTGGTATCCTGTACCTAACTGATCCTGCAGAAGAGGGCCTATACCTCTCCCATGGCTACTACCAAGCAGCAGAACCACTTTTTTTTCCTATTCTTGCCCTTCACGCCCTTATTCCTAAAGGTCTGCTGCATGTTACTTACTCCTACATCTACATGAGGCTCTTCTCCTCCTGACTCTGGCAACAGGTCAAACCTATTTTTTCTCACAATTACTGAAGTGTCTGGCTTTTTCATCCTGTTAACCATGTTTCTCCTATGACCTGTTACCAGCTCCCACCCATCCTTCTCAACTTCCTCCAACCTACTATCTCTACTTTCTGCCTCCACAGCTTGAGTCTCGACAAGCTCAGCCCCCACAGACTGTGCCTGTGCAGTCTGAGCCTTCACAGGTTGGACTTTCACAGGTTGAGCCTCCACAGGATGAGCACCCACAAGCTGAACTTCCACAGGCGAGGCCACCACAGGCCATGCCTGCAAAGTCTGAGCCTCCACAGGACGAGCCTCAAGAACCCTGATCCTTTCATGCAATTCCCTAATTGTTTCACCCACATCCTATCATCCCTAAGACAAAGCAAAAAAAACCATGGGAGAGCCTCATTTATTTCCCCCATTTCTTCTTCCCCACATGCCCCGTGAAACCACTTCTTACACCAACTTCAACCCATTCCCTTCGCAACGTACCTATGACAGGTACCACAGTTTCCAGTCATGATTTTCCCAAATACTTCAGCCATCTTCTAAATAAACCTTAAATTTATTTGATAAAGTAGTCCTATAAAGTTTATACTATATTTTTTAACATTTTTTACTAAATATGATAGATGCTATACTCAACTAACTGTTGAATAGTTATATATATATTTGATTGAAGTTTTATGAATAATGACTAGGTAACTAAACTACTTAAGAACCAATGAATAAAACTTAAGCTAATGAATTTCGAAACAAACTTAATATGGAAGACCGATACTATTTAGTGGTAATGTGGATAACAACTAATTTGTTACTTATGAAAGTTTAAAAAAAAAAAAAAAAAAAAAAAAAAAAAAAAAAAAAAAAAAAAGAAAGGTAGGAAGGTTTTTTAAAATATATATATTAGATGGCAATTAAACACAATTAAATTTCAGGCAGAACAGGTTCATTATTAGAACAAACATTTTTGCTTTTCGTAAACTCGATTTCGAATTCGATAGTCGAACTTAAAATAACAATACTGTATTAACCTAACTAAATGAATATATATGAATACTTATGTTTACTATTTATTATTTCCAGTTGATTTTATTACTATTCCAAAACTAATTAATTAAGAAACTGTGTTATTTTAAGCCTAATAAAGCCTTAATATAGGACACAACAGAAAGCTTTCACAATCGAAATTCAAACTAGTGATTTGAATTTTTTTTACGGTATATAAAAAATTTAACACTACAAAATAACTTGAACTACTACTTTTACCTATGCTATAGTATTATAATTAATCTAACTATCAACCTTATGCTGAATTTAATTCAGTAAAACCTGCAATAACTAGCAATAACATTAACAACAATGACGCAAAATTTAAAAACTGTTACTTATGGTGTAATCTTAAATAATTCTTCTCGCTAGCAATAATTCTAAGAATTTAGAGGATAATTAAAGATTTTAAAATAATATAGTCTACAAAAACTTAGCTGATGAATGCAAAATCGCAGTTTGATGAGGAGCTCTCCACAGAGACAGCCAATCAATCGCACAACCAGAGAGGTTCTGACAACAATGATGATTGTTCATTTGAAGATATACTCCACGGAAATTTTTAGAATACATACGGACAAGGAGACATGTAAGAAACATCAATGGAGAACTATCGATAGTTATATTGTAAAAAGATGTTGGGAGATCACAGGAAGATGGTGGGAGAGAGAGTCATGTGATCAGGATCACAAAGGCAAAAGTGTATATCAGTGTGTTGCAACATGAACCAGTTTGTTCCACAAAGGTAAGCTTGACACGATGGGTGTATAAATTCGCCTGCCGAATGAATAGACAGTAAAGGAGACCATAAGAAAAGTTTCTTCAGTGTGAAACTGTGTCGTATAAAACAACAGGCCTTGGACAAGTACAGTACCAACAATTGGAGTTATTTTTTGTATGCCTGCCTCAGCATTCCAATACAGACTGTGCAATTTTCAGAGAAGAAGTATGATTAATCATAAGTGGGATTTACCCATGGAGTACTGTAAAACTTTTTTGTTTAGTTTAAATAAATGGTTACAGACAATGAGCTGTGTACTAATAGTTGTGTGTTGTGGTACAACAAGCCTGTGACTTTTCTCACCCCACCTTACATGCCATCAAGTAGCTACTAGGCAGGTAACCATGCTTATTTAATGATTATAAATAGTTCAAACAGATATAACTAATGTTAGTTGATTCCATGGTGCAAGTTTACATACAGCATATTGATAGGTCAGAGAGGTAACTAAGTGCATGACATAGCTTCATGTATGGTACGAGCACTGATAAGTGAACATTCTGGTTACTTAGTGAATCTGAACAGTAGCAACTTAAGCTATATATGAGCCTGGTGTTAAGGTACAAAACATGGTCCATTAATTAATCAAGTAATAAGCTTACATGGCTTAATGAACAGGAAAATTCATATTTAGTTAATAAGCTTGCAACTACTTTCAGAAATTAAAACTAAGTTCTTTTATTAGAATCATGTTATGGTGCTCATCTGATATCTGAAGTTTAATGTTGTGCTGCAATAAATAAAGAGCACACTCATTACATGGTAATTATAACATTACTATACATTGGGCAGGATGTGAGGTGGGTGACTATGATGATGTTTAAAATACAATGGCGAATAGAGGAGCTACACTTATGCTCACCTGTAGGATAAAAAGGAAGTGGTAATGATTTAACATTCGGGCTGCAAGATGAATGCCACCAACAGCTGTCGGGTGTGAGTGAATTGTATTGTGCACACTAACATGAATCTCAATTTAGTCTTCCCGGGTTTATGGCGAAATTCTATCTAAAAAAAAGATGGTTTTGGCAACATTATCTGTTATCATAGTCAGAAATCTGCTTTTGAGAAACCTAGTAAACCAGCCAGACAATGGGAAACGTTACTCTGTATGCAGTCTGCTCCATTGTGCTGAATTATTATCACTGTCAACAATGTAAGTGATTGTTAGTGAAGAAAGTGACATAATGAGCTTTGTTAAAGAATATGTAATGCTAAGGAGATTAGTTTCTGCCAAATATCAGACTTGTGTCTTGTACATCAGTGTGTGATTTCCACAGTGCACATAGTTTCATGTTGCATCTTAGGCAATTGTGCATAACTAGATGTTATCTCCTTGTTGATGAATCAATGCACATCATTTGGGACATAAGGATGATTCATTGATTGAGAGAAATGTTATGAAAGCTGAATATTGTACATGTTCAAAAGAATAAATAAATACAGTTTCGTGGTGAAGTAACCAATCAGCATACTCCCTAAAATAAGTGTGTGAAGGAAGAAAATGGTGATTTGAAGGTATAGTATTCAAAGAATGAGAAGTACCAGTATTTATTGAAATAGGGGAATGAGGGGAGCAATGGGGTACTGGGATGGATTTATAGAAATAGGGGAATGTGAGGTACAATGGGGTACTGGGTCAGTATGAAGTTTGTTGTTTTTGGGTGTCAAGGAGGTACTGCAAGTAAGCAAGCAGAATAAAGATCAGGGAGAGCGACAGTAGACCTGATATTTGCTATGAGACTGCTGCTGGAAAACATTATGAGTATGGAAAGGATCTACTGCTGGTATTCTCGATACTGAGAAAGCATATGATTGTGTGCACAGGAGTAAAGTATGGAAGGCCTTTGAGAAGAGAGGAGGGTGCCCATCAGGAGGGTGACGGAACTGTACCAAGGAAGTGTGAGCTATGTGAAAATAGGGGAAGGAAGAACAGACTGGCTGGAACAAAGGAATGGACTAAAACAAGGAAGTGCACTAGCACCACTACACTTCTTTTTAATCATGGATGATATGATGCAGAAGATGGCAGCGAGGATGGGAGAGGAAAACATGAAGGTGATGGCTTTTGCGGACGATCTGATGATCTGGGCAGGTGATGAAGAGGAAGTGCAGTGGCAGTTGGATGTATGGACAGGCAGTGTGGAGGAATATAGCCTAAAATTTAATTTAAAGAAATGTGAGCACATGGTAACAACCAGAAATAAGAATAGATTAACCCAGGGAATTATGATGGCAGGGGAACAACAAAAGAAGGTAAACAATTTCAAGTACTTGGGGAGTGTATTAGAGGAATGTGGAGGAAATGATGGCGAGATAAGTGAAAGAGGAAGAAAAGCAGAGGCATTTCTAAGGAGCATTAGAAGCCTGATATGGAATAGAGATATGCCACAGAGAAGCAAGAGAGTAATCTATCATAGACACTATGTGCCTATCTTGACTTATGCTGCTGAAACATGGACAAACATGAAAAAGTGGGACATCAGCAGAGTACAAGCAAGTGAAATGAAGTTTTTAAGAGGTAGAATGGGAGTTACTACAATGGACAGAATCAGGAATGAAGTGATCAGATGCACCATAAAAGAGGAACCCCTAAAGGAAAGGGTAGAGAGGAGCAGACTGAGATTGTATGGACATGTAAAGAGAATGGATGTTCAGAGAATCCCAAGAAAAATCCATGAAATTAAGATGCATGGTAAACGACCCAGAGGAAGACCAAGAGATGGATGACTGAAAGGAGTGGAGGAGTGTGTACGGAAGAGAGCAGAGGACTGGAACAAAGTGGTGGCATACAGGTGGTGTGTAGAAAGAAGGAAATGGAGAGGCTTGTGCATGAAGGATGTTGAGGATGATGATGATGACTTACTTTCAAACTAAACATTAAAACCTGGACCACCCACCTCTACACACTGTTTAAATAGTATACAAAATGAATTTATCTTACCTAACCTTCTGAACATGAAGGCTAGAGGATTTTAGTTCATACTGCAGGTGTACCACAGTGACTTCAATCTAAATTTATACGCACCGGCCACAAACTTATGTTACAAGGGTCAACCTTATGTTACAAGGGTTATAATCTCTTTGTTGAGCTGCAAAGTTGATACTATTGGATGTAAGTGCACTGAAATGTTATTTTACTGTTCACTCATATTTTAAAGGATTGAACTGCTCATGTGCAAACGTTGTTTTTGATATTCACGAGTATTTCAGTATGTTCAGTACTAAAACCATTTCTGAATTAGGTTACTTTGTTTGTACATTTATTATTATTATTATTTGCATGCGGTCCGGGTCCCTTTGTGGTGCGAGACCATTTGTGGTGTGGGTCCCTAGGCTTCAAGCTATGTAGCCTATGCCCATATGTAGCCCAAATGTGCACACTAGTACTTCTGGTTGCATGAACAAACCTACTGGGTTACACAATTCCACGGGTTTAATGTATAAGATTGCTAGCACCACTCTCTTTATCTCCAAATTGTGGTGTCACACACTGCACAGATACCGATTTGTGTATGTTGGTTTATTATATATTGAATGTCTCAAGATCGAATTGCCCTGCTTCCCAAACAAAACATTTAGAAACAGTAAGTGACCTTGTACATCAGTTTAAAAGTTAAATTTGATCTAATGAAAAACATTTTTAAAGTGCTCAAGGGGCTCATCTAGGGTATTTCACACATCCAGCCAAACAACACTTCTGTCTTCCATGTATCAGAGCCACAACATTTATTTGAGAGAAGAATTGTCTAGCACCAATGATTTTAATTCCTCCAACAATACATTATTGACTAAAGGCGAGAATGGTGTGGCTATGGCTGTTCCTTGTACCTAGGTAAACAACTTCCTGTTGTCCCAAAATAACGTTTAGTTGAGATAAAAATCAGCTAGAGCTTCACACTGCAAGAAGGGGAAAGAGCCAGAAGTTTAGTGCATATCAATATAATCTCATCACCCACTAGTATGCTTGTGTATAGTGAGATGACACTGAAGTTGATTAACATGTCAATTTCTAGAAGATGGATGATTTCGATGAACTGGAATTATGTTAATATTTAGTAGTCTCATTAAGCTTTTGGATTTTTAAGCTGACACAGTTACCAAGTGAGTGTTGCTTCCCACTAGTTTTTAACTTTCTCATTTGTGACAAGGGCTAGCTTAACTTCACTATTGTTACAGAAATACTTTCAAGATAAACTCATTATCAAAGATTTAAAGGGCACATTATAAAACAAAAATTATTTAGATTCCTCCAAGTTGCTCCTTGCAGAAATTGCAATACCTTATAAGCTGGATAGAAAATTCTCAACCCAACCAAAGAATGCTACTAGGCACTTCCTGGATGTCAACAATGTCCCAGACAATTATTAACCACTACAAACTATTAATACTTGTTAATAAATAATTGTTAATATTTGAAAATAATTACAAATTGAATTATAAAATATTGATAAGCTCCTGACATTGCAATCAATAAAAAAAACCATTTCAGTATATAGAGAACATGCTCAAATTTGATAGCTGATACATAACATACTAAGGTACTTTACTTAAAATCCCAGGTATTGCAATCCATTAACCACACTTATAAAATTCAACACAGTTTCAAATCATATTCAAACCAAAATAACACACTCTAATTACATAATTTTACATAATTGTAACAAAACAAACAATTCCTTTGTTTTACATGACCTTAATTATTTACAGGAGAGTCATGAATGGTAAATTGGGTTTTAGTTATGTCACACCAGGTAAGTTGTTGCATAGGAGTGATGGTCACACCCATCACTGGTAATAGTGCTACTTCCAGCTAGTTGATTTCCAATAACCCATAGAAATGATCCATAAGACAAAGTAGTTGTCTTTCTTTCTCTTCATCAAAGGCATCACGGATTGCATTGGGAAGCTGTAGAGAAATGACAATGTGTAACTAGTCTACAGGGTGCATCAAAACATCAATATTAATGAGATTACTTGCAGCAGTGGGTTAGACTATTTTGGAGGGACTGATCACACAGCATTCAACAGGCTATGAGAACATGTCCGCCATTAGAGATCAACAACACAGATGAGTCAGCCACTGCATAGCACACAGTTAAGATCAATCATGCCACTGACATTAAAAATACTGAAAGAAAAACAGTTGCGAATGAGCTAATAACATCAACGAGGATCGTGGACTAAAGCTTCAGGACATGTGAAACACCTTGCTGCGAAGGAACAATTCATGCTGCAACCTTTAACAAGTGATGTCTGAGCTCTTCAGTTGGCTGGACTTATCAAAACTTCCACAACATCAAACACCCCAATGTCGAGTAGCTGTGTTTAGTAGATGATGTGAAATACATCACTTCCTTGAAGAAGGCCAGAGTAGATTGGCTTTTAATACTAGGTGTGCTGACATCTGGGGTGCATGGAAACTAATGAATCTTCTCAGTATTCACCTTCATTCAATGTTGATCCTTTAGCTTTATATCATGTCGTCGTGGATTTTTATTTTCCTCTCCCAGCTTAATCCTATTATGACATTATGTCATGGCAAATTTCCAACATTTGTGTGTAAACCACCAATAAAATCATTGATTAGAAACATGAACAGCAATGGTGTCAATAAACTTTTAGAAGATCGTAAGGCACATTAGCAAATATAAAGTTTCTTGTCCCATTAATTATCTTTTATAATTCACCTTTATCCACAATGTTCTTGACCTCTTCTTCACATTCATGAAGATTGAGAGCAAGGAGGTCTGACAGTGTTGTACCTTCATCCATAACAAAGCGTACCTATGGCAACACAGTCACAATTTATGATTAGTTGATTTAGTCATTGTTTCTTTTATAGTACAAAATATTTATGTTAAAACAACTTCACAGTTGCTTAAAGGCCAAAAATAATAAATATCTTCAATTATGAAAACTGAGGCAGTGAAAGAAAAAAATTATTAAATTCTGAAAGCTTAACAAAACCAATCATATTTCAAATAAAATTACCAGTGATTTCAAACAGAGAAGAAGCTAAAAGTCACATTAGTAGTCTTCATACTATTCTGGCCATGAAATTAAACAATCATTAAAATTGGTTAGATATTTATAGGGAATTGCAGGGTTTTTCAGATTCATCTCTACCTCCCAAACAGAACATTTTCTAGTCCTGAAAAAAGGTTTAGATCCAAATGATATCATGTCTGGTGTTTGTGTATTCTTTATTTCTCCCACACACTGGTCTCCTATGGCAAGTGATGATTCTCTTTACTATTTGCTAATTAGTATATTTAGTTTTTGTATGCACAGATGTTTCAACAATTTACAAATTATTTTAATGCAAAAAAAAAAATGCATGAGAGTAAAATGACTATAGAAATTAGACAATCATCTAAAAAGGAAGATAATCCATTCATTACATATTTATAGTTTACCACAGGGGATAGCAAGGCAATGCAGATTCATCTCTAATTCTCAACCAGACTAGTTCTGTTTCTGACAAATTCAAATAATATTACTTTTATTGTTTGCGTAAATTAATTTTTCATCAAAAGCTGCAGTCAATTATGCCAACTAAAGGTTCCATTGTATTTCCTTTTAGTATTTTCCAAGTAGAATATTTAGATTTCAAATACACACATGATCATAGTTTTAGATTACAAGTTTAAACAACTGACAAAAATATTTTTCATAAATAATTTTAATGCAAAAAATAAAATTATAATCCTTTTTCAGATGTCACTTACAAACATTTAGAAATTTTAATACAATGTATTACTCCATTACATATAAATTGCATGTGTAATTTCAAAAAAATCATGTTATCTACTTGTCCACTTAGTACTCCAGATTACAAAGAAAGTAAAAATATTATACTAATGACTAAAGTTATTAAAATATTCCTCAGAACATTTTTTGAAGTTTATACCAATATTTTGTGTTTTTTTCTACTTGATAAAATAAGATTAATATAGTAAGATTAAAAAATAAATAGTTTTTATATTTTTTCAGATAGATGCATGGTGGTCAAAACATTTAAAAGCATTTAATAAAGGTAAATGAGACAAAAGAAAATGATCAATATTGCCCTTATTTCTACTGGAAGCACTGCATTTGAAACATTTTTAAACTGTCTAACATAAATAAAACAAGTAAATGAAACAAGATTAATAACTTGTTTCCTTGCTGATTGTCAAGTTACTCAACTACTCTCACAAGCATGAAATGGCTCATATTCAATAAATAACAAATATTTATTTGGAGCAGGATTACATTTCACTTATACTTACTTCAACTTATTAATGTATCATCTAATTTCAAATCTTAAAGTGCACAACTCAAAGCAAGCCTGTAATAATGTGAATATTGCTCCTATGGCAAAAAGAATTTAAAATTTTAGATTTTTAATCAACATATTTGACTAAAAAAACTGATAACAGTCCAAACATTATCTTCTGGTGTTGTTGTAGGATTTATTTTAACACAAGAAAGATTTAAGCGTTTCTTAATCATTATTTCATTATACACTGTTTGAATGAAAGGAGACACAAATAAGTTTTAATAAGATATACCTCCTCAGTCATACCCGATCAGATCTATGAAATGACACATATTTTATAGAAATAAAATAATTAAGAAATTAAATTCTTTAAATTTGGTATAAATGAGAAGGTACTTACAGTAACTTCTGGTGGCAGTGCAGCTAAGCTCTGCAGCATCATGCACACAGGTTATGAGCCCAGTCAGTATGGCAGGGTAAAGACAGAGAAGAACTTAGGGTGTCATATTTATATCATAAATGTTATAAAATTCTTGATAAAGATTATTATGTTTAAAGTAAATAGTGAAACAAGAAAGTGTATGAAATACTACGTGAAGCTTGTTAACATTTTAGTATTAAGCAGATTTAAATTTTATACGATTTTAAGTATGCCTTGTATAGAAATCAGAGACACTGGCAGGAAACCAAAAATATTTCTGTCTGAAACTAAAATTCCAACTAATAAACTATGGTAGTTAAGGTGTAAATTTTTTTTAAATTTTTAATATGATAATAATATTGCATCAAGTTATTCCAATTCCAAAATTTTAACACTTGTGGTTTTGAGAAATTTTAAATTAACTTCAGATCTACATTCTGGGTAATTAGATAGAAAGTCCTATTTTATCTTGAAAATCTACTTTTCTTGGAGATTGATAATTGCAAATCACTTAAAACTTATGAATCAAGTAACATAAGAGCCATATATACCTTATTTAAAATCACTTTTCTATAGAAATAGAATGTGAAAAGTCTTTTGATATAATAATTGTAATCCATTACAGAAATGGTATTTGGATACATATATTTCAAAATACTCGCTCGAACAATGTGAGTAAATGTGACTGACTGTTTTTGTGTAAGATTAAGGGGATATCAGTGAACATGAGGCTTTGTGAAAAGTGTTAGGTATAAGCGCAAAGCTAGTCTTCATTGGAACCAACACATCTGTTACAGTTGGCGCAGTTGTAAGGAAGGTAATGTGTTTCATTGTCAAAGTAAAGGTATTGTTGAAATTTTCTAGGTGTGAAGTGAAGAGTGGTATGTAGGACCTTAGTGCCTTTGAACACTTCCTGTAAATGTGACCTCACACAGCCTCCCTTTCTTTGACTCATTTCATTCTATCAAAATATATATATAATTGGATAAAGGAAACAAAGAAACTGCCGCGAGGCACTGAAAATAAGATAGGATAGGGAAAATAAAGTTACCCCCCTCCTGCCTTCATCTGTGGTAAGTGACGGGTAACTGTTTATTTTCCCTATCCTATCTTATTTTCAAAATATATATATATATATATATATATATATATATATATATTTCTCTTACCAAATATACCACCACATATACAACCCTAGTATATGTACCACTCAGCTCCACATTAAGCCTGCCTATTTCTAGGCTGTCTGGAGGAACTAAATCTCACACAAACACCTTTGACGTTCAAATACATCTATACTATTATAAATCTATAAGCAAGCTGTGTGTGTCTAAGGGGTGTGAGGGATGGAGCAAGTAAATGAAATCATTTCTAGATGTAAAATTATAGCCCAAGGATCACACTGTATTTGCGATGTGCACTCCTTTCATGAAAAACTGACAAAAGGTCTTGAAACTTAGCTTAGGATTCTATTTAATATTTTGAGTTCAAATATTTCAGTTTTCTAGAATGTAGTAAATACATGGAAAACCCGAATCAAATATTATAAGCATTACTAACTGTAAAAGTCATGCACTTTGTGAAGTTGACACAAGTTGAAGATAGTAATCTTTGGATTTTTTATAATGGTTATATTTATTTAGTTTTGAATTTTGATAAATTTAATTGCTAATTTCTTTACTAAAACCACTTCATAAAATATTAACTCTTCAATACTGTTATGTTTATTGCAAGTTACTAAATATCAATATTAAAGGAATTTTTATGTATCATGATAAACGTGTTGCCACAATTTCATAAAGAACTCTTATCTAACTCAACAAGACAATTCAAAAATAAAAAAATTGTGATATATCACTTAGCAGTACTTCTTGAGGTAGCAGAAAATCAGTTATACATATAGTTCCTACTGCCTTTGGCTATGTTTTTAATCTGGTACAAGCAGCATTTAAAATGAACCACAACAGTTAGGAAGAAAACAAGAGTAAAGTTTACATTGCAATTCTGTGAATGTATTATTACATATGTTTTAGTCCTGCTGTAGTTCAAAATGAAGGTAATTATGAAAATTGTATACTTTATGCTATGAGTACTGTACTTGGTATCCCAAAATAGACCCAAAACATGCATTTAATGTATTTATGTGTATCTGAATCATTTCATTTTGTAGTGGCAGTATCGATTTAGATTGGGGTTAGGTTGAAATGCATCCTGGATCAAAATGTCCTTGCAACAACAGAAGACATGAAGAATTCAATTATAGTTAATAATCTGCTTTAATGAGTGCCATATTAGTGATAATTTGTATCGTGATGTAAACTACCATTATGCATGTTCAGACTGTATTTCCTTGTACCTTTGGCAAAATGTTTTTTTCTAGTCCAGGTTATATTTCAATCTATCCACTTCAGTTTTGAGATGCCAGGAAGAAAAATGGCTTGAAATGTGGGTAGTTGCATAGAAGTTATTAAGCAAGAAATATATATTATTACTTACAGCATAGGAATGTATTCTATGGTGTTATGCAAACATGCCCATCATCTTTCATTCGTTGCTGCAAATGCTATAGTAGGTGGCAACAATGTGCTTAGAAATGGCCATTGCCTGTACTGCCATCACCATAGCAGATGGTAACTTTCATGCTGCATTTTTTCTTTTTGCACTTTTTATCAAAAGCTATGTCTTCAGAAAAGTATGTTCTAAATTCCTAACCAAAGGGACAACTAATTCTCAGTACACCCTTAGTAGTCCATTACAAATAATGTTTCACGTAGTTTTAATTTTGAATATTTCATATATTTTTTGTTAAAATATAATTCTAATAAAAAAATTTAAAACACCAGTTTAAAACCGAATTTAATCTAATAACAAAAGAAAGGAAAATTTTTAAATGTAATTTATATTTTTTGCTTCTCCTCATTAATACCGGTACCAAAATAAAAACGGAAAAGCATTTCTATACATGCCAAGATCCGCGCATACGAGGAAATGGGTAAAAGCTAGTAGATAATATATTTACAAACTAGGCCCACAGTAATACCATATACTACCTGAATTCATGTATCTCATCACAAGCCTCAGTTCCTACATCTACATCCATACCCTGCAATTCACAAACGTTGTGGGTGCTAGAGGGTGCTAAGCACCAATCTTAATTCTGCGCATTCCAATCCCGAATAGCACGAGGAAAGAAAGAATACAAAACAGCATCAGTGCAGCAACTTATTTCTTGAATCTTATCACTTCAGTCATTGGAACCTAAAAAGGTAGTGGAAGAAGTATTTCATTGAACTCTTAGGTTAAAGAATTTCTCCAATAAATTCAAACGCAAATGACATCATCTGTCTTCCAAACGATGCCAGCCCAATCTATATATAAATTTAATTTACGTTCACATTACAGGTAGCAGGGATAAGGCAGCTTCTAAAGTATTTCTTGATTTGTTGTCGGATAATCATTGTAATGTAGAAAGCCTCTCATATCGATATTTCGACTATCGACAACCGACAATCGATAGCTCTGGCTGAAGAGGAATATCTGTGAAAAATAGAAGAGCAAGGATAGAGTGAAAAAGAGGTGAAAAAAAGTACAGCAGCGCAACGTGATCTTGAAAATAGTGTGGTTTTAAGGTGTGCGGACAGACTTGTGAATAGTTTCACGTGGATGGTCCTTACCTGCAACAACACGGAAAAAGTTGTCTGATGTTCGACACGGTTAAACGTTAGGCATGGTATCGGGGTGACCTTCATGGTTAATTTTGAACATAATTAAACACTGTAACTAGGAAACCATCAACTTGGGTTTCAATATGGTAATATAACCTGTAGTGTACCCTTTCATGACCCAAAATATTCTCTATTTCGGTAGAGTGGCGGCCAAAACATTTTCGTAATTACACCTGGTGTGTGTGTGTGTAAAACGATCACGACTGATTTTACTGCCATATGGCGACTAAGTGAGGCTACGAAGACATTTCCACATTGGGAACACGAACGTTATTCACGCCGAGGTTGGTATTCTCTACCGATACCGCCATTTTGCCGGCTGAGTACCACATTGCTACGAGTTGCAGCATAGTGTAGCTTAACAACAACAAACCCGGTAGCAGCCTAAGAACTGAGACGCAGGGCACAGGATACAGCTAAGTGGATGAGACTACGTACATATTGCAGTTCAAACACGAACGTGTGAAACACAACCATGTATTCATGTGAAGTATTTATTGTGTATGTTCACCCGTGAACATTTATCTTGTTCACATTTATAGTGAACAAATAGCTTCCTAGTTTTGCAGCCACTTATAAACTTGTAGACACTGTTGTGAGTTTTCACTAATTTTTATGTTTGGTCACTTGTAATGACTATTAGCTGACTTTAATAAGCCTGGCAGAGTATACTTTTCCTTCTGCTTGTATTATTTTTTCCATTGTACGAGTATACTTGCAATCACAAACATAGGTTTGCTGATTTACACGCTACTTAAACAACAGAGTTTGACGTCCATATAAACTTATCTATTTTGGGTTTTACAAATCATAGCTTTTAAGTGTGATTTATTCACAACCTGCAGTGTGATACTATTTGATTTGATCAAGTGTTTACATTGTCTTGGAGGTTATAGTTGACGTTACTTACATTTTGGTTAAGCAGTTACATCTTGGGGATAGTGGTTGCCAACTTTCAAGACTCTGCAGTAGTTTTACATGTGTGATTTGAAAGCCTTACTCAAGAAGTTCATTACAGACTTTTCCATACATTGCAATATTGTGTATAGCTTTGATACCCTATATGTATGAATGGTATTTATAGTCCTGACTATTGGAATGTTATTTGTTTACTTTTGGTGATTGTATATCTGTTATATAGTCGAGTTGCTCAATATTTTGATTTGCTCTTTACAGATTTTGAACCATTCTAAAAATTCTGTTTACAAAGCACAATGGCTAACAAGAACAAAACACACAACACATCATCTCCTACTGAAGTATCGCAGGCAGCTGTAACGAATGACATATACCCCCCATTACTATACATTAATGCTATCCAGGCTACACAACAAATGCAGACACAACTCACGGTAGCAGTGGAACACATGGATAAACACCAACAACCATCACAGCTAAATTGTGAAATTGATCACACAGCAAACCCACTTCCACAGGCTCAGGCACACATTGGGTCACTCAGTGGACATTCAGTAGGACAGAATACATCACAAAGAACAGATGGCTATTCTGAGAAATCATCTGATAGCGACGTAATTGGATTTGACACTCCATCCTTAGGCACACAGTGCTACACAAAAACCGTTACATTATCCGGTTCTACCCCTCGACCAATGGGGCAGTCAGATCAGGATAGTAGTTCACTGAAGCTTATATTAGACATGCTCAGATCACAATCTGATAAACTTGATTCCCAGTCAGCAGAGATTACTAAGGCCACTGCGTTACACATTACAAAATTGAAGAACGAATTTACGGAGTACCTGGAGAACAAGATGTCTATCCTTGATAGTAAACTTCTACAATATCGGGCACAATGCACCACAAGCTATCAGGAACTACAAAAAAAGTAGATAATTTCACAACACAGGTGACCCAACAGGTGAACCAACTCAATTGTGAGGTTGAAGAGGTCACTAGACAAGCAGCCATTTCCACCCACAGAGTAGATAAACTAGACAAAACCGTCGAAAAGATGCAACACAGAATGGGACACATTGATAATAACTTAGCAATAATCAAAATAGAGTACTCAGGGGTTCAAAAAGATGTATAGGTTCTTTCTTCTAGTGATGAACATCTCTCCCAACAATTGAAAGCCATTGCCGTAGAGGTACAAGAGGTCGAAAAAGAGGTTACTAAATGGCAACAAGAAGTGACTAACTACAAACACCAGGTCGAGCAATTGATTAGAGAAGGGATTACCGTTAATAGGCACTCTAATTTACATGAACTACCTATGGCAGCACCAGTAAAATTTGAGGTGCAAAATTTTAGTAATAATGGAAGAACGCACCCAGTAGCTTCCTGTATTGTGTGGAGTATTATGAACAGGTTGATGGAGTGGCCATGGGCAGTTCTTTATCGCCAGCTATTGCAAATTTCTTGATGGAGTACTTTGAAGACAAGGCACTAGCAAGCGCTCCCATGAGGCCCAGCGTTTTCTACCGATATGTAGATGACACCATTATGGTATGGCCACACGGCAGGGACAACCTAGAAGCTTTTCTCCACCACCTGAATAGCATAAACGAAAACATCAAGTTCACGATGGAAGTGGAAGAAGAACACTGGCTGCCTTTCTTAGACATCCTCATAGAAAGGAAACCCGACAGATCTCTAGGGCACTCTGTGTATAGAAAACCGATGCACACAGACCTGTACCTGAACACGCGTAGTCATCACCATCCGGCACAGCGAAAAACAGTACTCAGCACACTAGGGCTCAAGTGATATGTGATGCTGGCAGCCTACCCAGCGAATTGAATCATCTGCGTCAAACCTTTCAACACAACGGGTACACTGACCATCAGAAAAAGCTGGCATTCCGAGAGCCGAGACGTAAGCTCAACAAGGAGCCAACTGATCGTCTCACCTTCTTGCCATACTCTGGTGCAACAACATTTAAAATAGGACGGGTTCTGCCAAAAAGTGGAATTAAGACCGTTTTCCTATCACCACCGAAGGTAAAAACCATTTCGCGATTCCCCAAGGATGACCTTGCTTTGCGGACGCCTGGGGTATATTGCATTAATTGTGAATGTGGGATAAGCTACATTGGCCAGACGATATGGTGTGTTCACCAACATTGTCTACAGCATGCTCAACATGTTCGTATGGAGCAGAAAGACAAGTCTGTGGTGGCTGAACATATCCTCAAACAGGGTCATGCCTTTGATTTCGAAAATACCAGAGTACTGACGCATACTGAGAGCTTGTGGAACAGCATTCTTACTGAAGAAGTTGAAATTCGACTCACGTCAAACCTCTTCAACCATGACAGCGGGTACCAGCTCAGTGAAGCTTGGACGCCACCCATCAATACTATTCATAGACAGTGCAGCCGGGACAAGCATGACACGCCACACCCAGATCAACAGAACGTTAACGCTAGTAATAGGTGCAAGGAATTTGTGGCTCATGCATTACTGAGCAACTTATGGCGAAGACTTTGCCTCCTGATTTTCCTTTGAACCAACGTTTAGATGTAACAAGAAAGGATCCCGGCTACGATTGGTTCCTAAGCTGACCAATCATGTCACAGCATGGCTCAATATGAGGCCGCAACGAATCTGTTCTGAAACAGCGGATGGATAAGCAATTATGGCGTATGCTTTGTTTTCCGATAATTTTCTCCAAACAAGCGATGACTTTTAGCCCGTCAGCTACAGGCAATGCAAACAAGGGCATAAAATCAAGCCATGCCTTCAACATGGCATCAATTTAATTTGCGATGAGATTTGACCCCTGCTACGACTGGTTCCAGAGCCGACCAATCAGAGAATAGCAAAGAAATCTGGTCTGGCTCAACAACATCCTATGTCCTCGACCTCACTTCATCAGAAGATGACAGCGACGGAACAGATTGCCGAAATATTGTGCTACAGTAAGTGTAATTATAACACTGTTTTTACTCGGCTAGTCACCCGAGAGCAATTTTTATATTCTCAACGCCAAGAAAGGTTACCCTCTTATATATGGAAAACATCCCCACTTTACCACATCGTGTTGAATTAAAGATGGATCCGTTATAAATTGCTAGTGTAGGTATTGTAGGGAAATTATATCTCCTGAAATGGGGGAAAGCACCGGGTCCCAATGGAATTCCAGTAAGAGTATTTTCAAGAAAGGTGAACGAAGTGATCCTGGAAACTATTGTTCTATATTGTCGCGTTGTAAACCATAATCAGAGTCCTTGGGTGTAGTGGGGTCGTTGATGAATACACACACTTTAACGCAACGAAGCTTTATAAAACAGTTCATACAGTACAGGAGCACGGAGCGAACTGACTGCGGCTAGAAGAGAGTATCACTTATATAGTAATGAAGAACAGTTTAGAACATTAACACTAGTTACAACAAGAACATTCCAAAACAGTTTACGCAATGTTAAGAAATTATAATTTTATAGGACTTGTTGGAATCGAACCCATGACCTTTAGTTCCACAGTCTCTTAGCGTAACCACTACACTACAACAGTCTTTCCTTCTTCATGGCCTGATGCTCTTGGTGTGCGACAATATCTATAACATCTGTTTGTAGTCAAATTCTGGAGCATATTATATGCTCGAACATAATGCAGTTTCTAGATGAGGAACAAATTACTTACAACAAATCAACACGGATTATGGAAGAAGAGATCGTTTAAAAACACAGCTGGCCCTATTTAAACACGACATAATTAAAGTTACTGATGCAGGTCCACAAGTAGATGTAATTTTCTTGGATTTTCAGAAAACCTTTGACTCTGTGCCACACAACCGCCCTTTAGCGATGATTTGAGCATGCGGTATATTGGATCAGCTTTGTGAATGGATAAAGGATTTTCTAACTGGTAGGTCGCTGTACATCGTCGTTGAAGGAGAAAGTTCTTCTAATCTAGATGTTACATCGGGTAATAAGACAACTTCTTTTCTTCATTTTTATAAATGATCTCGGAGACAAAGTGAAAAGCCTTTTTAGATTGTTTGCTGATGATGCGGTTATTTATAGGGAAATAAGGTGCTCTGACGATTGCTTAGAAATTCAGCGTGATCTGGATATTATTTTGGCATGGTGCGCTGAGTGGTAACTTACCCTTAATTGTAAAAAGAGTAAGACAATGAGCATAACTAACAAAAAGAATCCAAATGTTCAGAAATATGAGTTAAATAATTCAGTTATTGACACGGTTAATTCCCTGAAGAATCTGCCAAAATATTGTGCTACAGTAAGTGTAATTATAACACTGGTTTTACTCAGCTAGTCACCCGAGAGCAATTTTTATACATAATGTTTTCCATGTTTTCGCACGTGAATCAATTTATAAATTTGGTGTTAAATATGGTAGGTAGCCTTGTTGCAGCTGTTATCAACTTCCCGACCATCTTGTATTAGAACTGACTTATTGTTGCCACTACAACTAACTTTTTTTAGATGCGATCAAAATTTCTTAGGGTTTTCGGTGAGGCTCTTAAGGCGCGTTTCCACTGAGGCAACAACGAGCGACATGTAGCATGCTGCACGCGTTATTTTGTCGCTACATGTCGCCGTGCGTCTTCATACATTGTCGCAAGTCGAATGTCGTCCAAGAATATGTTGCCATTTGTCACTTGCTACTTGTCGCCGTCGCTTGTAGCATGCGGCAAAAGCATTTAAAGCTATTCGACAGCTGTTTGCCAGCAGCGTGCGTCATGTCATCTGAAGCAGTGGCAGCCGTTGCTTGTTCGATCCTCGCAAATAGTAATAAAGGAAACAAACCTGAATACGCCTTGGAATGCTAACTATTGTTTCTTGTGTGCCAATATTGGTTGTCAAATGAGGATTTCACACGGAGTATTGTTTCGCCAAACTTTACTATTTTTTTAATGAAAAATGAACTCGTATTACTGACTCTATAACCTCTCCCTGAAAGTAAATTGTTATCTCCTTACGTTTAGAAGACGCATTTCACCTACAGGCACACATTATGAAGCGTTATTCAGATGTCAAGAAAAAGATTCTAAGAATAGAATATACAATTACAAACAAGTACGCACACGAAGAGTGGTGGAAAATACTTTTGAATTACTAGCATCAGTTTTTCGTATGTTTCGAAAAACATCAATGATAAATGTTGAAAACGGAGAAACTATCACATCTGTGTACGTATAACTACGCATTTTTTGTTTTTATTATATATATATATATATATATATATATATATATATAAAAAAAAAAAAAAAAAAAAAAAAACAGTAATTCAAGAATTCTTCGTGGAACCATAGATATTGATACTCAAGATGGAACTGTCATTCCAGACTCATGGAGGACAGTAATAGACAACACAGGAATGGTTAAAATCACATGAAGATGCAAAAGGCCACTGGGATGAATTCGCTAGGTATTTTGTGACAAAAGAATGAAAATCATCTTGGCAAGATATACAAAGAAACAAAACACAAACTCTACTTTCTCGTATTACCTGATTTCTCACTTTCACACACAACTATCAAAAGTGAATTGTAAACTCAAGAAAAATTTATAGTTTACAGAATCAAAATTGTGAACCATTTTTGTATACAAGCTATAAATATAGCCTTTATTAATAATATGTAAATCCTTTTGTAAAATTTTTATTATATATGTCAGGAGATTATAAGCAAATCACTTCCCTTTAGGAGATGAGCTGCTCATCGGTGTAGTAGTCCTTTTATTTTCCCGTTCAAAATCAGACCTCAAATTCTTGATTTTTTTTTTTTATTATTATTTTTTTTTATTATTTTTTTTTTTTTATTTCGTACTTATTTGCAAGTAATATGTTACTTTTCACATTCCTGTTTTTATATTAAACACTTCTGTTGTTCCACATCTCCCGTGGAGTATGATAGCCTTCAATAACAAGGTTGAATCCTGTATGTTCCACTCCATGTCGTCCGTTTTCTGTCGCACTTATCCACTGCCAGTTGGATACAGGCAACATAGTGCGACACGCTATATTTTTGTCGCACAGTGGCGCATTCGACTGGAGACGCGGCCCGACATGTGGCATGCGTCATTGTTGCTTGCTACATGTCGCAGCATGTTGCTTCGCTTGAAATACTCCTTGTCGCATGCGTCAGTGCCACATGCTACATGTTGCCCGAAGTTGCCTCAGTGGAAACGTACCTTTAGAGAGAGAATTACAATGAAAGTCATTAAAGGCCTTAAGCATCGCATTCTTAACATGTTCCCTTGTATCCTCTAACCTAGCTAAATCAGTCTGATGCATCATTCTTCTTGATCGTGCTTGTATCATCCTTTTTGAGTAACCATTTAATGTCACATGTATACATGGGGTATATGCATGACCATACCTTCCTGACTATACGTATGAATCAATGCCACATCTCTTCAATGGTGGCTCTTGCTACTATGAAGGTAAGGTAATTATGCCTCAATAACGTTCTAAAAAACTCTTTTGAAGCCTTTTCAAATCTTTAAATGATCCTGTCTTTTTTTATTTTTGTGCATGGTTGTTAATTTTTCTGTAGCAATTACAGCTTTGTGATCACCTATTCCTGTGGTGGTAGAAAAGTCTGTGAATAATTCAGGTCCCTTTGTAACAAAAATATCTAAAATATTTTCGTTACCTCTCAGGCATCGTATTGGTTCAGTTACGAGCTGCTCAAGATTGTGATCTGAGAAAAGGTCTAGAATGATTTTGCAAGCTGCTTTATCCCTGCCACCAGTAACATGAACGTAATTAGTACAGTCAAAGTTGAGGTCACCACCTAGCGTTACTGTATGGTCTGGAAATTGATAAGCTATATTATTTACATTATTCTTTAAGGCCTGCATTTGGTGGATGCTAGAAGGAGCCTATCACAAGTTTTGTCCTAGCTACATTGAGCTTAATCCATAAGATTTCACAGACAGTATTGACATCTATTTCGTTACATGGGAGGTACTTAATAACAGCTATAAACACACCACCTCCATGGGAACGCAACCTATCCTTACGGAAAACATTCATGCTGCTATTAAAGATTTCAGAGGAACTTATCCAGTTAATAAACTTTCTGTCCCTATTACAATATCAGCATTTGTACTAGGAAGAATGTTTTCAAGTTCAGGCTGTTTATTACAAACACTTTGGCAGTTAACTACAAGGACTTTTAATTTTCAAGATTCTTTTAAACTACCTCTTACATGCAGTGCTGAATTTATCTGGGCTGTCTGTGCAGGGTCATCCTCCCTCAGACTAAAATATCTCACAATGCATTCTACACGGCGCCTGCCACTCATGTAGCCGGTTCACGTGCGTAGTTTTCACCACTACCGCCCTTATGTAGTGTAAAAACTGATATCTAGTTTTACAAGCCACCCTTCAAACAAATACTGCCATCCTGCACCTCTAAAAACTAACTGTAGTCCTTTATTCATCAGTCAGATGTATTCTATCACCTAGTCCACTAACAGGAGCATATTTCATGGGCACAACTTCCTATGTTCCATCCCCAAAATGCACATCCTTCCCCACAAGATCCTGCCCACTACTTCCTTCACTTACTTCCTGAAACCACCCAATCTCAAGAACACATTGGTCCCAAACTGCCACTCCGATCCTTCCTTCACAAAAGAACTCACTGCAAAATTTGCAGCAATTATGTGCCTTTCAATACATACTCCAACCTGACCACAGGGAAAACACGCACTACCAGAGCACATGCCAAATGCACTCCTACACATCTCATATACCAACTCATCTGTCTGCATTGTACTATTTCATATGTAGTAATGTACACTAACCATATTGGAATGAACAGTCACAAGTAAACAGATTACACTAAAAAGCTAGACCATCAAGTGTCACCCCATGGCAGATCCATCAGTATGAACAATCCAAACAATGCATTTATAGTGTAAGGTGTCGGAGTGTTCAAAAAAAAAAAAAAAAAAAAAAAAAAACAAGCCCTTTGGAACTCTAAAGAACATAACTAGCTTATCAAAATGCCCTTGACACCAAGCATTTCCCTGGTCTCAACCTCTGGCAACCATCATTTATTATTCTTATTTATTCACTTACAAACAAATTTAAGTTTATTGTTGTAGTTGGTATTTTAGGGCGCATCGACATCGGGGTCATTAGTGCTCTTAATTTTATTAATTCACCTCATTATTTTAAAATAAATTTAACTTTTATTCATTCTTTTTTTATCTTATTTTCATTACTTTTTCTATGTTTCCCCACTTTTAATGAAGATATTTTCTCATAATTATTGATTATCTACACAAAATTTTCATCATTCCTCCACTGCCACCAACACAGTATTGTCCACCAAGGCTTGAGGTAGGCATCAGTGAGTGGATTTCCTTTCCATTTGTCTCATCTGCTCACATAAATATAATTTACTACAGAAATACTGCAATACATTTTCATTATTTTTGTGTTTGTCACTGTCCTCCTGCAATAATCTATGATAAGGTTTGGCTTTCTTTCTGTATCCCTCCATATTTTCATTGCCTAAAACCATTTTCTTCTATGTATATAAATATTTATCAGCAGTTCCCAATGGTGGTGGTACTAGCCAACGGTGGGCACTGAAGAGATTATACAGGGGGAGATTTCAGTTCAAGGAAAATTTGGGGAGTGTTGAAATGCTTTTCAGTATTATATCTTGGTTAACTGCATTACAGAAGTTTTTAAGTGCATTGTCATGTTCAAAAGATGATTCAGCATATTAGTTAAGAAAAGGAACAGATTGCAATGGTAATTTAAGGTTCCAGATGACAAATAACAAACAAGTTATCAAAAAATCTGTGTCGTTACTTAATTTCAGGTATTAGAAAACTGTAGATTACATTATTCATTACAAGAAGGGGAGTCAATTGTTATAAAAAACGGGGAATTGAATTTTTTTAAAGAGGGGGCAGTGAGTAATTTTTTTTACCAAAAAGGGAGCAATATGCCTAAAAAGGCTAGGAACCTATGATATATACGGAAAGCAAATCCAGAAAGGTAGGAGTTATGCAAACATAGTTAAGACTAACATATTTTATAGTATTTGGGTATAAAGTTTTATTCATATGCAGTGATGATACACATGACAAGAGGATTGGATGTTAACACATTCTTCTACTTCTTCTTCTGGTCCCTATCGGTTCCAACAGTCGGCAACCGTCTTGGTTGTTTCGTCTCTGTTGGTTGATGCTCAGATTAACACTGTAGTTGTCTTGGAGGTCATTGTTCTCAGAATTTTTAACCAAGAAGTTCTTCTTCCACCAGCACTTCTCTTTCCTGGTATTTTCCCCTGGAGAACAGACTGCAGGAGTTCATAAAGGCTACTATTCCTCATGATGAAGGTACTGAAGCTACCATGTTTTTATGGTTATCAGTATTTCCATATGGTCTGTCCATGGAATTCTCAATATTCTTCGATATAGCCACATTTCAAAAGCTTCTAACCTTTTACTGATAGTTTCTGTTAATGTCCACGTTTCAATGCCATACAGGAGGACAGAGAACACATAGCAGCGCAGGAGTCTTATCTTCATGGTAATTGATAAATTACGACTTTTAAAAAGGTTATTCATTTTATTGAAAGTAGCTATACGAAAACGTCATTTTACTTCATCAGATGGATTCCATTGGCTGTTTACTGTGATGCCAAGATACATATGTATACCTTGATACACATTCTTCTGGTTAATCATAATATGGCAGTGGGAGTTGTTGTTTTTGCCAATGACAATTACTTCTGTCTTATTTATATTAATGTCAAGTCCATATTCGTGGCTGCTTTGTGATTATCTATGAGATATTGTAAGCTTTCCTGACTCTGCAAACATGACTATGTCATCTGCGTAGCGAATGTCGTTTATCCATTTTCCATTCAACAAAATTCCAATCCCCACACCACTCAATGCCTTCCTAAAGATATACTCTGAGTAGATATTAAATAATAAGGGGGACATGGTACAACCTTGTCTTATACCATTAAGAATTTTTACTTCATCTGTATTTTCTCCCTTCAGTCTCACATGAGCAGACTGGCTCCAGTACAGGTTAACAATAATTCTGAGGTCTTTTTCATCCAAGCCAACACTATTTAAAATTTGTATCATCTTCTGATGCTTTTCCCTGTCAAAGGCCTTCTGATGATCTATAAAACAAGCATAGACACCACAATTTATATCTCTGCAGCACTGAAATAGTACTTGGATGCTAAACAGAGCTTCTCATGTTCCAACTGCATTTCTGAATCCGAACTGTGTGGTTGATACATATTCTACACAGAGCTTATATATATATATCCTTCGGTGAATAACCTTCAGAAAGAGTTTTTATGTGTGGCTCATAGTGCTGATAGTTCTGTAGTCACCACATGACTTAGCTCCGGTTTTTTTGGTAATGTAATAAAATCTGATTTGAGCCAATCTTGAGGAATTCTGCCAGAGTTTTAGATCTCATTGAATACTGAGGTCAACCACTTTGTACTATATTCATCAAGCAGTTTAAAAAATTCTGAATTTATCTTGTCAGGGCCTGGAGTTTTATCATCCTTCATTCCTTTTGTTGCAGCTTGTACTTCAGTCAGTAAAATGCTTGGACCTGTTTCACATTCAAACTGTGGAGGTTCCAGATGGCTATCTGAGAACATTAGTTTTACGTCTCTCTTCCATGCATCTCTCATACCTTGAGTATCAACAATGACATTTCCCTCATTGTCCATAAGTTTCTTCACTGTATTAGGTCTACATCTGCTGGTTACCTCTCTAACTTTCCCATGAATTGTCATATTTCAGCACAATTCACCCATATTCCTTTACTTTAACTTCTCTTATTTTATTTCTTATCATCTTATTGATGTTTTTATATTCATCAAGATTACTTTTTACACCCCACCTTCTCTACATGTCCAAAATCTAATCTGTCATCCGTATCTTCCTTTTGGCCAAATCTGATTTCAGATTTTCATCTTTAACAAACAATAATATCGAATTTAGTTTTTCAATTTTTTTCTTCTGTGTGTAAATTACAAGACATGTTTTTCATTTCATTATTGAGATGTTCCTCAACCTGCCTTCTTATAGAGGGCTCTCTTAATTTCTGAATATCATTATTCACAGGCGTCTTAACACATTAAAATTCACTCAAACATATGCTTCTATGTGTTTGTCCTCCTTCCTTAATCTGAAGTAAGTGACTGATGCTTTCTATATCCTTCTTTATTTTCGTTTCCTAATGGCATTTTTTTCTTCTTATTCATGTGTATATACACCCCAATACACATGAAAGTAATAAAAAGAAAATGAGTAGATTCATGTTGTAAGAATACACAGCATCTTAGTTTTTAAATAATTAATAATTAATGTTTTTTTATATTATTTCAATGGGAAGCATATTGATAGTGGTATTTTCGATTCATTATTTTGTATTTGATTAATGTTAGGCTGATTATGTGTGTATGGTGTTAAAAGTGTTTTATACATTGTTATTTTTATCGTGTTATTAATATTGTGTCAAAGAAATCCATGCGCCGTTACCGAATGAACAATGTACATGAAAATCTCTGGAATAAACAGTGCAGGAAGAAGATCTTTGATGAAAAGAACAGAGGAGAAGCATAGATCGTGTGTAGTACGGCGAAGTTTGGATGAAACTGAGAATTGTATTTGTTAATGTAAAGCAACAATAAAGTAAATGAAGGATGATATAAATAATTTAATTTTACATGTGGCGACTGTGACCGTGACGCAGAGCTAATTATTTAGCTCGATAATAAAAGAAACCTGTAATCTTCGGAAAGGAAGTGACGAAAATTTTGAAATAAGAATGGATGGAAAAGATTTGGAAGTAGCTGGGGAGCGGGCAGTTACCGCACTGGATTGTAATGCTGCTACCGTTCATGATGATTCAACAACTGGCATCGCGGAGAAGAATCTGTGCAATGAAAAGAGTAAGTCCATAAAAGAAATGTTAGCAATGATTATGAGAGAACAGATAGAAACAAAACGAGAAATGCAGAAAATGAAACAAGGACAGATAGAAACAAAATTAGAAATGCAGAAAATGAAACACGGACAGATAGAAACAAAACTAGAAATGCAGGAAATGATAACGCAGGGAGTGAAAGGAGAACTGAAAAAATTAGAACAAAAAATAAATCAGAATCAACAGCAATTGATACAAGAGTGGAGAAAGGGAAGAAATTGTGACAAAGCGGTGGACAAAGAAGTGGAAGAAGAAGCAGAAAGCAGGTAAAAACAAGTGATGAGAACATGCAAAGAAAAGCTAGGAATGGAGATCGAAGAAGACAGAAGAGAAAAGGACAGTGAAGATAAGCGAGAGTTTGATGAGAAATTGAACACAATGTCTGACAACAGCGTACCATTGAAATGGTGGCAGTGTTTGGAGCAGATAGAAGATAACAATGATGATAGGAGGGAAGTAGAACATAAAGAAATAATTGGATTTGCGAGAATGAACGAATGGGAAAATGACGACCAGAAGGTAAATGATGAAGCAAGAAGGAAAAGTGAAATGCCTTTTGCTTTCACATATAAGGATGAAGGAAGTCACGAATTGGAAACACATGAAATCGAAGAGGAAACTGAAGATGCGGAAGCAAGGCAAGAAAAAGAGACCAGCGGTGAAGAAGAGGAGCGAGAATACGGATTTCAGTTGGACAGAGTGGCGAGTAAGGAAGAAAATGAAGACGAAAATGAGGTAAAATGTGGGCTAATAAAGAACGAAACAGTGGGAAAAGATGAGAAGGAGGAATCAACCAGAGACGGGGTGAAGAGGAAGAAAGGGCTCAATATGTACCACGAGGGCCACAACATTGTAAGGTGCGAGTGGAAGAAAGGTGGCGGAGAGTGCAAGGAAGATGCAACGATAGGGAAAGTGAAGATGAAGAGGGAGTGACACATGAGAATATTGAATCAGAGGAATTGTTGGGATTGGAAAAAAATATTTGTGATCTGAACTTATACCGGGGGTGTGAATGAATGTAACTATGGCTGAAAATGTATGTATGGGTGAATGGTGTGATGTTAAATCACACAAAATTTGACAAAATTCAAATTTTGGTGACAAATTGGCCGAGGGGATGTGTAAGAATACACAGCATCTTAGTTTTTAAATAATTAATAATTAATGTTTTTATGGGAAGTGTATTGATAGTGGTATTTTCGATTCACTATTTTGTATTTGATTAATGTTAGGCTGATTATGAGTGTATGGTGTTAAAAGTGTTTTATATATTGGTATTTTTATCGTGTTATTAATATTGTGTCAAAGAAATCCATGCGCTGTTACCAAATGAACAATGTACATGAAAATCTCTGGAATAAACAGTGCAGGAAGAAGATCTTTGACGAAAAGAACAGAGGAGAAGCATAGATCGTGTGTAGTACGGCGAAGTTTGGATGAAACTGATAATTGTATTTGTTAATGTAAAGCAACAATAAAGTAATGAAGGATGATATAAATAATTTAAATTTTACAATGTGAACTGGTTGGGTAAAAATAATGAAAGTTAAGAAATGTACCTTCATAATGATTTTTAAATAATGAAATATATTACAGTAAGCTCAAGAAAGTAATGACTGTAACAACTCTACGTCTTCAGTAACAACAAAATCAAACCTTTATAAGTACTTTAGGATACGCTGCAACAGCAAAAGGTATATGTTTATTAAAGAGACAAGTAGATAGTGAAGACAAAGTGATATTTGACTTTTTTTATTGGCAGCACAGAGACAGGAAGAAAGAAGGACCTTTAAAATTAAAATTAAGTAATTAAAGAAAATAACTATAACCGCAATAATGTTTTTCATGAGTATTATGCTTCACTGAGTTAAAAAGGGTATATTTTGGCTTGAAAATGAAAGTTGAGAGTTTAGAGAGCAAATTGAAACTAGAAAAGATGTGTTTGATTACTTAGAAGATTTTATGGTAGTATAATAGGAAAAATTGGTTAGAGGGCTTAAAGAAGCCCATTAATTAAGACATAAAATTTTGAAAGATAGCGCAACAAGAAACTAATGGTAAACAGATAATAAACCTTCGTTGATTTCATTAATTGATGCCAATGCCGTTCTCTAATGGCTGGATTCTGGAGTTCACCCACTGCCCTCAAAGAGGTAAGCATGTTTTTCACTTCTGCTTCAAGAGTCATGTAAGTATCCCATGAACGCATCTCTTTGTCCAAAGCTGGAATGAAAAAAATAATAAATTTAATAATAATATAAAAAATGACACAAAAAGATTAGCAGATCACACAGATTTTTTTTTTCTCACAATGTAATACAATGATCACATGACCACTATTTTCTTGTTCCATTTGTAATATGCTTCAAAGTTGCATATGTTCATGGAACAGGAAAAATTGGTATAAGATGGTAACAACTAGAACATGGGTAAAGAAATAGATATTGCTGAAATAAACAAACAAGAGTGACCAAAAAAATTGGCAAGAATATTGGATGAGTGGTGGCTGATAAGGAAATTTCAGGTTGGATATTATTTTTTTTGAAATTTGTCATGTATGGGCACAAGTATGTGTGTTTTTTCATTAGAGATTTTGGAGTATGTACAGTACACTGTTAGCACTGACTAGTGTCTGTAGCATAGCCATATGATAGAGGCTGCTTCCAAAGCCGGTGGACCGGGAGATCGAGAACCGGCTGTGCTATTTGGAATACGGCCGAGTGGATGTTAAATTTCCCGCCGGTCCGTGGGAGTACCGTGGAAGACCCTGGAGTGCTTGCCGGCTACCGGAAGTCAATTAAAAACGCCCCTGAACCCAATATGTGGCACCCACTAGTCTTCCTGGGGCAGCCGAGCTCATCGGGCACGCCACCCATGTGCGAGTTTTTCTCGAACTCCCTTTTTTAATGTTGAACTATTTTCGGTTAGAGTTGTGAAAATGCGAGTGTGATTTATAAAGGATTGTTAATGTGAACCGTTTTAACTGAGGATTCTGCAACCTTCGGGTACATATATATATACGAGGCGTATTCCAAAAGTAAGGTCCGTTTGATCATAATAAAAACATCGTTCAGGATACAAGGTTTTTATTAACGTCAGTATGTAACTACATATCTAGTTCACTTTTCCACATAATCACCGTTCATATCTATACACTTTCTGTAACGCTGTACCAGTTTCTTTAACCCCTCGGCATAAAAGTCTGCCGCCTGGGACCTGAACCAATTGGTAATGCTCGTCTTGCGTTCTTCATCGGTTTGAAATCGTTGTCCACCAAGCCACCGTTTCAAATGCAGGAAGAGAAAATAGTCGCTTGGTGCAAGATCTGGACTGTAAGCAGGGTGGTCTAGGATTTCCCAACGAAACTCTTGAATCTTCTCTTTGGTTTTGGAAGCGGTATGCGGGCGTGCGTTGTCATGCAAGAGGATGATGCCAGACGACAGTTTCCCGCGGCGTCGATTTTGGATGGCACGTCTCAGTTTGGTGAGCATTGCACAGTACACGTCAGCTGTAATGGTTGTCCCACGGTCCATGAATTCGATCAAAAGGACGCCCTTTTCGTCCCAAAACACGGAAGCCATCATTTTGCGATTCGTGTACGGCGATTGCTTACACATTTTTGGTTTGGGTGAAACGGAATGGCGCCACTGCATTGATTGTTGTTTTGATTCTGCGTTGGTGTACGCTATCCACGTCTCGTCTCCCGTAACAATTTGGGAAAACAAACTGTCTCCATCTTGTCTATAGCGCTCGAAAAATTGTAGTGCGCTATGCATTCGTTGCTCTTTGTGCTGAGCGGTGAGCAGTTTTGGCACCCACCACGCACAAAGCTTCCGATATCCAAGCTCTTCAGTGACAATCCAGTAAATTGAGGTTCTAGCAACATTTGGGAATTCCATAGCCAGACCACTAATCGTCAAACGCCGATCACTTCGCAGTTTTTGGTTAACTTGCTCGACAATGTCGTCGGTCCGAATACCGGGCCTGCCACTCCGCTTTTGATCGTGCACATCTGTGCGACCACTTTGAAATTCTCGACACCAGTGTCGAACTTGTTTCTCACTCATTATGTTTGGTCCATACACTACACACAATTCGCGATGGATGTCCGCAGCTGATGATCCTTTTGCCAACAAAAATCTAATCACACCGCGCACTTCACAACTGGCGGGAGCTACGATTGTCGCGGCCAATTCGAACTGCTCTCAACAATAGATATACGGCTACTGCGGCACGCCAACAATACTGCATATTTACCAGGAGTTGGTAGATGGCACTGCAGGTGGGAAACGTCATTCAGGCCTATCATCTGTGACATCTTGTACCCCGGACCTTACTTTTGGAATACGCCTCGTATATATAGAAGTCCGATGAAATATATGATCACGACTGGTGTGGGTAAATATTTTGAACTCTATTAAACTTACAAAAGTTAATTTTGCTATTCTTTTTTGTGCGATTCTTCTTGACACAGTAAAGTGTGTTAATAAGCCGAATCACTGGCGACCGCGTCAGCAGAATTTGCTGCTTCAAACATTTTCGTAAAATGTACTAAATCCCACCATCCGCGAGCATTAGTTTGCTCTACCAAGAGAGAGAAATGCGACATGGCGACCGTGACAGGACTCTCACGACCTACGAATAAAGTAAACCGACGAGAAAAAAATTAAAACAGTACATCAACAATTTTGTTAAGTGATAACAGTGCACCAGAAGATCCAAAACCAAAGAAGACGAGGAGCGGAGATATTTTACGCGGCCGCAACTACAGAGGAAGACCCGGCAGCAATAATTCGGGATAACAACTAACAACTGATTGGAAGAGAATTGGAGGGCTCACAAGCGGCGCAGAATGTCGAAAGATAAGTGCAGTGCAGATAAAATTGAACAGTTAAAGGGGAACCCATTGTAGGCGATTTTTTTTTCTTTTTTTTAAAAGTTTGACCATGAATAAGGAAAGCAGTTTTGAAAATGGGGGGGAAGATAGTAAAGAAGATCCCACAAACCAGGAACCTTTGTTAGTATTTTTAAACACCGAGATACCAATCAATGAAAGTTCGTCACCAGCTCCTGAAAGCAGTCCACCAAACTCTGAAACTTGCTCTCCCATACTCACTACAAATGCATCAATATTTGAAGCATTTGAAGGTCCAGCAGATCCTGAGAAGGATAATCCAAACCTGATAGTTAAGATTTTCACAATGTTATCAAATTTATCAACTGATATCCAAACTAAGTTTGAAATACAATCAACTGACATCCAAAATAAATTCAAAAGTCACGCAGAAGATGTCCATAAAAGGTTCAGTAATGGACTAGCAGCTCTGGAGTTAAAGTTAGAGGGTAAAATAAAGGAGGAATTAAAAGCTGCTGCCAATTTAATATACTTTTCACCAACTTCATCTACTCTTTCTGCAACTCCTTCAAGTCTTATACTCAACTGAGTATTTTTCTGTTTGATATTTGCTATATTGTTTTCATTACTATCAATTCGTTGCCTTACATTTAGTTCAAGACATTCAATTTGTTTCTGTGTCTCCTGCCTAACAACTTGGCATGAATTTTTACACTTTTCTATCTCACTGCAGACTTCATCAAGTTTCTGTGTCACCCCTTTTAATTCCTCCTTTATTTTACCCTCTAACTTTAACTCCAGAGCTGCTAGTCCATTACTGAACATTTTATGGACATCTTCTGCATGACTTTTGAATTTATTTTGGATGTCAGTAGATTGTATTTCAAACTTAGTTTGGATATCAGTTGATAAATTTGATAACATTGTGAAAATCTTAACTATCAGGTTTGGATTATCCTTCTCCGGATCGACCTTCAAATGCTTCAAATATTCAGCAGGTAGTTTCTCATTGTGAGTTATGTCAGAAAACTAAAGCAGATAACGTCAGGAGGGCCGGGGAGATGCAGAGTGTGATCCCTGATAAACCACATGAACTAGTTGCTTTAGATATCTTCGGCCCACTGCCTAGGTCCCGTGTGGGAGTAACTCAAATTTTTGTTGTCATGGACATCTTCTCAAAATATATAAAGTTGTACCCAGAGAAGAAGGCCACAGCCAAAGTAATCTTTTCAAAGTTAGTTCATGATTATATACCACATGCAGGAAAACCTGACACAGTATTGACATTAAATGGACCCCAGTTCACAAGTAAAGCCTGGGCTGAATGCTTTAAAGAGTTAAGTATTGAAACAGTTAAGACGTCTTTCTACCATCCACAAGGGAATGCAATAGAACGAGTAATGAGAGAGCTTGGTAGATGGTTCAGGACATTTTGTGGGGACAACCATAAGAAGTGGGCATACGAATTAAGTGAAATTGAAGGAGTTATCAATACTATTCCCCACGCTTCCACTTTACTAACACCATATGAAATCATGTTTAAGAGGGAACCTCCCCCAATTGTTTATGAGCTCCTCCACTTTCCGACGAGGGATAGTGATTATCCTGACAAGATTAAGATAGCTTTGGAAGAGTTGAAGAAGTGTGCCTTAAGAAGAAAGGAGGCCCATGATAGGAACCTCATACCCACAGCATATGGGATAGGTGACCTAGTTCTGTTAAAGACACATTTTAAATCATCATCTATAGACAATGAAATTAAAAAGTTTAAACTGTTGTACGAGGGACCTTATGAAGTCGTTTCCCGAACCAAGGGGAACTGCTATACTTTGGCTCACCCTAAACATGGTAAAGTTAAAGGAAATTATAATGTGGTGGCACTAAAGCCTTTCAAGACAGTTAATGTGACATACGGTGGTGGTCCAATATAAAGTTTCCTCCCAAATGAGTTAATAAAAGTGGAGTAATAAACTGTGTATGTTGCTGTGTTGCTGACTTGAAGCAGTGGTATGTTAACATGAGAGTCAACAATCCACATAGAATACACCTGGAGCATCGTCCAAGACAAAGAAGACATCAATCATGAGTAATAAGTGTTCTGGATGTGCATCTGGAAGTGGTTTTTATCATTATTATTATTATTCTTATTTGCTCCATTGTTGGTGATGATGGACTTCATAAATATTAATTGTAACATAACATTCCGTGACGGCACTGGAGTACAATTCGTGTTAAGTTTATTTGGATGAATATAAATGATTTCGTATTGTGTATTTTGTGATTTAGCATAAGCAGACTACCGTTATATCTTTGATCTTTCTCTCTAAATATGGTAATATTCAGTTTACAGAATTTTCTTAGAGGGGAAGTGATACTTTAGTAAAAGTGACAATAGACATTTGGCATGGACAGTTAAAACTATGGTCTAGAACAATCATCGCACCCCAAACGATGTGATTCAGATAATAATATATTGTGTGGTTTCTTTGATATAATCTTGATGTGTTTCCCTGTCTCCTTGTGAAGCTATTTTGATGTTTACTTTTACTTAAAATTATTTTCTTATTTAATAAGGACGTGTTTGGAAATATGTAATGAAGCCCCACACCAGTAAAGCAATATTATGTATGGTATTTAGGATAGGAACCCGAGTTTGCAATTTGTATGTGAGTGAATGTGGAGTGAAGTTTGTAAGTAATCTTGGGGAGCATTAGTCCATTGAAGAAGTTCATCATTGCCATTTTGTCGGAATATACAAAATCTTATGTTAAACTTGAGGGGGCTGTAGCATAGCCGTATGATAGAGGCTGCTTCCAAAGCCGGTGGACCGGGAGATCGAGAACCGGTTGTGCTATTTGGAATACGGCCGAGTGGATGTTAAATTTCCCGCCGGTCCGTGGGAGTACCGTGGAAGACCCCGGAGTGCATGCCGGCTATCGGAAGTCAATTAAAAACGCCCGCGAACCCAACATGTGGCCCCCACTAGTCTTCCTGGGGCAGCCGCGCTCATGGGGCACGCCACCCATATGCAAGTTTTTCTCGAACTCCATTTTTAATGTTGAACTATTTTCGGTTAGAGTTGTGAAAATGCGAGTGTGATTTATAAAGGATTGTTAATGTGAACCGTTTTAACTGAGGATTCTGCAACCTTCGGGTACATATATATATAGAAGTCCGATGAAATATATAATCACGACTGGTGTGGGTAAAGATTTTGAACTCTAATATACTTACAAAAGTTAATTTTGTTATTCTTTTTTTGTGTGATTCTTCTTGACACGGTAAAGTGTGTTAATAAGCTGAATCACTGGCGACCGCATCAGCAGAATTTGCTGCTTCAAACATTTTCATAAAATGTACTAAATCCCACCATCCGTGAGGATTAGTGTGGTCTACCAAGAGAGAGAAATGAGACATGTCCTTCATGATTAAATATGTTATGTGATTCTTTTTTTCTTTCTGACACTGCGGCACTGTTGCATTTAACTTTAGTAAGTGATAGTTTTCGCTTCTATATATTTTTTGTTTCTAAGGGTACAGAGTTAGTAATTTAAATTTCTTTATAAACCTTAATTTCATTTTTATTAGTGAAAACACATTTCATTGCTTTGTAAAATAAAAAGAAACTTTTATTTTATTTAGTTCAAATATAGTACTTTTACAAACAGACTTAAAATTAAAGTGATGTGTCATATAAGTTTATAAAAAATGCATAGAAATGAAATGATAAATATTACAGCACAAAAACCCTACCAGTATAAGTACTTCAGCTCTTATTCACATTCCTTTTTTTTTTTTTTAATTACAACTACTACAACAAGAAAAGCAGCAACAACTGTGTATACAATTTACTAATAAATTTCAGTTACTGCATACAACTTAAATTGAAAATGGCTTAGTCACTACTTGTTCTGTGGCTGCACTTCATATTATTAAAGTTAGTTATTGTCTCAAAATATTACTTTCAATGCTGAGAAAAGCCAAAATATTGAGCTTGACTTCTAACATGGAGGTTCTAAGTCTGATTTATATATATACTAGCTGACCTGGCAATGCTTCACTATTGCTAGACTCAAGTGCATGTATAGATTAAATGAATACAACTGAAAGTTTGTGTTTAGTAAAAATTAGATATTTATGTATAAATTTTAATTACTGTTTCATTCAATTTCAAGTTTATTGCAATGTTCTTGGATATGCAAAGTGTTTGGTGATTCCAATAAGCATATATACAAAAATCTGAGGTTATATTTGATAAACAGAGAAAAATTGCATGTGTAAATCAGTCTTAAGAGAGGTGAAACGGGAGTGCGGGTGCAGTTTTGAGAACCAAATATAAATATCATTTTCACTAATTTTAAAGCATATGTGTCCAAACATCCTCTGACATCAAATAAAAACTGTAGATTTGTGTGTTGTCACAAAAAATTAAATAATTTTTAAAATTCAAGTTCAAATTTCTTGGTCACCAATTGTCCGATCGTAATCTATCCAGTGCTGTTTAATGGGAAATAATTTGTACTTTAATAATATTGCTATCCACTTTGTCAAATTTCAACAGCGTTTTCGAGATATTTCCCAAAAAAATGAATGGTTTCAAGTGTACATTTTTCTTAATTAGGTTGTTTGGGAAAGCGGGTGGTAAACCAAAGATAGACAGCATTTTTCGCTTTGCTTTAATTTATATATGTGCAAAGTTCCATCCACATTAAATAAAGATAGTATAAGGAACATTGAAAATTAAGAAAGGAGGGAATAAAGGGGATGAGAGGTTGGCATTTGGGAACCAAATGTAAAACGTATATTGCTCCTTGTTTTAAAGTATACATGTGTGAAGTTCAATCTATATCGGATAAAAACTGTGGGTATGTATAAAGAACATTGGGAAAAAATAAGGGTAAAGGAGAAGAGGGTTATGGTTCTTGCTGTCTAAATATAGACCATATTTTTCTTTCTGTTTTACAGTTTGTGTGTGCAAAGATCCATCAATATCTCATAAAACCTGTGGGTATGTATATGAAATATTGACAAAAATTAGGGGGTTGGGGTAAAGGGGGAGAGCTGTTGGTTGTTTAAAACCAAATGTAAACAGCATTTTTCTCCTTGTTTCGAAGTATACAAATGCAGTGTTCCATCGAAATCAGATAAAAACTGTGGATTTCTATAAAGATCACTGGAAATCAATAGGGGAGAGGTAAAGGGGAAGGGGATGGGGTTGGGCTTTGCATACTGAAAGTAACAGTATTTTACTCTTTGTTTTAAAGTATATGTGTGCAAAATTGCTTCAAAATCAGATAGGAACTGTAGCTTCGCATAAAGAACGTTGACAATAATGAAGCGGTGGAAAAGGGGAGAGGTATTATGTTTTTGTAAAACTAATGTCTACAGTATTTTGCTATTTTTTTAAAAAAAAGTATACGTGTGCAAAGTTATTCTGAAATCGGATGAAAAGTGTGGGTTTGTGTAAAAATTAAGGGGTGGGAAGGGGATGTGTTTATGGATACCATATGTAAGCTGTACTTTTCTATTTGTTTTATAGTATACAAGTGCAAATTTCTGTAGAAATTGGATAAAATCTGTGGTTTTTTTAAAAGTATGGAGTGTTATGCGAAAGAGGGGTAGTTTTTGGAGAATTTTTTTCTCAAGAACCTTCACAGACGCGCACTCGACAACTCACCAAAGTTTCACCGCAAATGGACGAATGGTTTAGGAGCACATAGAGGACAAACAGACAGACATTGATTTTTATATATAACATTCTAGCTGACCCAGCAATGCTTCGCTATTGCTAGACTTGAGGTAGATTAAATGAATACATTTGAACGTTTGTATTTAGTAAAGATTAGATATTATGTATAAATTGTAATTACTGTTTCATTCAATTTCTAGTTTATTGCAATGGTCTTGGATATGCAATGTTTTTGATGATTCTAGTTATACTGGCAAAAATTAAGGGGCTGTAAAGAGAAAGAGGGGTTGTATTTTTGGAAACCATATTTAGGCAGTATTTTTCTTTGTATTTTATAGTATACATGTGCAAATTTCCATCAAAATTGGATAAAAGATGTAGGTTTGTGTAAATAGGGAGACGTGAAGGGGATGAGGTGGTGAAACTATACGTAAGCAGTACTTTTCAATTCGTTTTGAAGTATACATGTGCAAATTCTGGTCTAAATATGATTAAATCTATGTATGTTTAAATTAAGGGTTGTTAAGTGCTGGAGGGGGTGGTTTTTCTGAATTTTTATTTCTTAGGAACCTTCTCTGATGTGCACTTGACAACTCTCAAAGGTTTCACAGTAATCTGATAAAACTTGTGGGTTTAAATAAAAATCATTGGAAATTCAGAGGGGAGCTGGTAAAAGGGGAAAGGGATGGACTTTGCCAAAGACATTATTTTTCTGTTTGTTTTAAAGTACACATAAGAAAAGTTCCTTCAAAATCGGGTTACAATTCTAGCTTTATATAAGAGACATTCGCAAAAATTTAAGGGATGTCAAAGGGAATATGGGTTGGATTTTTGAAACCATATGTATACAGTATTTTTCTGTTTGTTTTACAGTATATCTATGCCAATTTCCATCAAAATCGGATAAAATCTGTGTATTTTTTAAATTATGGGGCGCCAGGGGGAAGAGGGGGTGGTTTTGGGGTATAACGTGTGAGAGTGGTTGGGTTTATGTAAAACTAATGTCTACAGTATTTTTCTATTTTTTTAATGGTATATGCATGTAAAGTTCCTTCGAAATCCGATAAAAAGTGTGGGTTTGTGTAAAAGTTAAAGAGTGGGAAGGGGGAAAGTGGATAGGGGATGCGTTTTTGGATACCAAATGCAGGCAATATTTTTCTGTTTGTTTTAAAGTATGTGTGTTCACATTTCCATCAAAATCGGATAAAATCTGTAGGTTTTTAAAAAAATTATGGGTTGTTATGGGAAGAGGGGTTAGTTTTTTGGAAATTTTATTTCTTAGGAACCACCCTGGACACGCACTCGACAACTCACCAAAGTTTCACCATAATCGGACGAACGGTATAGGAGCGTATAGAGGACAAACAGACAGACAGACATTGATTTTTATATAATAGGTACAGTAACCAGGAAATAATAGGAGCTAAGTAGTGAATGGATTCACAAAAAAAGGATAGCGAAATGAACCACCACTTACCTGCAGTTTTTACTTATGATTACAAAAAGCAACAACGAAAAGTCGTTGTTAAAGCTATATATATATATATATATAAAAGGATAGCGAAATGAACCACCACCACTTACCTTACATGATGGTTTCATGGGATGAACACACAAAAATAAAACAAGAACAGGAAAAACAATGAATATTTCGGGACTTCCTAAGAGTATAAATGAGAAAACTACAAAATTTGAAATAAATTCTCAGTAAATTATGAAGGAACTCAGAAAGTTAAAAAAGTTGCTGGTGTAGATAATATTACTACAGATTAATACGTAAAATTGTGGGATACGATATTGTACCTTACCTTGAAATTTTATTTATAATGTGTTTGGAGTCTTGCTGTTTAACAGAGGATTGGAAAAGAGTGATAGTAGTACCGGTTCATAAAGGAGGTGTTACGAACAGGGTTGAAAATTACAGGCCAATTAGTTTGACATCAGTGGAAGGCAAAATGATGGAGAGATTGACATGCAACTATATCAGAAATGTCTGCAAGGAATGACTTTAGGCAAGGATATTCGTGTGAATCTCAGATTGTGGGTTATATGCAAGATAATTTAGACAAATTGGACAAGGGAGGCCAAGTTGATAGTGTGGCACTAGATCTTTCTAAGGAATTTGACGGAGTGAGCCATAAAATGATTTTAAATAAACTGATTAAAAAGCTAGTCACTAGGTAGAGGAATTCTTAAAAGCCAGAAAGCAAAGTGTTAGAGCTGGAAACTCATTATCAAAAGAATTTGGAGCAAATATGGGAGTGCCAAGAGTAGTGTATTGGGACCATTGCTGTCCATTATTCTAATGAATGACTGTGTTGATGGGTTACAGTCAGAATTTAGGTGTTTTGCAGATGATATAATGGTATACAATATGATGAAAACAGGTTAAGACTGTAAACAGCTCCAGGGTGACCTGGATAGAACATCTTAATAAGTAGGTAATCATGGAATGGAGATAAATGCCAAAAAGGGTCAGCTTATTAGGTTCACAGATAAAAACTGAAGGTTAATTATGATTATAGGGTGGATTCAGAATTGTTTGTTGAAAGTTTAAAGTGTAAATATCTTGGCATAATGTTTGATAACAAACTCAACTGGGCAGAGCACATTGGGCAGATGGTAGGGAAAGGTTACAAAATCCTTTATTTACTGGAGAGGATGATGAGAGGATGTACAAGAGAAGTTAGGGAGCTGGGTTACAAAACTTTGATCAGACCATTGGTTGAAAATGGTGGTGTTGTTTGGGGCCCACATTTTGGTTATCAAATTCAGGAGTTTGAAGGTATGCAAAGAAGAGCAGCTATTGTTTGTGCAAATAATCACAGGACTCAATCAGTAACGGATATGATAAAGAAGCTGGATTGGGACTCATTGGAGGAAAGGAGGAGGGTGAAGAGAGTGCTGGGAATGTACAAAGCATATGTTGGTGATGGGGCTTGGAGGGATATTGGTAAAAGAATTAGGAATAGTGCATGGAAGGGAAAAGGCGACCATGACTACAAGCTTATGCTCAATTTCATGCATAAGGGAGTGGGTAAATTTTCTTTTATTGGTAAGTGCGTCAGGGATTGGAACAAGTTGTCAAGTCAAGAGATGAATAATTTACCAAAAACGGTTTAGGAATTTAAAATTAAAATTTGTAAATTGGAAAAATAAATGGGGGAGGAATTTAACATTACAATTATAAAATAAAATTAAAATAATATATATATTGAACATTGGATAGGATAAAAAAACCACCGCTTACCAAAGAAGGGGATTCCAGCGGCGTTGGTACACGAAAAAAACACGAACACATAAAGAATAAAATTTTCGAGCATGGCTCTTCCTCAGTAGAAGTGAGATGGCTGCACGCAAGCGCTGGTAATTAGATGACTATGGGAATTGCCACTGAAGTGTTAGCTCTATCGCAGTAAAATTAATAATGTTCCAGTGACACTTTCTGTTTTCTATTCAGATGGTAGGAACTAAATCATTTATTAACAGTGTCATCTATACATAATACTTTAAGGCATTAAAGTGTTGATCATGAAATTCTGATGCAAAAATTCGACAAGTCACAGAAAAAAAATTATAATTTATTCCTTAAAATATGATCAGTCAATGCAAATAAAGCTTGTACTATTAAATTGCACTGTTGAAAACAAAATTGTGGTTTAGTTAGAATATTTTTATTTTTAAAGTGCTAGTGAACTCTATTGTACATTGCACTCTCAAAATAATTGGAGAAATTTATCAGTAATGAAACAGAAGTGTAACTGAATACCACTGACTTATCACACTTTTGATTTTAGTTGTTTAACTACAGCACATTTAAGCCTTCTTGGCATGGTACCTTCAAGTAAAGATATATCAAGCAGATAAATCTGATGTCAAACTAATCAGTGTTAATGTTTTACAGACCTTTCTAATATCCATCAGATGATCAGTTATTCCTTCAGCTACTAAAGATCCGACAATGTTATCATCAGGCTTCATTTGGAACATGTTTTTCCTTCCAAATATAATAGAAATTTAATAGTTATAATAGAAATATAATAGTTATAATTGAATATTCATTTCTAATCTGACTTTTATTATGTTTATCATCTTATGAATGAAAATATTTGTAACATTTTCACATCTGACAGAATCCATATCTAAATAGGTATCTTTTAAAAATGTTGCGTTAGGCTAGGTAATTATGGTATAATGATATCAAGTGAATATCCTGTAAGACGAGAAAAAACCGACAGCTTAAACAGACTGGATCTTCCTTTCAATAACATTAAATAAAATACTTTACCTCTTATTTCTTTGGCAAACTTCTTGCATTCTATATCCATATTTTCAACATCAATCTTTCTCCATGGTGTTGTCTTCCAGTCATCAACACAAGTTTGTACTATGTGTACATAGTCCCATAATTGCTGTGGATTATAAAACATAATGTATGACAGACAAAACGAAATATTAAGATAATTAATATTGGAGATTAAATTACTTAGATTATCATTTGTACCTTATATATTAAAGCTGCTCATTGCTATTTTTAATAGAAACTAGACGATCCGATCGAAAATTTTACTAATAAAATACGATGAATAGTGAGGTTGAATGCTTGTAATATAATGAAAAGTAGAGGCACACTTTCGTAGCAAATATTTATTTGTTTAGTGTAATAGGTATGCATCAAAAAATATTACGAAACAGTTAGGAAAATTTAAAAGATACTATGTACGACTGAGCTTAACAGAATACAACCAATTTAAACAAAATGACCTTGGCACATCAACATCTCTGTAATATGTGTTGCTGCACGAATAAAATGTTTACATTGGAATTGTACAGCAAAACAAATATGTTTCTGTAACGGACAAAAATATCCAAAAAGCTACTGATTGTATTTTATTGACATCTCTGCGATATCTGCAGCTGCAATCTAGGGACTTAACTCTGAACTGTCTCATATGCGCGACCACTTTAAGCTTCAACTTCCGAAAAATTCCTTCTTAATTTATGATTTTACCTAATTGGAGACCTTAATCTTTAAAACGATATGTCATTTATCGATTTCGGTTAGGCATCGAAGAAGCAAAATGACTCATAATAATAATAATAAAACACATTGTAGAAATAATATTGACAGTTTTGTGCTTTAAGGGTCGAATTCCAAAAAATTCCTTTTATAAAATATGGTGTGATCAAATGGACACCTTGGTCTTTAAAATGATACCACATTTATCGATTTATGTTAGGCATCAACCAAGGCAAAAAAAAAAGTTTTAGAAATGATGAAATTTTTGCCCTTTAAGAGTTGAATTTGGAGAAAATTCTTTCTTAAAATATGATGTGACCAAATCAAATACTTTAATGTTTTAAATGATACCTCATTTATCGATTTCGGTTAGGTATCAAGGGAGATAAATGATTAGTAACAGAAAAATGTGTTGTTGAAATATTAATAGTTTTGCCCTTTAAGGGTCAAATTTTGAAAAATTCCTTTCTTAAAATATGGTGGAACCAACCACAAACCTTACAAAGACCTCGGTACTTAAAATGATACCTCGTTTACCAATTTTGTTTAATTATCAAAAGAGATAAATGGCTCGATACACAAAAAACGAATTTTAGAAATACTGATATTTTTTACTTTTAAGAGTTAAATTCAGAAAAATCCATCCTTACAAGATGATGTGATCACAGGTGAACCCTTAGTCTTTAAACTGATACCTCATTTATCTATTTCGCTTAGATAAGAAGGGAGATAAATGGCTCATGACACAAAATGCGTTGTACAACGATTGATAATTTTTCCCTTTACGGTCTGCATTGCGAAAACATTCTTTCTTAATATATGATGTGACCAAAGCGGACACATTACTCTTCATAATCCTACTTCTTTTGACCAATTTTGGTAAGATATCCAGGGAGATAAATGGCTCGAGACACAAAAAACAAATTTTAGAAATATTGATATTTTTGCCCTTTAGCGGTTGAATTACGAAAAATTCCTTTCTTAAAATATAATGTGAATATGGTGGAGATCTTAATATTTCATATGATACCTCATTTATCTATTTCAGTTAGGTATGAAGGGAGATAAATGGCTCGTGACACAAAAATGCGTTGCGAAAATATTGATACTTTTTCCCATTAAGGGTCGAATTCCGAAAAATTCTTTTCCTAATATATGATGTCAGCAAAGAGGAGACCTTAATCTATAAAATGGTTCTTCATTAAACGATTTCAGATAAGTATCCAGGGAGATAAATGACTCGTAATACAAAACACAGCATTTTAGAAATATTGACATTTTTGCCCTTTAAGGGTCGAATTACGAAAAATTCCTATCTTAAAATATGATGTGACCAAAGTGGAGCCCATAAGCTTTAAAATGACACCTGCTTAATTGATTTTGGTTAAGTACAAAGGGAGATAATGGCTAGTGACAAAAAACAACTTATAGAAATAATATATATGATAATTAACTTGTCTTATAGATTTTGTAACTTCAGAAAATTAAGAATTTGTAACAGTTAACACAAAATAACATAACAGATTTTAAAAAGTTGAGGTAAAAATGGGCTGTTTGCTACTAACAAGAAAGTAGGGAAAGGTTAAATTTACAATTAGAGAAAATTAGTGGGGAAATTGCTGCAGTGGTGGTAAATCCTGAAATAATATTGTGTAGTAAATGTATTGGTTTAAATTACATAGGAAAGGCATTTGGGAATGTTGACAAGTATGTGTGACTAAGAGGTTTAGCAAAAAAAAATTATGAAAACTGAGGGAAGAGGACATTGTGTTAACTACAGACCGGTTTATATTCATTTGCATGTTTGCATATGCATTTGCATATTAAGCCCATTTTCACTGGTTGTTGCATATTTTACCTAAAACCAAGTGTTGATGTATATTTTCGCTATATTTACAACATTTTTTGGTAGTGTACGTAGTTAATAAATAAACTCTTACTACGTAGCCAGCAAAACCTACAAAACTTTGGTCAGACCATTGCTCGAATATGGTAGTGTAGTATGGGACCCTCATTTTACGTATCAAATACAGGAGTTGGAGAGGGTGCAAAGAAGGGCTGCTAGATTTGTTTCTGGAAATTATCGCAGCATGCAATCAGTGACGGATATGATAAAAGAGCTGGAATGGGATTCATTGCAAGACAGGAGGAGGATGAGGAGGGTCATGGGAGTGTACAGGGCATATACTGGTGATGAGGCATGGAAAGATATTGCAATAGGTATGAAAAGTAGTGCATGGAAGGGAAAAGATGACCATGACCACAAGCTGGCACTCGATTTCAGGCACAAGGGTGTGAGAAGATTCTCTTTTTTAGGTAAGGGTGTCAGGGATTGGAATGAGTTACCAAGAGAAATGATGAATAATTTACCGAAAACTTTGAAGGAATTTAAAGATAAAATTTGTACAGGGAAAATGTAGGTGGGTGCAGGATAGGGGGAAGATGGGTGTGTAGGGAAATTGCCACCGGAGCCTGTGCTCCATTGCAATTAAATTAAAAATTAAAAAAAAAATTAAAAATTAACAGCTCTTAGTCAGCACCGACTCACTGAAGAGCTATGACCCACATTTGGGAATGTAAATAAACTGATTTCATTAACAAAGAAAGCATTTTGTAAAGCACGTCCTCATAATAATGCCTACAAAAAAATTTCCAATTGTGCCTTTACCTCTGGAACCCCTGGTAACTTGATGGGCGACATGGGTTGAAACTGTACTGCTTTACAATGAACATTTCGAGGCAATTAAAGGTGTAGTAAACGACTTTGATATTGGAGAGGCTATGACAGTTTGCCAGTACAAGGAAGCATTTAACAATTCTAATATAGCACTCATCTCCCTGCATCCCTGTGAGTATTAAAACCTTGAAACTCAAGGTTTGACGTTGACTGAATCTATTCAGTTAATGAATAAAATCCGCTTTACCAGACGTATTCCTGTATAAACTTCAAGTGAATTTTGAAAATATTTTGAACAATAACCCAGTTTTTGAAACTCTGTGTCAAATTGATAGTTTTAGTAATGGGACGGGTAACTTTTTCCAGAAACAATGACTGCTAACACAGCACCCAGTTTCAAATACCACCATCAGTGAATGTGGAATGGTCCATATTCACTTATAAAAATATTAAAATATTTTGAGAGAACGAAGAAACAATCTTACTATTGAATATTTGAAACAGTACCCGATTGTTTACATTTACAAAAGTAAAAAAAAAGATAACAATTGTTAATTATCAAATTTATAAATATGTTATTTAATTACATGCTGATTTTGAAATAAAAAATCTAAAAATTCCTATTTTTATATTATACAAAGTTTTTTACACTTTCCATGCATTTTTTTAAGCATTTTTCATGAATATTTACATGCATATTTCTAGCTTTTTGTGTTGCATATAATCCGGTCTCTAGTGATAACTCAACTCACTTGCTTAACAAAAACAGGTATTTATAGTTTAAAAGTACAGTGGAGTACACATTGATATTTAATGGATTTAGAGATCTGTAGCACAACAAGTGTGTAAAGGGTCTTGTAAAATCTTAGTACAGTAGTTCCTAGGGATTGAGACAGCTATCAGATCTTAAAACAAATTGTGTGTGTGTAGGCTGGGGCAGAGAGTAGGGAGATTGTTTATTTAAAATTTAATTAACTCATATGGAGCAGAGTTTAGTGGAATTATTCTGGGTTAATCAAACACTATTGTAGTTACAGTTATTTTCAGGAATACAGTAAGTGTTGTGTGTGTAGTCTCGTTTAACTGTCCTAAATCAGAGTCTGGTAGTTTAAAAAACTACTCCATTCAATAACAATCTACCAACCAAAATACCATATTTTAATCCCTAATAGTGTATTGTTCTTGCTACTACAAAATTTGTTTGGAAGGTACTTCAAGTATATGGGTATCAAGTGTCATGTCTGGAAAGTGTGACACCTGTTGCAGGAACATGAAGAATGGTGTGGGGTGCATTGAGTGTAAGAAGGGGTTTCATTGGGCATGCAGTGGAGAAGGAATGCGGTTTTGTCCAATTTGCATTAGGGATGAAAGGACCAAGGAGATAGGCATAAGGATCAGGGAGAAAGGCAAAACAATCAGACAGTTGTGGGAAAAAGTCAGGGACCTTGAAGCTTGGAATTTGGAGGCTTTGCTGGTGGAGGCTTGACCTATGGTGGCTAAACCTTGGAGGACTTGCCTGTGGAGATTCAGCCTATAGTTGCAGAAAGTAGAGATGGTGGGTATAGAGAAGAGGGTGAGTAGGATGGTTGGGAGCTGATAACAGGTCATAGGGTAAATGCGGTTAACAGGATGAAGAAGCCAGACACTCCAGAAATTGTGGGGATTGTGGGGAAAAATAGGTTTGACCTGTTACCAGAGTCAGGAAAGGGGGGGGGGGGAGCCTCATGTAGATACAGGAGTAGGTAAGGTGCAGCGGTCTTTTATGAATTAGAGCATCCAAGAGAAGAATAAAAAGAAAAGGTTTCTGCTGCTAGGTAGTAGTCACGAGAGAGGTGTAGGCCCTCTTTTGCAGGATCAGCTGGACACAGGCTACCAGGTCACGTTTTTTCAAACTTAGGGCAACTTTAGGTAAGGTAATAGATGATATAGGTTCACTTTGTAGGGGTTTCACTAAGGAGGATAGAGCAGTTATAGTGGTAGATGTGGGGAACAGTATTGATAGAAATGCTAATCATGCTAGTATAGAGAGTGACCTGATGAATGTGTTGATGGAGGCACATCACACTTTTGGGAGGAGTTCATGAACATCCTAAGTCGCCATGACAAGTGGCAATTGAACTACGCTGTGAGGTGGGTAAATATGAAAATGGAGGTGCTGTTTGGGAATGGCATTAGTTCTGTTGTGGAGGTTGTGCCTATGAAGGCCATTAGAAAGTGGGGTTCCCTCAAGGCATGGCCTACACCTAAATAGGAGGGACTAGGGAATGCTTTCTGAGTTGTTAACAAAAACTGTAAGGGAGCTCACTTCCAGTGATGATAGGGTCAGGACTGTGCCTCTTTTAGATTAGGGGCTGCTGGTGAGGGGATAAAAATAGGTAATGACAGGGATACTGAGTGTATATCCATAGTTAGAAAAATTACTAATGCTAAAGAAATAGATCAAGCTTTTCAGGCAATAACAGGGGGGAGGGGGTGGGCAGATATGCGAAGGTGAATGTTAGTGATGTAAATATCACAAAGCCAGTATAAGAGTGTTACTGGTAAACTGTAGGTTTTCCCCGATGGTTACAGAGTGTACCACACAGATAGAGTAGCAACTGGGGGAGGGGTATTCATACTGGTTAGTAAAGACTACTACAGTTTACTGGTGTTCAGAGATCATGACCATGAGAAAAGTCAGGGTGTTTGCTGCATACCATAGTGGAAGAATGACTGATTCAGATGAGGCTGTTGGGAAGAAAATAAATTCATATTCAGAGTTCAGAAGAGAGTATAGAATAGTCATTACTGGTGGGGATTTAAACTTACCAGGTGTCAACTGGGTAGGAGATAAGATTAATAACACAAAGAAACAGAGGCTTGCAAATACCATAGTAAGAGGAGGAGGATTTACACAAGTCGATAAGCAGAAAACAACAGGATGAAATGTTTTGGATACTGTAATAAGAAAAAGTTGCTCGGGATTATGCAACATTCACTTTAACTTGATCTTGATGCCTGAGTACTGATATCTTTTCTTGAAGATGCTAGAGTTCTTAAAACTGCCCACCAAGCTATTAATTTACCCTGTAATAGCTAATGAAAGCAAACAAGTCACTGTAGTTACAAATTTGCAATATATTTTAAAAGTTCAATGAATTTAACACTGGTATCCGGTTACACTGTTGACAATATTTAAGGAAGTATCGAACTTCAAAAATCACATATGAAGGTGCAGATTATCCTCCAGAGTACAACACCAATTTAAAGCATACACTCAGTTCCTTGAAATGTATGTTAGTGTCCTTGAACTTATTCCGAGGTGAGATAGTTAAACTTTTGAATTTTACCTCGCAACACAACATGCACTTGTTGACTGTTAAAATGAGACTACGTACTTATGGAGACATGACATGCTCATCCCGTACCGATGTACTGCTGGAAACTGACTCTCCAAGGGAACGCTGGTTTGATTTATATAACCTTGGCTAATCTTTTGCTGACTCGTTAGGGAAGAACTTGGCTCAAGAACTTCTTCAGTGATATCCTGGACACTGGGATAGTCCCCCCAGAATTTAAGATGGCTCACACCTTGACGATCCTCAAACCAGGCAAACCAGCAGATGATGCTTCAAGCTATCGACCTATTGCTCTACTCAGTGTTTGCTATAAGCTTCTAGAACGCCTCATCCTTAACCGCATACAAGGAATAATAAATATCATAACACCAACATATCAGGCAGGTTTCAGACTAAAACGGAGCTGTTGTGAGCAAGTATTAGCACTGACATCATACATTGAGGCTGGATTTCAGAAGAAGTTAAAAACATCAGTAGCCTTTGTCGATTTAACAGCGGCATATGATACAGTTTGGCTGGATGGACTGCTACTTAAACTTAAAAAACATATACCCTGCAGGAAACTAACATCACTCCTGAGGAATATGCTGACCAACAGATATTTTAAGGTCACCATCGGACATAAGACAAGTAAGTCATTTACAATAAAAAATGGATTACCTCAAGGGTCAGTACTAGCTCCATTGCTCTTCAACTTGTACACCAGTGACATGCCAGAAACAACCAGCAATAAATTCTGCTACGCTGACGACTTAGCTATCGCCGTCCAAACTGCCACATTAGAGGAAGGTGAGAGCATTCTCTCTAACGACTTAGAAACCTTGAACACATATTATAGAAAGTGGAGACTTTGTCCGAACCCAATGAAAACAGAAGTATGCGCATTCCACTTGAGCAATAGAATAGCACATCAGCAGCTCAAAGTGAACTTCTGCCACCAGAGGGTGAAACATAATTTCCATCCTAAGTATCTTGGTATCACCTTAGACCGCTCCTTAACATTCAAAAAACACCTCGAAAACACAAGTCAGAAACTGAAAACACGAAACAACATCATGAAGAAGCTAGCTGGTACTTCTTGGGGAGCTGATGCGAACACACTACGAACAACCGCTCTCACCATGGTTTACCCTGTTGCTGAGTACTGTGCTCCAGTGTGGCAACGTAGTACTCTTACTAGAAAAATCGACGTCCACCTGAATGAGTGTATGAGAGTAATAACTGGCACCCTAAAATCCACCCCAGTCCCCTGGTTGCACCTGATCAGCAAAATACCACCTCCAGAGATAAGACGCCAAGAAGCAACGGCACGTGAGTGGATAAAACTACACCATCCTGATCATCCACAGGATCTCCCAATCCACGAGGTTCTAAATAACTTACCACCCACTCGTCTTAAATCACGAAATCCGGTATGGCAAGATGTATTTGACTTTGATGTCATGGAAAAATGGCGACAAAGCTGGAACTCCACATCTGTAAAACATTCAGATATTAAAGATCCCACAACTGGACTTCCAGGATTCCATCTAAATAGAGACCAGTGGGTCAAACTAAATCGCCTAAGAACAGGCCATGCGAAATGCAACGCCATGCTGTATAAGTGGGGTCTTCAGGATTCTCCTGCATGTGACTGCGGTGCTCCTTCCCAGAGTGTGGAGCATATTATCAGGGAATGCCCTCTACGGAAGTATGATGGACCATATGAAGATGTTTTTGGAGCTACAAGTTCCTTCTTAGAATGGCTGGAAGAATTAGACATCAGCTTGTGAACGCTACCAACGTTCTTGTCATTGTATATATTTATTATTGTATTAGTTGCTTGCCATACGATAAATAAATAAAAATAAAATAAAAATAGAAAAATGGTGTATTCCTGCGGGGAAATACTATTCTCTAGTGAATTACCAAAATCCCACATTCTTGTGGTACACTAGTTTTACTTGGATATTCCCGAAATTTTAAAACATCATAGTTTACTTTACTTAGAATCTTTCAAATGACGAGTTTTCTCATAGGTTTACTAATTTAAGAGTTAATAATTTTTAAAAATTGCACATGGCGATGTCATCAAGCTTTGATACTAAAATTCTGTTTTTCTCTCTTTAAATCTGGAATTACTGCTAAACTGTTATATTATTAGTATTAAATTAATTTTTCGCTCTAATTCTAGTCTACTTTTATCTTCCTAGCTCTTTTATTGAAAAAGTTCAAATTTTTTGTTTTTGAAATATCTCCTTAAATAGAATTTTAAGAGAATAACGATCATCATGCTTGGCTTTCTTGGTGCAAATTCATTATGACTGAAAAATAAACTTATTTGAATCTTATGACTTTTACAAAAATGGTTTAGAATCAATTTAAAAAGTGCTTTACTGTTAAGAAAATGATTATAAAAGTTCTTTACTATATAACTATATGAGATTGACCCCCTTCTAAATGGTTTTAGCAAGATAATGGATCTATAACTAGGTTATGTTCTGCGCTGAAAAGTACTATTAAAAATTATTATAATTTTTTTGTGTATGAATTATGTGTAATAGGCCTCTTTCTAAACAGTTTTGGCAAGATAATAGATATATAAAGCATAATAAAGCCTGATGACAACCTTATCGGGTGTCAAGTAACTGAAGAAGTAAGTGATCACAATGCAGTTCTGATGGATATTCAGTAAACCAGTGGCTAGAATTGAAGAGGGAAATAGATACAATCATAAAAAGCACACATTTTGGAACTGAAAACATATTTCATGGTTAATTTTATTAAATGAAAGAATGGTACAAGTATAGTGGAGATGAAGTGGTAACAGTTCAAGGAAGTAATTTAAAAAAAAAAAAAAGTGTGAAGAAATAAGTTATTCCAAAATAGAAAATAAAGACAAGTACAGAACCTACATATTATAACAGGGATGTCAGGGGGTTGAAGAGGTTGGTGAGATGAGAACATAACAGAGTTAAGAAACAGCAAGGTGGTAGGGAATTCTTGAAACAGGTTATTACTGGTGCAGGGAGACCACTGACTGATGCATCTAGAAATTTCTGTAGCTATACCTGGAAACTGAGGGTAAGAGAGGTTGTGGCAATTCAAGATAAGGATGGAAAAGCAGTAACAAAGGATTTTAAAAAGGCAGAGTTTAAGTAACAGGTTTAGTGAGATCATTTGGGGCAATAATTCAGGAACGGTATGAGTTATATCATAAAATAAGCCAGTTGGAAGTGAGTAGATTAGAAAGTATGAAATTAAATATGAAGATATCATGAAGGAACTAAGGAATTTAAGAAAGCGTAAAGCAGCTGGTGTGGATAATATTACTGCAGATGTCTTGCAGATAGCAGGATGTGACATTGTAAACGTTATTTAAATTAAGACTAGATACTTGTTGTTTACCAGATGACTGGAAAAGTGTGATGGTAGTTCCAGTCCATAAACGAGGGGTGACAAGTAGGGTTGAAAACTATAGGCAAATCAGCCAGACATCAGTGGTAGGTAAATTAATGGAGAGATTAATATGCAACCTGTGAGGTCCCACTTCATCAGACATTGAGAAATAATAATAATAACAATTACACAACAAAAAAATTTATGCAATGTATGAATTTATTTTTTCTTGCAAGGCCGTACGGTATAGTAGTTTGTGTAAAAAAGGGAAAATTTAAGTTTTCATTATATGTTTTGTCTTGTTGAAGTTGGTATACTGTAATGGTATTGTTAGTCTAACCAAGAAGACACGGATTAATCTAAAAAATGTTGATGAAAAGATGGTGGTGAGAGTGAAGGATGTTTAAAATGCCAGTACTTTATATTTGTTTTCACAGATGTGAGAAAGTGTATTATTTGAGCTGATTCTAAAGTGTTAATAAATAGTAGTTGTCATAAACAAGCTACAAGTACTTTGATTTCATAGAGTTATATAAATAAATTAATTAAGGGGGGACATAGGCAAAATTGGTCAAAAATGTGAAATTTTTTTTTTGCCTCCATATAATTCTGTAGCATGTTAGAAATACTGTCTCCAATTTTCACGGATTAATTCGAACTACAAATGATAAAAAAGATGTCTTGTTTCAGTCACTGCGCAGTGCCACGCCCACTTCACTAGATGACATTCTCCTTGTTTATACATCTTCATAAAATCTTTTATGTGGATTCCCCGTAACTTTCATTTTTCGGTGTATAAGGAATATTTATTCCTGAACCACTGGAGATACATAAGTGAAATTTTCTGCAGACTTTGTTCAAACTGTAACACAACTTCCTGTGGTTCAAATTTTTTCTATGTGTATTTCTGTCAAAATTATTTACATTTTTGACAAACTGAAATTGCTTTGTTTCATACACATAATTTTTAAAAATAAATTGCAAGACTTCTAAAAGAGATATTAAAAAAACTGTTCCACACGTTTGCTTATCTGATTACTAAGTATTACCTACCACAATATGAAAATTTTAAGTAAAGTAATTTTTGAGAAAATGTTCCTTGTGTGATAGCATGTTTTAGGAAAATTTCCAACAATGCCAGGATTAAATTTTTTGAGAACAAAATTTGAAAAAATTCCACAATGTAGCCCATAACATAATTACTTCAAGTACAAAATTTTGTTCAATTATCTTTCAAACGCCCGAAAAACTGTGTTAGATTATGTAATCACGTCCATTTTCTCCTACGCCCCCCCTTAAGCGAGGTGATAGCTTATAAACATCTGTGATGATATTCTGGGGCCACATTTATTGTCCTCAGCATGCTATCATTTACAAAAAAGATTGTAAAGAACCTGGAAGGAGTGGTGAGACCTTCCAGGATTTCTTTAATTATCAACAGTAAAAAGATAGTGAAGATATCAGTAAAAAGGATACCTCACAAAAAATGGCAACCCTGTAAGCCAAGATTTAGCAGTGTAAATTAACACACTGTTTACAGATTTTGGAGACATTAAACAGTCGGCGAGCATCAGAAGGTGAGGGAACCTATTGTCAGGTATATACAGCAGGAGAAGACATCACGGAGATCGGCAAGTAAATGAACAATATATTTTGTTGGACGGAATTGCAGTTCACCAAAATAGCGACAGCAGAGATAATAACTTTATAATTTTTGTTCGCAATATTTTTTACTATAATTTTGAAAAATGACCTGAACATTAAATAGTAAGCAATTAAATTAAAAATAAAATTGTTTGAAAACAGTAAAAATTAATGTAGTAAGAAACCAAAATTGTAAATAAAAATGTTGTAGAAAGTGTCTGCAAGAATGTAATTGTAAAAAAAGAAAAACATTTGTAAGTCGCAAAAAGCTGTTTCAGTTAGGTATTAATACGTTGACAGCGTTTAGATAAGTAAATAAAGACAATTGACATCATTAGAAAGGGGGAATTTAAACAAATTAAGTACCTGAAAAGCAATTCATATATATGTGCATACCTGTTTGTAAGCTTTCAGTTCGGCCATATTGAGACTGTTACATGTTATTGAATGAATGTTGCAGTATTGCAATCAAGGAGTGGTACAGTAAGTAATGTCTGGATGGGTTTCTGAGCCCAATTCATATCTTAGCAGCGCTGAATACTGCGTTGTGTGATTTTGTGTCGAAAATTTAAGTGGTTGCATAGTAGTTTGCTTTGGCGGGGCTATATTGAGTAGCGCCGTAATTTGTGAGGTTTTTGTTAGTTTGTGTAGTTAATTGGTCATCGTAATGGAAGGATAGTGTGAAAAAGTAGTTAAAAAGGATGCTGAAATATTTTCTGGTGGGGAAATGAGTGAAAATGCCAATGGCAGTAATGAAAGTTCGGGAATAGTTAGTGTTGATCAAGTCGATTGGAGTTGGCTGCATGCAAGAACACAGTGGTAACACATCTGTGAAAGTATGAGGGAATGTGGAATCAGTCAATTGGTCAGAACAACAGAAGTGGCAATATCTGTGACATCGAGGTGGAAAATCGCATTGCGACTGTTTCATCTACACCATTGCCAGTCAGACAGACTAATATTCGACAGAAAGAAATGGGGAATTAACAAGATGAAGTTCACTAACAGAAAGGGAGCGAATTTTCAATGTTATCTGATTTAATAGAAGAAATTGGAAGGAAATAACCGAGTTGAATGAACAAAAAGCAGAAGAGATGGGAAGAAAAATTACCAAAGAAATAAAAATGATGAGGCAGGATATTTTGTTAAAAATGGACGAATGTATTCAGCAAGTGGAGGAGTGAAACAACCAAAAGAAAAGAGAATTTAAGTCAGGTATTGAAGAAGACATAAAAACAAGTGTGGAAACGGAAATAGCAATAGTCTATGAATACGTTGAAAGGCAAGAAGAGGCTAATCGACAGGGTATCGCTTGCTTAGTACAACAAAGAGTTGAAGAAGAAGTGAAGAAAAATTATGGGGTGATACAGGGAGAGGCAGAAAGCCATGAAAGAAGAAAATAAAATTATTTATTTAAATCAGAAGATTAAGTGAAGGGGATTGAACAGTTGAAAGAGACTGACTGAAACAGCAATAAAAGGATTTCAAGGCTAGGCGATAGATTAATGGTCATGGATAAGGATGTCAAAGAAGTGACAGGTAAAATTGCAGAAGTAGTTGGCCAGATGAAAGTTGTCAACGAAGATGTGTGAGAAGAGGTAGTCCACAAAATACTTGCTTACAATATGAAAAGGACAGCATCAAATCGTTTTCTATTCACTTTATACTTAAGAAAAGGGAAGCATGGTTTGTGTTATGCCACACTATAACTTTTCCTCTGTCTATCACTACTGCCAGCTTCAGACTACTTACAACGATACTATATTGTGTGCCTCTGCACTCAACAATGAGTCATGGAACAATTAACCCTTTACAAATAATTTATCCTACTTATTTCTCTGATTATCTTATACTTCCAAAATATTTTATTTATCCTCAATCTCATCAAAATAAATTAAATTTATGACTGCCTATTGGCTCTTTCTACGTATTGCTGACCTAATACTGTTTTGCCACAAACTCCTGAATTTGATTTTTAAAATGTAAGTACCACACAATACCACATATACATACAATGTTGTGACAAAATTTTATAACACAATTCCTACACATCACCCTCTCCAATGAATAAAATATTTTGAAACCACTCTCTACCACCAACAGAACTGAGTTTACAATCAAACATTAAGCCAAATATTTATGATTTAAGTATTCCACAGGAACTCCTACTGCATCTTTTAAAGTCCTACAATTTCTTATCTGGGTTCCAAATAAGATGACAATTCTTGACATTTGTTTTCATACCTTGTTGACACATCCATTGAGATATCCTAACCTGATCCTCTGCAGCTGTTCACAGTTCTCCCCATACATAATACATAACATTATGACATCTGCAAACAACCTAACGTCTTTCTGTAAACCATGAACTCAGTTATACAACATTTTACACCTTTAGCAGGCGTCATTAATTAAATATTCCACTTACTTTTTTCGGGGATCGCACTGCTTTAATTGATGGTTCGGTACCAACGTTTCGGCACCCAACCTGGTGCCTTCATCAGGGTTTTCAGACTCGAAATGGTGTGGTTTTCACACAACTCTGTCACTGAGCTAACTGTTGTGGTTACCGGCAGCGGATGTCAACTGTTCCAGAGATCTTGTCGTTGGAAGTTTTGTGTTACGAATGTCCACGAGTGCACATTTCCACGTTTCGCTTAAGCCATAGCCACTGTCTTTATTGAAATTTTTGGGATGTTTGAAGATTTCTATTGATTCCCTTATTTTTCGTTCTAGAAGACCTTTTGGTTGTGCTATAACTTCTGTTTTCTCCCATTGAATTTTATGGTCTTCTTCTATCTGATGTTCTGCTACAAGCTGATTTTGTTGTATGACAAAGTCTTGCGTGACGACAATGTTCTTTTAGTCTTACAGTAACCGCTCGGGAAGTTTCGCCAATATACACCTTTCCACAATCGCAGGGTATCTTATACTCCACTTGCTTGTAATGGTGGTCTGCGATCCTTTGCTGATCTTAAAATGTCTCTTATTTTGTTGTTACTATTAAAGACTGGTTCCAATTCTGTGAGCTCCTTTTATGTAAGGTAAAAAAGCCTTCTTCTTTTGTTCCGTTATCTCTCCATGTACCTCTTGTTACTGCTTAAGGCACTGGCTATTATCAGACTACTATACCCATTCTTCCGTAGGACCCAGTGTAGGTGTTTCCTTTCTTCTTGTATGTGCTTTTTATCTGCTACTCTTTCCGCTCTACAAAATAAGGTTTTGATCAGAGCGCTTTTTTGAGCTGGGTGGTGATGTGATGCAGCATTTAAGTAGAGGTTTGTATGTGTAGGTTTTCTGTACACAGTGTGTGTTAATTTTCCCTCTTTTCACCAGAACATCCAAGAAAGCCAGTTGCCCATTAGTTTCTAATTCCATTGTGAACCTTATTTTTGGATGGATGCTGTTAATATGGTCCAGAAAAACTTTTAACTCCGCCTCTCCGTGTGGCCATATCACAAATGTATCATCTATGTATCTAAACCAGATCAACGGTTTATTTCTAGCTGTCGAAATGGCTTCACGTTCAAATTTTTCCAGAAATAAATTTGCTACTACCGGAGAGAGGGGGCTGCCCATAGCTAGTCCATCTAGTTGTTCATATGAATTGTTACCCCACTGGAAATAAGTTGTCTTCAAACAGCTGGCACCAATTGTCATCAAAATCTTGTTTTATTATATCCATAACTTCCTCCACTGGGACGTTGGTAAAAAGTGAGACTACATCGAAGCTGACAAGAAAATCATCACGTGAGAGGGTAACATTCTGTATCCTGTCAATAAAATGCATTGAATTTTTGATGTAGCTCTCTGTGCAACCTACAAGGGGTTCTAGTTTTTTCGATAAAAACTTAGCTAATCCATATGTTGGGGAGTCAATTGCACTAACAAGACAAGGTCTTCTAGAACGAAAAATAAGGGAATCAATAGAAATCTTCAAACATCCCAAAAATTTCAATAAAGACGGTGGATATGGCTTAAGCGAAACGTGGAAATGTGCACTCGTAGACATTCACAACACAAAACTTCCAACGACAACGATCTCTGGAACAGTTGACATCCATTGCCGGTAACCACAACAGTTAGCTCAGCGACAGAGTTGTGTGAAAACCACACCATTTCGAGTCTGAAAACGCTGATGAAGGCACCAGGTTGAGCGCCGAAATGTTGGTACTGAACCATCAATTAAAGCAGTGCGATCCCCGAAAAAAGTAAGTGGAATATTTAATTAACATGAACTCAGTAATTCATTAGAATAAAGAAGAGTAGTGGGCCCAATACATTTCCACGCAGCATTCCATTTTCACTTTCTCCTTCTTCGAGGCTGCATTTTTACTGAAATCCTTTGCTTTCTTTAATGAGAAGTCTGAATTTCTATATACTGGCAAGTTACTTTAATCAGTTCTATGCTTTTAAATTATTTACCACCATTATATGGCTCTCTCTGTCAAATGCATTGCAGAGATTGAAAGATCTTCAGTTCTCCCCTTATTATTTCATTTTAAATATCTTACATATAGCCTATTAGTTAGATTTAAATTATATCCTATCTTAAGTCCATGTCACTTGCTTTTTAATTCATGTTTCTTACTTCACAGAAATCGCCGATTTGGTTGCAAACCAATCTCTCCAGCAACTTACCTAACAATGATGTTGGACTGGTCAGCTCCATATCTTTCAACTTTATTTGTCTTAATTTTTTACAAATCAGTAACAATATCCATGTTGGGCACTTTCTGAGTTGTCACACAATAAATACCCTCAGCATCTATTATCAGTTTCTTTAGTTTACACATTACAACTTATTCGGAGAAGATCCTCCTCTGACTCCCAAACCTCTCACCCCAATACCTGAATGATGATATCAAAAGGTATTATTAAATCAGTTCCTCAATAACTTTTTCTTTGTCTATGACCACAGTTATCTAAATACCTTACCTTAACCTCAGTTTTCTAAAATAACCATATAAATTACTAGATTCTTCAATCAGTTTTTCCCTTGCATCCATAACATATGTATATAACAAACCAGTCTTCATTGCTGCTATTAATTCCTAGTTTAGTTGAGAGACGGAGGCTTTCCCAAAGTATTAACTGTATAACACCTTGGGCCTCCCACTGTGGAAGCACATCAATTTCATGGGATGTTTAAAAGTTGCTCTTTAACTTTATCTCCCCTTAGAGTGTGGAGTTTCTGAAGAGGCAGTAATTGTGTAACCCAAACTGTTCAATGGTTGCCATTGCTCACATTTCCAGGAACACACATCAGACGAATGTGGGATTTGTGGGTTTGTTTGAGCTTTATGATAAATCCTGAATGTGGCATAACATTAGGTGCACAAATGCATCATTGAAAAGGATTCTCCAGCAGCCAGCAAATTCACACAGTTGGTTTGAGATGTGGCCTGCATTGGTAGGGATAGTTTTACTCGCCATGGACTGACTCCATCTGAATTTCAGAGGTAAAAGGAAGCTTTAGCTTCTTATTGCTGATGAGATCAGGAAATGCCAGGTGAGTGAAAGATGTATTCCTGTTATAAGTGGTGTTAAGTGGTGGCCTTTTTTTGGGGTAAATAAAATAGATGTATTAAGATGTCTAATAGAAACGTCTCTGCTGATCAAAACTTATTGAAATTAGAAATTCCAACTGACATACTAGTATGTACTAATAAAGTAAACAATTCAAAGTCACTGAATCAAAGTATTCAGACCACTATTTTCCATTAAAATATAAGAGGAATATTTAGTAAAATTGATACTACCTTATGCCTAGAAGAGATTCAAAATTTCAGAAATTTTAATGTAGATGTTTTGTGCATATGTGAACATCATTTGTCTGACACAGGAATATCTCAGCTGCCCATCCCAAATTATAAACTAGGCTCTCATTTCTGTAGATGTGAAATGGAACAAGTGGGAGTTACAATTTTTGTTAAAAATAATATTCAATACAACAGTGCAGGTGTAAGTAAGTATTGTATAGAACAACACTCTGAATGCTGTGTTACAAAACTGGAACATGGTAAGGAAGAGCTCATAGTAATAGCAATTTACAGGGCCCCCACAGGAAATTTTAAACTATTTTTATCTTCAAATCACAAACAAATAGTTTTATGTGGAGATTATAATGTTGACTCTTTTAATCACAGTAATGAGAGGTTAGATATGGAAGCCTCGATGTTGTCTTTTAACTTAATGGCACTTGTAAGTGCAAAATAATAGCAGGACTGCAATTGATAATTTTTTTATGGATACTTCTCAGTACAGTAATTACAACATACTCCCAGTAATAAATGGTATCTCAGATCATCTTGCCCAGCTGTTATTTATCAAGTCCAGAAACACTGTTAAACTGATAAATAAAAGCTGGGTATATAGAAGAAATATTAACAAAAACAATATAAAACATTTAATAGATTCCTTAAATAATGAAAACTGGTCAGAAGTGTACAATGCACAAGATATTAATACAAAATTTGATTCCTTTCTTAATATATTTCTAATACTTTTCGAAGGAAGTTTCAAAAAAGTAAAGTTGTCAATACTCGAAACAGTGAATTGGGTAAGGGATGGATATCAAAGGATCTTAGAGGATCTAGTAAAACAAAAAGGGATCTTTACTTAAAAGTAAGAGAATCAGATAACTCATTATAAACTTTATTCTAAAATACTAAGAAATGTAATAAGAAAGGACAAGAACAGGTATATATCAGAAAAAATAGAGAATTCAGGCAATAAGATGAAAACTATATGGAATATAGTAAAAACTGAAACAGGAAAATCTGTAAATCACTCTAAAGACATAAAAATAGAACAAAATGGATATGTGCATAGTGAAGTAGGGGATGTTTGTGAAATATTTAAAAAAACATTTTAATTCAGCTGTAGGGAAATTAGGCATAGAAAAGCAATTCCCACATAATGCCCTAAGGTTTCTTCAGACTGCTTTCCAAAATAGATTTGTGGAAATGCAATTGCCACCAGTCTCAGAAATAAATAAACTCGTGAGACAATTAAAACCTAAAAATTCTTCCAGCTATGACAACGTTTCAAGTAAATTACTGAAAATATGTTCAGATTGTATCAATCATGTACTTACCCACATTTGTAATGAATCCTTAATGCAAGGTGTGTTTCCAAATAAACAAAAATATGCTGTTGTAAAACCGTTGTTTAAAAAGGAGAAGCAACATGTGTAGATAACTATCGTCCCATTTCATTACTTTCTGTATTCTCAAAGATTTTTGAATAAGTCATGTATCGTAGAGTAATAAAACATGTTACATAATATAATATCCCCTCTAATTCACAATTGGGGTTCCAATAACGATCAACCACAGAAATGGTTATATATTCTTTTTTTAAAATAACACATTTGAGGAACTGAATAATAAAATGAACCCTGTAGGAATATTTTGTGATCTTGCAAAAGCATTTGACTGTGTAAATCATGAATTACTTCTGAAAAAAATGGAATACTATGGTAATTATGGAACTGGAGGTAAATGGTTTAAATCATACATGCAAAGTCAAATGCAAAAAGTTTCCATTTTTGATTCTATAATAAGTAAAGATGCCTCATCAGACTGGAAGAAAATAAAACATAGAATCCCAAAAGGCTCTGTCCTAGGACCTCTCCTCTTTTTGTTATACATCAATGACCTTCCTGGAAACTTATCTGACAAAATTAACCCTTTGACTGCTCTAGACGCGTTAACGTGCATGGCTACTACTGCACCAATCTGCTCTAGATGTGTTTAGGTGTGCTCTTGTTCCCTCCATCAGGTGCTCTGGACTTGTATACACATACCGCCTTGCTGCCCTGTCTGTGCTCTGGATGCGTTAAGTCGTCTGGCCACTAGGATCCCTGTGTGCTCTGCACGTGTTAACACACAAACCACTTAGTCGTTAGGTCAGGTAGCCGTATTTCCACCCCAGTTGGTTAGTTGCATTCCAACGTTCAACCCGTGAGCATTTACAGCTGCGATTTTATTTGTGTTGCTATTTTCAGTTTAGTTATCACTCACAAAATGACATGCCATCGTGTTTGTACAGTGGAAGAAATCATGGAAATTCTTACAAGAAGTGACAGTTAGAATGATCTCTCTGATATGGATGATAGTGATGAACCTTCGACAGGATCTCAAAGTAACAGTCCTACACTGTGTACATCAGCTAGTGGAAAACAACCATTTGTCTCCACTAGAGGTGAACATTCTTCAGAATCTGAAGCTTCAGATAGTGAGAGCAAAGTGTGTGGAAAAAGAGGACGCTTCAGTGACACGTTTGACTGGAAGGAAAGCGATTCTCGTCCTGTTGTGCATACGATTGATGATTCAGCTGCAGGACACAAGTGTGGATTAGGTCAAAACTCCAGCATTCTGTCATTTTTCCGAATATTTTTAACAGAAGATCTTATGAAATCTATTGCTGATGAAACCAATAGATTTTATTTATATACCAAGGCAAATACGCCAGAATCAGTTCACTATAGATTTTCTTCGTGGAAGGAACTGGATTTGAGGAAGTCTATTCCTTCATTGCTGTTTGTCTGCTTATGGCTCATGTGAAAAAATTGGAAATTAGTGAACATTGGTCCCAGGATAAACTCTTAAACACACCAGTTTTCAGCAAAATTATGTCCAGACCGTTTCCTTTTAATTTTAAGAATGCTTCACTTTAGTAACAACTCCTCCACTAATGGAGGAGACAGGTTGTTTAAAATTAGAAACATTGTGGATAAAATTCACACAATATTCATGAGTGTATTTCATCAATATCGCAAGCTCTGCATTGACGAAAGCCTATTGCTGTTTAAGGGTCAATTATATTTCAAACAGTATATTCTGTCCAAAAGAAGTATGTTTGGAATAAAAACATTTGTGCTGTGCGACTGTCAGATTGGTTATGTCCTAGATTTTATTATGTATACCGGTGCAACCACGGAAATTGGCTTGCACAATTTGGGGGAAAGTGGCAACATAGTGGTAACACTCATGAAGCCATATCTGGAATGAGGACACACACTTTACATTGACAACTGGTATACAAGCCCAGACCTGCTCCTTTGGCTTCATAACCATGGTACGAATGCATGTGGTACTGTTCACAGGAAAAGACGTAACATGCCAAAACTGGACAACAAATTGAAATGAGGAGAAACACAGTTCATGTCCACCGATATACTGCTCGCCTTGAAGTGGTGTGATAAACGAGAAGTGTGGATGCTGATAACCTGTAATACTGCAGAAATGCTTCAGGCGGAAAAGACTGACATAAAGACTGGTGACAGAATCAAGAAACCTCAATGTGTTATTGATTATAACTCAAGTATGGGGGCAGTTGACCGTACTGATATGCTTCTGAGTTCAGTCGAATCAGTGCGGAAAACTATGAAGTGGAATAAAATGTTCTTTTTCCACATTCTCGATCTGTGCATTTTAAATGCTCATGCTCTTCACCGAGTAGTAACGAGACAAAAAATGCCAATTGCAGAGTTTCATCTGTCTCTGGTAAAAGAACTTGTTGAAGCATAAGCCATATAACACAGAAAACCTGGCAAAGGAAGAAGCTCTGATGACAAAAATCCTCTGATTCATTTTCCAAATATTATTCATATTGAAAATTCGAAGAAGAGCACACCAAAGTGTAGATGCGCAGTATGCTTGAAACAGAAAGTGCGTTGAGAAACCAGGTACAAAAAGAATTATTAACCATGGATAACTGCAGAGTAATAATTGAGCTACGTTTATACGCCACTAAAACTAAGTGAAATATATATATATATATACTTCACTAGTGCCAGTCCAAAGTCCGGATCCAAAAGAAGGCTGGAAAATATATGCAGAATTTGTGAAAGTTATCTGAACACTTTGAAAATTCTCTCCAGATAAATTACTATGCTCACAAAAAAAAAAAGATCAAACACACTTCAGTTGCTATAATATCTGTTTAGTGTATGAAGTACCTGTATGTTTGTCTATGCAGTCATTCCCTTTTAGAGGAGCTTTAAATATAAAAACTTTGGATGTCAGATTAACGGCATTTATTTTGTATCTGGGGTTCCAAAACTTAGAGCTACAGCCGAAGAACATCACACACAAAGCTCCAGTTATATTCAGCACACAGCAGTCCGGGCCTTGTGCCGAACTCAGCACAGGTATCAGCTGACCGCGGCATTCCAGTGCAGGTAGACAGCTTAGATGACAACAAAGGAGTACTCAGCGAGGGCTCTGTTGGGCAACTCTAGCAGTCAAAGGGTTAAGAATGTTTTATTTGCAGATGATACTAACCTCACACTAAGAAATACACCAAACAGTAATCTAGTATTTAATGTAAATGCAGTAGCAAATTGGTTTAAGGCAAATTCATTAAAGTTAAATTTTGAAGAAAAAAAACACATTATATTAGGTTTAAAACAAAAATTATGCACAGCCAGATTTAGATAGATAGATAGATATGTTCACTTTGATCCCATGTGAGAATAAACTCGGGGATGTGGAACAGTACATACACTTATTTTTAATGTCAATATTACTATATAATTGATAATATTATTATATATTGACAAGTTAGCTACAACCCATTAGTATAACCAATATCTCCTGTAATCTACACATATAATCCCGAGTTAATTAATGCATATTATGTGGAACAGTGTATACACTTGTTACCAGCATCTAATAACCAGTTATTTTCTTACCACCCAGTTACCATGATAAGTTTCACTGTAATTTGCGACTACATATTATATCATGTTAGTTGCTATTTATGTGAAACAGTACACGCACCTATTAACAATATCAATTATATTACCAACAACTCATAAGCTGTCAATTACTTAAAATCCTGTTAGTATGATAATTTTTCAGTGCATGCTATCCCATGTTAGTTACTATATATGAGTGAAATTTTGTAAACAGTGTAATTACTTCATTTGTCAAAAGTTTCAACAGAAAGAAAAAAAAAACACCATATATCATTTTAGTAATTGTGAATAACTTTGTCACCTTCACCTTCCATACACCATATATACTATTTTATCAGTCATTCTTAGTTACCTAATTCCAAGAAGAAAATTTTTTCACAGAGTAAAATGGGTTCTGAAGCAGTAAATCTTCCAGTTTGGACTTAAAGTAGTTGGGTTTTTGTAGATAACATTTAATTTCTGTTGGTAAGACATTGAATAAGGAAGCTCCAGTAAATGTTAACCTTTTCTGTACAATTGACAGTGATTTGTAATCCTTGTGAATATTATATTTATTCCTAGTATTATGGCTATGTATGTCAGCATTAAGATTGAAGTGTTCAGGATTTTCCACTACAAATGATAGTACGGAGTATACATACTGTGCTGGCATTGTTAGTACACCCAGGTTTTTAATAGATTTCTGCACGACGTCTGTGGGCTTGCTCCACAAATAGTTTCTGATTTACAACTAAGCTATAAAAATATCACAATCTTTGAAACAAAGAGTATAAAATTCCTTGGTTTTGAAATAGATGAGAAACTCAGTTGTCACGAACATATCACTTCACTACTGAAAGTAGTACCACCTTTGCAATACGAACACTTTCTTTAAAGCAGATCTAGAATTAACAAAACAGGTGTACTCCTCATATTTTCATTCAGTGATGTCATATGGCATAATTTTTTGCGGAAAGTCTTCACAAAGTACAAAAGTTTTCATAGCACAGAAAAGAGCTAAAACCAAGAACTTCTTGCAGACATAAAAAAACTCAATTTTCTTACAGTGAATTCTCGGTATATATATTCTCTCATGTGCTTTGTCATAGAAAATTTTAACCTGATTACATCTAACTCACAAGAACACAGTTTAATACAAGAATCAGAAATAACTTTCACAAAACACAAATATCTCTGTCATTAGTACAAAGAGGAGTTAATTATTCTGAGATATATCTGTTTAATAAACTTCCTGAGAGTATAAAACAGTTGCAGATAATAATAACAGCAGGACGAGGTGTGGTGTGAATACTCTAAACATAATTGGTTTGCTGATGGTCAGAATGCATTCACAACAATCTTGATGGCTCTGTCTCCTTCCTCTTAAACTAATGTCTTTTGTGGGAAAAATCTCCACAGACTCCTTAAACATGCTGTCCCAGTGTCCTTTTGTGTGTACTAATATTTGTTTGTATTGCTTTGACGTTAAACATGTCTTTTCTTCATGATGTGCAAATGTATGACTGACTTCTTCATTTGTCCCAGGTGCACACATCTTGCTTAATCCACACGGTATTAAGACAGAGTGTACAATTTGCCCAAAGCCTGGGAAAATTTTCAAAGTCACAAGTAGCTTTGTCAGCATAGAGAAGGAACACAGATTTGAACTTTAGGGGACAAAAATACTGTCCTATACAAAAGAATACTGCATGATTAAGGAGACAGTGGAGATTTGTTTCATGGAAGACACTGTAAACAAAGACATGAGGTATCAACTCAACACAGCCTAGAACCCGGTAACTAATCAGTTAAGAGGGTAGGGACAGACATAAATACCATTTGATAATGTGCTCTGACCCACAGATTCAACTGTTTGTTTTATATTTATAATTTCTTGCATTATGTGCCTGTATTTAGACCCAGTATATCACCCTTATAACTAGAAGTGAGCTCACTATTGCTTTAGCTAACAATTCAGAACCCCTTTTATTTACACATAGGATGTGTCTAGATAAGCCAAAGATGTCATTGACAACAACTGATGACCCTACTGATGTCTTTCACAATTAGTGCCTCCATCTCCACATTTACCTGCCTCACAGATGGTTTGAACTATGACCTATAATAGCAATCCAGGAACTGCATAAGTTTTGCTCCAGTATGCTGTGACCACTTGATCATCTTCCTCTATACTAACGTTTAAATTTCTGTAAACACGATTTCCAATACCACACACTAACATATCCTCCTTAGTGAAAACTACACAAAGTGATCCTAATATCTTAAATTATCTAGCCAGATGTTGCTTTAGGATTGAAGATACTTGTGACTAAGTATAACTGATTCTGAAAAGTGGTTTTAAACCTCTTCCATGGTTGGAAACAGCAGACATTTTGTTCATATTATTACTTCCAAAAATGCAGCATCTTAATTACTCCTGGATCTACATGAGGCTTCCAGCCCTTTTTCCTGACTTTGGCAACAGGTGAAACTAATTTCCCCACCACAATTGCTGATGTGCCTGACACCTTCATCTTATTTACCATATTTTTTCTATGATCTTACATTATGTATCTGCCTACTTAACTCCTAATCTTTCCTGTCTGCCACTATACGTTGACTCTGAAGGTGTGCTATGCTTCCTGACCATTTCATTAATCTTTTCGATCATTTTTTCTGGGTCTTAAATTTTCCTCATTCAACAAGTCTCCTTTGTTTCATACCATTAGGAATTTTCAAACAAAACTGGTGCAAGAAGTGTACAAAAACCAGTAAAGCAATTGTTGATAATCTTGTATGAATTTTGGGATACCCTCTTTCACAGTTGGCCTCCTTTCCTTTGTTTCCTCTCATTACTGCTCACAGTTTGGAACCTGTACTCATCATTTGATCGAATTAAATGTAATCAAGTCAGTTAGGCTGACTAATAAACTGCTACCATTACAGACTGTGTTCTGTAATTGATCAATTAGTTAGTATAGAAAAATCAACTCCTTCTGAGTTACATGTGCTCTTCGTATTCTACTTTTTTCTTCAAGAATGTCATCAAACAACCAAACACAAAATATTTAAACCATTCAACATATGTCAAGTTCCCACATGATTAAAATTATTTATTATTAGCAGCTTTACCCATGCAGACTTAGATGTTTGAGAAAAACTTCCCAAAGGTGGGTAAATATTAACATAAGAAATTACACAGGCATATTTTAAGTTAAACGAGGAGGCAGCTTTTAGTGTGAGTATCTATGTAATTGAACCTTATGATAGAGCTGAGTGTGGTTTTGTTCTTGCATTGGTGCTCCAAATGGACAAAAATAAGGTTAACATAAAATGGGGCCATATGGATTCCCATTGCAGTGCCCTATATTGTGTAATAAATTTGGGACTGTAGTAGTGGAAGCTGTTTTCAGATTGAATTAAGTTGAGTAAAGGATGTGAGTGGCTGCGTGTGTGACGGGGGGGGGGGGGGGGGGGGGGGAAAGGGTGATGCACAACAAAGTTTGCAAGGGAACTGAGGCCCTAACATTAGTAGATGTTTGTGTACAAGCAGTTAATTGAGACAAGGGAGAAGTCTTGATGTAGAGAAGTAAAGAATGAGGACAGGAAGTGTCTCTTTGATGTAAGAAGAAAAGTTCTAAACATAAGGTACGATATATTGATCTACCAGGTATATATGCATTTAGTACATGATTTATACATCAGGCCATACATTGCTTGAAATCTTCAGCATTTTGGATTGTGAAAAGAAGTATGGGGTGGGTGAATGGGAATTTTGTGAAGTAAAAGCGGACATGGATTGTGACGGAGACCTTGTAGGACAAGCAACATGTGTATTTCTAGGAAAATGAAAACAGTGTTTGTATATTCTAACAATAAAGGTGTAACTGTCTATAATCATGTGTACCTTTAGCATGCGGAGTTCTTTCCGACACTGCTTGACTTGCTTGAATTCTGGAACATTTACTTCAAACAAGGATGCAGAATCCTGTATGGCTTGCATCTCCTCTTCAAATGCAGCGATCTCCAGGTTTGTTTTATCCAATAGATCGTAAGGATCTTTACAGTCATATCTACAACAATAAATACAAATATTAGTGACTAAAGTGATGTTACAAACCATAGCAAATATAAGAGTTCAGCTAAGATTGAGAGAATGGCATTCATATAATCTCCTTTGGTGTTGATTGTAACTTTAATGGGAATTAAAGTGACTATACAATTTAGCTACCATATAAACACACAGTTCTCCGTTACTAATAATTAGTGCAGTCGAGCAACCGCCGCCATTAGCAGCAGTCGTCGACTTTCTTGTGTGTTTAATTCAAAGTGTGCTTTGTTTTTATCTTTGAATTTTCTGTGTAGGCAATGAGTCAGCAGTTGAGCAACAGCCGCCATTAGCAGCAGTCATCGACTTTCTTGTGTGTTTAATTAGCCTTTGTTTTTATCTTTGAATTTTCTGTGTAGGCAGTGAGTCAGCAGTAGGTAGGGATCCAGTCAGTTGAGCTTCCGCAGCCGTAGCAGCAGTAGCTGACTTTTGTGTATGATTTGAATTGTGCCAGTTTTTGTCATTACCTTTGAATATTTCCTGTTTAGGTAGTGATCCAGTCAGTTGAGATTCCGCAGCCGTAGCAGCAGTAGCTGACTTTTGTGTGTGATTTGAATTGTGCTAGTTTTTGCTGTTATCTTTGAATATTTCCTGTTTAGGTAGTGATCTGCGGTTAGCAGCAGTCACCGACTTTTGTGTTTGATTTAAAGTGTGCTAGTTAGCTTTTGTCTTTATATTTGAATTTTCTGTGTAGGTAGTGAATTAGCCGCCATTAGCAGCACTCTCCATTTTTTGTCTTTTGATATATTTATTCCGTTGTTTGCTGTTTCAAGGGACATGGCTTGTGTGATGTGTTCCAGTAGGCATCTGGCTCTCGAGGAGATTCTTACTACTATGGCATCTCTTCAAGCACAGGTATGGAGCATCCTAGACGAGGAGCGTCAGTGCGTTGAAGAAATTCTGCAGCCAACCGTAGCAGAACCGGCAAGTCGGGATTTTCAAGAACCTGTTGCTGAAACCGTCTGGCACCGTGTGGATCGGAGAAAGGCGTCGAAATTCCCAGTCAGCTGATGGGAAAATGATATATTGCCATTAAGGAATGCATTTTCTGTGTTGGAGGAGGCTGAAGATTCATGTGTGGATGCACCAGAAGAGCAGCAGAGAAGATTTGTTCACAGACCCCGAGCGATGGCAGGAAAAGGTTTACTGGTCATTGGCAGCTCCAACGTCTGACGTTTGGAGAAACCGCTTCGAGAACTAGCCACGAAGAACGGTGCCGACCCTCATTCTAACGTGCATTCTGTTTGTCTTCCAGGAGCAACCGTATCACGTGTTATGGAGGCCATTCCGAAAGCAATCAGAGAATCGAATTGCCGTCAGTTAAGAGTAGCTGCACATGTCGGTACTAATGACTCATGTCGTATTTCTGTTTCAGATATAGTGAAATCTATGGACAAATTGGGAAATAAGGCGTATGAAGCCGCACGGGATAATTCGGTATCGTTGCAGCTCTCCATTTGTAGTGTGGGGAGACCGTATGGTGGAATATTTTTAATTTGAATTGTAGTTTGCAGGAGCTGTGACGCAGAAACCAACTGGGGCTTCGTTGACCTTCGACCAATGATAGCTGCCAGCTGGGATGCATTTGACAGGTCGGGCATCCACTATACACCAAGAATGGCGAGCATGGTGGCTGCTAAAATATGAAACCATCTTGATGTAAATTATTTTTTAGGAACCACTGTGTGGCCCGTGGATCGAAGAGGAGGTGCCGATAACTTAGATCTTGGTTCTGGTAGTGATGGTGCGAATAAGTTGAATGTCGCAGCCCCAAATACTTCACCCATTTCCCGTCAGAATGCGAATATGGAAAATACGAATTTAGACTCCCCAAATAACACAAAGCCGCTAAGGGTAATGGTCCTAAATTGTCGGAGTATTAGAGGGAAAGTAACCGATTTCCATGCCGCAGTGGCGACTAATGATGCCGATATAATACTAGGAACTGAGAGCTGGTTGACACCAGAGGTAGAATCTAGTGAAGTATTTGGCCCTCATTTCAATGTTTTTCGGAATGACAGAGCTGTCTCAATAGGCGGGGGTGTTTCCGTGGCCGTTAAAAAAACCGTTAATTGTTCTGTCGTAACCGAAACTGAAAATTTTTGCGAGTTGTTATGGGTCAAGGTAAAATTGGTAAAAATTTAAAGTTCATAATCGGGTAATTTTATAGACCTCTGGATTCTGATTTGGCTAACGCGGAATACTTCAGAGAGTCGCTTAGTAAAATTTATAAGAAATTTCAGAGACATATATTGATTGTGGGTGGTGATTTTAACCTACCGTCGGTTAATTGGAACACATGCACTTTCAGGTTGGGCAGAAGGGATAAGTTAATAACCGAAATGTTCCTAGAAGTATTTGCAGAAAGATCTCTTGAACAGATGGTTCAAGAGCCAACGCGGTGCGATAAGGTTTCCTCGTCCATTTTGGATCTTTTTCTTATAAGTAATGTTGATATTATAGATACAGTTTGTGTAGAAGATGGTATAAGTGATCATAAGGCAGTTGTGGTAACTTTAAAATCTCGTATGAATTTGAAGCATGACAAAGACAAACTCGCTATATTGCTTCGATAAGGCAAACGATGGGGGTATGGTTGATCACTTGACGAAAAATTTTAAAATGTAACCCGCTAAATACAAATGTTGAGGAACTTTGGTTTAAGTTAAAAGAAATAATATGAATGGTTTAATCAATTTGTTCCTAAGAAACTTATTAAGGTAAGTAAGAACCTTCCGTGGTTCAATATGGAAATGAATCGATTGCTCAGGAAGCAAAGGCGTTTACATGCCATGGTACAGAAATTGGGGGGCTCATCTAATCGTGCTAAATTAGTCCAGTTACGAGTGGAAGTGCGTAAGGCAATGCATGATGCGTTTAAAGAATTCCAAGCCTGGACTTTGTCCGAAGATCTGATTACTGATCCAAAAAAGTTCTGGTCGTATGTCAAATTACTAAGAGGCTCTCGTAAGGTTATGCCTTCATTGATTAAGGAAAATGGGGAATTATCCGAAACTAGCGTAGAGAAAGCAGAAATCTTGAATAATATATTTATAAAAGCTTTCACGTCAGAAAACTCAGAGGAGATTCCGACATTTGCCAATTGTACCAACAAAATTATGAATGATCTCGTTCTTGATGTCGAGGGAATAACTAAATTGCTTAAGAATGTAAAATCCAATAAGGCTCCCGGACCAGACGGTATTCCTACAAGATTCTACTCCAGGTACGCAAAGGAACTTGCACCGTATTTGATGAAATTATATACCGCCACCTTGGATCAAGGAAAAATACCAGCCGATGGAAGACTGCCTTCATAAGTCCAGTGTTTAAAAATGGGAATGTTAATGATCCTCAAAATTATATACCAATCTCGTTAATATCAGTATTATGTAGGATTTTAGAACACATCATCTATTCAAATGTCATGCGGTTTTTGGATGAAGGTGAGCTTTTAAACCCAAATCAACAAGGATTCAGAAAGGCTGATGCTGCAAAACACAACTTGCACTTTTAATTCACGACTTGTGCCATATTAGAGATGGGCAATCCCAGGTCGACTTAGTTCTATTAGATTTTAAAAAAGCTTTCGAAACTGTGCCTCACACTAGGTTACTTAGGAAACTTCGTGGCTACGGCATATCTAGACAAATATGCGACTGGGTTGCAGACTTTCTGAAGGGCAGAACATTGTGTGTAGTTCTCGACAGAGAGAGTTCATCATTTATCGAGGTGAGGTCCGGGGTTCCCCAGGGAAGCGTGATAGGGCCTCTGTTGTTTCTCATATACATTAATGATTTGTGTGACATAATAAGGGGGATGAAAAGATTATTTGCCGATGATGCTATTATTTATCGTGAAATCAAAACCCAGGAAGACTGCGCTTTCTTACAAGACGACGTTATGAAAATAATTGCGTGGTGTAAAGACTGGCAGTTGGAGTTAAATGCTATAAAGTGCCAAGTCATGCGTATACGTAAAAAGGTGACACCATTTAGCTCTGAATATACAATTAATGGTACTGTCCTTAGAACTGTGGATTCCGCTAAATACCTAGGGGTAACAATTCGTAATAATTTGTTGTGGAATGAACATATCGAGAATGTAATTGGGAAAGCAAATCGTATGCTCCGATTTCTAGGTCATAATTTAAAACAATGCAATTCTGAAGTTAAATTGATTGCATATAAGTCACTAGTGCGTCCTCACTTGGAATATTGTTGTTCTGTATGGGGTCCCCATCAAAAGGGGTTAATGGAGGCATTAGAGAGGGTCCAGAGAAGGGCCGCCCGATTCGTGACAGGTATATATCAGTTGGAGGGAAAGCATAAGTGCGATGCTGAAGGAGTTAGGTTGGGAAGACATGGAACACCGAAGGCGTTGCTCTCGGCGGGAGCTAATTGAAAAATTCATGACTGACATATTTCAGAATGACAGCAAAGAAATATTGCTACCAGCAACATTCGTATCTCAGAATGACCATGAAAATAAGATAAGAGAAATCAGGGCTTGAACCTGATTCTTTTCTGTATTCATTTTTTTTCTGCGAGCGATTAGGGAATGTAATAGAAACGATTTACCGGGCGAGTAAACTTAAAATCCGACAGGAGTATCTTTCGATAAAGCTCTCCGGCCATCCTGATCTGGGTTTTTTATGGTTTTCCCAGATCATTCCACGCGAATGCTGGGATGGTTCCTCACAATAGCCCATGGGCTCCTCCTACCATATCCCGTATATCCCTTCCAAACTATTACCCTTTTGGACAGGTGCAATGCACACTCTGCCACACACTTTTAGTGAATCGCAGAGTAATAGTAATAGTAACTAATTTTCAAATGGCAGCCACCTTCATACTGAAGGAAATGATAAAAAATTTCACTTACGTCACTAGCTGCGAAATAATAAAGGTAAAGTCAAGTTAGCTGAAAGTTTTTCAATTTAAATCAAGATATCTTCTCAGGTAGATTATATGTATTTATAAACATATGGTGATTCACTCTAACAGTCAGTCATAATTAGTCCACAACTCAGTAAAACTGATAAATTATTCTGTGTTCAATCAACCAAAAATATGCAATTAACCTGTAAAAAAATATTGGTAAGTGTTCCCTATACTTTATAAACACTTTCAGTTGCTTTTAACACATTTCATCAAAATTTTGGCCAACAACGTAAAACAAATCGACTTGGACCTGCTCCTACAAAACCTTATAGCAAATTAAAATGTAGGATTTATACAATCAATCCTGGTGTTTACATCACACCATGCCTACACATTACAAAGTACTGTACATAAGTTCCAACTTCCCTAATTACGAATTTTATCTCAAAGTACTTCTCCAACAATCTTAACTATGCAAATATGGAGACTTTTAGTTTATTTAGTTTACAATGTAACAGTCAGCTCATAGCTCATTTACACACAGACCAAAAAATATAGCTTTCAGATGGTTAAAGTTGGAGGAGAATTTGTTTCTTGAAAACACAGTTTAAAGGTCCTAGCTTATAACGTAGTAATAAACTCAAATGGGCAGGGTACAGGGAGAAGTTTCAAAGTTTAGCATTTAATGAGCTGGTGATACGGAGAAGTACCAGGGCTGGAAACTTGTAAGTGCACACAAGGTTCACACACCATAAACTCCTTGAATGCTTTATGGAACATTGCTTCAACACCTAGATCATGAGGACAGTGGAAATATTTTTTTTTTTTTTTTACTTTTATTTATTTGTTTAAGACCTTATTTTCTAAGATTTTCCCATGCCAAGAAGGTATATGGGTAGTTAGGCCAACCACTCTTTAGCATGTATCTTCAGAGAAACCCGCTCACTCCAGTTGTATTGATCTTGGTGGTGTAGTAGGGACTCTGCATCACCCAACCTGTTTCATCTATACTCTTGTGATCAAAATCCCAAACACAACTGAAATAAGTACCCCTTTGTCTCAGGTGAACCACAAGGGTCTTATAACACCTCAAAAATTACAAGAAGAGTGCTCAGGTTGATAGCCCACCGATAAAATTCAAACACCTTATGTCTGTAAACAGAAGGAAGGGCATTATTAATCAGCTGCCGTGATATCACAGATTTAGGGACTTAAGAATTCGTTAAGTAGTAGAACAACAACTTGGTGGAGTTCCATCAGATTACACAGAGGGTATATGGTGTAAGCTACCTTACTCTCTATTTTCAATATTCAGTTAAAATCTGGCGAAGTTTGAGGTTAACATTCAATACATGATACCATAGTTTGAAATCGAAATAACAACATTTTAGGTTCTGAAAAGTAAATAAACAACACATAGCAACCTTAAATAAGAAGTTTCTAATAAAATATAAACCATAAACTTACCTAAATGAGCGTAATCCATAAAAATTCTGAAGTAAAGTAAACAGATTTGGTTAAACAACCACAGCACTAATATTCCACTAAATTGATCACTGTAAAGCACTGGTATAATAGTAATTTCACCATTTGATATTAAATTCACCAATAATTCGCAGTTCCAGACCGATTTAAAGCAGTAAATATGATTTTTAAAACATCACCACATGGGTTGAGTTCAATAATTAATTCCAGCACATCTAAGTAATTTCAGAGCTTTAAAAGTAGATTTAAACAAGCTAAATAACCGGCAAGCAAATATTCTTTAAGTTTCCAATAGCCATCAACTAATAATCAGAAGATATAAATAAATGAAAATCCGTTTTTTGGTGACGTCGTAGAAACCAATTTGCAATTTGAATTTCTCTCTGATTAACATATTTCACGAACTAAAAACTTTTCTAAAACACTTAAATAAAATAAAGTACGGTTTAAAAATAGTTTCAGGCCACAACCGACTTTAAACAAAAAGTGAATAAATTCTTGCACCACCTAGGAAATCAGCAAATTTTAGAAATCCAATAACTTTTGACATCCTTAACCGATTTAAAAGATTTTTACGCCACTGAACTCAGCAGAAGCTGGGGAACACTTTGAAAATAGTATAAACTTGATATTTTAAACTTTAGCAAATCCATATTTCGGATGTGACGTTCGGCATTACTCTAAACAAATGTGCTTTCCGATTAACCAACTTTCAAAAATTATTTACACCGGTCTGGAAGCTTTAAAAACAAAACCAACCACACCACCACACTTGTCTCGTTACGCTCTTCATCTTGTGATTTTCTGGAAGTTCGCAGTTAGCAAAAAAATTTCTAGATAGACTATTATCTAGGTCAGTAGGCCATTTTTGATAAAAGTAAGCCCGGACATGGTTTCGGGGCAGTCGGTTCGAACACCTCGTCTAGTTAACATGTAGTTCATTGTTAAACAGATTTGAGTGAGTCCGGCTCGCAGTGGCTGATGGGAAACCAGAACTTGGGCAACATGGCTGACTGACGCCATTACCAACCTTAGGATCTTGTACTTTTCCGACATGTGTTCATCGATGTGAACTTTAACTTTCACTTTCATTCAGGCTGTAGCGGTCTGTTCTGTTTCATGACTTGTGATCTTCGGCAAATGATTTTCTCCGATTGCCCTTGCTAACTGTGACTTCATGCAAACTCTGTGAAAATTTTAAGAATATATATACTTCAGTGATTTGGACTTCGACTTTCATTTCTATTTTAGTACCTTACTTACAGGGGGTTAATTCTGTAAGTGGCGGCCGTCTTCATCATTACAGTTAGCATTCTCCAAGGTTTTTCATGGTTATAGAACTTTTCCCGAACTTTAGGTAACATTTGGAAGACTTCAAGTTTAGGTGTACAAGCCGATACCCACCCCAGCGTCGGCCTAGACCCTATCAATGGCAACGATGAAAATAGTGCCACCTTCTTTATAATGTTTGATTGTCCGACATTGCCTGAGACCGTCAAAGCAGGTTTCATCAACTCGAACATACACCAGTATGATTCCTCAGACTTCCACGGCCATCTTTGTTCATGATTAATTGACTTTCGGGTTTTGCCGCGTTGTTTATTTCATTACCTAAGCTTTCGGCTGGTATCCTCCAGCCTTCGTCAGAGATACTGTTTATGTTGACATAGCAACGAGCGCCAAGCATCGCAGAGTAAGAGGCCGTTATCTTCGTTGATGTTGTTGGTGTTTTTTAAAATTTCTGCTGCCTCTTTCACCCGTCGGGGCCACCACTGGTCCTTCTCTCCACAGTAGCCTCGTTTCTTGAAATTTTACTTCATGCCCGGTATTAATAGCATGGCGGACTACGGCGGATTTGTCACTGTTGTTATATTTGTAGTGGCGGATATGTTTGGGTCACACTGTGTATCGCAAGGCGACCCACACTAATAGGTATCTGCACGCCATGTCGCACCATCATCCGGCAATGAAGAGAGGCGTATTGACATCACTCAACTTAAGAGCTAAGACAGTATGTGACTCGGAAAGTCTGAATGAAGAAATGGAGACACTTACAAAAATATTCCAAGCCAACGGCTATAGTGAAACTGAGATCAAGAAGGTTTTAAGACCCAAAAAACCTATGGGAGACGTCAACTTATCCCATGATATTAATGTGCCAACAAAATTCGCCTGTCTCCCATACATACAGGGTATCACAGACCGGATTGGGAAATTTTTAAAGCGGGTGGAGGTATATAAGGCTAGCTGCAAACTTGGTCAGTCACTGACAAAGGTAAAAGACAAATTACACCCACACCAGCTTATGGGTGTTTACGAAATCCCCTGCAGTTGTGGCAGTGTTTATATCGGCGAGACAGGTCGCACTGTGGCGGAGAGACTTAAAGAACATATCCGCCACTACAAATATAACAACAGTGACAAATCCGCCGTAGTCCACCATGCTATTAATACCGGGCATGAAGTAAAATTTCAAGAAACGAGGCTACTGTGGAGAGTGAGAGAAGACCAGTGGTGGCCCCGACGAGGTGAAAGAGGCAGCAGAAATTTTAAAAAACACCAACAACATCAACGAAGATAGCGGCCTCTTACTCATGCGATGCTTGGCGCTCGTTGCTATGTCAACATAAACAGTATCTCTGACGAAGGCTGGAGGATACCAGCCGAAAGCTTAGGTAATGAAATAAACAACGCGGCAAAACCCGAAAGTCAATTAATCATACACCAGTATGTTCTGGATCCTATGCTCTCATTTCATTGCCAGATGTTCCGTCACATGATGGCATCCAGCAAGAGAAAGCCCACCGGTGGTAAATATGGCATTAGGTACATGAACTGGGTAGCAGCTGCACACCTCCACAGGTGCTCCAGGCAGAAATTAGCATGGAGCAGGGAGTGTTGTAATGCAAGATTCAGGAGTTGAAAGCCACTGACATTATACTTTATGGCGATGCTAAGAAGCGGATTAAGGCTCTTGCCCACACGTTTTCTTTACTATCTTCCCCAAAGTAGTTATAACTTGTTAAAAAAGTGTTTTGCTGTTGGGGGGAGTCTAAAGCAATGTTCGAACTATTGGTGAAAAATAATTAATGTTCATGACCATTAGCCCTCTGGTACCTTTAAAATCTTAACAACACAGTCGCCACACAATTGATACCCTCAAACGTGAAAGGGGGTTTGAAATAAGGTTTCAGTACACAATTTCACAGTTACCAAAAGTCTATATTCTTCCAACAGTTTCTCCTTTACAAAATTTGATAACAGATTTAGAAAGGCAATCAGACTACTTCTCCTTTGAAGATTAACAGGTTAAGCACATTCTTAAGCGATAACAAACTCTCATCATATTCCCTACCTACGATGAAAGAATTATGACCACATTATTGAGACATGTTACCGCCACGTGGTGCCACTTGCTCAGCGAACATGCATGAGCCTAACTCAATCACATCTGCTTGTAGACTGAACTAAAACCTATCATGGCTGTTCTTTGCACAATGAACTCATCAACATTGTGACTTCAGAAAAAAACCTTCAGAAATTAATATCTTGAAGACTATTTAATAATCTGAAGTGTAATCATCACCTAAGCTTCTTGATATCTTCTAACTATTCTAACTTAATTAAACCTTTAAAGTGGCTTCTAAAAGATTAACTTTTAAGTTTCTTACATCATCAAATCTAGCGGTTTTATGTCTACAAACAATTCCAAAAATCTTGTTTATCTCATAGATGCATCAATCCTTCTATAGGAACCTGTATATTTTTAATCCTCTTACTTTGAATTATCTTCTGATATATATTTCTTGTTTTTATCTCCTTTAATCTAAGTCTCTATTTTTTCTCATAGTTAAAACTCCTAATTATACCTTGCCTAATTACTTTATATTCACAATATGCTAGAACGTGATGATTATAACCGAAGATAAAAGATCAGGTGTAACTTTACACAATTCCAAACTAAATTTTTCTGAGCTTAATGAATACACTTTAAAATGATCCTTATGATAGGTTTTAGTAGTGGAAATGAATGTGACAAAAACCGTTGAGGTTGGAAAACTACTTTATCCGAAATTTCTGTCTTTCACATGGGTAGCCTTGAAATCGAATTATAAATCATGTTTCTACTGGGGCTACCTAGTGCTTTTAGTGAGCTTATAGATATGTTACAAACTCAGGCGCCAGGAAAGTAAATTTTGTTACTCAGATGTCAGTTGAAGACATGAACATAAGCACAACATGCTAATGGCATTGTAAATGTGGTGGAAAACTCACTAAGTTCGTAACATCTGAGATCGCAGATGTTAGCAGCAATACATCAGCAACCTAGACCACTTCAACAGTAAATTCCAGGATTCAACCATCAGCAAGTAAACCAATAGTGGGGAAAAAAATCTATTAGCTGTAATTGAAACAGACTTACCAAGTGAAATTTATAAAGTCCTCTCCTTCATTATCACCCAGGCCACTCCAGTGGGAGGTGACGAAGAGGCTGATGAAAAAGAGAACATCACATCTGATGTTTTCACAGAAATTAAACAGATAGGATGGTTCCCTTTTTTTCCTTATGGCTTTACACCTCGACGAGTCATTAGAGGCAGGAAAGGACTGCGGACAAGGAATGAGAAAGAATTTGTCTATGGCCTTTAGAAGGCAGCTTCCTGGCATTCGCCTGAAGTGATTGGGGGAACCATGGAAAATCAAAATCTGGATGCCCAGACGGGGTTTCGAATGCAAGTCGTCATGAATGCAAGGTCAGATCGTTACCGCTCATCCACCATGCTCTGTAGGATGGCTCACATACTTCACTGAAATCTGAATGGCTTTCAGACTCACAAATGGGAAGTACACGGGCTAATCCTTTGTGTCTGTATCTTCAGAACTGTAAAAATAACGATAAATTCATTACTGAGTAATGGGTTTGATGCCTAACTTGAAGACCGAATCGTTACTCACAAATTCATTTCATTACTCACATTTGTCGTATAAATACGAACACATTCCAGCTCTTGCAGATAACTAATTTTGACAATGTGAAGACTAATTTTGTAGTTTTTATTTTGTTTAACATTAAAATTTACAGTGCATAATTTTTAAATAGAAAATTTGTATGGATAATTTGAGAATGTTACTGTTGCTAAGTCCCTACTTCTAATTTTGAATTCTAATCAGCAATAAGTAGATATCCCACGACTTGCAACATATGGCCCTACTGTTGGTTTTTGCGGTAGCGATATCTCTTAGCATGTTATTACTACTAGCCAACAAACCACTTTACAAGTTATACATTTTAGCGCAACGGGTATTATCGTTAAATAATTCAATCATTACACTCATTCATTTGCCAACTTTATTTTATATTTCAAACACTTGCTACTACAATACACTGCCAACACATTCCTATCCATACATTCTCTCTTAGTCCTCTCTCGCCATCTTAACAACTCCACACCCACTCCGCCAACAAAAACAGTTGTACCAACCACAAACAATTACATTATATAACAAACTTAAAATTACCCACATGTCTAAACAAACTACTTATGCTGTGAAGTCTGTTTAACCTATTTTATTTACAATTTTTATAACAATGATTTTGTGAGTGGGATTTCATTTTCTTCTTCTACTTCACTATTTTCTTCCTGTTCGCTACTATAATCTTTATCGCTGCATAATTTCTCACTTCTTTCTTCTTCGTTGTCATTAGTACTATCACTATCCACTGATGTAGTTCCATACAGATCTTCATCCACCCTTTCTGATATATGCTCAGTTGGTAACATTTCTGCCTCTGCAGTGTTTTTCCTTATATTCTCCTCACAGTTCTTTTGATTACCATGATTTCCCACGTCAATTCTAGCCAATTTTTGTACCTCCTCGTCGTGCCAATTATATTCACACATCCTTATAATGTTCTGCGGCTCCTCCTCATTTAACAACTTGAAATATTCCCACGATTTTAGCGGCTCCTCCTCCTCAAAAACTCGGACATCCTCTTCTTCTATTGTTCTCTCATGATTATGTGTTCCGTTTTCGTAGTTCACATTTTGCACATCACATTCAGTTGTTTTCTCCGTATGCTTTCAGTTCTACATTGATATTATTATCGTCATCCGGTCGGTCATATTCTCTCAATCCTTCGGTCCTCTTTGACTTCTTCCACTACTGTTCGGACCACCCCAGTTGCGGCACTGAGTTTCCCATCATTCACCCAGGATCATGATGCCTTACTTCCTCCCTTCTTACTGCCTGGCCATTATTGTGATGCAAGCACTGATTGTCATGGCTTCTGTTTTCATATTCCCTTCTCCTATTATCACCCGAATTCCTGTTAGACTGCTCTTCTCGGTGATAGCCATTCATATGGCCTCTGTCTTTTGCAAAATTATCTTGTGACAGAATTTGGCTTGGCCTGTTATAATTTCGGAAATCATTCCTTCTATCATCCTCGGTCCATGTTCACATGTACTACTCCAACGATCCAATCTTTCAACTGCATCGAGAAATTCTTCTACACTATTCCATTGATTTATTATAAACTTCTCTTGAACAGGTGTGGGCAACTTTTGCAATAACACTTTATCTTTTCATCATCATCTATTTCTTGGTCCAGATAACGTAATTCCTTCATGACTGTTTCACAAAAGTATTTCATACTACCATCACGCCTACTATAATAACAAACAATTCCAAAAATCCCTTCTCACTCTTCTTCGATTCCGCTGTGACCAATACTTGCTCAAAATAATCTCAAAAATTCTTCATAGTTGTTATACTCCTCGGCACTCTCGCAACTCCATGCAAAGGCATCCCCTCATAACATGTTCTTAATATATCTTATTTTGTCCACATCAGACCATTCATAAGGCAAAACATCTTATAAACTCTAACAAATTCTACAGGATGCACCCCTCTTTCAGGCTCAAATTTTTACTTCCGGCAACTTAAATGATTCGTAATGACGTTACCACTTCCATAGTAATCACACCTCGCCGTTCTGCTTCCTTGACTCTTTGAGTTAATTGTAATATCTCTTCTCTCACATCTTCTTTAACTAAGTCGACCTGGTTAGCTACTTCCGCCACCTTGCATGTCACTCCTTTTGCCTCCTTGTCCATAACCATTAGTCTCTCTCCTAATCGAGAAATCCTTTTGGAGTTAGTTTCCGCCTTCTCTTTCAACTCTTCAATCCCTTTAGCACATTCCCTCTGATTTTCATAGATTATTTTATTTTCTTCCCGCATGGCCATTTGCTCTTCTTGTATTATATTGCTACTTTTCTTCACTTCCTCCTCAACTTTCTGTTGCACTAAACATTCTACATTCTTTTTAGTAGTCTCCCCAAGCTTTTCCACATAATCATACACCATCGTTATTTCCTTTTCCATTCTTGTGTCCACTTCCTCTTTTAATTTTGCCTCATATTTCTATCTTCTTTCACACCTGTTTTCTGATTGCTGAATACATTCATCCATTTTTAATAACATATCCTGCTTCATCATTCGCACTTCGTCTGTAATTCGTCCACAATTTTCATTAATTTTTCTTTCCATTTTTTTCTGCTGTTCGTTTTGATTCTTCTCTCATTTCTTCTGTCATTCTCTGACTCAATTCAATTTTTTCTGTAATTCTCTGTTCGCTTAATTCAATTTTTCTTCCCATTTGCTCCATTAAAGAAATCAGCGTCGATATTTCTCCACCTTTCTGTTTCTGGGCATCAATTATTTCATTACCTATCTGTTTTTCTCGAATATTAACTTGATTGACTAGTACTGGTGTAGATGTAACATTTGTCATGAAACTCTCTGACTCAGTATCACCGATATTACTACTTCTAATATCTACACTAACATCACCACTGGTCAACGATTCAAATCCGCTTCCCCCCACGTGGTCAGAGATATCAGTGCTACTAACTTCTGCTACACTATGTACACTAATTCCATTTCCCTCCCTTACAGTCGAGTGTTCACCGAAACCAGAATCTTCATTGTTGACATTAACATTATCATTATTCCCCTCTTTAATATTTAATTCAGCATCGCGGTTGACTAATTTCTCACTAATTGTCGCCATGTTAATTACAAATTTACATAAAACACAGTACCAAGGGCTAAGTCTGCTATAAAAATTATTCCGCCAAATCACACGACAATATTACACATACAAAATCACTTCACAATTACACAACGCCGTTTTACAACGAAGCAAGACTTTCAAACAGGTACAGAAACCCTTTCCAGAATTACTTACTGTGCCAAAAAAACAGCTGCACTCCTCTAAAAAAAAACATTTAACGACACACAATACCAACACCATGTTATAACATCGAAAATTACAATGGCTGGCATACATGCATATTCATACATTGCTTTATATTTGTTTACTTAATTAAAAGAAAAAAAAAACCTTCCCCACTGTATTTAATGATTTTCTTTATTACTTTAACTAAGACTTTCACAGCATGTAAATTGAGCATAAACAGTTTCCGTACCAAAATTATTCTTACGATAATTTTACAAATTTTAAACTTTTAATTGTTACAAACAGTACTCCGTTACTTTATGCTTGTTTTCAAACAGTTCTGCTTAATTCAACCGTTCATTTGCTGATATTTACACCACTTCTTCTTTCAATCAAGTAACAAAATTGTACCGCAAAAGCTACAAAGTTAATTTTTTTAGTCTTTTCTGTAATTACTGCTACTTTGATTATGCTGAAATTCTTCCAAGAAAATTAAATTGTCTTTTGTACTTGCCACATCTACGCCGTTATTTCTTCTTTCTTCAAAATACCTGCTACCAGTCGTCGATGTTTTCCTCGCGTCCTCTGCTTCAGATGAAATTATTCCAGCTCATAAGCAATGTGACACATTGCCCGATCCTGGCTTAAGGGTCGCCAATTTGCTAAGTCCCTACTGCTAATTTTGAATTCTAATCAGCAACAAGTAGATATCCCGCTACTTGCAACATATGGCCCTATTGTTGGTTTTTGCGGTAGCGATATCTCTTAGCATGTTATAACTACTAGCCAACAAACCACTTTACAAGTTATACATTTTAGCGCAACAGGTATTATCGTTACATAATTCAATCATTACACTCATTCATTTGCCAACTTTATTTTATATTTCAAACACTTGCTAATGCAATACACTGCCAACACATTCCTATCCCTACATTCTCTCTTAGTCCTCTCTCACCATTTTAACAACTCCATTCCCACTCCGCCAACAAAAACAGTTGTACCAACCACAAACAATTACATTATACATGGTATATACCAAAAGTAGTAGGACTGATTTTTTTTAAAAAAAATTATTGAAGATATCTTTAAAATTCCTTAATCCTCTTCGAAATAGCACCCTTAGGCAGCTACACGTCAAAAATTACGCTGCTGCCATTGGCCATACGCCTTCTGGAAGTCAGTTTTGGGGACGCTGTTGGGAGCCCTCGTCGATGCTGCTTCAACGTCCTGGATTGAGTCAAACCGCTGTTCCTTCAGCTGATTTTTCATCCATGTGAGTAAGAAAAGTCAGATGGAGCCAAATCAGGACTGTAGGCGGGGTGCAGCATCGCGGCAATGTCAATTCAGGCCAACAGTTGTCTCATGACGGCGCGCCTTGGCACGGCGCATTGTCGTGATGCAGAGTCCAGTTGGCGGAGATGACTGGTCGGACGCGATTCACTCGGTCTCGCAGGCGGTTTAGCACTTGCACGTAAAAGTTCGAATTGACAGTTTCCCCAGGGGAAACGAACTCCTTATGGATCACCCCGCGACGGTAAAAAAAACACGATCAGCATTGTCTTGATCTTTGATTTGCTCATGCGAGCCTTCATTGGACGGGAGGATGAAGAAGGCAACTGTTGGCCCGATTCAGCGTTGCTACGTTGCTGCACCCCGCCTACAGTCCCAATCTGGCTCCAACTGACTTTTTTTTTATTCCCACGGATGAAAAGGCAGCTGAAGGAACAGCGGTTTGACTCAATCCAGGACGTTGAAGCAGCATCGACGAGGGCTCTGAACAGCGTCCCCGAAACTGACTTCCAGATGGCGTATGGCCAATGGCAGCAGCGTAATTTTTGGCATGTAGCTGCCTAAGGGTGCTATTTCGAAGAGGATTAAGGAATTGTAAAGATATCTTCAATAAAAAATTTTTAAAAAAATCAGTCCTACTACTTTTGGTATAGACCTGTATAACAAACTTAAAATTACCCACATGTCTAAACAAACTACTTATGCTGTGAAGTCTGTTTAACCTATTTTATTTACAATTTTTATAACAATGATTTTGTGAGTGGGATTTCACACTGTTTTTTCATTGATCGTTAATTACTGAGGTTTATTGATTACAAACATTTAAAATTTGTTTATTTTAAGATTTGATACCTTATGTTTTGTTTTATAGTGTAATTTACAATATCAAAGAGTTTTCTAACAGTTTGCGATATACATCTCTACACTTGTTTTGTTCTAATAATATTTAATTAAATTGTAATAGAGTGCACGCTCCGGTGGCAATTTCCATACACACTCATCTTCCTCCCTTTCCTGCATTCACCTTCATTTGCACTCTAAAAATTTTAACTTTAAATTCTTTCAACGTTTGTGGTAAATTATTCATAATTTCTTTTGGTAACTTATTCCAATCCCTGATACCCTTACCTAAAAATGAGAATCTTCCAACACCCTTGTGCCTGAAATCAAGTGCCAGCTTGTGGTCATGGTGATGTTTTCCCTTCCAAGCCCTACTTTTAATTCTTACATCAATATCTTTCCATGCCTCGTAATCAATATAAGCCTTGTACACTTGCATAACCCTCTTCACCCTCCTCATGTCTTCCAATGAATTCCATTCCAGCTCTTTTATTATATCTTTACTGATTGCGTTCTGAGATAATTTCCAGAAACGTATCTAGCAGCCCTTTTTTGCAGTTCTCGAATTCCAAAAACAAACAACAAGACACAATGACTTTATTCCTTTTTCTTGATATTAGTTATTGTATTATTACTGCAGGATCCATGTGATCAATGCAGTACTGGCTTAAAAAATAACCGTCATTAGTTATTGTCACTAGATAAGTCACAGTCAGGTGAAAGGTCAGGTCTTTTTTTGTATGCAAACAGGTGTTTGTTTCAATATTAAATTATTCTTTCGTATGTAATATTCATTACAGTAAGTCATGTGTACATTCATAGGTTTTCTGTAAGATCCATGTGCTAATTACTTGACATTCAGTTTTATCCAAATGAACAACTTACCTAAACTTATTTTACTAAATAAACAATTTTTTAAACTTCACCAAGTAGGAACGAAGTCCTCCCGTATGCGACCCCACTCGATGGGGATGCGATGCTTCATGCTAGTTTGTATTGTACCGAAAGTAATGAGTAACGAAACGATTTGATAGTAACAAAGTTATCCTGTACACAACATAACTCGATGCAATGCTTCATGCTAGCGCTCGATTGTACCGAAAGTAATGAGTAACGATTCTAAAGTAACTGGTATTGATTGGTTTAGTAACAAATACGTACGGGTACAGAATTTCTTGTTACTTTTACAGTTCTACTACACACCATCCAGTGCTAACAGGGTACAACCAACTGTATATAGGAAGCATGAAACTGACAGTTATCAAGTGAAGGGAGAAGGCTGTGTTTTCCTGAAACACAGTCAATTCCGAAACTAATGATCTTGCCTCTCCCTTACATGCAGTAGCAGTAAGATTACACAATCCCATCCAACTAACCATATGCTCTGAAGTTTGCCCACTGTTTACAGAGAACTGGCAGACATTATGTGACAACTTACTCGGCCACACAGTGTTCACGGTGTGATGTGGGGCTCAACAGCATATTACCCCAGAGGTCGAGTAGTTGGCACATTAATAGAGCTATATGATTTCACAATACTGTACTGGCCAAATGATGTACATCACCACATTGCTTCCAGCATGTCCTCTATTACTGATCTTTCCTTGTGCTCTCTTTCAATTGCTGTGGGAGAAGGATCATGACCTTTGTGGATCCAATCACTTTCCCATTTAGATGCACACAGAGAATAGACATGGAGGAGGACAAGTGATGCAAATGAAATAACAGCAAAGCCGATTAGCAGCTCTACCTCCATATCTCTTCCTCTAGCAATGCCATGGACACTGAGGAAAAGATGAATCATCAAGTGACTGTTGTTTCAATCTCGAAAAGTTCAGGAACACTGCGAAGAACACCCATTCTCTGGTGGAACAACGGCTGTCGTTCCATTATTCAGGATGACAGACAGGCATAGCATCAGACCCTACAACCTAGCAGCACTTCGAATTGCAACAACAAGAGTTATTAAGGAGAACAAGAAACATAATGGCATTACATTATGTGCATCATTAACTGCTCCTCATCATCACTAGCATGGTAGTCTATACGACGTATATCTGGAAGGTACTCTAGGTAAGAAAAATCTGAATTCCTGCAGCTGATGACAGAGTCCTTCCCTTCCATAACTTTGTCTGCCAATTTGGTTCTTCATGTGCAACAATGAAAAGTTCCTGCCGAAAGAGATTATGCTTTGCTTCATCGAATACGGAAGGCTACAACAGCCCTTCCATTTTTTATTATTATTTTTTTCGCCGACTCTGCAGCGACCTTTAAGGTTTTACAATCTTCAATTGCTCTATAATTCTGGATCAGTTAATTTTTGAGGGCTCTATTTATTTTTCTCTTTCTGGGGAAATCTGTGACCTCTGTAATAGTGGCCTTGATGTGAACTCAATTTTCTTGATTAGTATTTTAAAATCATTATTATTTATTCCGTGAGTGAGGTTTCCCATAGAGTTTTCTAATATTGCTTGTCACACTTTGTATGTATGCCATAGCAGCTGTTAGTTGTACCCAAATTTTGTAACCTTGGTTCTAATTGTTGCTGACTTTATTTTTTCACATTTTTTTTGTTTCATGTCTAATCTCTTCTCTGGTAAACAGAATATTTGTAGCAGTATGGAGGTCTAATACCAGTACTGGCATGAATCTTGGTGCATTCAGAATTTGACCTAGAAAATTCAATTTTGAAGTCTCTGTAGGTACATAGATAAAAACTGTCAAGGCAATGGTATGTTTGTTCATTTATTTACTTTCCGAACGTGTTTTACTTCTTTTATTGAATCATCTTCATGGGTTTCTCCTGTTGATTGTGTATACATTTTACAATGTTGATATGTTTTAAATTCTGAATATTGAAGTTTTTATATGATACATAATTTACTTATATTTTACGGTACATTGCAAGATTTATATTCCAATCTCAGCAGCAGTGATTTTTGCTTGCTTTTTGAGTAGCAGGTCATTTTTACTTAACTAACTACACTCCATTGTATATTTTGTACTGATGGCCGGTCTACTTTGTTTAATTTCGACCGTGTAACGCTATGCAATATTGTTATGTTTTTCCTGTCTGTCTTCAGTTTATTTCACGTGTGGCACATTTTCTCAAGATGTATATGTTTGTGATGGTTTGTTATGATTTGTGTGTGTCCTTGTTTAATGAAGTTTTGCAGAAATTGTGCGAAAAATAGGCTTGGCCTGTTGCCAGAGACAGGAGGAGAAGAGCCTGATGTAGATGTAGGAGTAGGTAAGATGCAGCAGGCCTTTGGAAACAGGGGCATGCAAGGAGACAATAGGGAAAAAACGGTTCTGCTGTTAGGTATTAATATTAGTATTAATTGCGATGGAGTGGTTGCATGGGAGAGGTGTAGGCACTTTTATGCAGGATCAGTTAGGCACAGCTTATCAGGTCACAAGTTTTTTTTCAAACCTAGTGCAACTTTAGGTCAGGTAAGAGGATATAGGTTCACTATGTAGGAGTTTCACTAAGGATAATAAAGTAATGATAGTGGGAGGTGGGGGGAATAGTATTGATAGAAATGTGAGTTATAGTATAGCAATTGACCTGAGGAAGGTGATGAAGGATGTGCAGCTTACAAGGGTTAAGCTCACACAGGTCCTATGTGGAAATGGAAGTGCTACTTGGAAAAGGCATTAGTTTTGTTTTGGAGGTTGTGCTTGTGAACATCATTGGTAGGTGGGGTTTCACTAGGCTTAGCATGGCAGGAGATGGAACAAGTTACTTTCTGAGTTGTTAATTAATGCCATTTCCAGTGATGGGATCAGGATTACCTTTTTTTTTAGGTAAGAGGCTACTAGTGAAGGGATGGAAATAGAGGATCAAAGTGATACTGGTAGGGCATATTTAAAACAACTAACATGGACTTAATAATAGTTAAGAAGGTGGCTAAACATGGATTTATGAAGAGTACTGTCAGTGCAGGGGACCATTGACTGATGCATCTAGAAATTTCTATGGCTATGTTAGAAAACTGAGGGAAAGTTGAGACAATTATAGATAAGGATGGAGAAGAAGTTACTGAGGATTTGAAAAAGGCAGACATTTTAAATAACTGGTTTAGTGAGGCCATTAGGGACAAAAAATCAGAAACAGGAGGGTCTAAATCAGAGAACATGCTTAACAACACAATTACAAATAAGCAAATGTTATTTAAATTGAGTCTGGATACTTGTTGCTCCTCACAGGACTGGATAAGTGTGATAGTAGTGGCAGTACATAAAGGAGGGGTGAGATACAGAGTCGAAAATTATAGGGCAATAACTTTTACATCAGTGGTAGGTAATTTAATGGCGAGATTGATATGCAACCACATCGGAAATATATGTGAGGAGCGTAAGTGGTTTTCAAGTAGACAACATGGCTTTGGGCAAGTTTTTCATGTGAATCTCGGTGTGTTGGATATATGCAAGACAATTCTGATGAAATGGACAAGGGGGGTCAATTTGATACTGTAGCACTAGATCTTTCAAAGGCTTTTGACAGAGTGAGTCATAAAATAGTAGTAAATAATATAAAAACTGTTAGAGTGGATGAGAAAGTGATTTTCTGGGTAGAAGAATTTTTAAACAAAAATTTAGGGTAGGTAATGCAGTATCAAAAGAAGTGGAAGTAAAAATGGGATTTCCCTAGGGTAGCGTATTGGGGCAACTGCTATTCATTATTCTCATGAATGATTGTGTTGATGGTTTACTATCAGAAATTAGATTTTTGTAGATGACATACAGCTATATAAATGGATCAAAAAGATAGAGCCGCAGGGTAATCTGGATAGGATATCTAGTTGGATTGGTAAACATGGGATGAAGATAAATGCAAAGAAAAGTCAGCTTATTAGATACACAGATAAAAAATTAAAGGTAGACTATGATTACTTGAAATGAAAATATCTTGGCATTACATATGATAACAAGCTTAACTGGGCAGGACACATTGGACATGTAGTACGAAAAGGTTTCCAAGTTCTGCTCTTATGAGAGAGTGATGAGGGGATGTAGGAGAGAAGTAAAGGAATTGGGTTACAAAACTTTGGTCAGACCATTCCATGAATATGGTGGTGTAGTATGGGACCAACATTTTGAATATCAAATAAGGAGTTGAAGAGGATGCAGAGAAGGGCTGCTAGATTTGTTTCTGGAAATTATCGCAGAACACAATCAGTAACAGATATGATAAAAGAGATGGAATGGGATTCATTGAAGGACAGGAGGAGGGTGAAGAGGGTCATGGGAATGTACGAGGCATATATTGGTGATGAGGCATGGAAAGGTATTGGTATAAAAATTAAAGGTAATGCATGAAAGGGAAATGATGGCCATGGCCAAAAGCTGGCACTTGATTTCAGGCATAAGGGTGTAAGAAGAATCTCTTTTTAGGTAAGGGGATAAGGGATTGGAATAAGTTACCAAAAAAAGATGAATAATTTACCAAACACTTTGAAAGAATCTAAAGTTAAAATTTGTAGAGGGAAAATGTAGGTGGTGTGGCAGAACGAAGAACAAAGGTTTTATAGATTACTCTCTGTAAGTAAGAGGTTGCTATGGTAACAGTTGGCTATCAACGAGGGCTAGCGTGAAAGCATAGACACGAGTTGGAACGTGAATGTTATTGATAAAAGAACTTGCAATCTTCGGAGTTAAAAGCATATGATTAAACTTTAATAAATGTTAATTAATCGTCAGACAAGTTTACTTATTATTTAAATAAAAGTTTAATAAAGTAAAAATACGACCGAACACAAGAAATACAACATGAAGTGTGACATGAAATACGACACAATATGTGACATGGCGATCGTGCAGTTGATACAAAATAACAACTAAGTTACAATTCGACAACAAGAATTCATCGAGAAAAGATCCTAGAAACGACTAACAACAAATTGACGGCAGCGCCTCCAGCGGACGATCAGGAACTATTAAGAAAAAATATCGCAGTCGGGAACAGCTGATCTGGGATACATTCCATCTGTGCTGATATTTGCTACGTCGCATATGGAGGTGTTTTGAACGGCTAAAGCGACTGAACCACTCGTATATACAGCTAAGTGATTTTTCTAAAGAGTACTAAAGTGTAATAGTCTACCATACACTTTAAATTTTCAAATAATTAACTGTTCATAACCTCACGGAGTGTAAATTATTTTCTTGACCTTTTAACTTGCAAATTAATTTCACGAAGAACACGACGTTACCTGTAAAGTTAGATTTTAGTAATTTCAAGTGTACTTGATTTTAATTTGCGTAAAGTAGAACATGTACACATTGCATAAATTTCGCAAGCTTTCCAGCTATTTATGTTAACAAACAATTTCTTGAAGATATAGGCAGATTGATGAATAATTTTTTCGAATTGAAAAGTTGCTGACTTTAGTCCAATTTTGACTGAATCTTTATATAATATTAATATGTCGTAAGAACAGTTTTATTGTTTTTTTGGAACTTTCTGTTCCCAATCGGGATTTTTTTTTTTTTTTTTAGAAAAAAATAAAATATTTTAATATTATGCAAGAACCTGTTGGTTGTAGTGAAGAAAGGCCATTGACTTCCTCTAACGATAGAACTACATCCATTACTGATACGTCGGAGGATTTCTATGGGTTTCCTGAGACTGAGTCCCCAATTAATGACAGGAGTTTTAACAATGTTACTCTGTCCGATTGTGAAGCTACTTTTTCTAATATAGGACTATCTGCCACGGAAAACTTACTAGATCACATTCCCTTAGAAGTAACTGAACGGACAACACTTGATGACCCCGAAATGGTTTCTCCCAAGCACTCAAATATGACTACACTTATAGAAGGCATCACTAATGATGAACCACAGACACTGAGTGGTACTAACAAAAACACTCAACTACCTTCAGACACGATTTCAGACTTAAAACAGTTCATGTTCAGATTGTTTTTACAATCTCAAAAGGCACTGGTTGAACAGTCTGAACAATTTCAAAATGCACTGGTTGAATAGTCTGAAAAATTTCAAAATGCACTGGTTGAACAGAAAAGAGAGTTGTCGGAACACTTTACTAAATCTCATGAGGGCTTATGCAATAATTTCAGTTTGCAGTTCCAAACTGTTAGCAATCAACTTGACAGCATGACAAAGGAGGTTGCATCTAACAAAAAGATTTGTGAAAAATATATAGGTGAATTGAATGACAAAAGTGACATTATCAAGACACAAACTGACAACACTGATAGTAGGCCTAATACTGTAAGGGCAAAATATGAGATGAGTAATGTTACAATTAATGGTGATGTAAATCATGTCAAGGATAGACAAATTGTTAAAGAAAGGTTTCACTTAAAAGATGAGTTTAAGCATGAAAGTAACCAGGTGGAAACTTACACGAAGACAGATGAATCAGTGGAAAAGGGTTGTAAGTCTATAAAAATGTTTGATATCAGAGACATTAAAGGAACAGGTGGCTTTGATCAGGTAATAGAGATGGATGAGACTTTGAAGGTAGATGGATTAGGGAGTGAAGGAAGTAAACTGTGACATTTTTTCCATTGTTGGGGAGAATTATGTTTGTGATTATGAACCAAAGCAGTCACAGAATAATGGTGTTGAACATTTTCAGAGTTCTTTACATATTTTTGAAGTTGGTTTGCCATGTTACTGTTCTGGCAAAGTAAGATTAATTGTAAACAGGAAGTTGCTTTGTATGAATAACTGGGAAAAGGTGAACTGGAAATATAGAAAAAAAAAGGTTTTCTTTTTTTGTGGAGGAGTAAGCTATGCTTACTGCCTCATCCTGTGTATAAATTCAATCAGGACATTGAATCTACAACTCAGAAAATTATCACTTAGTTTAAGATGAATGAAAAGATTTAACACTAGTGCAAGTCACAGGTGTGTAAAGATAAACTCCATCATATTGGAATTTCCTATTATTATTAAGTTATAGTTAGCATATTATTATTATTCAGTGCCACAAAACACTTGTAAATAGTACTGATTGTTGTGGCTGCGCACAATTCAACTGTAATGATAGTAAAAGTTTATAACCACTAAGTGGAAGCTGTCACTTACCAATATTGATGATCTTAGTCATATGTGCAGTCTTCGGCTGTTACCACAGCATACCATTACATAAAAGTTTGTTGTCTATTAAGACTTTCTTTTAGGAAATATATAGTTTGTAAGGTATACCGGAGCATTAGAATGAATAGAATGAGTTGAGAAGAAACAAGGTGTTGTTAAGAATAAACGTGTAATGAATTAAGAAGTAGAATATCATATAGAGAGGGTACAACAGCACAGTCAAGACTCAGTTACTGTAAATAAGGCCACTATCTAGGCATTGCCTTTAAATGATACCGAAAGGTTCGGGATTTGGTTAACACAGACATAGCTGAGGTCCAGGTAGAACCTTCAAATGACTCTGTTGTTCCATCTCATAGCCTAGATGTGAATATATTCAAGATGAAGTAGAGTGGAGAAAAGTCATTACTTATGGGGAGAATATAATGTAATGTATTGAAGAAATAAAATAAAAAATGAAGTTGTGATGGTGATGCTAGATTAGCAAGAAACAATGGTGTCCCAGTCGTATTAGCGAGGGTGGATTGTACTGGTCCAGGGACCAAATATGTAATTTAAATAATGTTGCCGGTTATACAACAGTAAAATGGTTCAAAAGGATCGGTCTTATGAAGAATATAATGTACCAAGGGCAGGTAATAGAATTTTTTAATTATTTGAATGGTATGCTTGGTAAACAGGCGGAGGCCATGACAGCTAAAGATAATGTTATTGGTCTTAAACCTTTCAAACAGCTACCACTCAGTAAATGAGCGGTGGAATATGTAGTGAAAAAAAAAAAAAAAAAAAAAAAAAAAAAAGGAAAAGTCTTAACATGATTAACTGTTTAGGTCCAGGTACCTACTTTCTCACAAATCAATATTCCATTCATGCGGTGTTGTAGTGGTATAGGTAGAAATGTTATTGGGAAATGATGATAAAGATATGACATAAAATGAAAATAATTTGCATGTATTATGAAAAATTATGTAAAGGTCAAGAAAAAAATAATGATGCATAATAATTAGGCAATTAACTATTGTAAATACTTTTGTTCCATGTACTTGAATAATTCATGAGATTGATCTATGTTTTACATTTTTGAAGATTAGTGAATAGTTTTTATTAATAATTAATTTTGCTGATAAGATGGGTAATGCAAAGTTGTTGCCTGTTACAGACTTTCCTTCGCCGGAGAATGGTGTCAGTACTTTGCAAATGATCGAGAAACAAGCTGCACTAACTCCCGCGACAGGACATTGGGATTTTGTTTTGTTCTGTGTGCTATTAGTTATAAGAATGCAAATTGTGATCATTTATTGTAAAAAAGATCCCGAAGAATGCAAAGTCCTTACGTCCAACCTCATATAAAGTTTACCATAATTTTTTACTTTTAAATATATGGTAAACTTGGGAGGGGTTGTGGCAGAACGAAGAACAAAGGTTTTATAGATTACTCTCTGTAAGTAAGAGGTTGCTATGGTAACAGTTGGCTATCAACGAGGGCTAGCGTGAAAGCATAGACACGAGTTGGAACGTGAATGTTATTGATAAAAGAACCTGCAATCTTCGGAGTTAAAAGCATATGATTAAACTTTAATAAATGTTAATTAATCGTCAGACAAGTTTACTTATTATTTAAATAAAAGTTTAATAAAGTAAAAATACGACCGAACACAAGAAATACAACATGAAGTGTCACATGAAATACGACACAATATGCGACAGTGGGTGCAAGAATGGGGGAAACAGTGTGTTGGGATTGCCACCGGAGTGTGTGCTTCATTGCAATTAAAATTAAATTTGATTATTTTTATTTCATTTTCAGTAGTGTGTATAGAGTCTGGTGTGACATGTTTGTGTGCTTGCTTGTAATATGTTTTCCTTCTGTTAGTGATTTCTGTATATGATAGTTCTGTTGAAATGTTGGTGCTTGAGTTGTATTGTTGTTTATGGTGAGTTCTTGCATGTCTGTCCCAGTTTAACATCTAGGGAGGGGGGACAAAAATCGAGTTTGAAGTACAGCAATTCATGTCACAGCGGCCAGTTTTTAGCTCCATTACTGCCCCGGGTGGCGACAATCAATAATGTGACACTAGGGGTGGGGACAATGGTCACATAATAAATAATGTTCAACAGTGCAGCAATCTCACAGCTTTGCCCTCGCTTGGAAAATTCCTAGATCCGTGTCAGATCTGTGTCTATACAAGACACAGATTGTATTCGTGGTTGTATTCTTGTAAGTGTTCTGCAAAAATAGAATGGATATTATATTTTAGTGGTCTTACACATTTCATGTACCTTGTTTCAAATTTTTTTCAATGTACTGAGTTTGACATTCATTGCATGTTAGTCTGTATATTCCCCAATTGTGGAATTTATTGGTTGGTGTGTTATTTTTAATGTTTTCCGGTATTGTGTTGTCTGTTCTAGATGCTGTTTTAAGAACTTGTTATTTTTTAAAATATATATATATAGTAACAATGAGCAGGAAAAAGCTTTAAGGCAATAAAATTAAGGAAGGATAGGGAAATATGACCCAGCACTTACCACAGATGAAGGCGGCTGGGACGACGAACAAAAAACAAACACAAGAGAAGTGCAATATTTCGGCCTACAGCAGCCTTAAACGTGCAGAAGGTGAAGCCCCAGGCGGCGTCACATGTGTACACATAGACAACCGACTGGTGAATGGCGTCTCAGGCACGGATGGTAGTTTAGGTGGTGGGAGGGGGGGGGGGAGTAAGCTCAAATATTAGATCGATACTGATAACGATATGTTATTATTGAAGGAGATGAAAAATAACTGGGTGGGGATATATATATATATATATATATATATAACTATAATTGAAAAGTAAAAAAAATGTAAGTAGCATGGAAAATAGTAAATACAGAACTAAAAAAAATATATATATATATATATAAATGGTATAGATAATAAGTGCTGGGTCTAGTGGGCAGAAATTATTGGAGATTGAGGCCAGGAGGATGTCTGGTGTCAAGGATATTCTGGTAGGACAGTTCCCATCTACGAAGTTCAGAGGGGGTCGTATTGTTAGGGAAAACTCTGATTGCTCTAACTGAAAAACAGATGTTCAAATTATTGATTTTGTGGGAACTGGCATGTTTTGCAACTGGATGGGCCTCATTGTTAGTATAGACTGTCTGCCTGTGGCCATTCATTCTGATAGCTAGGGGATTGGTTGTGAGGCCTATATATGAGCTGGAGAAAGAACGAAGAGATAGGAACGAGCAAGACAACACAGAAGGAGGCCGTTGTGAGGCCTATATGGTGTGTGTACACCTCATATACCAACTGACATGCCTCCATTGCTCCAGCTCATATATAGGCCTCACAACCAATCCCCTAGCTATCAGAATGAATGGCCACAGGCAGACAGTCTATACTAACAATGAGGCCCATCCAGTTGCAAAACATGCCAGTTCCCACAAAATCAATAATTTGAACATCTGTTTTTCAGTTAGAGCAATCAGAGTTTTCCCTAACAATACGACCCCCTCTCAACTTCGTAGATGGGAACTGTCCTACCAGAATATCCTTGACACCAGACATCCTCCTGGCCTCAATCTCCAATAATTTCTGCCCACTAGACCCAGCACTTATTATCTATACCATTTATATATATATATTTTTTTCTTTTTTAGTTCTGTATTTACTATTTTCCATGCTACTTACATTTATTTTACTTTTCAATTATAGTTATATATATATATATATCCCCACCCAGTTATTTTTCATCTCCTTCAATAATAACATATCGTTATCAGTATCGATTATGGATCTAATATTTGAGCTTACTCCCCCCCCCTCCCACCACCTAAACTACCATCCGTGCCTGAGACGCCATTCACCAGTCGGTTGTCTATGTGTACACATGTGACGCCGCCTGGGGCTTCACCTTCTGCACGTTTAAGGCTGCTGTAGGCCGAAATATTGCACTTCTCTTGTGTTTGTTTTTTGTTCGTCGTCCCAGCCGCCTTCATCTGTGGTAAGTGCTGGGTCATATTTCCCTATCATTCCTTAATTATATATATATATTAGACATTGGGATAGGAGAAAAACCACCGCTTACCAAAGATGAGGGCTCCAGCGGCGTCAAAACACGAAAAAACACACAAACACAAACATAATACAAATTTTCGAGCTTAGCTCTTCATCAGGTTGTAGGATGAGGTGGTTGCCCCGCGGAAGCTAGCAACCGAGGAGACCACACGGGGTGCACATGGTCGGCTGGTCGGGGTGGAGAGGGAGGGGGGAGAAACAACATGGCGGGAGGCGGGGGTGGAAGGACCTAAGCCCGAAAATGATAATTAGACTGCACAGTGGAAACGCGGTCATAAGGTCACTGGCATAAAACAAACCAAGGAAAACACGGCGGGGTGGGGGGGGGGGTGGAATCTACTGAAAACGATCTATAAGTGCCCCCATAAAAAATTATTCCACACGCAAAATTATAGAAAATATTACACACGAAGAAATACTACACACGGGAAAAATATAATAATATAAAAACACACGAGAGAAAAAAAAAATTATTGCCATAGATCTAAGTACAAAAAGAGAAAGCTCTGGTGAGCGATGGTTTTGTGGGAAATGATCCCCCGTGTTTTCCTTGGTTTGTTTTATGCCAGTGACCTTATGACCGCAACCGCGTTTCCACTGTGCAGTCTAATTATCATTTTCGGGCTTAGGTCCTTCCATCTAATTATCATTTTCGGGCTTAGGTCCTTCCACCCCCACCCCCGCCTCCCGTCATGTTGTTTCTCCCCCTTCCCTCTCCACCCCGACCAGCCGACCATGTGCACCCTGTGTGGTCTCCTCAGTTGGTTGCTAGCTTCCGCGGGGCAACCACCTCATCCTACAACCTGATGAAGAGCTAAGCTCGAAAATTTGTATTATGTTTGTGTTTGTGTGTTTTTTCGTGTTTTGACGCCGCTGGAGCCCTCATCTTTGGTAAGCGGTGGTTTTTCTCCTATCCCAATGTCTAATATATCCGCTCTCAGCGCCTTTGTTTCCAAACAATCTATATATATATATATGTATATTTGCAATTTTGTGTGTGTATTTGTGTGTGTATTTGTGATGTATGTCATCACTTGCAATTTATTTTAAAGTTTTGGGATTAGTGTGTTGTCTTGAGTTGACTTGTGTTAAATTCTGGTATGTCATCATCATCTAGGGCAACCTCCAGCCACTGGCTGGGTCTGCTGGAAACAAAATCCTTGCCATCGCTTCCTGTCTAACCACCATCTCTCTTCTTCCACTGTCATCTAGTTTCCTCCTCTTTCCTCCACACATTTCTTAACACCTTTAATCCATCTGTCCCTTGGTCTTCCTCTACGCCTCTTCCCTTTCAGTTCCATGTCCAGCATCTTCCTTGGTAACTTCTCCTCACCCATCCTCTTTACATGCCCATACCACTGTAACCTAGATTTTTCAATTATCTTTTGTTCGTTTATCAACTCCTTGATTCTCTCATTCCTTATTCTGTCTCTTCTTGTTACTCCTAATCTACTCCTCTGAAATTTCATTTCCACAGATTGTACTCTCCCTTTGCCTCTCTCCTTCATCACCCATGTTTTGGAGCCATATGTGAAAATTGGTACAAAGTATGTTTTATAGAGTGCCCCTTTGCTCTTTTGTGGGACATCCTACTCCATACAAGGTTCCTAATGCTTCTGCACATCTTCCTCTTTCATTTATCTCCATCATGTTTCCTCCATTTTCTTCAATACAGCTTCCCAAATATTTGAAACATTCCACTCTATTTAGTTGCTCTCCTCCAAGTGATATGCATATGTCCATCCGGTTCTTCTTTCTTGTTGTTATCACCACTTTTTTTTTTTTTTTTTTTTGTATAGAACTTCATACCATAAGCTGACACTACTCTCTCCCAAACATCCAGCTGATCCTGAACCTCTCTTTCATCCTCTCCCCAAACTTAATAGGTTGTCTTCAAATACCATTGCTTTAATTTTTCCTTCCCCAATGCTCTGCACCACCTTCTTCAATATTTCATCCATAGCTACGATAAATAACAGGGGTGATAGGGCACTTCCTTGTTTTTGTCCATTTTTCAAATGGAACAAGTTCTGGTATGTAATTATCTTAATTGAGTAGGATTTGTTCAATCAATGGAGCATATGTCTTATTGCAGCTTTTTTTTGTGTTTGTGGATGGTTTGATTCAGGTCCTCTTATCATGAAAGTGATGGTGATTGTCTATATATATTTGGAATGAGTGTTGTTGCTTGTGTCTTGTTATAGCTATGTCACAAAAGTTCAGTTCACCATTTCAATCTTTTTCTGCAAAGTCATGAATATATCTGCAATTATGCCTGAAATTGGAGACCCTTATCAGTAATCCACTATTTTGTGGGTAGTAGTGATTGTTAAAATGGAAATAACCTTGTGTGCCAGTAGTGTAAGCCAATGTGTGTGTCAGGTATTGGTTTTTGTTATCTGAGGTTTTTGTTTATTATTTATAAACTTTGTTTTGTTGGAATGGTCGTGTACATGTTCTGTACGTCAAAGAATAATAGTGTTGCTGAATTTGGTATATCTATGTCTTTGATGTTTTCTATGAGGTGTGAGAAGTTTCTTATGGTTCTGGCATTGTTCAAAGTGTAGCATTGTGACAGAAATGTCTATATATGTTGATAATAACTATAGCTGATAAAGGAAACATAGCTGTACTACTAGATAAAAACAGTACAAAATGTACATAAAAGTGAGGAATTCATAAGTGTACCTCAATTAAAAAACAGTCCTGACAAAAAGATATCAAACGAATTTCAAGAAATGCGTAAATTACTTTCACCTTGTAAGGAAACATAGTTCCTTACATTTTTTTTATTATTATTATTTCAGTTTCATTGTTTTATGTTTGTATATTTAAAGGTAAGATTATGTTTTTTGTGTGTGTGTTTAATTTATTTCATTTTGTAAAAGGAAAAGATACGTTAATAGTTACTATGCAAGAGCAAAGATGTGTGTGTGACAAGAAAATCTTTGGCGGAGGTAAATAACAGATGAGAAGCAGAGATAAAATTGATGGCGGGCGAAGGCATGAATTGGTTTCGTCGCTCGAATAGTAATCGACATAATAAGAGAGAATATTGAGTTTTTAATGATTTGTTGAATGTGTAATTTGTGAAGCAAATGATGAGTGAAATATATAGAAAAGTGAAATTAAGTTTTTCTTAGTTTATTGTATGTTGTTTGAATCATACAGACCAATTAAGTAGCAGAAACTACAAGATTCCATGGATTCTGTGGTGAGTAATATCCACCCGAGGCAAATCTAGGAAGCGTAATAAGGACGGTTACTTACATGTGGCGAACGTGACGAGGACGCAGAACTAAGTAATTAGTTCGGTAATTAAAGAGCCAGCAATCGTCGGGATACGAAACAATAATGGATACGAGGACTTTGGTAATAACATCGGAGCGAGTAATTGACCAAATGGAAAGTGAAATGAGTGTAAGTGCAAGAGTTTCTGGAAAAATTAATAGCAGTATGAATTCAGGATACGAATATCAAGAACGATCTATGGGTGAGATTAGTACTGAGTTTTTTCATGAGTCCCCAACAGCAGGGCCCGCTCTAGGGGGGGGGCAAACCGGGCATTTGCCCGGGGCGCTAAAATTTAGGGGCGCCATTTCGGCTGCAAGTGTGAGAAAAATATTAATAATATTAATGGGCTAAATTCCCAATTAATAAAAAAAATCCACATACCGATTTTTTCATTCGTTAAAAACTTACATTTCTTAGCTATTTGGGTGCGCCCCTAGAGACGGGGCGTGGACCTCAAAGGGGCGCGTCGTTGCCTCGCCGCCTCTGTGTGATTTCCGCCATAGGAGCAACTTCAAAATGCGCCGCGTCCGCGCCATATCTCAGCCCGAAGTCCGCGCCACGTCTCTTCTGTGTGAATTGGGCCTTAGCACGCGAGTAGAACGCGTTGTTGTCTCAATTTGCTTATTATTGCTAATTACAAAAGTGGTTTCATTACACAATAGAATTTCTATGATTAAACTGTTATTTAGTTGGATATACGACATAGGCGCACAATGACAAAAGCACACAACAGAAGCCCAGTAGGTGGGGGCTGTTACACCTGCCCTCGGCTACCTGCACTGATTCCGACGTTATACTGCGCGGTGAAAAGGAGTGTTTTTCGCAATTGCAGCTAGGCTCTAATTACGTCGCGATACATGACATCACAACGTGACATTGTGCTCATGAATTTTGTTTAAATAACTAAATTCCTCGTGCCATTGGCTGTGACAAAAAGGCTCAGTTTTCATATTGGTCCAGGCTGAATCTCAACCTAACCACAATCTCCGCTAATATTGGCGCTACAAATTCAAAGCCTCAATCACACGCGCATTGATACAATCAATTTTATCCTAAATTATCAACGTCGTGTATCGCGACGTAAACTTGAACCACATACGCTAGCTTTGATCGCTTGTGAAAATACTGTAGTTTAGTGGGTGTGGGACAATAGTTACAATCATTAATAAATAAATAATATTACCAGCTGCTGATTACCGATTAGTTACTTCACATACCATTAGTATATTTAATTTCGAATGCTAACTGCTAACATATAATAATCCATGATGTTTATTATATATATACGAATGCGGTTTACAGATACTCTAATTGCTGCATTTGTAAATCGTCTCAACAAAAATAAATTCATTAACTATTTTAGTAAATGTGAATAACTTTGTAAGTTGGTTTAATTAGTGCATTGCGCGACAATCACTCCACAACATCATTTTGTTTGTTTGTGAACTTAGAACCTATTCCGTTCAAGCCTATAGAAATTTCCATTCTGTATACACGGTTTCTGTATTTGCAGCAAATTTACGGATAGTATCATCCGCGAATAAGCTTTGACTGTGTAGTAACACTAGACTTTATTTATGTTCACAGGGTATGGAAAATATTTTGTGTTGTGCATAAATATTTTTTTTTATATCGACTGAGAATAATTTATATTAGTTATGGTTTTAGCTTATTTAGAGCAAGGATAAATATTTACTTTTTATATTATTTTATAGTGTACATTGTTTGAGTTACGTGCATGCCTCTTTCAAAATGTCTGACGGTCAAAGAAAACTATCTGGTTACCAGTACAAAAAAAGAAGGTTGGGAAAGTAAGCGTAAAGGCAGAATCAATCTGGCGCGTTAAAAAAAATTTACTGTATTCATGGTTTTACCAAAACAAATCTTAGAATCCAATATCAGGTCGGGATGCAAATGAAGTATAGAATCGTCAGAGAATAATAGCGAACAAATGAACGAAGTTTGTAAATCAACTGGAACTGACACCAACGTGAGACTCACAGAAGGCGTTCTTAAACTTTGTGGCCAAGAATTTTATGAGACGCTGTAAGAAGCTTTTTAGTAAGGCAAGGTCCACCTAAACTATTGCATAATTACACATTTCCTTCCAATGACACAGATCGACGTTTTAGCGCAAAATATTATGCACGAATTTTCAGCAACGCAGAGCAAATATTGCAAGATTAGCTACTGCGTTTACTGCTTCTGTTGCAAAATTTTCAGTTGTTTAGTTAGTTCTCTCTCAAAGGAGGGTTTTAAAAATTGGAAGCACCTCGACGAAACTTTGAAAGAGCATGAAATTTCGAAAAATCATATTCAGGCAAAAAAGATTAAATTGTTGTAAAACTGTAGATGCTGCCACTCAAAGAATATTAATGCCGAAATAAATCATTGGAATGAGGTGCTACTATGAATCGTTGCAATTACAAAATGATTGGTAAAAGTTGACTGGTTTTTCAAGGTACAAGCGACAAGTTGTTTGAGCATATTACCGGTAATTTCTTAAAAATAGTTGAGTTACTGTCTGAATACGATCCCATTATGGAAGAGCACGTCCGTTGAGTGCTCTAAAAAGTAGAGACTAAAGCTCAATATCTTGTGGAAAATATACAAACCGGGATAGTAGATCTGCTGCATCAAAGTGTACAGTCTCATGTTATTAATGAAATAAAAAAATTCAAATATTTTCCATAATTTTAAACTGTACTCCTGACTTTAGTAAGATACAGCAAATTACTCTTGTAATCAGATATGTTTCAACCAATAAATTTAATCCTGATGTTGAGATTAAAATTAATGAAAACTTTTAAGGCTTCTTACCAGTCGAAAGATTCACAGGAAAACAAATGTCTGACATTATAGTTGGAGAACTTAATGACTTGTATTTAAATTTACAGGATATCAGAGGACAGGGACTGACAACGGGTCCAATATGAGGCGCAATAACGCAGGAGTGCAATTTAGAATTAAACAATATAATTCGCGAGCATTCAATGTTCCGTGTAGTAGCTATTCTCTCAATCTTGTTATGAATGGCAAAAGCATCCTTGGAAGCCGCTAATTTCTTCAACATGGTCCAAAAAATATATTTATTCTTTTAGGCATCTACTTTTCGATGGGCAATACTTTTAAAGCATGTTCAGGGTTCAACTTTGAAAACATGGAGTGACACTAGATGGGAGAGTAGGATAGAGAGGATAGAGGCATTAAAACCTTAAAAATTTCATTTGGGAGATGTAAACGACGACTTGCTAAGCATTTACGAAAACCAAGAAATTGATAATTTAATGATTTAGCCATTTTGGCAATTGAGTATGAAATTGCTGATGAAGTAAATTTTAAGATGTAATAAAAAATTCCAAACCTGAAAGTAAGAAAAAAAAGTTTTTTTGGTGATTTTAGTGTATTTGATGTAATCTCGTTTTATTTTCAAAATAATGGCATTTAGATTGCTTTTGTGATAATATCCATCTGTAATAGCATTTACAAACTAAAAATATGGTTAATTTGTGGCTATGTAAAGATTTTTCATAATTAATTTCTCTATTTTGTGCCGCTAGATCAAAATTCAATAAGTTTATTTATGAATATATGATTTTATTAAAGTTTAAAATTAAATATTTTATTCGATTAAAAATTAATTATTTTTTTAAAAAATATATAATTCTACATAATTTTAAGGGGCGGCAATTTGTCTATTTGTCCGGGGCGGCAATACCGCTAGAGCGGACCCTGCCAACAGTTACCGGAACCGAAAAGAAATTTTGCAGAGAAGAGAGTTATTCCATCGAAACGATGCTGGCGATGATTTTAAAAAACCAACAAGAAATTAAACAAGACATGCAAGAATTGGAACAGAGTCAGCAACAAGCAATACAAGAATGGAGGAGAGCACGTAAGGAAAAGCTAGAAGTTGAAACAGAAGAAGATGGAAGAGAGGAGAACAATGAAGATCAGCAGGAAAATGGTGAAAAACAGAAAGTAACAGAAGATTGCAGTGACCAGAGGAAATTATTTCTGCAGTTAGGAAAGTAGAAAAACAAGAGAATGAAAGGAAATTTCAGACGATTTTGGTGAATGATGATATAGGAACACATAGAAAAGAAGAAGACAATGAAGAAAAACCGATGCATGATATCAAGAGAAGAGACAAAGAGAACCAAGCAACAGAAGCAAAATACGAAGGAGAGGAATGGAAGGAAGAAGTGATGGAATGTGATAAAAGGAAGAACATAGGCAAAGAAGTAAGAAAAATAATGAACTGGAAAGTAAGGAAGAGACGAGGACTAAATTTGGAGTATGAAGGCAGAAATGTGAAAAGACGTAAGTCTAAGGATGTGCTTTACACCATCAGGGATACTACGAATAACAAATGAGTTTTTAACCCAGATGGTGGGGAAAAGAAAAGTTAACATCTATTGTTTTGTTGTTCAATTGTATTCATTTATATGTTGTAAGATTGTTGCGTTTAAAAACGTAAAGGATTTGAAATTGTACAGAGAAAGAGTGGAGCGATGACCATTGTACAGAATGAATGAAACATTTTAAGGAATATTATGTAAGAAGTAATCACCAAAAATTTGATTGACAAAAATTTTTGTGAAAATTGGCCGAGCGGATATGTAAGGAAACATAGTTCCTTACATTTTTTTTATTATTATTATTTCAGTTTCATTGTTTTATGTTTGTATATTTAAAGGTAAGATTATGTTTTTTGTGTGTGTGTTTAATTTATTTCATTTTGTAAAAGGAAAAGATATGTTAATAGTTACTATGCAAGAGCAAAGATGTGTGTGTGACAAGAAAATCTTTGGCGGAGGTAAATAACAGATGAGAAGCAGAGATAAAATTGATGGCGGGCGAAGGCATGAATTGGTTTCGTCGCTCGAATAGTAATCGACATAATAAGAGAGAATATTGAGTTTTTAATGATTTGTTGAATGTGTAATTTGTGAAGCAAATGATGAGTGAAATATATAGAAAAGTGAAATTAAGTTTTTCTTAGTTTATTGTATGTTGTTTGAATCATACAGACCAATTAAGTAGCAGAAACTACAAGATTCCATGGATTCTGTGGTGAGTAATATCCACCCGAGGCAAATCTAGGAATCATAATAAAGGTCGGTTTCTTACAACCTTCACTGACTATGAGAAACAATACATGCCACAAGCAAATCCCAGTGATCCCACATTGAGAATTCAGCCCAAAGTACACAAACCTGGAATACCTATACATCCAGTGACAAATTTCAGAAAAGCACCTTCCTATTACCTAGCCAAACATACAGAAATACTGCATTCTATTCAATGACAGAACTGTAAGACACATCTCACACCTCACAGAAAATGTCAAAGACATAGGCATACCAAATTCAGCAACACTATTTTCCTCTGAAGAACATTCCAATTAAACAAAGTTTAGAAATAATAAACAAAAACCTCAGACTGCAAAAACTAATCCCTGGCACACACATTGATGGGGCCACAGGTATACTTCGCTGTATGTCGAGTGTCAATATTATTTTTAAATATCTAATAATTCTCTCATGCAATTTTTTTTCTGCAATTTTTGTTCTATAATTGATTGTATCTGCCATTTTTTTCTGTTCACTGTAATTATCTATTTCATTCTATCTTTCTGGTTTGTCCTGTTATTGTTGATGCTGTTTGTATATTAATAATTGAAAAACCAACATTTGTGACATGAAATAAATAAACTGTAATTATTTGATCATAAATAGAGATAATAATTCTACTTAGTAGTTACTATATGATATTTGAGTATAAAATGGTTTTTCCATTGGAATAAATAAACTGATGTCAGATGAACAGAGGCAGGCACCAGAATACACACAAAGAAGTTCTCAAAGAGGGAAAAAATTGCCAAAATATAATCAATACTTTTTTAAAACTTCTTACCTGAGGAATGGGTACTTGCGGAATCTGTCTCGATATTGCAACTGCTTGCTATCAAATATTTGAATCCTGTTTCGTATAGCACAAACTTCAATAGCTTGGAGTGGAGCCACTTGCTGTTTGACTGTCACCGCTATCTTCTTGGTATTATTCCATTGTTCTGGAAGTTCCTTCGAAATAACAATTAAAAATAATATTAATCATATTTACATAAACATTCAAAGACTCACAAATATATAACTTTAACTTCTTAGTGATGTATTTATTGGCATAGTTGCAGTATAATTACTGAGGACACTGTAACAGCCCTAATACCTGTATTTTGAATAGTATTGGACTGTGTGAAATATTTGTAGTGAGCCAAAGTTTGCATTAAGTATTCATTCAGTGTTACAGAGACATTCATGCAAGTTTTCATTCAGTAAGTCAGTATTGCATCTTTGGATTGTAACAACTATGCTTGTGAATGTCGCAGACTTGTTTTGATTGAAAATAAACGAGCATCAACATAACCTTGTTTTTGGTGGACTTTTTTAATTAATTAAAGCAGTTATTAAACCACTCAAAGAACCTTAACATGGCGACCGTGGACATGACGAGAAGTTCTTAAACATCTGTGGGATGTTTATCTTCTAAAAAGAATCTGCAGAAATTGCGACGGATTATCGGCGATAAGCGAAAATAACCTGCGAGAAAATTTCGACCGGCTATGCCACACGTAGAGCTTATATAGGCGACACGGATCTGACGGCAAGCGGACCTTCTTCGGCCTAAGGCGGAGATTTTTCCATCGGGAATCGGCTGTAATCTTCCGACGACGAGTGGATTTTCTTCGGCCTCAACATCGTCTTCCTACAGTGAATTGTGAAAAGTGTGGTTAAGTTTTTGAAGTCAGTGTGGTGTTTAATGATTAATTAAGTGCTTCTAAGTGAAATTTAATGTGATACAAAAGTGAGGAATAACTGTAAGTACGGCATTGAATATTCAAGTGATTTCTTTTGCATGTTATAGTGTGACAGATTGGAAAGCTTTTAATTTTACTTAATTTTGTTTTTTATATTGATTTTGCTCATTACTAAAAATGGCTGATAGTTAGAACCTGCAAGCTTTTCTAGAGTCTTTTGTAGCCAGTTTTAATGCAAAATTTACGGAACTTGATGGCAAATTTGATAGTAAGTTTTCCAAATTGGATAACAAATTTTCTGAATTTAGAAATGAGTTAAAAAGTGATAATGATAGCAAATTTTCTGAAATTAATTCTCAGTTTGCAGAAATCAATGGTAAATTCGATAACAAATTTTCTGAATTTAAAAATGAGTTAAATCTTGACAACAAATTTTCAGAATTTAAAACTGAGTTGAATCTTGACATCAAATTTTCTGAAATTAATTCTCAGTTTGCTGTAATCAATGATCAGTTTTCTCAACTGCAACAAAACAATGATAAAACATTCTCTGATTTGACTAAATGTTTTGATGTTAAAATCGCAGAGCAATTTCAGGGTTTTAGCTCTCAATTCAAGGAGGATATTAACAATTTAGATTCTAAATTGGGGAAGGTAGTAACTGAATGTCAGGAGAAATTTGAAAAAGTTACAGAAATTTGTGAACAGAATAAGACTGAATGTGTAAATTTGATTCATAAAGAAGTCAGTGAAAATTGTGATAAGATGAAGCAGGAATATGTTGCTTTATTCCAAGCCAGTGATAGTAAAGCTGCTCAAAGGGTCAATGAGTTGAGACAAGAGGTGGGATTAAATATTAATACATTGGTGCAGCAGCAGGAACAGTTAGCGCATGGATTAGAAAGTAATGTAAATCTGTTAGAAAAAAAGGTTACTGGGTTACAGATTCAGTTAAGTCAGGTTCCCGTAACAGGTAATCCAAATTTCAGTGTCGATGTAAAAGAAGAATTTGAATTCTATGATGATAGTGGGAGGCTTCACCCTATTGAATTTATAGATAATTTTGAAAGATCAGACTATTTTAATTTGTTACCCGACAGTAAGAAAATTGCACTTGTGGGTAAACATCTAAAATCTTATGCTAGGGCATGGGGTGATAGACAAGCTAGGGAAGTGACTGACTACAAGCTGTTTAAAGAAAACTTTTTGAAACATTTTTGGTCGACAAGCAGGCAGATTCAAGAAAAGAGAGAGTTGATGACTGGTAGACCCTATAAACCTGGTAGGGAAACTCAACATGACTTTTTTCATAAATGTTGGATCCGTTGTAAGTATTTAGACCATCCTTATGGAGAGGAGGAATTTATTGATTTGATAGGAGCTAGGCTACCTCAGCAAACAAGAAATTTAATTGCCACTTTGGATGTAGTAAATGTGGATAGAGTTTCTGAATTGTTGAGACGCTTGGATGCCCAGGAGTCATTCAATGAACAACATTACCACCATCAACACCATAGGAGGGGCAGCAGGAGTCCCCCTAGAAGGGGTAATGGGTCAAGGGATGGTAGATCGAGGGGATGGGATCGTGATAATTACGCAAGGAGGAATGATAATGGGGGAAGTGAGAGAACAGAACCCTCAATCTGAAAGGGAAAGGCAGCATGGGGGGCAGGCAAACTAAAGACCACCCCTGTTATGGGCCCCGCAGTGGTGGACAAGAATGTGGGTCCAGGTACCAACTGCTATAGAGTTAATACCATCTTTATGAATAATCCCCGAGAAGATTTATTGGAAGAGGTGGAGGATAAGAATGAAGTTTTAGATAAAGTTCCCATAGTGCAAATTAATGCTTTTAATAGACAAATAGATGCTCTCATTGACACCGGGTCACAGGTTTCTTGCCTTGCTGAGGGATTATTTAATGAAATTGAAAGCACCAATCAAATTGAAGTGTTGCCCGTTAGTAGTATGACAGTTATTACTGCTACTGGTTCTCGTAGTAAGAGAATTAAGCAGGAAATGTTGATGGAAGGTTGTATGGGGACTGTAAATGTAGAAATACCCATGTATGTAGTCCCTAAGTTGAATGTAAATTGCATTTTAGGCATGGATTGGCTTACAAAAGTAAAGGCTTTGGTAGACTGTGGAGAAGGTAACTTACGGATTAAATTAGACAGTGGGGAATACTGGGTTGATTTTGAGAAGACTGTTTGGAAAGGCATACAAGAAGTAGATCATGTGAGAGTTAAATATAAGGATGCTGGTGTAGCTAGAGTTTGTGACAAACTATTACCGCAGATTTGTGTAAATGTGTTAAGGCAGAGTAGTGAGATTAATAGTCTGATTGAAGGTCAGGAGATAAGCGAAGGAAACGTTATTAATTACCCAAACAGTATGAAACTATTACCATCAGACCAACAAGAAACGCTGAAATGTCTAATTGAAGAATATAGGGACGTATTTTCTGACAAACCAGGTCTGATAAAAAATTATGAGTGCAAGCTTACTGTAAAGTCTGAAGAGCCTTTCTTTATTAAGCCATATCCAATCCCTTTGACCAAAAGAGATGAAGTGAATAAGGAGATAAATCGAATGCTAGAGTGGGGGGTAATAGAGAGGTCAAGGAGTCCTTACAATAATCCCTTGGTTGTGGTAATAAAACCGGACAATTCTGTGCGACTAGTGCTGGATGCTCGCACATTAAACAAGCATTTAGTAACAGAACGGGATCATCCTCCACCTATCAGTGAGTTGTTGCACAGGTTTAAAGGTAAAAGATATATTTCGTCTATCGATTTGACTGCGTCCTATTGGCAAGTCCCGCTTTCAGAAGAATCCCGGAAATACACTGCCTTTCTATTTGATGGCCGTTGTTATAATTTTCGAGTGTTACCATTTGGGTTAAATATTTCAGTGGCTACCTTTATTCGTGCTTTGGATAGTGTGTTAGGAAAGGAATTGCTTGAACAAGTAGAGATATACGTAGACGATATTCTTATAATGTCAGAAACACTTGAGGAACATTGGGTGCTACTTAGAAAAGTTTTAGAAGCATTGAGAAAGGGGGGTATGACGATTAAGTTAAAGAAATGTACATTTTTGCAAAAAGAGGTTGAATTTTTGGGCCATCGTATTACACCACAGGGGATCTTGCCTAGTAATGATAAAATAAATGCCATTAAGAATTTTCCCCGACCTAGAGATAAGAAACAACTACAGAGTTTCTTTGGATTGTGTGAATACTATAGGAGATTTCTTCAGGGACAAGCTTTAAATAGTCCAGCCTTAAGAGATTTGGTTAAAAAAAGTGTCAGGTGGGTGTGGTCCTCAGAATGTGAAAGAGATTTTCAAAAAATCAAAGATGACTTATGTAATTCCAATATCCTCTATTATCCAGATTGGGATCTAGATTTTTGCCTTGCCGCAGATAGTTCTGACTACGGCTTAGGAGTACATGTCTTCCAGGAAGTGGAAATCAATGGAGAACCGGATTTTAGGACTATTGCCTTTGCCAGTAGAAAACTAGCAGCCAGCTGAAACTAGATACACAATTACTGAACGGGAGGCCTTATCTATTTTGTGGGGTTTGACTAAGTTTAGGTACCTACTGTTAGGTAGAAAAATTATTGTATATACAGACCATAAGGCTCTTTCATTTTTGTTAGAATGTAAGTTAGTCCACAGTCGGTTAACCCGTTGGGCATTGGTTCTGCAGGAATATAATTTAGAGATTCGGTATAGACCTGCTAGTAAAAATCAAGTTGCAGATGCTTTGTCACGTCTACCGTTAGGTCTAGATTCTGAAAAGCGATGTCTAGGACCACAGACTGAGGTTAGAATTGCTTATCTAAAAGGAGTACCGTATGAAACTGAGGTTAAGTGTTCCTTGCGACAAATCAAAGACGAACAGGACAAAGATGTAGCTATAGTAGAAGTAAAAACTAATCTTGATAGCCCAGAACACAGAGATAAGCTTCAGAAATATTATACTTTGCATGGGGAAGTATTGTTTAGAAGGACTAGTGAAGATGAGGATGATTGGAAGTTATGGCTTCCAGAAAGTTTGGTTGAAAAAATTGTTTGGCATCACCACTATAGTTATGGGCATTATGGGCCATCCAAGTGTTACCGAGTGTTAAGGGAAGATACATATTTCTATAATATGAGAAGGAAGATTTCGAAGCTATTAAAATCTTGTCAAGTGTGTCAAAGATCTAAAATAGATAGTGTTAAACGAGTGGGGAAAATGCAAAATATCATCCCAAGTAGTGTATTGGAATTAGTTTCTGCTGATGTTCTTGGCCCGCTACCCATGTCTCGGGGAGGGGTGACCCAAGTTTTAGTTTTATTTGATGTTTTTTCCAAATTCGTTAAACTTTACCCTGTAAAGAAGTCTACGGCTAAAATTTTGGTCAGAAAGGTGATTGATGAATATTGTCAGAAGGTAGGTAAACCTAAGAGGGTGCTTTCGGACAATGCCCCGCAATTCACTAGTAAAGTGTGGACAGAAAAACTTGAACAAGAAGGAATAGAGGTTATACATACTTCTGCTTATCATCCAGCAGGAAATCCCGTAGAACGCCTAATGAGGGAAATTGGACGTTGGTTTAGGACATATTGTACAGACCAACACAGTAAGTGGGCATGTGAAGTAGAAAATTTTGAAAATGTAATTAACTCTATACCTAGTGATACAACTGAAATACCACCCATTGAGCTGATGTTTAAGAAACCGGCTAACAGATTAATTCGAGAATGTGTTAGTTTTCCAAATAGAAAGAATTTCAACTATGAGGAAAAGGTAGCTTTAGCTCTTAAAAATTTAAAGGAAAATGCAACAAGGAGAAAGAAAAGGCATGATGAAGGTCAGAAGTGTATAGAATATAAAGTGGGTGATTTGGTGTTAGTTGAAGTTCATAGTAAGTCGTCAGCTTTGCGACAAGAGACTCGTAAGTTTAACCGTTTGTTTGAAGGCCCTTTCAGGATAGAGTCTATACCAAGGAAAAACTCTTATGAGCTAATTGACCCTGAGAGTGGTAAATGTAAGGGTGTGTATAATGTTGAAGCCCTAAAACCCTTTTATGAATAAGTGATCACTTATGAGAATTAATTGAAATGCATGGTTTGGGGAGGGGTCCCTACATGTAAATATCTAATTTTGTAAATAAGTTTGTGCATTGATGTATGTAAATAGTTTGTGTGAGTATTTAAGTTCAGATGCAGATGTAAGCATTTTCATGTATAATTTGTGACAGTTTTGTGTAGAAACTTTTGATGTTTTCATGATGTTGTGACTTTCTACATTTTGGTGACAAATTATCAGCTGTAAAATGTAAACAGACTGGTGTAATTAACAAGCAGACATCAAGTGTGTAATTTGGAGTGAAAAAATTGTAACTTAAGGTGATGGCATTGAACGTTTGTTGTGTAAAAACAGTAAATGATAAAATGATTGGACCTGAGAAAAGACAATTATTGTAAACAAAATCAGTGTCATGGACTATGTGCAGATGTTGTATGAAGAATTGTAATTGTTCATTGTAAAAGTCATTATGGTTGATTGATTGTAATCTGTTTATGTCTGCATTATGTGTACATTCAACCTGCTTAGATTCATGACGGATTCAATCAATTTTATCTGTGTAAAATTAAGTGAATCCTGGGGAGGGGTTGTAACAGCCCTAATACCTGTATTTTGAATAGTATTGGACTGTGTGAAATATTTGTAGTGAGCCAAAGTTTGCATTAAGTATTCATTCAGTGTTACAGAGACATTTATGCAAGTTTTCATTCAGTAAGTCAGTATTGCATCTTTGGATTGTAACAACTATGCTTGTGAATGTCGCAGACTTGTTTTGATTGAAAATCAACGAGCATCAACATAACCTTGTTTTTGGTGGACTTTTTTAATTAATTAAAGCAGTTATTAAACCACTCAAAGAACCTTAACAACACACTTGGCGAGGAATTTCTTTCGTTTCATAGGGTATAGAAGCTGGTATGAAACATTTGGCTGTTTTTCGTATAGTTTGGAATGTGAGCAGACGGAAGTATTGCTTTCAACCGAAAAGGATAGAGCAATTGAAGCCATAAACACCAGCCTCAAAGCAGCAAGAAATTTGTCATGCTTGCATAAATACAGTGAGTAGCCACCACCATTTTTAATCTTGTGAACTGGTTTCGGTCCAAGGGGCAGCCACAAATGCAAGGACCATTCTGAAAAATCATATGAAAAGGCATACAGCAGGGGAGCAGGAAAGAATGTTTCCCAATACTGTTGAGAGTGACTGGGTAGTCGAGTTTAGAAAGATGTGGAAAGTCATGACACAGCAAAGATTAGAAGCTAGGAAAGATTATTAGTTGGGGGCAAGATCAGTCAGTGAATCTGCACATGGAGAGAACAATTATTCACTAGAAAAATTGAGGTAGAACAATAGGAGCTTGGCAGCATATGAGTGACTAGCACTTAATTAAAAGGTTCAGTCATTTATGGAATAGTATATCAATTGTCATGCATTCACATTAAAGCTTATATGCATTATCAGTAATATCATCATAATTGGAAATAAGAATAATAGGGCCTCTCCATGAAATTGTTTTAGCACTAGAAAATTTAACATTAGTAGGAAATGGTGCACCTTCAAAAAGTCTTTTCAATTCCATATCATATTTCTGCCACCTGTCATAGTAAAATTCTTCAAACAAAATAGCTTTATATCTCTCATTCAACTTCTGAAATGCAAAATCTGAAGGAGAAGGTTCATAAATTGCATTTTTATTAAGACCATAATCTAAAAGAATACTTACCAAACTACTTTTACCTACATCAGATAGACCCCACAAATATAAAACTCTATTAAAACCATTTTTCAATCCATCATTCTACCACTACTTCACCACCCCAATTAGCATAAGACAAATCCATTGGCCGAAAATGAATGAAACAAGTTTGTTTATACCAATAAGAAGCATGATATTCAGCAATAAACCTATATGCATTATGATGATCAACAACAAAAGGATCATCACATTCAAAATGAGGATTTCTCTCAGCCCATTTCCTCAAACGTAAGTGAAATGATAACATTCCCTCAGGCATGTTAAACAAACAATCTACATCTTCTTTACTACAATACTTAATACATGACTTCATTGATCTGCATGGTTGCAAGTCAAAAGATGGAAAAAAAGTTCTCAAATAAGAGTTAAGATCAGCAAGTAAAACATCACCAACAAACTTAATAAAACAATGCACATGTGAATAACGACCATGAACATTTGACCATTCTACGGCAATTACATAAGAAAGAACTTCAAAGAACATTTCAAATACGAGGCGTGTCCAGAAAGTAAGTTCCGTTTCAATTTATCTCCGCTGCAGCGCTGCGATTGCAGTTCCGCACATGTGCTGTAGACGATGTGTATCAAGGGGAAGAACGTCCGCCATTTGGAGATCGCTGTCAGTTACGTACGCTTTGTTGTGCTTGTTTGAAATGTCGGCGTTGATTGAAAATCCCGCCGCCTGTGAAATCAGGTCTGTGATTCGGTTTCTGAATGCGAGGAAAGTGAAACCAAGTGAAATTTATCGGCAAATTTGCGATGTTTACGGACCAAATGCGATGAGTGATTCGATGGTGAGAAGATGGGTCCGACAGTTCAATGGCGGGCGTAGTGATGTGCACGATGAAGAACGAAGTGGGCGTCCACCTTTGGTTACAGAAGAACTGGCAAGACTTTCATCTGTTCTTACATCTCAAGTCTTTCCTTGGTGGTCATCACTTCACCAATGACGACGAGCTGAAAGAAACTGTTTCCAACTGGTTGAAGATACAGGCGGCAGATTTCTATGAAGAAGGTATACAAAACCTGGTGCCACGCTATGACAAATGCCTGCAAAATTTCGGCAGTTATGTGGAAAAGTAGTTTAAGAGTTGTAGAATTTTGTGCAGTAAAAATTTCGCCTGTATCTGTGTACAATTTCATTTTATTACCAAACGGAACTTACTTTCTGGACGCGCCTCGTATATCTAAAAAGTCAGTTCTCATTTCAGCATAATACTCTTCAATATGAATAGCGGTAAAGAACATCTTACCAGGTTTACGCCTATCACGAGGATCGTGAACCAAAGGCTGTATCCCAAGGTCAGCCTCGTCTGAGTCTAAGTCCTGCACTGGACTGGCTACGCCGGACACGCGCTTTAGTATATCTAGGTGGCGTGTCCCCTCCCGCCCGCCCCTCCCCTCCCGTGACATTGGTCGGCATGCCTACACACGTCTGAGCCTTGCGTCAGCCGGTTACGTAATACTGAACCTCTAAATGAATTGGTTGAAGGTTGTTGTGACGTCATGATATTACACAAACACTACACGGCCTTCACAACGTAAAATGTTTCCCCAACCAATATGCCTTGGCCTCCTGCCACGTTCAAAAAAACAGGGATCCTGATTTAAATTCATGTATGTCGATTTCTCAAATAATATGACACACCAAAATTATTGTACCACCTAACAAATACTTCTGCAACGTGTTCATTAAACTGATTATTGGACTGATTGGATTCTCCAATGAATTACTGCAGAAGAAATTGGACATCCATAAAGTCTATTACTGGTTCTCAGTTCAGCACTCCTTTTTAAATATACACATTAAAGGAGATAAACACAGTCTCAGGTCACTGCGACTGGTACAAATTCTGAAAGTTGGGATGGAGTGATGTGAGGATACCTACACTTAAAAAAAAAAAATCATATTTATTGGGTGCTGCCGACAGAAGTGAAAACTTAAGGCTAAGAAATAACTGTTATTTTTAGTACCAAATTAAATGTAGTATCAAAAATTAAATTTTCATAACTTGTAAATTAAAACAAATCATTTTGACACTTCAATAAACATATCTTCAACCTGAAATTTCAATATTATATGCTAATAAACCTAAATTTGAAATAGAAGTCAATTTGCATATTTAGGTTTGAACTGCAAAATTTAAGGCTTTTTTGCAAATTTTTCAATCCAAAATTTCGATAACATAACCTAACAAATAGTAATTTTGCATTATTAACCTATTTTCAAAATTCAGCACATAAATCTAAAATTATTATAGAATTTTTAATATTATCAAACAACTAGAAATCTATTTTAACACGTTAGTAAGCTAATTCCTAAGCCGCAATGAAATACACACATGATGTATTGCTGAGGTTATACATATATAACAAATCAAAGATCTGTTCAATTTTAAGGCTCATAAAAATTTAGCTGAGACCGGGATTCGAACTGGGGACCTTCTGTTCCCCAGTCACACTTCTTATCCAACTTTTTTCAGTTATAAAACAGTTTTATTTACAGATACAATAATTACACCCATAACATACTGCAATCAGTATTGACATTTGAAACAACATAATCTGAAGTAATAAGATACTTAGCCGAGTCATTCTCGCAAATACACTGAAACTAGATTCTTGTCTTTGTCTCGTAGAATACTCCACAACTGAAGACAGATGGTTAGATATAAAGTCCAGCGCTTCATCAATTTTTTTTTTATTTTTTTTTGCCAGCCTTACTTTATTTTATTTTACAGATCGTTATTTTAATCAGATAGTTAGCAAAGTTCGCTTTGTAATATTGATACGACATTGCTCATTTGTTTTCTGTCATTAGGTAATATCTTAATCCTTAAAGATTTGCTGTTTCTTTATTATGAATTATGTAATGGGCATAATTGGCTAAAAGCCAGCATGTTGTGTAGTTCTTTTGTTTTGGGTAAGAACTATATTCAGGTATTATTATATCTGTAATTGTAAATGCAGTGTCAGATGTTCTGTTAAGCACTCCTAGTTTCCATCTCGCCCATTTCCAGATAGGGGGTACCATGAAGTCAGTTAGTCTGTGTTCTATCATATCTTGTAGGTTGCTCTAGACTCAGCAAGGCAGATCGTATACTGATGACTGTTTATTGTTATACAGCGATTTCTGTTGACTTTTTCGATTGTATGTTAATGTGATATCTACTGTCCATCAAGAGGGTGTATATTTCTTTACTATTTGTGGCAAAAAATATTTCAAATTTTGTTATTTATAATAGCTGTAGTCAATAATGAATGTTCTGAATTGCATAAGTGTCGGATTGATGTGGCTTATATCAATCAGTGATAGGAAGCACATTAGAATATCGTTAAATTCTACTTTTCTTGGCTATAAGGCAGAGGGGAGGGGATAAGCCTTCCAGAAATCGTAAAATCAATAACCTTGTCACTACAGGATATGGGAGACGCAACCCATATAGTAGCCGATACTGCAGCTCAGCTCAGAACATACGGCGATTTAAAATCAATTAAGTAATTCAGCACATAATACAAGCCCTAAAGAAACAGTTGATAATAGTAAACAGCTTGTAAACTCACCTAAATCAGTGAAATCCTCAGATATTCCACTTGTAAATAATCAATTTTGGTTACGTGACCATATCACTATTTCTCAACACTTTTCGATGCAGTTAAGTATTTTTATAATAATAACGAACCGAAAGAAAGTAAATTTCACTAAAGATCAACAGCTTCAGGCCGAATAAATAAAGTAAACACAATTTTTAAAACTTTGTTAAGCACACTTGCATTTTCAACACACTATAATAACATGTTTTTAGTAATTTTTGGAGCTAACAAATAAATTTTACATAATAATAAAGAACACAGCAAAGCATATAAAGATTCAAGGCCTTTCACATACTGTAATAAACACTAAATCAGTTTTAAAAAAAATTACGCCGTGAAGGAAAACGTGGCAACTTTCAAATTTAAATTGTGAACCTCTAAGACCACCTTAGTAAACAAAATCACTTTTAAAATGCATAATAAAATTGAAGAAAAATTCTGAGGCTAACATACATTCGAAATAAACAGTAAATAATAAAATATTATTATTGCATAACGGCTGGTTGCATCACCTGCCGCATCAGATTTTCGAAGGCCGATAACTTTTAAAGTACTTAACATATCAAAAATCTAAATAGCTCCCCAGAGATTGCAGAAAAGAGAATAATCTGGTAAGGGTTTAAATAAAATATTCTAAACTTTTCTACATAGGTCATACAATCTACCGGAAGTAGAGAAACTAGTCAAAACAACAGTACCCTTTTTCTAACACAATTAAAGTTTTACTGTGATTTGAGAAACTTTAGAGCCATAGTCCCCATAACAAAAAATAATCCTGAGGATTCACTCTATACACTGTGAATTTTTGAGGGCTCTCAGTTAAAATATTTTCAGTTAACCATTTTTGACATGTGTGGTGAAAATGCTGATCTACTTAAGGCCCGGCGGGCCTGACACCATAGCTTTTTGCGGGGAGTCATTTAAGGGAAAGGACGTATGGTTTAGAAATAGCGCGGTGAGATGTGGGGCTTGACGGGTAGAAGAAACAGGAAGTCAGGCTGGAAGCATGGCAGAGCAGCCATGACAGTATTTGAACAGCGGCGCGCATGTGAATATCAATGATGAAACTTTAAAATTTTCTGCTTAGGGTTTGTTCGGTCTGATCTGGCTTCATAACTTGCAATTTTCGTGTTAAGAATAGTCTGATTGCCTATGCCAACTGTAAAATGTGAAATTAAGTGAACTTTAAAGAATATAGTATCTGTATTAGCTGAACAGTGCTGCTTTTCATTTTTGCAACATTACCTTTCTATCCTAAGGTTAACTAGGATTGTGGCGACCGATATTACTTTGCAGTTGGATATATCCAAGGTTCACGACGGTTAATAGTTTGAACAATTTTAATTCTTATCAGATGATGTGCAACTGGAGGTTAGTTGGGTGTTCAGCCTATATTCCAACCCCAATATAGGTTTGACCCTAACATGATTTTGTACTGGCAGGTAGTAGTTGGTTTATTAGATACACAGTTATGCTGTCTGGATATTTTTGGCAGTTTCGTAACATCTCTTTTATTAACATGAGGTACCAGACCATTGACTAAGCGCAACACGTCATATTTATAGCTGCAGATGTACAATTAACATTAGCATGTCGGTGATGTGAGCTCATAACATTTTATCCATCCAAAATAGAGGTTTTCACTTAAAAACTAAAAATTTAACTTAGTTGACAACCCGAGAAAGAGATGTGTCAGAGGCAGGAAGGCCTATTGATTTCCTCAGGGGCCTACAGTTTAACATGGAATCAGAACCACAGAATGTCCCAGCTTAACTCATATAATCATATTCCACTCCTAAAAATTCCTGCTCACCACAGGATTTGAATCTGCGACCGGAGAAAGTAACTTTCGGATGTAAGTGCCTTAACCGCTGAGCTACCATGCCACCTTGTTTTGAAGAACACATGTGTTAAGTACTATCAAAATCGGATAAGCACACAATAACTCACCAAAGTTCATTACAATCAGATGAATAGTGTAGGAACGAAATATAACCTTCTCGGGTTTTCAGCCAGATGGTGTTATGTTGTGTTTCTACGAACATCAGAGAAGGGGTTGGGGAGGGGGGGGGGGGGGAAGGAAGCTTTCATCATTTTAGATTCCCGTTCTTGTGGAGAATGAAATTAATGTAGGTTGCAATGCATGACTGGATTAGTAAGTCAAATGCTTATAACAATTACCACACCAATCCAATACATTTTCAAGGAAAGACTCATTACCATAAGGTAATGTTAATTGTTATAAATAAATCAGAGTAGCATATGGTACAGCATTTCAAAATTCAGAATTTTCAAATTCAATATACATTTAATTTGAGAGAATTATTAACACAAGAACTAAATGTTTACAATACTGTAAATTATAATGATTGATATCGGGTTGAATTGAACGCCTGAGGTCCGATTTCGATTGGTTTTCTAAACTGAATGTATTGTAGTCATTTCTGAGACGGTCATCTCATAGAGCGGGGCGTGTGAAGACTGCACTTAATTCTTCTTTCATTGTGGAGAACAAAACCACTCCATGGATGGCAAAAGCCGAACTGTATGCTACTTTCAGGGAACATGTGATCTAGCTCAACCACTCAGAACCAAGCAGACCTCCAGTATCGTGGTAGGCCTCAATACGTAAAACAAAATAATTTGTTCTCTCATCGACGTCACGGGGAGAGTCAATAGTAACAGCCCGAGTAACCGCCTCAGTATGCGCTTTATTATTATTCATTTTAATTGTAATGCTCCAGTGGCAATTCACCTAGTCATCTAATTACTCCTTTTCATATATATTTTTTTTTAATTTACTTTTATAATTTGAGTTTTAAATTCCTCCCCCATTCACTTTTCCAACTTACAAATTTTAATTTTAAATTCGTCAAGCGTTGTTGGTAAATTATTCATCACTTCACTTGGTAATTTGTTCCAATCCCTGACACCATTACCAACAAAAGAAAATTTTCCCGTTCCCTTATGCATGAAATAGAGCGCCAGCTTGTGGTCATGATCACCTTTCCCCTTCCATGCACTATTTCCTAATTCTTTGACCAATATCCCTCCAAGCCCTATCACCAACATATGCCCTGAACATTCCCGGCACTCTCTTCACCCTCCTCCTTTTCTCAAATGACCCCCACCCAATCCAGCTCCTTTATCATGTCAGTTATAGACTGGATCCCTCAATAATTCGCACAAACAAATCTAGCTGCTCTTCTTTGTTCACCCTCCAACTCCTGTATCTGATATCTAAACTGTGGGTCTCAAACTACACCAACATATTCAACCAATAGTCTGACCAAAGTTTCATAACCCAACTCCCTACCTTCTGTGGTACATCCTTTCATCACCCTCTCCAGTAAATAAAGGATTCTGTAACCTTTCCCTATCACCTGCCCAATGTGCTCTGCCAAACATTATGCCAAGATATTTAGACTTCAAGCCTTCCACAAACAATTCTGACCCCACCATATAATCATAATTAACCTATAGTTTTTATCTGTGTACCTAATTTGCTGACTCTTCTTGGCATTTATCTTCATGCTGACCTACCCATTTAGATATTCTATCCAGGTCATGCTGCAGCTGTTCACAGTCTTCACCTGTTTTGATCCTGTTGAATACCATTACACCATCTGCAAGAAACCTAACTACCCTGTGACTCTCCCATATTTACTTCCATCTCTTTTGATAATGTATTTCCTACTCTAACACTTCGCTTTCTGACTTTTAAGAATTCCTCTACCCAGCAAGTAACTTTTTCATCCAGTCCAATAGATTTCAGTTTATTTAAAACCATTTTAAAGCTTACTCTGTCAAATGCCTTAGAAAGATCTGTGCCACACTATCAACTTGGCCTCCTTTGTCCAATTCTGAGATTCGCATGAATATCCTTGCCTAAAGCCATGTTGTTGATCTGAAAATCAATTTATTTCCTAATATATATTTCTGATATAGGTCTGATATATTTCTGTCATTTTGCCTAATAATGATGTCAAATTAATTGGCCTGTAATTTTTAACCCTATTTGTAACCGCTCTTTTACGAACCATTACTATGATTGCTCTTTTCCAATCCTTTGTTACACAGCAAGACTCCAGACTCATTTTCTGAATGCCTTCCCTTTCCCTCAGTTTTCTAATATAGCCATATAAATTTCTAGATGCATCACACATAGTTCCTCCTGCACAAATAATATTCTTCATAAACCCATCCTTTGTTTCTCTCTTTGCTCTTATTAACTGCGTGTTCAGTTAATTTAAGTATTCTGTCTCTTAACTGAGTTGTGTTCTCTTCTCACTAGCCTCTTCAACCTTCTCACCTCCATATTGTGGTTTGTATTTTCTGTATTTCTCTTAATTTTCTGCTTTGTAATAAATATTTCCTTGCCCTTTTTTATAATCATCTACACATTACTTTCAACGCCTTTGTTTCACAAGAATGAAACATATGCTGCAATAAAGACCTTCACATTCACCACAACCTGCTTGGAATGTTTTCACCCTTGTTCAGCTACACTTGACCGACACTGGTCTGCATTGGGCATCACCACAATGACACTTTTCGTATTTATGGCACTCACTCGATTGAAGTTAGTTCAAATGACACCGCATGCCATCCAACACTTGGCCAACACACCACCATTACTTTGGTTTACTTTTTGAACCCGCTGTGCGGTGTCGGTCTGGCAGATGAGGAGAAGCGAATAGTTGAATTTCCTGTTATTTATGAACAAATGTTGTTTCCAAGTTATTGATTGCCTTAAACAAAGTATCTGTTTTCTTCAACCTCACTTCCAGGTTCACAAAATGATCCTCGAATTTAGTGTGTGTGTGTGTAAAATTTTGTTTCAACATCAATCAGATGCTGTGACTAGGATTCCTACTTTTTTTAATTAATGAAAGCACATTTGTGTTTTAGGATGCCACAAATATAATACATTGTACAGATAAAGAGTATGCCAATTTTATAATGTTTGAATGCATATTTTTCATTATTTCCAGATGTCTCAGATGTTTACAACATGTGATTGGGGTCCCCATTTCTAATTCTGCTCTCAGCTGCAATTTTTATGGGCCTTTTCCTCATAGTATTACCAGAGGAAATTAGGTGGCTACGATAGAAGTGCTATACGCAGCTAGCGAGATTAATATACTGCATTTTTACAGTCTGTATTTAAATAAAAATAAATATTGATATCATTCTTTAATAACAAAAAGTACTGAGTGAATTGAAAGTAACCTTAAACATAGCAAACAGGTCATGCGTAATGTTTGACGTTTCATTGTTATCGCATTCAAAAATCTTGAGAGTCTTTCAATCATGTACAGCGTGCCAAAGACTTTTAATAATGGTTTGCTAAGACTGCGTAGGGATATTATTTTTGTACATGTAAGCTCAACTTGTAAGATGATAAAGTGAGTCAGGTAAAAAAGTATTTTAATGTACTTTATTACTTCTGTATACTATAAAGTTTGCTTACGTAAAATAAGGTACAATACTATATAATAGAATACAGGTGGTAATTCTAGCTGTGACCCACACAGTGCACGAAAGGTAGGCAAGCTGTCACTTGGCCGTTTTGGTTTACACATCGTAAACATCAAGGTCATTAGAGGAGAAAAGGAATCGGAGAAGGAACGGAAAGGAATTTGGCTATGGCCTTTTCTTAAAGGAACCATCCCAGCATTCGCCTGGAGTGATTTGGGGAAACCATAGAAAACCAAAGTCTGGATGGCCGAATGGGGATTCAAACCTGTATACAAGGCCACAGCATTACTGCTCACCCACCACGCTCGGATGGTGCGGACCAGTGTCGGTCAGTGGCAACTCGTGGAACTAATATGAGCTCCTAAATAACATTGCCCAGAAGAAACCAGTTACCCGACAGGTAGCATTATGTCCAGCTTATATTCCTAATGCAACATTTCAACAAGGAATAACTTACATGTCCAGAGTCTATATAATTTTAACTCAAAATGACTAAAGAAATATTTGAAAAATGTACAGATAAATTTTAAAGTCTTCAGAATATAAATAATTTATTTAATTGGTTGGATAAGTAGAAACAACAGTGATTTCTTATATTTATAGGTTCTCACTAAGGCTGTTTAGGTAACAATGATTTAATTTCAAGATTCCAGTTTCCATTTATATTTTGGCTTTCCACCTAAGTTATCAATAATTAACAACAAAATAATCCAATATTATTACATTAGCTTTTTATATCATGGATTAAATCATTGTTAATGTGATATTCACTTTATTTTATCACAGCAAGTTGTCAACTAAAGACTGGACACAAAATTATAATGTTACTATTGACACTCATGGATTATTGTCCCCAACAGACAATATAAAGATTGAAAAAAAAATACTTGGATCAATCTTTCATTTCAGTGATTAAAATGCCTGACTTGGAACTGGTAATGAGAGGTTCCATTTGGATTTTGAAATTTTTACAGGGTGTATACACAATTTGTTTTTTACCACCCCTTGAAACTAAAACTACTTTGGAAGATTTTATGGCTGTGGATGACCTATAAATACCCTACAGAATTGTTCATAAAAATTCTCTGTAAACAATGCATGAAGTTATACTGCCTGGTACATATTTTTATTATTATTATTAATTGCGATCAAGCCAACACTCTGTTGGCAATTTCCCTAGTCATCTAATTATCCCTTTCATATACATTTTTTTTAAAATAATTAGAATGTTAAATTCCTCCCACATCTACTATTCTGATTTACAAATTTTATTTTTAAATTCCTTAAGCATTTTTGGAAAATTATTCACTACACTTGGTAATTCGTTCCAATCCCTGACACCCTTACCAACAAAAGAAAATTTTCCCACTCCCTTATGCATTAAATCAAGTGCAAGCTTGTGGTCATGGTCGCCTTATGGAGAAATATGTATTCCTTGACCTTCTACATTCTGGAAATTACCTTCGTTTCGCTTTAATACAGTAAACTGGCAAATTGTTATTGCAAAGAAAATTATTTTACATTAAATATATAACATTATAAAGACAGAATAGAACCTACCTCAAAATCTTAATTTGAAATTTCAATGCATTCAAAACAAAAAAAATTAAAAAACCTTCAAATATTATGTGTAATAAACTATGTACCTCTCTATTTGATTCTCTCTTAAACTTAAATTTTCATCGATAAATGAATTATAAATAAATATGAATTTCGAAGTTGAGTTTCAAGTGCTCCCATAAACGCATCATTTTATAAACGGTTGGATTTAGTCAGTGGCGTACCTAGGATAGGGCAGGTCGGGGCACATGCCCTGGGTACCATTGAAAAGGGGGGGGGGGTGCAAAATTGGCAAATTATTAAACTTAAAAATCAAAATAAACCAACAATATAATTCATATGCAAATAATCCTGTGATACCAGTGAATGGCTTGTGAGCTTTCTTGAACAAGGGGGAAGGAATGTGTAAACAGTGAATCGGAACATGATCGGAAGGTATATTGCGTACTCTGTTGAGATATCTTTGAATGGATCAATAGTAGCGGCCCCCGCCCCGCACCCACACTGGCAAATTTTGTTCTAAGGTTATAAGATAAGTGATACCTTCTCCATTGCTTGACTGCTGATAAAATGATTGGCATGGCGCAGTTGCATTACATGTGTCACGAGCTAGCATGAAGCTACTTTATTTCGCAACAATACCAACACAATATGAATCAATTTTTTTATTTTAAAAGAAAGAAGGGCTGAGGGATTGAAAAAACGAAAATTGCAGGATGAAGAAGCACAAAAATCCAGCAACTGCTTCAAGAAGTCAAGGAACCTTTTCTCGAAAAGTCAGTTACTGGAAGTTTGACATGTTCTAAGGAATTGCCTACATCAACATGTACAGTAAAATGCAGAGTATTCAACACTAATTCAGCATAGGACGAGAAGGACTGAACTTTTGATAATTCTGAGTGTGACGAGATCAGAAGCGGTAAGGCTACATGTTCTAAGGCTACTGAATAATTTGTTGAAAACATTAGTATTTTAGTAGGAGAAAAGGTTGGTGGAGGTTATATGGTGGCTGATGTAAAAACCCAATTACTGTCATACCAGAAGTAATTAAGCAGCATGACATTGGACTCCTACACTTTGACGAGATAAATGGGAAATTTTGTCAGCTTGTTTGAAAACAAAATAATTAAAATGGATTCAAAATATTTTCAAAATACTGATGGTCTTTTACTATTTACAAATTACCATTGTATGACAGAAGCTGGTATAAGAAGAAACTGGGAAATCGCGGAGCAGTCATGACTTGCTCATTGCTAGTCTATTCCCCATCGTAAAAATCTGTTGTTTTTTTTTTTTTTTTTTTTTTTTTTTTTTTTTTTTTTTTTTTTTTTGCATCTGTCGTCTTATCTTTTTACAATTATGTAATCTATCTTCATTAGCGCATGAAGATGGATTTACCCCCTGGAAAGCACCTGAAAGGCATACTGCCCATGAAGATGCTAAGAATCATCGTGAATGCTTCACCGAGTGGAAAGAAATTTTGCTGCAACTGAAGGGATTATTGACGCTGAACTTCAAATGCAGATCAAGACAGAAAACAAAAGTGGCTATCAAAGAGAATCATTCACTGCATCAAATTTCTTGCCGCTCAAAATCTTGCATTACGATGTCACAGAGAGGCACTTAGTACATGCATTGGATCCAAATCTGATAATGTTGGTAATTCCTTGGATTAATAAAGCTCCTGGACATATTTGATCCCATTATGAATAACCATCTTGCTCAGGTTAAAAATCATCCTGGCGCCACATCTTACTTTTCACGTCGTGTACATAGTGAGTTCATTCATCTGAAGGCGAACACTGTTTGCCAATGTTTATTGCGAAACATTCGCAACTCAAAGTGCTATGGTCTCATGTTTGACTCTACTCCTGACCATGCACATTGTGAGCATATGTCAGAAGAAGTGTGATACATAGAAGCTGATTCTGAGAGGAAAGTCATTGTGCATTAGAGAGTTCTTTCTTGGTTTCATTCATATAAGTGAAAAGGATGCTGGATGCTTAGTTGATGAAATCCTTAAACAACTAGAGAATGATGGTATGGATAAACAGGATTATTGTTCACAATGTTACGAGAACGCTGCTGTGATGGATGAGCACCAAACTGGTGTTAAAGAAAGATTAAGTGAAAATAATAATCTGCCGATATTTGTGAATTGTGATAATCACTTACTCAATTTGGTTCATGTACATGCAGCCAAGCATGATACTATAATGGACATGCATTTTGGAAATATTTGTGTATTCTTTTCTTGTTCCACTCTGAGCTCAGAAAAACTAAAGAACTACATGCCTCACACTCCTCAACTAACAACTTACTTCTTACGAAATTCTTCACCTCGAAAATATTCTGAAAGTTCACAAATTGTAGACCGTGAAAATGCACTTGGAATATAATCAACTGTTAATTAAGTCGGCCGCCACTCCCATAATTACCTTTCGGGAGAAAAGGAAATGAGTTCAACTAAGAAATGAAATTCACTGTTAGGTTCCACTATTGGTATATTCTGCAATTAAAACACAAAGTTCGAATACAGTTGACTGTAGGCTATCGGAAATTCTTTTCCTGAAGAAAGCAAGTTATGCACCATAGGAAGCAGACAGAATACCCCTCAAACAATTTAAAGTTATTCAGTCATAGTTAAGTTGCCTTCGACATTTCAACTCAAACATGGCATCGTTTTGAACATGCTTAGCATCACATGCTCAAGGAAAAATCCCAGGCTGCTAGTACGAGTAGCGCAGTCTGAGCCTCTCAACGTTCCAGTGACTTGCTCTAGCTCGATATATAGGTCGTAGTATTCTCACGCATCACACGACTTACCAGAAAATAGTGCTCTATAATTACCTCTCCCCCAGGCTTCAACTTTTAATAGGATTTAGTACTGCGGATTTTAAGCATTTTTTCTCTCTTTATGTTTCCTCGAAAAGTTGACAGATTAACCATTATTAATTTTTTTCTAAACCCTTGTGTCACCTCGACTTCCCCCTCACCTTCCAGAATTGTGGTGAATTCCCAAGGTTCCAAACCAGCCACCATATTTAAAATTTCCCGAAACCCATATGTTTGCTTGAACTGTGTAAAAAGTAAAACTCATATCGCAAAATAAAAACTTGTATAGTGTTCCTTGTTCTTGGATACATGTTTTATAAGTATCCCCGATCTTGTAAAGCAGTGGTTCCCAACGTGGGCGTTATGGAGCTCGAAGGGGGCGTTTGTGAACAAAGGCAAATTTGGGGGGCATTAACGCCTAGCCAGCGCCCCCCTAGCAAGGACGTGCCGATAAGATTGATTAATAACAAAAAAAAAATGAACAAATGTTTCAGCAAGTAATTCCAAATGTCCTTTAAGCAAGATCAGTGGGGATTAAAAGTTGGTATTAGTACATTATATCTTTGTTCCTAACACCTGCTTCAATAGTTCGTGAATGAGTCGCAGCAAGCGCTGTGCACTACAGGGATCACCGTTGTTAGTATGTTTATATTCCGGCTCGATCAACAATGCTTATACGTTTACACTGGTCAGTGTTCGATTGTTTGGTAGTGGCTTCAGACAGAGCGACTGAAACTGTGCGGTATCTACAGCTTACTGAAGATTATTTATTTTGTCATATCTATCTGCCACAGAAGTTAGTACATATTCATTATTATTATTCGCTTATTATTCTATTTACTGATCGATATTAGAGGAGGAATGTGCTGTGAAATTTCAACTAGGTTTAAATCTTTTATTTAATTTTTGTATCATGTGCTAACTAACTGCACTCGATTCTGCACTGATCACTGCTACTATTTCTATTATTATTATCAACATCATTTATCACATATGGTAAGGAAGGTTAAGAATCATAACATTTTTAACATTTCGAGATTTTTACAATGGGTAAGAGTACCTGTGGTTGACTGTGTACCTATGGTTGACATGAAGTTGTATGAAATCCAAATTTAAGAAAATACTGTGATCCAGAAAAATAGAAACACTGTCAGGTTAACTGAACGGGTCCACGGGTTCAGTGATACTCTCTTCTGTGGATGGTGAACAATTTCTGTAGTGCATGTGGTTACCATATTCGGAAGCGCGTATCTTGTTAGCGAAATAGCAGCTTCGGGAAGTACTTTAACTCTCAGTTAATGTAAGTTTGCTTTACTTTGTACTGAACGTGAATATGGACATGTTATCTCAATGAAATAAAGAAGTCTAGTTTAAGCGGGAATAATATTTCTATTATGGTTAGCCACTCTGTCTAAGTTAGGTGTTCCTTAAATCGAGAGGAGAGTCGAATTTATTCATCAATAATAAATAGGCTTTAATTGCAAACTGAACAAACCATCATGCCGTTTACAACATATACTACGGGAGGCGCTAAGGCACCTAAAATTGATATGTGGCATCTGTGTCCGGTACAAACGATGTCTTGTATTGAATCTATGGTAGATATTGAAATCCCTCACTTGCTAATACTTCGTGTAAGGCCAGCATATATTGAAATGGGATATTCTTAGGCTATTTTCACACCGGCGCGCCGGCGCTGGATATAATGTAATGAAATGAGAGCTTTCACATGTAGTCTGGTTCGGCAGATCGCGGCCCTTTGATTTAATTGTTTCTTATGCATACTTGTCCACACCGGTGGCGGAGAGGATCTAATCTCAGTCCCGACAATTTTCTGTAGTTATGTAATAATAAGTAATTACTCGCACGATACTATGACATTAACTGAATTAGTTGATATTAACCGCATCGGTTCGAAGGGCATCGGTCATTTATGAGCTCTGTGTGCAGCTAGTTATACTTAATCGCGAAAAAAATGGAAGGTTTAAGTCACGGCCTCTTACGATAGATTTAAGGCGATGGTTATAAATTGGATGAGACATTTTCTACCACATTACAAAATTCAGTTTAAACGTCGATTCTCAAAGCATAGTACAATATATTCCTGTATGTTGAAACACTAATGATAATGATACAGTAAAATTTATGGGAATTATTTATGTCAATAGTATTTATATAGTAATATTATATTATTTAATTTATATTCCTCTCTTATAGCCAATATTTTAAATTTTGTTTTCTGTTCTCTCTTCATCCTTTTATAAACAACCGAATCACAAAATACCATCAAGTTGGGTCACATGAATCTACGGTGTCTTTACCGTTTCTTTTGATAATTTCCAATTATTACGCAATATCTAAATTATTATTTGAAAAAACCTGAAGTCTGCATTCGGTTATATGGTTTAAGAAATGTATTGATTCGCTCATTATCTTAATTTTATTCAGTATACTGCGCCTTTTAATTTTAATTGAGATGAAAATCTGTGATATATTTTTATAAAATAGCTTAGAACATCTTTACAATTTTAGCTGAAAATGCGTGAATCGAAGACGGTCTTTAGGACTGTGTGTTAGTGGGGAGCGAGGGGTCCTGTCTGTCGCTGGCTCACACATAGACGTCATCTGAAGACAGTCAGTTATCCCGCCAGTGTATGGGTTGCTAATATAACCATGAATTTTATATTAACTCGAATTAACTGTTCTCCGTCCATCTTTATGCCTGCCTGTGTATCAGATTGAGCAAATTCTCTCGAACAGTTTGTTATGAAATTACATTCAAGTTTCGGACCTGAATATCTCAATTCTATCCACTTTTGTTGGATGAGACATTTTTTACCACATTACAAAATTCAGTTAAACGTCGATTCTCAAAGCATAGTACAATATATTCCTGTATGTTGAAACACTAAGATAATGATACAGTAAAATTGTATCAATAGTATTTATATAGTAATATTATATTATTTAATTTATATTCCTCTCTTTCTTCAATATAAACTGTTAATGATAGAGATCTGCCAACCGGAAGTGGCAGATTATTAATGCCACTTTTATCTAAGTTATTTTATGAAGATTTTTCAACTGAGAAATTTGAAGGAAAAGTTATTTACCAAAGTTAAATAAACGAGTTATAATTAACAATTTTTATTTCTAAATTTTTTCGATAAAGCTTAATAATTTTTATTATTCTTATTCATTACTACTATTTTGTACATCGTTTCCGTGGCTGGGCGGTAACGTAATTTAAATACTTTGTATTTATACATTTTAATTAAATTTAAATAAAAATAATTTTTTACAGTTTATTTGTTGGTCGCAAAATATTCATGAAATAATGAACACAAATTACAATTTATTAAATTAAATTGTAAGAGTAATCTATTTAATGGAATAACGTGATGGTGGTCATATCAAAATTTATTTTTATTTTCACAGATGTCACATTCAAAGAAAAAATGTAGACAGCACAATGTCGAATACTTATGGTTTTATTTAGGCATCCTGAAACAAGACATTACCAATGTGCCTGATTTGCCAGAGCGTTTTCTCAAATGTAGCTACAGAAAACCTTCATGTTTAGAAGAACATTTAACCAAAATACACCCTGACAGAAAAGATAAGTTTATCTTTCAAATGCTCAAAGAACAATATTCAAGAGTCCATCTTTAGCTGGTATGTTTTCAGCGGCATACAAATAAGACGCAGATGCCTTCGTGCCTCTTACATTTCCTTGCTTGTTGCTAATTCGGGAAAACCGCACACGATTGGGGAAGAATTGATAATGCCATTTGTGAGTGAGTTCTGCGTACTGTACTGCACAAGCCGGCATCTGATATTATTAAGAGAATCCCACTTAGCAATAACACAGTACAGAGGCGAATCGACGAAATGTCCGAGGACATGGAGAGTTCTCCAACTGATTTGCTGAATTTCTTTACAGCTTGATGAATTTACTTTACCAAACAATGATTAATTATTTCTTGCGTATGTTCGCTTCATTAAAAGTAAAAAAATTTGTCAAGAATTACTGTTCACAAAAAAATTAGAAACTGATACTAAAGAAAATCTATATATCAAGTTTTGGAACACTATTTTGAAGATAAAATTATTCCTCTGAATAATATCGTTTCCATTGCTACTGATGGTGCTCCGGCAATGGTTGGACGAAACCTGATCTCATATTTGAAAAAGGCAGTACCAAATGTAGTCACCGTGCACTGTGTAATTCACAGACACCATTTGGTTGCAAAAAACCTAAGTGGTTGCCTTCACTGCTGACTACAATATGTAATTACTGCAGTTAACAAGAGCAGAAGCAATGCTCTCCATAGTAAATTATTTGGAAAACTTTGTGAAGAAAATGACGAGGATTTCAATCGTTTGCTATTGCAGACAGAAGTTCATTGGCTGTCAAAGAGTACCTGTCTAACAAGCTTTTATGACGTTTTTTACTCCATTATAACGTTTTCTGAAAACAAAGATGATTCATTAAGGGAGAATTTATTGAAATATAAGGAAGATATAGCTTATTTAACTGATCTATATCGTAAATTTAACGAAACAAACCTACAGCTGCAGGGATATAATTTGAATTTGATTAAAGCAAAGTCAGTTATTTGTGCGTTCATGTCAAACTTGCCTTGTACAAACAAAATGTGGATCAAAGACAATTCTATCAGTTTCCAAATCTTTCCTCTGTGGAAACAAATGACGAAGATATTTTAGTATTTTGTCAACATTTAGAAGCACTTAAAGAAGATGTTTAAAACAGATTTCACGATTCCAGATTGGGTATTAGAACCTTTCTCAAACCTACAAACAGCAGATTTATCGCTACAGGAAGAGTTGATAGAACTGTCAACAAATGAAGAATTAAAATTGAAATTAAAAAAATGGATATCAAGAATTATAGCTACAGTGGCAAATTCCAGATTTATAACCGGCTTTGTGGGCTGCCACAAAAAAGTTTTTTATTACTTTCCCATCGTCATATTTAGCCGAAAGGGGATTTAGTGTAGTAAGCAATTTACTAACAAAGAAAAGAAACAGATTGTCAGTTGTGGAACGTGGCGATTTAAGACTCCTTTTGACCAATATAGTACCAAATGTAGAAAGGTTAGTTTCATTACATCAAGCTCAGACCTCTCACTGACAATTTTACAATAATTTTCAATGTATGTTTTTAGTTAAATTTTGTAAAAGGCACCAATATTCTTTAATAAAGTAATTTTAAAAATCTGTCCTTGTTTTTTTGATATTTAATATAGCCCAATTCACCTAAGAGTGGTGCCATCAAATCACTGTTTGAAGAAGTGGGCAACAAGCCAGTTAAACTGAATTGCTATGGATTACACAACGTTGATTACAACAACAAAAGACGTCGGAGCTGTTTTTTTTTTTTTAGTATCTTTTAATAAACTAATTTTAGACATCTGTTCTTGGTTTTTTTATGCGTGAGATTGAATTTTTCACCTAAGAGGGATGCCATCAAATCACTGTTTCTTAAAAGTGGATTAGGAGCCAAAAAAGTTGGACTACTATGGGTTGTATTGTTTATTACAAGAAGGGGAGTCAGTGTTTGTATGCGTTTTTTTTTCTGAAAAAGGGGAGGTGAGTAAATTTTTGTTCGAAAAGGGGTGTGAGTAACTTTTTTGTTCAAAAAGTGGAAGGTAGGCCAAAAAATGTTGGGAAAACACGATTTAAATTACATTTCCTGTTCTGGAAGATAGCCAAGGGCAATTTTGTAAGTTCCAGCTAATCACTTAGGTGAGGTGAAGATCAGTTGGATGTGATACCTGTATCAGAGGAGACTCTGCACCCAGCTGATTGAAGAACGATGGTGAGGCTGCAACCGTGTGGGATTTGACACGACACGCCACCTCTACCGGCTGCCCGGACCTTCTCATCTCGTCACGGCGATAATCTCAATGCAAGCACGTTTGCCATCAAGCTCCAAATGTTTTCCACGGCTTATAACTAACTTAAATTGTCTCTGATGAAACAACAAATGATCCATTCAATGAGCTGTTATTAATTAACAAATAAAGATTTTCATTCAGTGAATGACAATAAAGCCACTAGCTATTGTTTTCCTTTTCTTCATGTAATACAGTCCATTTAGGTTTTATTTTATCATTCACATTACCTTTTTTATTTGCCATAATCCATTGTTGTAAATGAAAAATCATTCTGGCTAAGAACCACGCCCATAATTATTTTATTGGTCAATTAATTATGCTCATTAAATAATTAAATTACAAGAGGTACACTTTGGGACAGTTCAAACTCAATAGGAAATAATAATTAAAAGAATATCTTTTAAAATCAGTTATTAAAAAAAGCATTGTAGACTGGATCTGTTAGATTCAATGATGAAACCAATGTTTTTTTTTTTAAAAAAAAAAAACTCTCACTAGAGTGACTAGTTTGAAGAAAATTGTATAATTGCTTCTAAGAAGAATTTAAACCCGGATTAAGAAGAAAAATATTATCTAATTCTAAAACATTTTGAAATCATAAAGAAAATTTCGAATTTAATGAAAAATCAATTTAGTAAATGAAAATTTGTTTTACAAGGGAAGGCAAAGTTTTTTAATTAAATTATTAACGTTTAATCTACTGAATAAAAAACTTGAATCCAAAAAAGCATGTAAAATTTATAAAAATTTTGCTATACATTCTAATAAGTCGGTAGGCAAGGTTAAAATTAATGTTTAGCTTGAATTACATGGATATTTGTTCAGTAAATGGGAAGTAATTAACTGGATCGGAACAAAGATACTGAACAAAAGTCATAATAAAATCAGACAAGGGGACAATAATTTTCTACAATGCAAGATAAACTGATGAAATGAGCATAAATTTGTCTGTCAATACAGCTTCTCTAGGTAAAAAGAGAAGGCATTAACTAATGGTGCATTGTTAACTGTACTGTGAGCAAGAAATAAATAAACCAAATCTGTCGAAAGTGTGTCAATTACAAATGATGGGTCATTTAGACATGAAACTAAGGATAGTGGAAAGGTTTTTCACAGCTCAAAGACCTCAACTGAATGGCAGTCACACACAAAAAAGATAAAGAAACACACAAAATTAGGAAAATTTCTACCATAGACTCTCATTAGCAGAAAGAAATGGCATGTGACAGTTATTACATATAAAGCAAAATTATAGCTATTCATAATGATTTATCACATGGTGTTAAAGACTGAAGGATATTTTAAGCTATGCACTTAATAAAATCCATATACAATTGGCAATTTCTTATTGACATTCCAAGCAACATATATTTACCTGTAATAATACATTAACTTCTTCTGGTAGTTCCTGGTCATAGTGCTTTAGTAAATCAATGGTCCTCTGAAGGGGCTCAAACATTTCATCTGTGTCTGCCTGTCGCTCTTTGACATGCATAAGGTATCCCATTACACTGACAAGTCTCTCATAGTCACCTTCTTCCACAGGTTGAAGCAAACCTTCATCAGCCTGATGGATGAAATCTGCTAAGTCTGAGAGGCTGCAATAACAGAGACTTTCATCAGAATTTGATTTTATTGAGCAAATTAAAAAATAATCTTTACTCTAGCTATCAAATGGTATCCTGGACTCACATACATCCAAACAAGACTAATTCAATATATTAAAAGGGATCTCACATAGAACCATAAAGTATTGTGGTTCATATCCATTCTGCATCTTAGGTCAATGTTTCATACTAAGATACCTAACTTTGGGAATAGGCAGTGTACTGTAATTACTGCCATCCTGCATGAATATGGTGAAGGTGAGGAGAAGTTATAGGAAGGCTGTAGTATGGAGCTACATGGAATGCTTATTTGTAAAAGCAGGAAGTACAGCACCACAGTATTATATTCCTCTGCACTAGAACATGCAGTAGGATATAGTGTTATCATTATTGAGATCTGATGAAGAAGGCTGCCCACACTATTTAAAAAAATATGCTGTTTTGATATACAATCAAGTGGAGACAACTGGTAAATTTTAAAGTATTTATGATCGATTTCTTCAATTTCAAAATCATTTCTTTAATCCGGCAGAAGACGTAGGTAACGAGACATTTGCCTGTTGCAAATTTTTATGTTGTGAGATTCTTAGTCAACTCTGAGCTGTTCTTTCAGGCACCTTTCACTTCAACAATGAAGATCAATAATCTGTCAAAAAATTTCAGTGTTGTTATTACCCGAGCAAATCACTTCAAATGGGCACCACTGTCAAATGATTAAACATCAGCGGTTATCAAGAGCAAAAATATGCACACTGCCTCAAGCGTTACAAAAATTACTCAAATGAAGCATTAGAAATGAGGATCCAGAATCTCCATCCTGAAATTGTCTTATTGTAAAAGATGTTATATTCATCCAACAACGGAGGGCAGAAAACTGAATGCTTTTCGAAATGCTATGAATATGTGTCAATGACTACTGAATTATTAATTACCAAAATTACGAAGAAAACTAGTTCATGTAAAATTGATGTTTTCAATATTTATAATACTTTGTTTATCATAAAAAAGGCTAAAAGTTGTTTAAGGCCTAAATTTAAAGATCCTATTAACATAAGTCTGGTTTTGCATATATTTGGTGTTTAATTTCTTAAAACAAATCTGGGGAGTTGTACATCCTAGGCATGAGTAATTAAGGGGTAATAATGACACAATCCCAGTAACAGTCACTACAAAATTACTAAATTCTGCAGCTTCATCCATTAATTCTTGCAGTTCAATAGCAGCAGACTGATAACCAGACCTCAGTTTTTTAGGTTCCAATAATCCTATTTTAGATGCCTAAAATAGGCTGCATTTCAATGCAAAATATGTTCCAAAAATGTCAAAATACTCTAACAAAATTGTGATCATGTTTACAAAATATCATCAATAAAGATTCGTTAATTTAAAATTTACATCGAGAAGCATAATTTAACAGAAACAAGTAATGTTTTAGAAAATAATACAGAGTGTTGATAAAAATATCATTTGTGTTAGTCAGGGCCAGTAGATAATGTGGGTACTCACCAAGTATTTCCAGGTGGGTATTTTACCCACCCTGAATTTGAGAGCAGGCGATGTGCACAGATAGAGAGCAGATCAGCTGAGCAGAGACTTATTTATAATAGATTACTCACCTCCTCATAACCCAGAGTTCCAAGATAAATGATGGAGCCACAGCCACAGGCATTTTTATATCGTTTCCCTTTCAGAGAGACAGAATGGCCGTGGATCTATCCCCCATATTTTTTCTTCAGTCAGTCAGTTGTGGTCTATTATGTATGCAAGATTAAATTATCAGCTCTAACCCAATTTTCATATGAACATTTGATAGCCAGAGAAGCACATAGCGCTATCGCTGCTAAAGTTTTAGATTTTACCTCTTTGTCATTCCATGTGAAATATTTTTTTTTTATGCTGCTTAACATCTCTTAACAGCGAGGTCTTTAGAGACGGGAAAGGATGGGGGCAAGGAATGGGAAGGAATTCAGCCATGGCCTTTTGAAGAAAGCATCCCGGCATTTGCCTAGAGTGATTTGAGAAACCATGTAAAACCCAAATCTGGATGCCCGGACGGGGATTTGAACCACCGTCCTCTTGAATGCGAGGCCAGAACGCTAACCGTTACACCACCACTCTCTATGTGAATTCAACCAAAAAAAATGACATTTTGACACCCACTGACATGGATTTTGATTAAACTTGGTGAGTTTAGCCCTCTTATATAGAAAAGCACCCACCTCAATTTTTGTTTCTCAGTTTGGTTTAGTTTTCATTTTACAGCCAATCGAAATTTTGAATGTTTGGTATTTTCGAAATTCTAACGATTCTGCTCTTTGACTGAAAAATAATTTATATTTAATTTATTTTTCAGTCAATTTTTATGAACATTTACAGTAATATTAATGAAAGCATGTGGATTCCAGAAAACTATATGAAAAAATTCCAAGTAATATTTTAAATATATATATATATATATTTTTTTTTTGATGATCATTGCTGATTCTTCTAGCCTCCACAGATCAGGCTGGAAGAATCAGCAGTGGTGATAAAAGCAGTTTAACTTACAAATTGAAACACAAATGCACAACATGTGTGACAGTAAATGAGTTATACATCGTGTGCTATATTGCTTGCATGTATGATAATTTTTGGTATTTTGGGATTGTTACAAAAATCAATGAAGAAGGGGTTACTACAATTAAATTTTTGCATCCCCAAAGAGCCTCATCATCATTTATTGGCCAAAGTGAGAAGATATCTGCCTGTGCCAATTCCACATCTGCTTGCTGTTACAGACCCTCCAGCAACATCAACTGGAAGAGTCTATCAATTCCCTACTGACTGTATGAGGATGATCCAAGAAAGAATAAGTCAGGTTAAAGAACTTAAATAGTAATAGTACTATTTAAGTTAAAACATCCAATGGAAATTAATAACAAAAAATTTCTGTTATGGTATTTTTTAGTTAATTTTTTCTTAAATAATATGTATTGTATTTATATAAGTATTTTCTATTTGTAAAATCCACATAAACTTGAATCTATAAAGAGTAATGAAATACGAGGCGTATTCCAAAAGTAAGGTCCGGGGTACAAGATGTCACAGATGATAGGCCTGAATGACGTTTCCCACCTGCAGCGCCATCTACCAACTCCTGGTAAATATGCAGTATTGTTGGCGTGCCGCAGGAGCCGTATATCTATTGTTGAGAGCAGTTCGAAATGGTCGCGACAATCGTAGCTCCCGCCAGTTGTGAAGTGCGCGGTGTGATTAGATTTTTGTTGGCAAAAGGATCGTCAGCTGTGGACATCCATCGCGAATTGTGTGTAGTGTATGGACCAAACATAATGAGTGAGAAACAAGTTCGACACTGGTGTCGAGAATTTCAAAGTGGTCGCACAGATGTGCACGATCAACAGCGGAGTGGCAGGCCCGGTATTCGGACCGACGACATCGTCGAGCAAGTTAACCAAAAACTGCAAAGTGATCGGCGTTTGACGATTAGTGGTCTGGCTATGGAATTCCCAAATGTTGCTAGAACCTCAATTTACAGGATTGTCACTGAAGAGCTTGGATATCGGAAGCTTTGTGCGCGGTGGGTGCCAAAACTGCTCACCGCTCAGCACAAAGAGCAACGAATGCATAGCGACGACAATTTTTGGAGCGCTATAGACAAGATGGAGACAGTTTGTTTTCCCAAATTGTTACGGGAGACGAGACGTGGATAGCGTACACCAACACAGAATCAAAACAACAATCAATGCAGTGGCGCCATTCCGGTTCACCCAAACCAAAAAAGTGTAAGGAATCGCCGTACACGAATCGCAAAATGATGGCTTCCGTGTTCTGGGACGAAAAGGGCGTCCTTTTGATCGAATTCATGGACCGTGGGACAACCATTACAGCTGACGTGTACTGTGCAACGCTCACCAAACTGAGACGTGCCATCCAAAATCGACACCGCGGGAAACTGTCGTCTGGCATCATCCTCCTGCACGACAACGCACGCCCGCATACCGCTTCCAAAACCAAAGAGAAGATTCAAGAGTTTCGTTGGGAAATCCTAGACCACCCTGCTTACAGTCCAGATCTTGCACCAAGCGACTATTTTCTCTTCCTGCATTTGAAACGGTGGCTTGGTGGACAACGATTTCAAACCGATGAAGAACTCAAGACGAGCGTTACCAATTGGTTCAGGTCCCAGGCGGCAGACTTTTATGCCGAGGGTTTAAAGAAACTGGTACAGCGTTACAGAAAGTGTATAGATATGAACGGCGATTATGTGGAAAAGTGAACTAGATATGTAGTTACATACTGACGTTAATAAAAACCTTGTATCCTGAACGATGTTTTTATTATGATCAAACGGACCTTACTTTTGGAATACGCCTCGTATTAATCATCATATTACATAAAAGAAATGGAAAAAATTAAGTCTGAATCAATATTTCACAGAAAACAAAGTAAATCAAAAAATCTTTTGTAGATAATAGAAATAACAAGCTGATCTGATAGATACTCAATATTTAGTAAAATAACACATTTAAAATTGTGTTGGCAACTATTTTTTTCAAACAAATAATATATAGCTATGTAAACAAATTGGATAATTAAATTTTTTCAAAAATTATATTTAATTTTAAAAGTATATATAAAGAAATGAAAAATTCATTAATTTTATTTTTTTAATGACAGAACACACTTCTAAGATCATTAGGAAAAAAGAATTTTTTGGGTTATTATATTCCCTTTGGTTGATATTGACTTTAACGTATTACACACTTTCAGAAAAATTCCATCAAAATTATTTTTTTATTTTTTTTATACATTTAAAATATTACTAGCAATTTTTTCATATTTTTTTCTAGAATCCTCATGCTTTCATTAATATTACTTTAAATTTTCATAAAACTTTACTGAAAAATAAATGAAATATAAATTATTTTCAATCAAAGAACAGAATTGTCAGAGTTAGGAATGTATCAAACATTCAAAATTTCGATTAGCTGTGAAATTAAAACTAAGCCAGATTGAGAAGAAAAATTTGATGTGCTTACTTTTCTGTATAGAAAGACTAAACTTATCAAGTTTCATCAAAATCCGAGTCGGTGGGTGTCATGGCTTGGTTGAATTGACATGGAATGACCCTCTTACGTCACATTAATACTCTCACCTCATGTCTCGCCTGATGACTCGCCTCAAGTCTTGCCTGGCACCTTGCCTTGTGCCTCGAGCTTGAACACTGGCACCAACTGCCATTTACACTCTTGCAAGAATTCATTCATGGGCATTAGGGGGCATTACAGCATTCATGGTGGACGATATGGGTTTTGTCTGATATTGAAGCACTTTCTTTTTTTAATTTAATTGATTTTTTTAAAGAGATTTAATGATACCAATTTGCAGTTTCAAGGAGTTGATAAAATTATTATGGGTTACCAAAGTGTTGTGTGTGTCATTATTTATTGAAAAATTTTAACGACTGCGTAGTAATTTATTGAAAAAAGAATTTCATCAGTTTACTGAATTATTATCTACAAATGATTACATAACTCCAGAGGATATTGACAGATTCAGTAGCCCCCTCAACAAACTTAGACAAGGAAAAATTCAAGATGTATGACTGGATGGAAAATCCTTGTCTGCAAATATTGAAGAAGCTGATACAACCTGACAAGAAGAACTGTTAGAAATCGAATATGATGAAGAAAGTTAACATAAATTCAATAGTGATGGATATGAAAATAAATAAATGCCTGTAAAAACTAAATGTATGGTAACTGATATTCAGTTTAATGAAACCATTTCCTATTTCATATCTCATGTAATCAGGCTTTAGTGCTGTTGATCATATTATCACCAAAGAAAGCCTGGTCAGATTTTCCTATTCTGCCTTTCAATTTGTGACAGTATTCTTATGAATTACATTTGTTCTCGACCTTTTATATTTATTTATAGCTCTGTTTGTAAAGGTACTGGCGTCTATTGATGGCAGCCTATTATTGAATGGAAAAAAACGTGAAATCGAAATATTGTTTGTTGCTTGGGTCCCCTAAGTGCTTTAAGGATTTCAGTACCACAAGCACGTTAGTAATGCACTCTTTTTCTTCGGCATCTATTTCATTTTTCGTTGCAGAATATACATTTAAAAAAAGTGGTACGTGAAAGTATATAAAAAAATTAAGAACGACAAAAAAACTAAACAAAACACTATAACAAACAAGCCCGCAACAAAGGGTAACAACGAGATGGGTATGGAGGAGGGCTGACTTGAGGGCGGGAATATAGGAATAGTCCAGAGAGGTATATACACGAGCAGTTGTGTAGAAAAGTGTGAGGACCTGATATCGTCACTATTTTGACCCGTCCACTCAACCACGTCACCCCGCCCACAACTGGTCCTTTGCTCCCTACATGTCACGTATTCTCATGGGCGCCGGGAGGAGGGTGCAAGGGGATGCACTTGCACCCCCTGTTATGAAAGAAAATACACAGAAAAAGATTAAGAAACAAAAAATTTATTATTAAATTCACTGTTTGAATAATAGCGTAAGGCGTCTAGGTTGTTGTCCAAATTGGTTCAACATCTTGTCAATAAATTCAATATCCTTAGTTAATAAGTGTTATATTTAATGTATAAAAAATGATACAGATGCCCCTCCCTTAAAGTAATCCTGCCGGCGCCCATGCATATTCTCAGACCGAAGGGGTGAGCCCAAGTTTCATCAGGTCAGGTCCGGTTGTCAAAAACCCGCTTTTTAAATCGCCATTACTGTGGAACCCCGTGGGCGGTTAGAAAATTTTACTATTAACATTGATACAAAAATGGGCGGTAGGGTAATAAAGGTTGCCTACCTCTGGTGTAAACAATATGCTCGCGCCTTTGACTCGCGCCAAAAAAACTCCACTGATACGAGCGGCACTCGCGAGCAGGGCTGCCAGATTGTATAACTGGATACGAAATTTGTATAATTTGGTTAGCTTTTGTATCCTGTTTGTATAATAGATTGTCTTGTATAATTGGATACAAAAAAATATATTTTATCCCAGCACCTTTTTAAAAATGTTTGGCATTTTGTTTCATGAGTTGGCAACACTTACTGAGCACGGGTTTACTGTATTACATAAAACAACAAGTGATCGTACCACTGTAACCAATGTAATACTCAATGGTCCCGAGCCAACAATGCCAGTACCTGTTTAAATTTTACAACTGTTAGATCTTCACAGAACTAACAAGAAAGTGACTCAATGTTATCATAATATTATTCACACAATACACTGGTAAGTGCCTTTTATTGGGATATTTGTACGATACTGCAAGTAAGAGAAATTAGCAAATTCTCAGATAAATGGATATTGTGTTTGTTACAGTGGATAAATATGGATAAATTTGTAGTAAAAAGATCTCTTACTTCTTCGCACACATCAGAAGATCAGTCAGCGACTAAAATTAAGAAAACATCAATGCTATCATTCAATGACAAATGGCTTCAAATGAGTAATTTAAAAAATTGGTTATCAAAAACTTCAAATGACCATGGTGATATTGTTACAAAATATAAATATTGTAATGTGGAATTGGTGAACCATAAGGTAATATTAGAAAAGCATTTTTCCAGTAGCAAACATAAGCAAACTTTATTAAATTAAATTAAATTAAACTGTAGGTGAGGTAATTAGCAACCTGAAACTAAAATGATTAAGCAAGTGGAACTTAAACTTGCTGGATTACTTGCTGCAAATAATTTGTCTTTTTTTTTTAATGGACACATTAGTTCCATTAGCTGCTAATATTTTCCCAGATTCCAAAATTGCTTAAGGGTTAGAAATTGGTAGAACTAAAGCCATGGCAATAATAACTCAAGTATTAGGACCTGAATTTTTTACTGAACTAATTGAGGCCCTCAAGAAGACAGGCTGCTACTTTTTGCTAATTCTAGATGAGACAACAGATACAACTTCAAAAAAACAATGTGCAATTACTGTTATATACTGTGATCAGGAATTCAACATCAAAACTGCATTCTTGGATATGGTTGAACCAGCCTCTAGTACAGCAGAAAGCTTATTCAATTGTTTAAAAAAATGCTTTGAAGACAAAAATATTCCTCTAAGTAACTTTGTTGGTTTTTCTTCTGATACAACCAACTCAATGTTTGGCGAACATACTTCAGTTTTTTCTCGACTAAAAAAGGAATTTCCATATATTGTGTGAATCAAATTCTCCTGCCATAGTATTCATCTTGTAGCTTTCAAAGCTTGCTTGCATCTGCCAAGATCATTAGAAGATGCATTATGAAACACTGGCTCGCATTTCTCCCGGAGGGATAAAAGACAAAAACAGTTATTGGAAATGAAAGAATTTTTCAGTGTCAAGATTCATAAAATTTTAAGTCCTGCTACCACTAGATGCCTTTCATTAAAACAATGTGTTGACAGGAGCACTCATTCCATACTTCACTACAGAAGTCTTCAAAGACAACCGAGGAAATTTTATCCGTGTTAAAAAATGATTTAATGATTATTTATTTAGAATTTTTGTCATATACATTAGAGTTGCTCTTAAATTTCAATATTCTTTTTCAATCAGAGGTGCCTTTATTGCACCGCTTGAAGCCTGAAGTCTCACATTACATGAAATTTGAATTCAGCAAGAAAGATCCGTTTCCTGTTAATCATCAAAACTCAAACAATTTCTTGCCTCTTGAAAAACTTTATATTGGAGTAAAATCTACTGAATCAATTCAAACATTTTTAGAGAAACATCCAGAAGCTTCTGCTAAATGTGAAATAGACAATATTAAAAAAACACGTATGAAGTTTTATATTGAAGTGGCTACTTAAATTAAAGCCAGATTTGATTTTTCAGGTCCAATTTTTCAATTTATAAACATTGTTGATCCACCGTTAGCACAATCTTTTGAAACTAAGCAGCTAAGTGAAGCGATAAAGCGCTTCCCATATGTGGCAAACGTCATCGATAAACAAAAATTGGACATTCAATGGACGGATCATGCTCTTTTAGACCATGAAACTTTGGAGTTAGATAAAAAAACCTCCAGCATCACAATATTGGAAAGCTCTGAAAATTTGATAATCAATACAAACAAATAATTAAGTTTTATTCCTATTAAAGGTAAGTCGAAAATTAGTAATTGTTTTGTAACTCACTGTATCGCAATACTTTATTTTGGGGGGGGGGGGGTGGTGGTAAAGCAAGAAAAAAGTCGCCGGAATTATGGAGCCCCTACTCTGTATCCGCCACCGGGTTGGTTTGTATAATTGGATTGGATTTTGTATAATTTCAAGGAGCCAGCGGTATAAATTGAGTTGGCTCGACTGGCAGCGCTGCTCACGAGCAACCAGGCGTGGAAGCTCGCTCCACAGTGTAAACACAGCATTACATGGAATTGCTTGAGTGTTAACAATTATGATAGTAATTTTTGATTGCGCTGAAATTTTGAATGCAGGTCTACAAAAATCAAATCTATGTGTTAGTGACTCGTAGGAGAAGATAAAAGCAGCCACTAATCTTATGTACCAATCTAGAGATACAAAATTCGAAATAATTTGGCAGGAAAGTGTTCTGTCAGATACTAAATTCACAGGTACACAGTTTCAATACAAGAAACAGAAATAACTTGCACAAAACACAAACTTCTTTGTCATTAATATAAAGAGGAGTTAATTATCATGGGATACATCTGTTTAATAAACTTCCCAAGAGTATAAAACAGTATGCAGATAATTAAGATATATGTAAAGAAAAACTGAGAGATTATCTTATCGGCAACTCCTACTCCATTCAAGAATTTAAACAAAATAATTAATTGTATTCAATATGACCTTTTGCAAAAATGAATTGTAAAATTTAGGGTTTATTTTTATTCTCTTTATTTGACTTTGAAACATATAATTGTTTTCACTATGATTATGACTCGTATGTATGCACATTAACCATGACATGTTTCACATCCCAGCGGTCTTTCCTGAGCAGGGATCCATGGAACAAGATTGATAAATAAATAAATAAAATAAATATCAGTGTAAAACTCCCAGGAACCTCCACCAAGATAAGAGGAAAGTTCTCCGATTCGAAATACCTCTTGATATTTTTCCGGAAACCTTGTTTTGAAGTTTTTCATAAAGTACTAATAACATTAAAGAGACAATTTGACAACGATTTCTCCCACTACTTCATGTCGTTTGAACGATTCGCTTCAGTACTGCCTACAAATGGTCAAAAAAATTCTAAATTTCTATGACCAAGAAATATTACCGAGTGAGACAAACTTTTGAAAAGGAATGATGAGCAGTAAAACTATTGGAGAGGGTTGTAGAATTTTCACAAAAGTAAAAATGGACTGGAGGACTCATCCCGGGCTTCGTTCAACTACTCATCACAATTCCTGGATCATCCTGTTCCAATGACAAGTTTTTCGGCCTTAAGCCGACTCAAGAATTAATGTCAACAGTGTTGCGAGATCGCAATATTACGTGTTTATAGTTACCTCACTGATGAAAATAATTTGAAAAAAAGCGGAACAGTTTTTGCTTTACGCAATTAATACTGAGTAATAATAAATTTAAATAATAATAATGAATTTTTGTACACGGTTAAAATATATTATTGAATAAATTTATATGATAATTTTTTTTTTAAATATTTTGAAATTTTTTATACTTTTATTTTGGCTTTAAGCCTCTCGGCGTCTAGATCATTAGAAGTGGGAAAGGACAGAGAGCAAGGAACGGAAATGAATTCAGCATACGGGCATTCGCTCTGAAATGATTTGGAGAAACCATGGAAAAACCAAATTTGGATGTCTGGACGGGGATTTGAATCCGCGTCCTCCTGAATGTGAGGCCTGAGCGTTACCGCTCAACCACCAGGCTCCATAATTGTTTTGTTGTTTTTACACCTATTAATTTCTCTTGACTTTGTTTGCATGATTATATTTATAATGCTTTTCGAGTAACATAACCAAACAACATTTTCAGAGGGATTCTCCCGACCACCTTTTCCCGTTGTCTTACTACCCACCCGGGTCTGAAATGATCCATCGGTACTGTTTGTTCTTTCAAGGCATCATTTGTAATAAACACAGGAAGTATTTATATTCCCGATATATAACTTAATAGTGGGGTGTAAGGGTTTGGGAGAGACTATACTAGTCTTTTCCAACCAAATGTCAACCTCTCCTTCACGTGGTGCACCCTGTTTGCACGGACGAGGCTCTGGCGACTGAAAGATTCCCGGTATAAGGAGTCACCCACTGCTTGCCAACGGCCTCTGAAAAGAGGGCGGAAGAGCGGGGAGTGGTTCAGGGCACCCTCTTGCCCTTGGGGTTGGAAACGGCCCCTAAAGGCGAATGAATCAGAAATGATCAACTGCATGGGGATGCAGAAGGCAACGGGAAACCACTGCATTAAAGACCCAAAGGGTATCCCGAGGACATGTAATCCTCTCAAATTACATATATCATGATGGCTTCTTCCTGGGTAAAATATTCCGGAGGTAAAATAGTCCCCCAATCGGATCTCCGGGTGGGGACTGCTCAGGGAGGAGTCATCAGAATGGATAGAAACATTCTATGAGTCGGAGCGTGGAATGTTAGAAGTCTGAATAGGGCAGGTAGGTTAGAAAACTTAAAAAGGGAGATGGAACAACTTAAGTTAGATGTTGTTGGGATTAGTGAGATTAAATGGAAGGACGCACAGGATTTCTGGTCTGGGGAACACAGGATAATTAGCACACAAGCTGTCAATGGAGTCACTGGTGTAGGATTTGTAATGAACAAGAAAGTAGGGAAACGGGTTAGTTATTATGAACAATTTAGTGACAGGATTATTTTGATGAGGTTAGAAACTAAGCCCGTCCCAACCACATTAGTACAAGTATATATGCCAACGTCACAGGAAGATGACGAAGAAATAGAAAAAATATACGCTGAAATTGAAGAATTAATCCAATATGTGAAAGGGGAGGAAAATCTAATAATCATGGGTGATTGGAATGCAATAGTGGGAGAAGGAAAAGAGGGGAATACTGTAGGAAGTTTTGATCTAGGAGAAAGAAATGAGCGAGGAAGCAGGTTGCTAGAATGTTGTGAAAGATATAAGCTAGTAGTGGCGAACACACTGTTTAAGAACCATGCAAGAAGAATATACACCTGGAAACGTCCTGGGGATACAGGCAGATATCAGCTAGATTATATCATGGTCAAACAGAGATTCAGGAATCAAGTTCTAGACTGTAAAGCGTACCCAGGAGCAGACATAGACTCGGACCATAATTTGATAGTAATGAAGTGCAGGCTGAAATTCAAGCGAATAACGAAGCAGCATAAGCAGAACAGACTGGAAGTGAATAAACTGAAACAATCTAGCACAAGAGAAAAATTTGCAGAAATGGTAGACTTAGGTCTAAGAATAAACTGTGAAAGGAGCTCAACCGAGGACGAATGGAATGCATTAAAGACTGAAATAATGAAAGCTGGCAAAGAAACCTTAGGCTTTAGGGAACAAGCTGCCCGAAAACCTTGGATCACAGAAGAAATTTTGCAGCTGATCGATCAGAGGAGAAGGTACAAAAATGCTCAGGATGAAGCAGGAAAAGAGCAGTACAGGCAATTTAGAAATCAAATAAATAGGAAATGCAAAATAGCAAAAGAAAAATGGCTACAAGAAAAGTGTGAAGAAGTAGAAAAGGAAATGATTGCAGGAAAAGTAGATGTTGCATATAGAAAGATCAAACAGAATTTTGGAGAAATGAAGAAAAGAGGTATGAACATTAAAGCTGCCGATGGGAAACCTCTTTTAAGGTCAGAAGATAGAGCTAACAGATGGAAGGAATACATTGAGAAACTGTATGTTGGGGACGACTTGAGCAATAGTGTATTGGAAAAGGAAGGCGATGTCGACATGGATGACTTAGGAGATCCTGTTTTGAGGACAGAATTTAATAAAGCTCTGAATGACTTGAAAGCAAATAAGGCAGTTGGAATTGATGAGATCCCTGCAGAACTTCTTAAATCTCTAGGAGAGGAAGGAATCGAAAGATTATTCAAGCTGATATCAAAAAGTTATGAAACAGGAGAAATTCCAACTGATTTTAATAAAAATATCATCTTCACACTTCCAAAGAAAGCATAAGCTGACAATTGTGAGAATTATCGCACAATTAGTCTAACATCACATGCTTCAAAATTACTGACCAGAATAATATACAGAAGGATGGAAAGGGTAGTAGAAGAGATAGTAGATGAAGATCAGTTTGGGTTTAGGAAAAATCGCGGTACAAGGGAAGCAATTCTGTCTTTAAGATTAATACTTGAAGGGCGGATCAAGAAAAACAAAGATACTTTTATGGCATTTGTTGATTTAGAAAAAGCTTTTGATAATGTTAGGTGGGACAAGATGTTCAAAATTTTGAAGAAGTCAGGTCTAAAGTATCGAGATAGAAGAATCCTCTATAAACTATATAAGAATCAACTGGCTCTGATAAAAGTAGAGAATCATGAGAGACATGCATCAGTTAAAAAGGGCGTGAGACAAGGTTGTAGTCTATCTCCGTTAATATTCAACTTGTATGTAGAAGAAGCAATGAAGAAAGTCAAAGAAAAATTTCCATGTGGCATAAGTTTTCAGGGAGAAAAAATCAGTATGCTACGATTTGCTGACGACATTGTCTTATTAGCAGAGAGGGCTGAGGATATTGAGAAGTTATTGAATGGCATGAACAAAATACTGAAGGAAGATTTTGGACTGAATATAAATCAAAGTAAAACAAAAGTGATGAAATGTAGCAGAAATGACACCAATACTAGCAGATTAAATATAAAAATAGGATCTGATGCAATAGGAGAAGTGAGTGAGTTCTGTTACTTGGGAAGCAAAATTACAACCGATGGCCGAAGCAGGAATGATGTTAAAAGCAGAATAGCACTAGCAAAAAGAGCCTTCATGAAAAAGAGAAACCTTTTAGTTTCAAATATTGATCTAGGAATTAGAAAGAACTTCTTAAAACTCTATGTGTGGAGCACAGCACTTTACGGTAGCGAAACATGGACTTTAGGAATACCGGAAAGAAAGAAACTTGAAGCATTTGAAATGTGGTGCTACAGAAGAATGCTGAAAATTAGGTGGACAGACAAAGTAAGATATGAACGAGTTTTGGAAATGATGGGTGAGGAAAGAAGTTTATGGAAGAAGCTTACAGGACGAAGAGACAGGCTGGTAGGTCATATTTTGAGACATGCTGGATTGGTTAATTTGTTAGTGGAGGGAACAGTGGAAGGTAAGAACTGTAGAGGAAGACAGAGATTAGAATATATGAAGCAGGTAATTGAGGACGTGGGTTGTAGGGGGTATGTAGAAATGAAGAGGTTAGCACAGGATAGGAAGGGATGGAGGATTGCATCAAACCAGTCTAAAGACTGACGACAGCAAAAAAAAAAAAAAAAAAAAAACCCTTAATAGTGGAAACAAGCTTACTACCTCTAAGAAATTCGAGACGTATAAGTTTTTTTTTTAATTATTTTTTTAAAATGGCATTTGGCCATGTTAGCCATACAGCCAGCTCAACGTATGTGTTTCTCTTACAATGTATACATTTCATTTCATTGTGGTAATATTCCATTTCTGTAAGGACGACACAAGACGAACACAACATTTAATTAAAACCACCCATGCCCTCGGCCGGACTCGAACCGGCGACCCCTGCAACGCAAAGCAAGCTCGCTATCCCTAAGACGTATAGGTTCGGCCTAACGGTTCATAGCAGGTTATAAGGAAAAAGGAAGGGCAAAATATTTTCAGCAATTTGACAGCAGCAATCACCGAGCAAACATTATTCGGCATTTATTTTGGACTACCAAATCGCAGCCAATTCAGATTGTTTAGCAATCAAGTTCTGTAAGTGCTAAATGTTATATTTACAGATTTCTTTTCTTTTTTAATAAATTTGACGTTATTCCGATAAAAATGCACCGCCATTTAATATCAAGTTGAAACTTTTGAAATGGTGGCCTCACAAAGACACAATAACAGGACTACCAGAAGTTAGGCACTAGAAGCGAAGTTCATTTTTGCGGTATTGTGATAGGAAGTCAGTCTTAGTTTTCTCTCAAAACTTAATAAACTTACATGCATGGCAATTACACTACTAAGTGTGATTAACATAATGGTGAGAACTGTTCAACATACTGTTACATGTTACTCACCTTATTTGTTACACATGTCGCAATATATAATGTTTCCATTCATTTAGAAATTGGGAAACTTTTTAATCCACTACCTAATTAAAAACGATTTGGAGATCGGTACCTAAGGCAGCATTTCTGTGATGGGCACACTAATGCTTAGTGTTGCCAACCGTTGAACTAGCTGCCCACTAGATTCAACTGCTAAAACCACCAGAAAACCACTAACAAAAAGCGACGCCACTCTCATAACCACCAAATTTTCTACTAAACAAATATTTCGTTATTACGAAAGAAAATAATGGATATACTGTTAAAACAGTTACCTTTGTTATTACATAATACACGTTAAATTTCTGTATAATTGATCAGTATATCAATATGCAAGTAGTAATTCAATGAATCATCAGCAAATTATTGAATCAACTGCTATTCTATACTAACTCATCTTCTTCAGATCATCTTTTAAGGGCGGCATGACTATAAAGCCCACCCTTAACTGACTCAAGGCCCTCCTCCCCCGCCCCCCCCAACCAAAATCTGCTCAAGCCTCCCCCCCAAATGAAATCCACTCCAGCCTCCCCCGAACCAAAATTCTGAATCCGCCACTGTTAAGAGGTATTTCAAAGTCATTGATCGAGTAAGGTATAGTTGAAAAAATTTATCTATTCAAACGTTTCTATTAATAATTTTATTGGTTGAAAATAATAAATATTTTCTGCACAAACACCATGTTTAGTAGAACTTGAATGGTTTAATCGTTTGTAAACTTGAATATCAGTGTTCATTTTTGACTAAAAACAATAAATCAGTGGTCATGATATTACGGAAAAGCAGCAATTTTTAAATAAATGAACATTGTTAACTTAAATAAACGAAAAAATCGATTAAATATTCTTAGAAACCTTAATCGATTGTAATTAATTCAATTAGCTGTTATTGTAACCTTTAACATGAAATGAAATAAAAACTCAGTCAACACCAATGTTTCCTACGCAGTAAAAGTAAATACTACTGAAATAAGGTAGAAATATATTTCGAAAAATGTAAGTAGCTTAGTTTTTGATTTTTAATTATTTGAAACTGAATTCTATTGAACCAGTAGAAAAAACCACTAGCCACTGAAAACAATATTTCTCCACTAAAAGGGAGGTCGAAACCACCAGTTTTAGTGGAAAATCCACTAAGTTGGCAACATTACTAATGCTTTACAAAAACACATGTCTCACTGCAACCTCTATGAGCAAGGTTGCCAACTCAAAACATTTTTTACCCCTAAAGCTGAAGTCGAAAACCCCTAAAATCACCAAAATTAAGGGGTAAACCCCCTAAAAATAGATACTGTATTTTGCTTTATAATATTTGTTATTTATAAAATATGAAATATTTAGAACATTATTTTGTATTGTTCTGACAGTACAGAGTTGTGACATCATACATTTTAACATTAAACAAACTTAACATTTTAGTAGATGGAATAAATGTCATTCAGCATTCACCATTTCATCGCAATGTGAATCTGGATATCATCACACTTTGTAGCATTTCAGGAGATAACCTATTACTCAATTTATTTTTAACAATATTATATATAGAAAAGGCGCTTTCGAAATTGGAACCGCGATTAATGTTTTCAAAACGTTAAAGACAGCTACGTCACAATTATCCTAGAGTTCTGAATAAAAATCAGCTGAAGTGAAAGTATTCCGTCATGTTTTATTACTCAGGTACCACTCATTTTTGTTGCTAAAGATATGAGTACGCTGAATGTGATGTGGTATTATTTTCATGTCGCGTTTGAGTGGAAATCAGCAATCATTTTCAATATTGTTAACCAACAAATTGCATGTCGACACATAACAGCACAGTTAATTCGACCAAAAAAACGGAAACAACAACGGCAGCATTGTTGCACGATGGTTGTTGCCCCAACAATTAACATCTTTACATACCGCAGATAACCAAAAGAAGTCTATATCTATGGTATACAGTAAACACTGAGTCAATGGAGACCTTAAAAAAAAAATAAGGATTAGAATATAGACATTTTATTCTAATATCAAAAATAAAAATAATCAGCCATAGAGAAGTCTGAATTCTTAGTAAAGATGTTACTGTACTTGATGTCGCTATTTTAATATTCAACAAATAAATACATAAATCAAAAAGTACCAAAAAAATACCCCTAAAATAATAAAGTCCCTAAAAAAATCACTTCCCGCGAGTACATCCCCCTAATTTAAGGGGAAAATCTCCAACTTGGCACCCATGCTGTGAGAACAGGGTCCGAGCCACAATGACCCCCCCCCCCACCACCACCACCACCACCCGTAGACCTTTACTTGAATCATTGAATGTATCGTTGTATCATCATCACACCCCACTTCCCTTCCTTAGTTTTTGGGCTGAGGAATTATGCTATGAAGTTTCATATAAGTACTTAAGAAGTTGTGTGATCGAAGGTATTCCGGCCTTGTCGCTGCAATATAAACCATTGCAGCTCTGGTCTTCATAGCGTGAGCACCAGGCATGAAGATGGCGGTAGAGTTTGTCGCCGAAAGCTCGTCTTTCACCTACACCAGGGATGGCGAACCTTTATTGATTGACGTGCCATTTTTTAAAAAAATATCGAATGAAACCATGACGTGCCATCAAAGCATCGTGACTTAGTGATTAATGGGGAAAGAAATAAAACTAAATACTATCACCTTAAAATTTTATACTTACAACCAGAAATAAACTTTTTTTTTATACTAATCAATATTGGCATCAACAGTTTTGTATTAATTAAAATAGATGAAACTACTGAAAAATCTGTTGTTACATGTTAGATGCCAAATAAGTTATATTCGGTTCATACTTTGTTACTTTTAGCAGAATGCAAGCTGAAGTGGAGTCATCTGATAAACGTTTTCGAAGCGAATTTTTAATGTTAATCACTTCTGAGAATTACATCAGTACTTTCGTCGACATACAACTGTATGAAAGGAGATGACTTAATGTCATTTGTTTGTTGTTCTTTTACATTTCCCGCCCGTTTTATTGTTCTATCTTTTATTGTGTTTCTGCATAAAAGAGGATTTTTAATGCGTGGAATTATCTTATATTTATTTACAAAATCTTTATAAAGTGAAGGGGCGCATGTTAACCAGACTACCTTCGAAACTTCACCTCGCTAAAAGGTTTACCGCGCCGAGCAATAACATTTGCAGCCGAAAACCGTGTGGCACTAGTATGACAATCCTTGCTAACATACTTAATCGTAGACGTCAATTGTTTATTTTTTCTTGTTATTGCACATTCAATTTATTATTTTTGCTGTGGTTCTCTTTTTTTTAGAAAGATTTGTTATTTGTCAACATTTTACAGATCACTTTATTATGCCATATTCTCAGTCCACCAAAGTTGAAATTCTTATCTTGCACTTTTTTTTACCAAACTGGATGTGTTGAATAGCTGTAAATAAATATAACTCAAACAAACTTAAACAGCAGCTGAATTAACGAAATTAGTTTAAAAACCACAAGAACTATGCGCAATTGGTAAAAGCAGTCAACAAAAACAAGTGAACATTTTAGCTTCCCGCCTCTTATTATGTCCTTTCGGTAAGAAATTCACTCGAAATAAACTTCCTCTGCGCAATCAGTAGTCGTTCCGGCAACGGTAATTTCGTTCACGATGAACTTTGTTACTATGATCTTAAATTATGTAGACGAAAAAATAAATTATTTATATGGATTAAACACCTGCTTAATGCCGTGCCCAAATTATTTGGTCGCGTGCCATCATCGGCACGCGTGCCATTGGTTCGCCATCCCTGACCTACACAATCCAACAGCGAGCCGGCGAAAATTATATTGCACTTAAGAAGTTATTTGTGCTTTTCTGATTTAAAAACACTTTTTTTATATTCTAAAGAAAAATACATAAAAAAAGGCGAAACAATAGGTCCTATCGACAATTTAGGCACTATAAAACCACAAATAACGGATATAAATATCCAAAAATCTTATATATGTAACGTTATTTCATGAATTTCAATCACGAACAAAATAGGTTTCTGGCTAAAAACCTAGGTTTACTGATAACTGACTCTAATCTTATAGTTTTAACAACTACATCAACTTCCCCCATAACTAATGATTACTCCTATCTTGTTCTGACTGCAGGGTCGGCGTTAGGGGGGGGGGGGAAGGGAGGGTTAATAAGCCTCGTTCACATTTACCAGCACGTAACGTGTCAGACAAGACACAGACATACGACAGTACACTCTCGGACGGCAGCAGCACAGCACCAATTACTGCCTTTTCTTAGAGGGCAGGTGGAGGTGGAGGATATTGTCCGTAGACATTGCCTCCAAAAGTATATGGGTGGTGCAAATCTTCACTGTTGGGGTGGCTTCACGGTGGTGTCAATTATTTGATTAAATTTAGTGGTCTCTTGTGACGATCAATTGTCGTATCATAGCGACCGATGTTGTGGACTTCAGGGTTTTTGCTTCTATGAGTACTTTTGTAGAAAATTTCGGCTAGTTGTTTGAACCTGTCGTGAAGATATGGAACTCCAGTGGCTTCATGGAGTGCATAGGTTGGAAAACTGTTTGGAAGATGTAGAGCTCTCTTCAGTGCCCTGTTTTGTATTGTTTGTAATCTGAGTATATGACTGTCGGCAGCGTATGCCCACACTGGACAGGCGTACTCAATAATTGGTCTTACAAGAGTGGTGTATATCTTAATGCCAGTACTTGGGGCTAGATTATTATTTTTGTTAAGCAGCGAGTATAGGCTGTGAAGCCTCATGCTTGCTTTCCTGCGGATATCATTAATATGGGCTTGCCAGGTGAGTCTCCTGTCTAGCAACACTCCTAGATAGCGTGCAGTAGCTGACCAGGGTATATCGTTACCATGAAGGTGAAGAGCAGGGTCCGGTTGCCGTTGCCGACGGGGCCCAAGTCTTTTGCTGATGATTATTGCCTGTGTCTTTGCTGGGTTAATATCAATTCTCCATCTCCGGGCCCAGCTCTCCGTTACCTGGAGGACTTCCTGAAGACGGCGAATGGCTAAAATTTTGCTGCGGCTGGCTGCGAGGTAAGCGGTATCGTCAGCGTATGTTGCGACCAAAACACCATTGGATGTGGGGACATCAGCAGTATATAATGAGTATAAAGTCGGGCCCAGAACTGAGCCTTGGGGAACACCGGCTTTCACTATTCTTATACTTGAGAAGGCTCTGTCAACTCGAACACTGAAAGTGCGATCTGTCAAATATGATCTTATTAATTTCACGTATGGTCCCGGGATACCCTGCTCATATAGCTTAAGTAGGAGGCCCGAGTGCCATACGGAATCAAATGCGCGTGAAATGTCAAGCATCACCATGGCACTGTATTGTTTGTGATTGAATGCTTTTGTAACAGCTTCTGTGACTCTCATCAGCTGCTGTGTAGTTGAGTGGTCGCGCCGAAATCCTAGCTGGTGATTTGGTAAGGCATTTGTGTCCTCAATATGAGTGGACAGTCGTTTTAGCAGTAGCCTTTCGAATACCTTGCTGATGGCTGGTAGAAGGCTAATAGGTCTGTAGTTTTGCGGTTGATGTGCGTCCTTCCCACTCTTGTGTATTCCCACAACCACTGCATGTTTCCATCTGTTAGGGAACTGTTGTCGGCGGAGAATGGTGTTGAAAATTTCTGCGAGGTAGACTGAGGCCTCAGGAGGCAGGTGCTTCAAAGTTCTGTTACAGATCTCGTCACGACCAGGAGCTTTGCGAGGGTGGAGATTCTGCAGGCTGCTGATAACCTCTTCAGGGGTAATATCGTCCATTTGAAATTCATCTTCTGCTTGCAGGTATACCCTCAGCCGACGGTTGACTTCGGCGAGGTGTATGGGGTCTGCGTTTGTTTGCGACGGCCGAAAATTTGTTTCAAAGACATCGGCGAGGGCATTCGCCTTGTCTTCAGGAGTGACAGCTAACCCATGGTTGCCATTGAGAGGAGGAAGGCGCTGTCTTCGTCTGGTAAGCTTTCTTGTTTGTAGCCAGAGTGACCCGTCGTCACACGAACTAAAAGTGCACGCATGGAACTACTTCTAAAATGTTCCGAAATTTTTTTTATGGAAGAACTAGCTATATTACCAATTTTACAGGAAGAAGGAGAATCAGGTTATCCAGAAGTTCCGTTTGTACAACAGAAAAATCCAGCTCAAACTTGAAAATGCTGATAAAGTAATATTGACTATAGTATGTATTCTACATAACTTCAAAAAATCGTACCAATGAAATACAGCCGTTAGTAATTTGAGTAAATTACCAAGGCAAGTCGCGAGTAGTTAATCTACCGCTTTTGATGTCAGAGACAAACTTGGTTTGTATTTTGAGTTATCTGCAGAAGCAATGTAAACAAATTGTTATAATTATTTTCATGAATAAATACCTGCTTGCCTTGGAGGTTTTTCGCTATTTCTTTCCGTTTACTGTCACTATATTTTTTGTCACTCAAGTCGTATAGAAATTTATATTCTCTTACTAATTCAATTAATTTTTCGCTGTTCATGTTTTTTAATTAAATCACGTAGTATGTTGTCTGTGCTGTTACGCTGTCGTGTTCACACTAACCGCACACACATTCTGACATGCTCAGACACTGTGCCGGCACAGACAAAACATTCTCGCCGACAATGCTTGTCCGGTGCCGGCATGTGTCTGCACGGACACGCTCCGTTCCCGCGCGGTAGATGTGAATACAACCATATATAACGTACGCTAATCTTGGTTTTTTTTGTCTGTGCCGGTACGTGTCTGACACGTACTGTGTCTGTAGATGTGAACGAGGCTTAAAGCGTGTCAAATGTACCCGGGCCCGCCGGCTAATGGGGGGGGTCCGATCGAGGCTGTAGGGGCTCCCCGAGGCCAAGAATTTGCCCATTCCGTTGAATTCGCCACGGGCCCAAACCGGTTACGTTACTGCTAAGAACACTTTACCCCGGGTCCGAGAATCCAAACGCCGACCCTGACTGATTGTAACTGTTCGTTTGTTCGTCTGAAGTTATTGCCTTACCACCCAACTAATCATAAAGGCCTTGTCCTAACCGCAATATAACAAACTAAACTTCTTAGCTTTCACTAGCAACTTAATAATACATACCTCTAATACTCAAAATAGGCGCAAGACATGACTAGTTTATTCTTCTCTATATCAATGTTGTCTGTAGGCAAAACATTGACGGATCCAATGTCTGCACCAAATAGTCTCAAATTTCAGGCAGTGTTGCCAACTCGGAAAGACGGAAAGTCGCTACAGGAAAGACAAAATTCCGCTACATGCCGCTACGGCTATCGAAATTCCGTTACAAATAAATAATTATTGCAAAGATTATCAATAAAAGCTACCTGTCATGATGAAATCTCTTGTTAAAGATAAGACGTGAACTCTGAATAAACATGTTAGATTTCTGCCAGTGTGTATGTCGAATACCGGATGATTGAAGATTTACGCTATTGTCGTAGTGTAGTAGCAGCACCAGTTGTTATCGCTTACAACGATATTTTTATCATACCAATGAATATTTCACAAAATAAGACGGAATTAATTAATCGGTTAAATCAGGTAAGTACGTAAGAAAGACAATATTGAAGGATTAAATGATTTAAGTTATTTGAAATTATACATACATTATTTACTAATAATTTCTAGCAAAAGTATAATAACAGTGTAACTACAGTCAGTCTTCATCAGACGAGGTAAAGGTTTCAGTTTTACTTTCTTTAAACTGATACATACATTTACAAAATTTCTTAAGATGATCATTGGTAATTAGCTGGATCAAACAATAACTGTTTTTAGTTTGCTAATTTCACTCTTAACAGATCACTGACTGCTTGAGGTTTCAAGAGGTTCCTTTTTTTGATCTTTATATCACCCATTATAGAGAAAACTCTTTCTACTTCTGCATTTCCATGCGGTAACACTACGGTAACAACAATTTTGCTAACTTTCAAATGTTTGAAAAAACATACTCTCTTTCAAAAGTTTTAGTTTACTTAACGCACACCAAAAACTAACAACGCCATTTAACCTTAACAATTCTTCCTTTTCTTCTTCTGAAAAATAGTATGGGAGCTTGCCGAATTCTTTTACCACTTCCTGTCCGTTTATTTTAGATTCAAATCTTTTGAAAGATTCGCTTACACATTTTTGTTAAAACTTGACACAGACTAGTCTCAATTGCTTCTTGTCCCTTTCACTACACTCTGATAACCCTTTCATATTATGTTCCCCAACATTTACTTGTTCTACAGGGAGTAACACGTCAGGATCAAACACGTTCAATTTATCTAAATTGTTCTCACTATTAAAGTGAAGGATTTTCACGAAGTTCGCAGACAAAATTCTGACAAATCTTCTGCTTTCAGGATAGAGATCTTGGATACCTTCCGTGACTGAAACATGGCATTAAACTGATCGAATGTAGGTAAAACATGACTGAAAAAGTGAAGGTACGCTTTGATATAAGGATTTTGAAGATCCGAAAGAATCATGCTGCATCTCTGATAAGTTCAACGAGTACATTCCACAGTTGTAGGATACGATCAACACAGTTTGACAACGCTAGCCATCTAGTCTTACTTGGACTTAAGCTCTTTAATTCAGAAGCATGCATAAACTTTTGAAATTCCAACAAAATGCATTGTCGTTTTGCAGAACGGAAAAAATTGTTATAAATATTGTGCAACAAGGCTTCAACATAAGTAGGAATTTCATTTGATGCTGCTACGGCAACAAGATGTGCTGAGTGATATACAGGGCGTTCGCCGGAAAACGCTACCCTCCCAGTCTGTTGCCGTCGGCAACTTGCTCGGTCAGTGCCGCCAGCAGTTTCCGCCAACCGGCACCGTGAATCACCGCACTGTTTAACACCTCCGCTGCCCCAACAGTGCATTGCAGTGACCCTTACATTGTTAAGAACGGTTTCTTTGCATTGTAGATAGTTTGTGACTTCAGTCTCTTATTAATCAGTGTTGTGAATAAACGTTTCTTTGCGGTTTGGTTGGTTTGGGGCTTCATACTCTTATTAATCTGTACCGTGTTTGAGTGTGAGTAAAATTATGGTACGTTACAGTTTGCAACAAAGAATATTTCTCTACGATACATATGTGAAGAAGAAGTCGTTTAAAAAGTGTCACAGTAAATTTCGTCGCGAATTTCCTGGCTCTTTACTGCCAGCTAAATCAACAATTCTGCGTCTGGTTAAAAAAGTAAGAGAAACGGGTTCATTTTTTAACAAAAAGAGACTGTCGGTCAACCGTATTCTCACAGAGGAGAAAATTGACGATATCGCTTTTCGACTAGAACAGTCACCCAAAAAATCATTAAGTCAGTTACGGCAGCGTGTGTCTCGAAATATGTTCAGAAGATGTGAAATGTGCATTACACAAGAGGGTCAACACTTCCAGCATCTTTTATAAGGTAAGCTAATGAATTACGTCACATTTAAATGCTTAGCACACAAGTTTATGAAGTTTATGAAGCGTAATTATTATGAAATAGTCCGCGGCCGACGGTCGAACAATGCCGGAAACTGAGCGCTCGCTCGCCGGGAGCAGTTTCTTCCTTGTAGCGCTAACAGTGGGTTGCGTTTCCCGGCGAACGCCCTGTATAAAGCTGTTTACAAAAACTTCTGGATTGCCATTTATAAGATGGATTTTGAATGGTTCATTTTTACCAAGCATAACACTGGCGTTATCAGAGCAAAATCCTACTAAATTGTGAACATTTAATTCAAAATTTGACAGACAACTGCTGAAAAGTCTGTAAAGCCCTTTGGCATTACCATCATCACTACAAATGGGGATTAAGTCAAGAAGTTGTGTCTTAACTTCGTCATGGTATATGTATCTTGATAAATTACACAACAACCTATTATTACTGATATCAGTACTCTGATCTGTGAGGACCGAAAAAGCATTGTCTTTAAGTTCTTTAGTTGCATCATCCTTTATTTTTGATGATAGAACATTTCAAATAATAGCTGTACACTTTATGCGACTTTGTTGAACATTTATCGCAATAGCTGAATCCCTAAAATTTAGTATTGCAACTTTAACAATATGACAGACCACACTCAGGGCCGGCGCTAGAAATTTCGGGCCCGGGGTAAAATGGGCGACCTTTTTTTTAAGCTCTACAAAATGGCCAAGCAACAATGGGCGTAATCTTGGCTTCATGGCCTGAGGGCCCCTATAGTCGGTGATCGGGCCCCCATCAGCCCGCGGGGACCGGGTACTTTTCACCCGCTTAACGCCGGCCCTGACCACACTGAAACTAAGATTATGAGCCGCAACTAATAAACTAAATCTTATATCTGCTACTGTAGCTTCAGTTTCTTCTGACTTGAAAATCCGAAAGAAAAGAACTAGATTTGTATATGTAGTTCAAATAATTGAAATAATATCAAACTATAATCGCAGCAAATTATGAGAAGTTCTGATGTATTAGATCGGATCGCCTTTCTGATACCACGTTATTTTTTATAAATTATACAGCAACAGACACCGGCATTCAAACAGAGGCCGTCAGAATGAGAGGCCCCTGTCTAATTCATTAATCGCTAAGCTCCACGATTATTTACTCACACGTGGTGCAAATAAAAAACCTAGTTTAATTACCTGAGAAACCTGTTTTGTGTTGTCGATGGCTTTCACGTTCTTCAGGTGTCTTTGACTTTTACTATGGTTTACCAGATCACTTCTTTTCTCACCCAATACAATTTTGCAAGCCTCACTCCTCGCTTTTGAATTGTCCTCTTTCACTGGTAGTATTCACTTTTGAAAAAATACTTTCATTTAACCACTTTTCTGAAAATAACTGTTTTATCGACTTTATTTGACCTTTCGGTAATTCTCGACGGTATTCTCGTGTTTTCTTGGGTGTAGAACAACCCGCTTCTCCTATATCACTCATCACGCATCACTTGTGACTTGCAACCATTATTAGCACACTCGTACTGAGGGCCGAGGCAAACGTGTTTAGAACCGAAGATCAAGCATATAGGCGCTACAAGAAGAGCGGGGAAATACACTTGAGGGAATTCATAACCAATCTGCCTGTTATTATTGGTTATTCAATGGCGTAAGGGTCGGTAATGATTTAGTTTGGCTGGTTTAGATTCCAGGGAAGACATTATTAACATAATGAATGTTTATCCTTAAGAAATCCATTTTCGAAAGTTATAGCAATGAACATAGCAAAATGTCGCTTACGGTTTTTCGACAATATGAACATTTCGCCGCTCTGTCTCCCGAGGGGTAAAATTCCGCTACGCGTTGGCAACACTGATTTCAGGTTTAACTGTGGTTAATCACCGAGAAGTATTACCCTTATCAACTTGTCAGTGCTGCCAACTTTCTAAAGATATTTGCTTTTGGACAACTTGCATATTTTTTGATATCATATACCACATCTGCCTCAATTCTCTCCTTTACCCCTTCAGCATTATCAGAAATTTCCCATCCATTGTATAAGCATATAAACATTTTACTTTAGCCACAGATGTGTTTAAATTGGGATCACCTGTTTCAATGCTGGCACATATTAACAAATGGCAACTGGGGGTTAATGTTGGAGAACAGCTGGAAGTATCTGAGGGAACCACAAGTTCAGCATGAGTGCCGAGTGAAACTGATGTCAATCAACATACTCGTACAAAAAAAAAAAAATATCTGTGCAACCTACAGTATAATTCAGATCAGCGAGTGGAACAGTTAAATTCAGGTGTGGCCAACCCAAATGATCTTGCGGGCCACTTTGGAAATGCATCATAACTCCGCGGGCCGCATATAAAATTATATACCCCATATTAGATTCAGACCCACCATAGAAATTTTTTTGGAGTGAAAAAATGAAACATAATCAATTATTATTGTGTTTTCTATTATTCTTACATGTAAACATAGATAATATAATAATAATGATACTCATAATTTCTACTGATAATTTTTAAATATATGGATGCACAAATAATGCAGTTTTTAATACATTGGTTTTCACTACTTTGGCCATTAGAAAATAAATATATTTTTTAAAAGTGTGATAAATCTCGCAGGTCGGTAAAATGTTCCTTTAACGGGCCGCGGGTTGGCCACCCCTGGTTAAATTTATTAATATTCTGCTTTTGCTTTACTTTTTGTATACTGCCTGTTGTTTTAGGCACCAGTTAATCTGACACGAATCAAAAAATGTGCTCCCAGATCCTAATGTGAAAGTGAGAAATTTTGAAACTTTTCTCTAATATCGACATTTCTTCCTATTCTACAAGCGTGCCCAACACTATGAAAATAAATGAACTACAAGAAAATCCTGAAATACAAATAATGCGACATTAAGAAAGTGTAAAAAAAGACTATTTGTAACTACAAGTGCTACCATAACATACGGTAATTTGGATCACACTGCCCTTTGCTGTTGCTTAATGTATTCTCCACCAGTACTCAAAGAACAAATTATTTTGGACAGAAGTGGAACAATGAAGAAAGCTGAGTTGCATAGTGCAGTGAAATAAATTTTATTGCCCCAATTATTGCATCTGATTGTTTAATTATTGTGATTTAAATATATGTTAATCAATAACTGAAGATAGAAGTTTGTGAATTGACACTTGAGACAATAAGATGCAATTACGACTTTAAGAACCCAGTTTAATTCTGAATTAAAGACTGCCAAGAAACTTGGTAGGTAGGAATAGTGAGAGAACGGAACATGCAATAAGAATATCAAATGAAGACAGTAAAAACTCTGTCATCTATCGGCAGTGATTAAAGGAACACTCCTTTAATTTAATTTCCTTTTTTACTTTCACACTACAAGGGCTAAACTTCTCAAAAGAAAAAACTAGAACTTGCCTAGAAGTGACGTATTCAACTAGGTGTGTCTTAAACATTCCACTCCACTTGCATATGGTATTTAACAGCGCTTGTTTGAATGGTCGTATGTCAACTTGGAACCAGGAATGGAAAACATGTGTGGATGCTATATTCTCAACCTCCAGATACAAGTTCTCAAATGTATCAATCTGGAAAGAAAAAAAAATACTCTAAAAACTGAAGTCTAAAATTTGCACTGATCAATAATATAATTTTTTGATGATTTTATCTTGATGATTAAACAATGAAAGGTAGAAAATGTAGACCCATCACTTAGAACAGATAAAGGCAGGATGGCAGCAACAAAACAAATAATATACTTTAAAAAAAACTTCAAAACAGCACGCAACAATCAATTTACAAAACCACTACAAAGTAAAATTAATTATTAAGAAACGCTTCTATTAACAGAGTTTTTTAACTATTATGTTATGTTAACTACTATATTAACTATTATGTTTTATTATGTGGAAAAGAAAGATAAATTATGTCCAACACTAATTAAAGCTGAAGGGAGGAGGGCAGTAGCAACGCGAAATAATGTACCAAAAAAAAAAATATTTCCAGGTTAACCTGTACCTGTCGTCAAGTGGAAACATGTGGATGAGCTCGCACAAGCCTCGCGATCAAGAAAGCCACACAGAATGGAATTGGCCGTCGGCGGTGGTGGGGGTAGCCAGTGGCGTAGTTAGCATGAATGACACACGGGGCGAATATCGTGGGTGTATCCTCATGGAAACTCAAATTCAACGTTAGCCAAATTTTAAAAAATCTATCAATATTATTTTAATAACACTTGATTAAATACACATTTATTGTTATTTACACTATTAAAAACTTTGAAACACAGATAAACGAGAAAAATTGCTTTCAAAATTTCAACTTTACAGCTTTAACAACTGCAAGTTTGGAAATCACATCTTCAAAATTAATTTTTTGGGTTGCATCATGTTCCATAGTCAACATGGCAAGATTGTTTAGTCACGGTTTGCTCATGTTGACTGTAGGTAGTTTTTTTAATTAATTTTAATAAACTACAGCTCCTCTCACATGTAGCAACTGATTCGCAAATTATCATAAATAACTTTAAGATGTCCATAAGATTCAGAAATGATTCTATACAATCTCATTTCACAACGAATTTTAAAAAGTTCAAAGCTCCACAACCATTTGTTACCGAAACTGTTATGAGGCTGATTTAACTGAAAAATTTCAAATGGTTCGCGTGGGTGCGAAATTCATTCCGAAATCGCTAATAGTGGAACAGAAAAACCTTCGTCTCGAAATAGTTCAGGACACTTTGGAAATGATCAATAATGATGAAAATCTGCTTAAAAAGGTTATAACTAGTGATGTATCGCGAGTTTAAGGTTAAGATCACGAAACAAAACGACAGTCTTCACAGTGGAAGCAGTCATCAGAGCCACTACCGAAAAAAGCGCGCCCAAGTCGGAGGAATGTCAAGTCGTTGCTGATTGTTTTTATTATTATTATTATGTACCATGAATGTGCTCCTAAAGGTCAGACGATCAACCAAGAATATTATCTTGAAGTTATGAAAAGATTGCGTGACGCAAATTGAAGAAAACGGGGTCAGCTATTATTTATCAGTGACTGGCTTCTTCATCGGTGTAAAGGCGGCCACACACGCTATGGTACACAAGAGAGGTTTACCTGTGCAGGTAGACCAGACAATGGAGGAAGGAATATATGGAGACGAAATAACGCCAAATCGGTGAAACCTCATAAAAAAAATCGTCTCCTACTGCGCATGCGCGGCGGCCACTGGCGGCCATAGGAGTACCAAAACATTGGGCTGTTTGCACTGTGTATGCTGCTGAGAATATTTCATTTTCTAATTTTCTAAAGTTTTCTATAATGCCAAGTTGTGTTGCACAAAAAGACAAGATAGGAAAAAACCTGGAATAGCGTTTCATAAGTAAGTCACATTGTAACTATCGTTCTTGAAGTACGAGGCATGTTTTTTAAGTAAGTACTTGCACATATATCTCAATAATTTTATTTTTACTCTACTTTTCTACATAATTCCCTTCAATATTGAGGCACTTGTCATAACGTAGTACCAGTTTTTGAAAACCCTCCTCATAGAAGTCTGCCGCCTGAGTTGTTAACCACTGCATCACAACTGTTTTGACTTCGTTATCGTCTTCAAGACGCTGACCGCCCAGGTGTTTCTTCAAGTGCGGGAACAGATGGTAGTCACTGGGCGCCAGATCAGGGCTGTACGGAGGATGATCTAGAGTTTCCCATCGAAAAGATGTGATGAGATCTTTGGTCTGATTAGCCACATGTGGACGGGCATTGCCATGCAGCAAAACGATGCCCTTGCTCAACTTGCCACGTCTTTTGTTCTGGATTGAACGGCGCAGATTGTTCAATGTCTCACAATAAGCTGCTGCATTGATTGTCTCATTACGAGGCAGAAATTCCACAAGCAATACTCCTTTTCTGTCCCAAAAAAACTGTGCACATGATTTTTCCGGACAGAAATCGTTTGCTTGAACTTTACTTATTTGGATGAATCTGAATGCCGCCATTCCATGGACTGTTGCTTTGATTCAGGTGTGACGTAGGCCACCCATGTCTCATCGCCCGTAAAAATTTGGCTTAAGAAATCATCACTATCGTTGTGGTACCGCTCAAGTAAAGTCAATGCACTGCCTAAACGTTTGGTTTTGTGCACATCCGTTAACATTTTCGGTACCCAACGTGAGCGCAATTTTCGGTAATTCAAGTGCTCGGTCATAATGCCATACAAAACACTACGAGAAACATTAGGAAAGTCATCACACAAGGAGGAAATCGTAAAGCGTCTGTTTTCTCTCACCTTATTGTCCATTTTCTGCACCAAACTTTCATTAACGACCGAAGGACGCCCACTCCGTTGTTCATCATAAACATTTGTACGGCCATCTTTAAATTCCCTCACCCACTTTCTCACCATTCCATCTCTCATAATGTTTTGTCCGTAAACTGCACAGATCTCACGATGAATATCGATTGGTTTTAGGCCTTTATCACAAAGAAATCTTATAACAGCCCATACTTCACAGTCGGCGGGACTCACGATTATGGGAGGCATCTTAAACACTCAATGAACAACGTAAACAAGGAAGAATTAGACTGTAATGGCGTCAGTGCATAGGCAAGAGATGCAGGTACCCAGTGCGCATGCGCGGAACGCAGCGCTGCAGCCACGGTGTTACAAAACGGTACTTACTTAAAAAATACGCCTCGTATCTGACTGGTAACTGCAACATTGGGCCATTCGCTATAAATTTATTCATTGCTCTCAATAGGATCATATCGTTCTCAAATTTTTGTTGGTGTAGTGTAGACAATTAGCATATGTTACTATTTTGCACCTGAAATGCTAGCCTTACTGTAGAGAAGTGTTGAAAATTTAATTTAAGCGGTTCATGTTTACATCGCGACACAGTGAATATGGTGTCGTGCAGGCTTTACTCAAGTTTCAGTTTACACTGAAAGTATACGATGAAATTAATTTTACTGAAGGTATATGTTGAAATTAGTTGTGATAATTTATGATACGTGAATTATGAATCCTGATATTGTCAATGTTGCTGTAGCTAGAACTGTAGCTTAAATTGAATTTTGTGTGTTGAGGTGGGCAGCACTATTATGGCCATGGTGATGCTATTTGATGATTGATTCTCATGTAAATTGACAAAACTAATCAAAAATCAAGAGTAATTTTTTTTAATATCTCCCTTAGTTCTCTAGATATCAACTACCAAAAATTAGTTACAGGTATAGTTCCTTGTGCCTTTGGTGACATTTTTATTCTGGTCCAGGCCGCGTTTTAACCTAACCACAAGGATTAGTAAAGAAATTAAATACCCAATCTGCAAGTGCAGCAAAATTATCTTTTGGTCCAGTCCGCATCATAACCTAACAAACTCAATTTGGAGACATTATATCTCGCGAACTAAGCGAGATATCGAAAAATTTTATTCTTTATTTTCGATTTATATCGTCGTGATACATACTTTCGAGAACTAAGCACTATATCAAAACATTTTATTCTTCATTTTTGATGTGTCTCGTCGAATTACATTATAATCCATCATCAAATTGCGGTGCCACGGTTGTATTTTGATTTCGTTGAGGTTTTTGTGCCATTTACCGTGTTTCTCCGACACAGCAATATGGCGGCCTCACCACCCCACTTCTCTCTACCCGGTTTCACTCGTGTGTGGTGAAGGTCCCTTAAGTCGTCTCCATATATTCCTTCCTCCATGGACCAGACAGGCAGACCGGAGCAACGACGGAGCCCAGTGTATCCAGTATAACCATGGAATCGTTTTAATAGCTTTGAAACGTAAACAGCAAAGAAAAAACGTGAAAATTGGCGTAAAAAGTATTTTTCAAAAATAAAACAATACACTCATATTAATTCTTTGAACGAATTAAGAGGATAGAAATGAGATATTAACGTAATTACTTGCGTATGGATGAATAGGTTTATCTAAAATTGCTTTCAATGGTTACTCCATTAATTCCTAAAAACCATAATGAGAAGTGCTGTTTCTTCAAACGAAAAACTTGTATTAACTTTAAGGTTTCTTGCATCAGGGAGATCGCAAGGGTGCCTCAAGTTTTCTACAGTAATATCGCCTCAAGTTTATATCTTATGAATTGCATCTGCCGGCTCTCCAGAGTTAAATCAGGTTTAATCTTATTATCACCTTACGGACGTTATTTTTTAGATTTTTTTAATCACTGTTTGCTTGTTAGCATCAGATTCCACTCTTGTAGTTTTCAACAATATCGAATAGGTGGCTTCTTTCTTGAGGCGATCATGGCATTTGTTGCTCTTAACACACCACGGAGAAGGTTCTGATTTATAAATTTCTATAAATTTATCAAGCTCACGATTTCACATAGCCTATGTTTGTTCTTTGAAGCTAAACAGAGAAGAAAAACTGTTACGGCACTGCACACAACGCGATCTCTCTTCCACAATGCTATAAATGAGACTGAAACCTGCACAGATCTACTGCAATACCCCCACACACTCTACGGTATGTAGTCTGGCGCAGGTAGAAAGAACTGATTTTTCATTCTTCTCCGGTTGCAAGAGCATCATGGGAAGGAGGCGGTGACCTGTTTCACTGGACCCTTCGCAGCACTACCGCCACGTGATATATTCGCCGCGCCGACCACTTGGGATGGTGGGAGGTTCCTGGAGCTGACACCTAGTGCTGCAGTGCACCATCAGGGCGAACAGCTGGAGCAACGAAATGAATGAATGAATAACTGAACCTGAGCTCACGGCACTATATAGAGCCGGCGCTAATTCATCGGCGGCGAGTGGACGGACTCTGGTAGCCCACCAAGTGGAGGCTGCTAGAAGCTGTCACCCATCACCCCTTCCGGGCGCCATGAGGACACTAGGAAGGGGCCGAATATATCACCCTGTCCTACGCCTCTGGAGGATCCACGCAGACAGATTTCGGTACATCACACCCCAGCGAGGTGCGCCTACAATTCACAAGTTTCAATGGGCTCGGGGTTTGATACCTGCTCTGACGATAATAGCACGCTCGATGAAGATCTCCCAGTCTACATTTACTGCCGTAAAGGCGAAATGGAAGTCATGATCAGATCCCGACACTACAAGACCAACGAGTGGAGAAACTTTCTTCGCCGGGAGTGGGACCAGGTGCAGCTCAACGTCAAGGTGTGGAAGACCATATACGCAAGGGACCTTGCAGGTTCCCACGCCGACATCCACGATGCCCTCACCTATCCAAGACCATCGATCTATGCCACACCAATTCTCCACGACGGGAAAGTCTGGACGCAAGACGCCCGCCTCCCAAAGATCTTCCCACCAGAGTACAAAGAGATCGATTACATTGAGGATCTTCACCTTAGGCTCTTCTCGTCCCCTCCACCAGTTTCGGCAAGCAAAGAGGAAGAGTCTATATGCACCACAAAAGAGTTTGACAGTCCCATCACGCCAAGCATCGAGGACCCAAAGCAATCTTCCTCCAACGCTGACCAGTCAGTGGACGCACAAGCATCAATGGACCACCTGCTACAAGAACCCCCACCTATTCACCACGACGCCATGATCAAAGTGCTCCGCAAGGTCTCCATGCTCCCAGTGAACATATGGACGGGAATATCAGCATTTCTCACCACATGCTCCTGCCAGGCAGACATCGAGGCAGCCATGGAAAGTCTCGAAAGGCAGAAGTTGCAACAAGGGACGGAACAAACAGACAACCCACCGTCGCGCATGGAGCTACCAGCCAATAGAACAATACAACAGGACGCAACTCAACCAACCGTAATGCAGAAGCCACTACTGGACACTGGTCTAAGTAGCACTGACTTAGAACCAATCATCAACAGAGACACCAGGAGTGATCCAAAGAAGGAACCAGTCACAATCACCCAGTGTTACCGCTGCCAAGGCTTCTGGCATCAGGCAAAGGATTGCAGAAGTCAAGTGCGGTGCGTACGCTTAGGTGGAAACCACAGCGCCCTGGTTTGCGCACGCCCTCTTGGAGACACACCGACATGTGCGAACTGTGGCACTGACCACGCTGCATGTTACATGGGCTACCAGTGAGGAGAAAGCTGCCACCCACAGAAGCATATCCCAGACCGTCCACAACCGCTCAACCGAAAATATATGGAATAAAAAATCTGCAAAACAACCAAGCATCATCACAAACCACAAGAAAACTATAGGGATCCGCTGAGACCAGCAGGTTGGGCACATAGTCCAATTGATAATCCAGCTGATCCAAAATGACAACAACAAATGAGTTGAACCTGAAGGGGTTTTTTAATATAAGGGTGTCATACAGACCAACAGCAATTTTCCCCCTTAAAGTGTAAATAAAGTGATCCCAAAAACTATAAACCCTGACACCTAGCGATAAAGCTGCCGAGGCAGCGGGATACGCTTTCATGACCCTTAAGGTCGTGGAAAAAATATCATTCTTCTCCAGTTACCTGTACAGGTCCGCATACCTGTGCGGGTTTGTGTGACACACCCTCCGGTCTACCTGTACAGGTCAACCTGCAGAGGTAAACCTCGCCGGTGTACCGTAGCGTGTGTGGTCCCCTTAACGCGCCAGCGCATGCATCGAATCTCTAGCAGCAATATATGACAAAGCACAAAGTCGTACAGCTCCCTCAGCCTCCGTACAGTCCTGACGTAGCTCCCTGCGACTTTTGACTGTTCCCAAGATTAAAAATGTCGCTCAAGGGACATCGATTCGACGACAAAGAAACACTCTAAAATAACACAAAGAACTATCTGAAGGCGATACAAAAAAAAAAAAAAAAAAAAAAAAAAAAAAAGTTCCAGGACTGCTTTCAAAAATGGAAAGACCATTTTGACTGTATTCTTCAATCAAATGGGGACTACTTCGAAGGATGCCACCGTCCCAGTGCCACAGTATAACACTAGCGGGAAAATATGAAAGAAGGTCGGATATTTTTGGAACAGCCCTCGTATTGCAGTGAAAAGATTAAGAGCACCATCTCTGGAGTAAACGTTTTACGTTGATCACACAATTCTTCAATTATAGTCATAATCTCACAAACATTTTCTGTTAGTACTTTTACTGCAATTTAATGAGCACACAAACGCGTTGTTGAGTCTTTTAACAGAAGATTAGCTGTTTTTAGTAAGCACTTCGCAGTGGCCGGTGAACATGGAGAAAATGTAAAATAGTTTCAACAGTTCCGAAAAATGTTACACAAGATGCATTTCTTGCAGATGAATGCTGGCCACGCAGATTAAATGAATGATCAATTAATTCAACGAAAATGATTTTGTTGTTTGCTTTAATAATAGCTTTCACTCCTCCATTTATTTCGCCCATAGTAACTGCGCTGTCGTAATCTTGAGAACGAAGCATCATTATATTCTAAAACGTCATTAACAAGCTTCTTAAATATTTCATTACTTAGATCCACGACTTTCTTTCCTATTAACAGAAAAAATCCACTTTTCTGTTATCAATACTAATATTAAATCATGTTAGTTACTATTTATGTGGAACAGTACACACACTTATTAACAATATCAATTATATTACCAACAACTCATTAGCAGTCAATTACTTAAAAACCTATTAGCATAATAATTTTTCACAGCAATTTTTGAGTGCATGCTATCTGGAGTGAATTTTGTGAACAGTGTAATTACTTCATTTGTAAAAAGTTTCAATAGTAAGAAAAACCATATATCGTTTTATTAATTGCGGACAACTTTGTCACCTTCACCATACTAAGAAAAACCATATATCATTTTAGTAATTGTGGACAACTTTTTCACCTTCACCTTCCATACACCATATATACTATTTTATGAGTCATTCTTAGTTACCAAATTCCAAGAAGAAAATTCTTTCATAGAGTAAAATGGGTTCTGAAGCAGAAACTCTTTCAGTTTGAACTTGGGTTTTCAGATAACATTTAATTTCTGTTGGTAAGACATTGAATAAGGAAGCTCCAGTAAATTTTATCCCTTTCTTCACAATTGACAGTGGTTTGTAATCCTTGTAAGTATTATATTTATTCCTAGTATTATGGCTATGTATGTCAGCATTAAGATTGAAGTGTTCAGGATTTTCCACTACAAATGATAGTACGGAGTATACATACAGTGCTGGCATTGTTAGTACACCTAGGTTTTTAAATAGATTCCTGCACGACGTCCGTGGGCTTGCTCCACAAATAGTTCTTATAGCACGCTTTTGCAATTTAAATACCCCCTGTGCTTGTGACGAGTTCCCCCAGAATGTGATGCCATAAGTGAGCAGGGAGCGTAAATATGCAAAATATACTAACTTTCTGGTTTCGATATTAGCTATTCTAGATAATACCCTCAGTGAAAATATTGCAGAATTCAGTTTTTTAAGAAGTTGTTGAATCTGTTGCCTCCAGTTCAATTTGTTATCTATATATACACCCAGGAATTTTGTAAAAACTGCTATAATTAATTGCTTTTCCTTCCGACATTACATCATGGCTGTCCATTGTTTTATTTTTTGTAACAAACTGGAGTAACTGTGTCTTTTCTACATTAAGTATTAGTTTGTTAGCATTAAACCACCTGTTAATTTTCTTTATAGCATCATTTGCTGTGTTTTCAAGATTTTGCATTGATTGGTCTTTCAACGATATGCTAGTATCATCTGCAAAGAGCACCACCTATTCACATAGTATATGTGGGAGATCATTTATATAGATTAAGAACAGCAGAGGGCCAAGAATTGAACCCTGAGGCACACCACATTGAACTATACCCCATTCTGAGTTTATAACATCTCCTGTATTAGCATCTTTCAGTGATACACATAGCTTTCTATTTTCCAAGTATGATTTAAACCAAAGTCCTGGCTTACCACTAACTGCATAGTGGTCTAATTTACCTAGTAGAATCTCATGATCAATACAGTAAAAAGCCTTAGCAAGATCACAGAATATACCTAGGGAATTTAATTTTTTATGCATTGATTCCAGTATGTTGTTTACAAAAGCAAAAATTGCTGAATCTGTTGAAACACGTTTCCTAAAACCAAACTGTACTTTACTGAATAGGTCATACTTTTGTAGATGTGCATACACCATTCTGTACATTGCTTTTTCAAAGATTTTTGAAAATGCTGATAGAAGTGATTTGGGTCTGTAATTCTCAATCTTTGAGGTATCACCCTTTTTATAAAGCGGTTTGATTATTTACTTCTTGAGTGAATCAGGGAAGATTCCTTCTTCAAAAGAACTATTACGAATATGACTAATAACTCTACTAATGTTGGAGTTACCTTGTTTCACTACATGGGTTGAAACCTCATCATAACCAAATGACTTTTTATTTTTGAGGGATTTAATAATTTTTTCAATATCATTTTGACTGGTGAGAAATTGAGACATAGGTGCTGTTTTTGGTGACAAGGATTTAATTATTGCTATAGCATCTATATTCCCAATATATTTTCCTTTTATTTTTTCAGCAACTGTTAAAAAGTAGTTACTAAAAGCACTTCCTACAAAAGAGGGGTCATTTACAAGTTTATCGTTAATGCTTAAAGATATTATTTTCAAGGGGTGATACAGTTTTTTCTCTTTTTATAATGTTCCAAACAATTTTTATCTTATTATCTGAACTACTAATCTCATGGCCAAACATTTAGCTGCTTTTATTACTTTGGTTAAAATTCTACAGTAAGTTATGTAATGCTGTCTGAGAAGTATATTATCAGTATTCCTAACTTTTACATACAATTCACTTTTATGTCTGCAAGATGTTTTAATACCAACTGTAACCCAATTTTTGTTTACTCGTTTTTGACCAATTGGAGCTAGTTTTGTAGGGAGACACCTCTCGTAAATTTCCAAAAACCTTTGGTGAAAGTAATTGAATTTATTGTTTACCCCTTATAATTTATAAACAGTGTTCCAGTCCTCATTGAGAAGTTCATCATTTAATGTTTTTATTGAATTGCTCTTTAATGGCCTAATTTTGAAAAATTATTTTCATTTCCCATATCACCCAAAGTAATTATTTGAGCATTATGGTCTGACAAACCATATTACATTGGAACTGTTCCATGTATTTCTAATTTATTGCGCTCTACAAAAATGTTATCAATAATAGTACTACTATCCTTTTGTATTCTTGTTGGGAAATTTATAGTTTGATAGAGACTGAATGATCTATACATTCCTAGAAGATAATCTGTCTGGTTTCATTCTACAGCAAAATTTATGTTGAAGTCTCCACAGAGGATAATTTCCCTTTGAGTTCATGATAAATTTAATAGAACCGCTTCGAGTTTATTACAAAATTTGCTGAAGTCTCCTGTGGGAGCCCTATAAACTTTCAGCACTATACAACATTTGTTATCTAATTCTAAATGTATTGCACAACATTCAAAATCTTGTTCTATACAGTATTTACTTAGATCTAATGATTTTGTTTCAGTATTTTCTCTTACATACATTGCTGCACCACCCATTCTCATCTGCGACCTGCAATAACATGAAGCTAACCTATATCCAATAAAAGGGAGGAGACATATTTCAGAATTCCTCAGATGGTATTCTGGCAGATATATGATATCTATGTTAGGATTCGATGATTTTTGTGCTTCTTCTATAGATATTATCAACTCATCAAGTTTGCTTGAGATACCTCTAATGTTCTGAAGGAACAAAGCTATTTTAGACTGACATTCTTTATTTTTGGCTGTAATATCATTATTCACATTTCTTAAATAACCCCTCCTACTCTTGACATTTGGCCTAAAAAAGACTGAGTTCTACCACCAATTACCACTGGGATGGGGTGCACATCCAACCTGCCTCTCCTGATGCTACTGGCAATCAGTTGCGTTAGCTTCTGCTTGCCCCGAAAATTCAGGTGGAGTCCATGGGAGGTAAGGTCACTCCGTGTAATTCAAGAAACACCTATCAGACCAATGTGTGTTCGGTCAGCCTGACACAATGCACGCTTCAGATCTGCCTGTGCTGATCAAAACGCTCGAAGAGGTCAACAAAACAAACATTGGTTTGATTGGTGTTTTTAGCAATATTGTCAATGTCTGTCTCAAAACAATAATTGATATTTCTGGGCAGACTATTCCCAGGACCCCAACTATAATTATATGATCCTCTTTAGTAAGATCTTTTTCAGGTTTGAAATTTCATCCACAACATTGTCAAGTTCAACTACCACTTTTGTTTTTAATCCTTGCCTAGATACAGTGTTCAATAGTACGTCTCTGTTTTTTTTTTTTTTTTTTTTTTTTTTTTTTTTTGTAATCTTTCATTCCCCTTGCTGAGGGCTGAGGGCAGGGCAGGGGCGGGCTGTTGGAGAGCTGATTGCTCTTTTCAGCCTTCGGGGTATTTATTTATTTCAGATAGCTTTATTATATTTCTTTTTTAACATATATTGTTTTGGGGTTTTTACATTAATTGGGACCTGTGGACACTTAGTCCTTGATTTTATATATAATCCTTTTATGGGATTAATATTTGTATCATTTGTATGAGTAGTTCCATGATTTTGGTCGTTGCCAGCTTCTCATTGCAGCTGGGCTCGTCTTCTTCTTGCCGGGGGTGGGGCCACCTGTGGCATCTAGTACAACTGCTTGTGTTGTTGTACTGGTTTTCGTGGGTGCTTCTTCTGGTCGGAGCGTGGCTTGTCTTGTCCGGTCTGGTGGCGATCGTGGCGCACTGGTTCCTTGTGACGCGACCTGTCTGGGGTCATATTGTTGCGGGTGGTCCTGGTAGGGTGGAGGGCTCTTCGCATCATCCCTCAGTTGGGAGTGGCTGTATGTTTCTGGCCTCTTCTTTTTCCTCCTCACCGTTGTTTTCCACTTGTTGGCAGCTGGGCGGTGACTTGATTTTTTTCGTTGACTGCTGCTATTCTTGCTGCGATTCGCAGGCCTCGCAGGACACCTAGCATAGCACGACGCGTGCTGACCCGAGCAGTTCGCACAGGTCGGCATTGCGTCTCTCGGGCGAGTGCAGTTCTTGATATTCTGCCCGTTCCCGCAGCGTACACATTGTTCCTCAGCTGCGCAGTCTTTTGCCATATGTCCCCATGCTTGACATCAAAAGCACTGCGGCTTCTTGGTTGCTGTCAGCTTCCTCTGCTCCTTGAAGTCCTGGGGTTGATACTTTCCGGATTTCTCAGATGGTCCAGCTGGTTTCGGCCGATATAGGATGCCGTTGTCTTGGAACATCCTGATGACGGTTTCTAGGTCCACCTCCCTTACATCAATTGTAACCCACTTGTCGGATTCTTGCGCGACTATGGGTCTTTCAACTCTAGCTGTTGTCTCCTGAGGACGGTGAGGCTCCTGGCTTGGCGGGGCCGATTTATTGGTAGATGCGATGGAGACTTCGTCTGGGTTCTTGGCTGGCGATAACTGCGGCATACTCATCGGGGTGTCGTCTTCGTCCCCTGAAGTGTCACTGTTTTTGTCCAGTCTATCATCTTGAAGACAAAGGTATTGCCTTGGTGGGACATGTCTTGGCCGGCTTCATCTTGGTTGGTTTCTGACAGGTCCGTCGTTCTGGAACTGTTTGCCGACGTATTCTCCCAGGAGCTTCTTCTGGATGAGGCGTTCAGCTGTGTTGGCGTCTGCTTGCTTCCTCGGTCACCATTTGGATGCTGGTAGTGTTCCTCTTGATTATCGGAAACCTCTTGTAAGTCTGCGGCCTCTTTTTCGCTCGTAGTATCTCGGCGGGACGTGTCGTCCAATTCATTCCTTGGAGGCTCCTCCTTCTCGTTGCTTGGCGCCAGTTCAGCTCTTCTTGCGGCCTGTTCTCAACGTCTTTCCTCCAAGAATCTTAGTCTTGAAGCGGCTAGTTGTCGTTGTAACAGGTTATTCTTCCTGTTGGCAAAACCGCCACCTGCATTTCTCGGCGTTGAATGCATCTGTTGCTGTTGGTGTCGCTCGTCTTCACTTGGCGGGTGGATGCGACTCCCTGTCAAACTCTCACTGGTTTCAAGGTCGCGCTGGCTCACCATCGCACGCTGGTGAAACTTGGGCGCACCATGTGCAGGCGAGTATGTCCCTCTTCCAGTCGGGCTGTCAATTGAGTAGGTACTCCGGTCTCCGAGGCATGGGTAGGAATGGCGGATCTGGCTCCTTGCAGCCAGTACAATGCCTTGGGCACCTTGGTGTGGAGGCTGCGCGGCAGTTGCTCGACATTCGTCTGGCGGCGAGTCGCAATACTCCTCACATTCATGTTGGGACGCCGCCGAACTCTGGTGTCGAGTGGGCGTACCATGAGCAGCAGAGAAGCGCTCTCCTTCTGCCGGGAAGGTACTCATTCCCGACCTGCCTCCTCCACTGTGCGGAGTAGACAGACGCTTTGAGCTGCGTGCCGCCGGGTCCTCGCTGAGCGCCGCTTCCGCGTCCTTGTGGAGGGGGTACTGCGCGCCACTCAATGCGCAGTCGTCTTGTTTCCTTGTCCGCCGCGAGCGCGACATGTCCGCACGCGGCGAGATCCCAGGGATAACCATGGAGGAAGGAAATATATGGAGGAGAAGTGACGTTAAATTGGTGAAGCAGGCTCGCGCATGCGCAGTGGCGGTAGCGGCGATATTGCGCTTCCAAACAATTGCGATGTTCCCAGTATATCCCGAAAACTAAGCAAGATATCGAAAAATTTTATTCTTTATTTTCGATTTGTCTCGTCGTGTTACATAGGAATCGATCATTAAATTTGACTTTTGCGAAATTTTTCTTCTCCATTTCAACTCAAGACACCTCACTTTTGATACAGTATATCTCTAGAACTAGGTGAGATATCGAAAAATTTTATTCTTTATTTTCCATTTGTCTCGTCTTTTTAAATAAGAATCCATCATCAAATTTGACTTTGACCAATTTTTTCTTCTGAATTTCAACCAAAACCATTTCACATTTGGGACAGAATATCTCGAAAACTAAGCAGGATATCAAAAAATTTTATTCTTCACTAGCTGGTACCCACGACTTCGTTAGTGATTGTAAAGTATTCATATTGACAGCTATAGACATCTAACCACCATAGTGCACGATGGGAGACTCGATACTATTACCACACACAAATACCAGTCTTCTGCGCTATGTAGTTCCGGCAGCAAAGTAAAATTTACTGATACACAAAAGTCTTTGGATGAAATACGAAAATATTCATGATCGACCAAGTTCAAACACCATATCTCACACACTCCCACAGTTACCAAATTGCGGCCAACGTTGTGATCGATGGGAGACTCTGTGTTACTACCACACACAAACGCCAGTGATCTGCGATTGATAGTTTTCACTTAAAAGTGATACACCGTGAAACATGCGTCTTTGGCAGAAATATGAAATTGCCGCAGGTCAACCATTTTCATCCCCCATATCTTCCACACCCCCATAGCTACAGACATCTAACAACCATAGTGCACGACAACAGACACGATTCTACTACCACACATAAACACCAATGCTCTATGCTATGTAGTCGTGGCAGAAAAGTGAAATCTGCGGAGACACATGCTTTTCGTCGAAATACGAAAACCACCATATCTACCACAGTACCACAGTTTCTGAAATTCGGCCGCTGTTGTGATCGAAAGGTGACTCTGTGCTACTACTACACACAAACGCCAGTTATCTGTGATCTATAGTTTTCGCTGAAAAGTGATACACCATGACACTTTTGTCTTTGGCAGAAGTGTGAAATTGCCACAGGTCGGCCACTTTCAACCCCCATAGCTCCCACACACCCATAGCTACCGTCATCTAACAACCATAGTGCACGACAGGAAAGACGATTCTACTACCACACACAAACACCAAAGGTCTATGTTATGTAGTTGTGGCAGGAAAGAGAAGTATACGGAGAAACGAATTTTTGGTCGAAATATGAAAACGCCCTGCACTGACCAACTTTAATCATTATATCTCCCACATCCCCTCAGCTATCGGCATTAGGCCAACGTTGTGCACTACAGGAAACTCCATGCTACTTCCACCCACAAACATCAGTGATCTGAGCTAGGTAGTGGTGGCTGAAAAGTGAAATATAGGAAAAAACACGTCTATTTTTATATATATATAAGATTTTTTATTTGTCATATCGAGTTACATAGTAATCCATCACCAGATTGCGGCGTCACCTTTATCCTAGAGTCCCCTTGAGGTTTTTGTACATATTCCCCGTGTCTGTATGGAAGCGGCCATACCCCCCCCCTCCCCCCCCCACTCCTCCTCCGCCCTGCTTCACTTCAATGCGTGGTGAAGGTTTCTTGCGTCGTCTCCATATATTTCCTTCCTCCATGGGGAGAACTGCGCCCCTCTCTGTTTTGGGAATAATTGCTTCCTTTTATAATCAATCTGAAGAGTATCAACTTTCTAAAGTCCTGTAGATTAAGTGACTTGGTTAGGTTATTGCCTTTGGTTTTGTTAGCATTATCACTCTCATTATGTTCTGATTCATCTTCTTCGTGGATGACAGTCATTTCTGTAATCATATGCATCTTGCTTGCTTAATGAAGATGAGCTGATTTAATTTAAATCATTCCTTGTAAGTATGTGAGAATCGGTTTATTTTGATGATCTTTGGCTATCATCAGATTTTGTAAAACATTTGAAGGTAGCTCCAGTAATGCTCTGAACTGCATCAGTTTTGTTTTTCTCTGCTGAAACCCACTTCCTCTTCGATATATGAATTGCAAGAGGCATATTTCACTTTTTGGTACAAACAGCTAAAAAAATAAACTAGTATTATTACGGATTTAATAATGCGGGCATCCAATGTTGACACATTTTTCACCTATAGTCGACACCCTTTCCATAACCTTAAATTACCACCAGGGTCAGAAAGGAACAAGAGTTCAAGGGTTGACCTGACTCCTGAGGACATCTAAAGGAAAACTAACAGAAGGGTCATGGCTCAAGTGGAAGCAATTCCAAACCCAGTTTGTTTCTCCCATGAGGGTAACCCAAGTCCCACAAGTGAAGAGCCACTGGGGTACACTGTTTGGACACAGAAGCAACTGTCAGTTCATTCACAAAAAATAAAAAAATAAATATAAAACAAAAATAACTTATCTGTACTCAAAAAAGCAAGTTTTGGTCAACTGTCACACCGTGACGTCACATTATGACGTCATTCTTCTTGCCTTCGGAGCCCATCTTACGACCAGAAATGTCGTTCTAGGAAATATTTAATAACAGTTCTAAGTATCCGCGAATAAATTAACTGTTAGAACAATGAAAGAAAAGTGTGTATTGATATCAATCAGTAGATGCTTATATTTACGTAATATTCGTTTGATATATAGAAGTATTCCTTAAGTTCTTTGACCATAGATATGTAAGATAAAAGCTTAAATTTTCGAGCATCAACGTTAGCGAAAGTTTTGATTAGATTGTTACATAGCATGGGTCAAAAATTACAACTGGCATTTGATGTTATATGAAGCTGTGTCCAATTATTGAGATGATATTAATTCGTTTGAACGGAAATATTTGTACACTGGTCGCGATGTGTGCAGCCTAGACTACAATAAAAAAAATATTATATGGTATAACGTAAGTTTATAAAATTTATTTTAATTTCCTTTGCTTTCACTGAGCAATATTACTGAGGCTATTATTTCAGCAACATGTAACTGCATTAGCCATTCAACCGATGAAATATCGATCTGAATCACGGTGATAAAAAAGAAAGGTGTAAGAACTCGTGAAGATTTTTGATCAAATTTATATCGCGATGCATTATGGCCACAAGAATGCGGCGCAGCACATGTATTAATATGCGTGAGATTGAAATATTGTTTTTCTGGCTGCAAGTTTAACGTAGTATGTGGTTAGGTTGAAATGCAACCTGGACCCGGTTGGAAATGGAAAGCTTTTGCTACAGCGAAAGGCACGAGGAATTACACAGATAACAATTCTATTTAGTTAAGCAACTGTTAAGAAATGAATTGCCAGAAAAGTATGTATTTCGTTTAAATTGGCATATTAATTATCGATTCCTATTTTACTGAAATCATTACATGGTTTAATTAAAGAAGTTCCAAATTTATAGCGATATAAGTGACCTAAAACACAATTAAATATTACGTGGCAAAGCGTAAATTGTCAAGATTTATTTTTAGCATCCTTCGTTTTGACTGGGGTCATTATTCCAGCCGCATGTAAACTGTGTCAGCCGTTAAAACATCGATCTTCATCATAGATAATAAAAAAGAAAGATATAAGAACCAGCGAAGATTTTGGATCAAGTTTATATCGCGATGCATAATGACATTGACATACGATACAGGGAATGTATTAATTCACATGTGATTGAAGCTTTGCTTTTCTAGCCGTAATATTAGCGGAGATTGTGGTGAGGTTGAAATATAACCTGGACCAAGTTGACAACTGAAGCTTTATGCTATAGCACAAGGAACGAGAAATTACAATGAGCTTTATTTTATAACAATTCTATTTGGTTAAGCAACTGCATAACGCTCGATTTAATCCGTCATTTCTGACATGATTTTAGGCCACTTTAAAAAATAATAAATGAGTCAGTGTAAAAATATCCCCTTGGAATATCCGCCAGCTTTACATTAACTATCGGGCCTTAGTAAGTTGTATTAATTTACTATATGCCTACGACCAAATATAAATAACTACAGGTTTTTAAATATGACATTGTATGTGCCGAAGACTGATAACATGTTTCAGTTTTAGTTTCATAGTTGTAAACGACATGAAGGTTCCTTCAGTTTATGATTAATGTTCAACTTTTAGTGAGAAACATAAATTTAACTTTAAAAAAAACTGCTAATACAGAATGAATATCGTGGCCACACGTAAAATCTTTGACCTTAACTCGTTGACTGGACTATGGACATGGAAGTCTAAACAGTACGTATTCCGACATACAATTGGTTGTTTTTTTTCATTTAGTTTTAGAATAAAAACATTTTTCTTTAAATAATTATGAGGAATTACAATTAACTATCCACTTACATTGATTTTATAAATTTCAGATTTATTTCCTTTAATTTCAAGATTTCCACGCTTCTTACACTATTTCTCCCCAAAAAAAAACCTTGATTATAGAAACCGGCGCTTCTAACAAATCAAAAAACCCTGACGGACAGCAAGTACAGCGATTCCTGGTGATTATTAGAGCCATACAGCAACACTATCTTTGCGCAATGTTGTCAATAATTATATTGTAATGAATGTAATGAAAGCGCACAGCGCAATGGATGGCTATATCAATATATTTCTTTTTTGGTAAACAACGCTTCTCAGTTAAAAATACACAAAAAATTGAAGAGACGGTGGGTATTCACTTCTCTTAGTGTAAAAATAAACTCAAATTGAAGGCTATTGGTAACAATCTAAAAAAAAAAAAAAAAAAACGCTGTAAATGCGTGAACATATTGTAACGTAACCTTGAAATTTATTAACAAAATTAAATATCATTGCAGATCAGTTTTAAAGTCTTTTGCTTACATAATTCAAGTCATAAATCAGATTAAACAGTTATAGAAAGTCAGAACGTGTTATTAGCACATCTGGTATGTCAGATTCAGACTATTCAATACAAGAAAACTATATTCAAAAGAAAGTATAATTCGAGACAAATAGTATTCAGTAAGTCTCGTTAAAATATATGTAATATTTTGAACAGGATGGAACAAAGTAGAGACTTTTACAATCTTGAGACAATGTCGGAACAAGCCAGTATTTCCTGTTGCATCCTCCTCAGACAGCGTATACTTTAGAAATTCATAATAAATCGAGGGAATCAGATGGCAAATCCAAGACCTTATAGATAAAAACACGTAGAATTGTTTAAACTATGTTTCAGGTCTGTTACTTAAATACCTAAAAAGATATCAATTTCGAGATATTAACAATTTCGATTCAACCTGTTAGAAAATATAAACAAGGTGATTCTAGTGCCAAACGAAAGAGCAATACATTAGAAGCGTATTAAAAGTTATTTCAGCTTCGTAGCTTTAAATCTGAGGAAGATATAAACATTTTTTTGGAATTTCAGAAAATAATTTTTACATCCAATCAATTAGAGTTACAAATTTTTACAAGGATTGATTTTAACATTCATAAGCCATCCTAGCTACTGTCAAAATTTCAGGTAGATAGGAATTTATTTATGCACATTGAGGAAATAAGATGACGAAATCCACACGTGTGGAGGACTACGTTTTATCAGAATGTGGGACTGCTTTCATGGGAAAGAGGAAAAGGAAGGATTCCCACGCCTCTTCTATAAACAGCAGCCCTACGCACTTCTCCCCCATCCTCCTAAGACAAGACGCAAGAAACTAGACATCCTGGAAAGGAAAGCACTACGAACAGCGCTACGGACATATCCCATGTTCCTCACAACGCAGAAACATACCGAGCGGGGAGCATCGTCCCGCTGTTCGAGCATGCAGAGGAACTCGGCCGCCAATACATGTTGCGGGCAGCGGGGCGACCTGCCGTCCGCCCACTACTGGACCAAATGCCGCACTTACAGACCCTCCCCAATCCCGAGACTATCACCCTCCTCCGGCTGCACCAAACCTTAACAACATGACTCAGCCGCGGTCAACGCCCGCGGCCGGGTCCGCCGCGGCCAAACAAGCACACACACAACAGCTGATACTGTCGCTGCTGCCGGGGTAACGGGTTTCTGCCCGGTGAGCCGACACCGTTCTCCCACTTTTCACGGAGCATCTAGCCCCGCACTCCTCGCAAACAAAGAACCTTTTTCTTACTTCCGACCAATCTTCTAAGACGCCTTACTGCCTATGAGGGCTGTGACATATGACCAATAATGTAAACAGACAAGACCAACAATGTAAACAGACAATAGCTTGACTCAGACATTAAATGGTGGCAATCTTCCAACTACCCCTCCTACTTTATAGGGTACCTATGTTCGCTTGGGGCCGGCGCGGCGGGAGGGGGCGCCGGGTGGCCTGCTTGGTGGTCTCTGGCTGTGTCACGCGGTGGCCTACGCCAAATTCGCCGCGACTGGTCACTGAAATTTAGAACCCGTAAATTATAACACGCACGCCAAATTCTTAATAAAACAGGGTGTAGAGGCGCAAATGACGCCTAAAGCACCCAGTGTCGTCACGGGCATGCCCGCGACGACACGAACCTCCAGGACGACTTCTCCCCAAGTCTTTGAAAATCAATTGGAGGGCGACCACGCTACTTTGCGGCGCGATCTGGGCGCGAAGCGAGACGGAAGTAGATGCCCGGCAGGAATGTTGAACTTCGCTATCCTGTGGGCGAAATTAACATATCTCATGTGACTGCAAATTCAGTTAGGGGTCATGAGGTTGGTCTGTCTCGAATGTTTTAATCTTTCCTACAGTTAAAATTCTTTGTTAATGATTTCCGGTACCATCTGTTCATGACTTTACAATTTTTGGTAGAACATATGCAACCGTGACTTTTAATTACTATATACCTGTCTTAAGTTGAAGCTAGATCAATTTAGATGGCGGCCGAGTTTCAGAAAAGCAGAAACTGTATATCCTAAGGCAACAGCACACGGTTGGAGTTAAGGCTGAACGGTTTAGCACTTACCCCGGTGCAACTTTCCATCTTACAATATTTGCTCCATGTTTTCATTTATTAGTATTATATTCAATAACAGTAAAGCAAGATATTTGTTTAAAACAATAAATGTAGGAGTAGTCTGACAGCAAATAATACGGGTAGCCTTTCAACAACCAAAGTTTCTTTGTAGCCATATTTCGGACTATTTATTTTCTTGTAGCGTGGGTGTCACCCCCAAATGGATGACACTCGAGTTGGGCAGCTCCTACCGCTCCCCTCTAGCTACGCCACTGGTGGTAGCAACGATAATATAATCGCAAGTATTAATAACAACAAAGAAAAATGGGCCATTTAAAGGGAGAAATAATAATAAAAATAATCGAAAATAAATTTTTAAATATGGTCTACATATATATGAATCTACTGTACTGGTCAATGATAGGTATAACAAGATAAGGATTGAAGGTGTTATCTGAAATTGAGGCCTGGGATGTGTCTAGTCTCCAGGATGTGTTGGTAGGGCAATTCCCAACTGCGGAGGTCAGATTGGGAAGTGGCATCTGGAAGAAATCTTATGGCTCAGACTGTGATGCCTGAAATCTGCCACTCGATTTCAGGAACAAGAGTGTGGGAAGATTCTCTTTTTTAGGTAAGGGTGTCAGGGATTGGAATGAGTTACCAAGAGAAATGATGAATAATTTACCGAAAACTTTGAAAGAATTTTAGGATAAAATTTGTAGAGGGCAAATGTAGGTAGGTGCAGGATAGGGGGAAGATGGGTGTGTAGGGAAATTGCCACCGGAGCCTGTGCTCCATTGCAATTAAATTAAATTAAATTAAATTCAGGTCGCAGGTATTGTGTGAGTGCTGACATGGAGAGCAACAGGGAGGTCATGGTTTTGGGAGAAAAATGTTTGTGACCATTCATTCTGATAGATAACGTGTTCGAGGTAAGGCCGATGTGGAACTTGGCAGTGGCGGGCATGTGAGCGGCTATATGAGATGGGTTGTGGCTTGGCCTATCATAGGGTAGGTGTCACCAGTTGTAGGGCTGCAATAATAGTCCGAGAGCTGTGAAAAATTTTGGGTAGGTGTTTGAGGCACCGTGAAAATTTGTATAACACTTCCTTTGTAATTTCTGAATACAAAATCGAAGACCTGGCTGAAGGGAATTAGGGCATAGTCCACCTTTTAATTTTTAACTTTGCAAATTTCTATTTGCAAAAAATGTCCTTGAGGCATTTTGAAATTTTAATACCTTCAAATTTGGTATGTAAAAGGAAACAAAAATAAATAAGCCAGTTTATTTGGTCGGGGCTCAAATATTGTGCCAGGCCGTTTCAAAATTGTATTTTTCAATTTTCGAAAAATGTATTTGAGGCACGCTGAGATTTACGCAGGATAATATTTACACCTAGAAATATATAATTCTGAAAAGACAGGCGATTTGGGTGAGACTTTACACCTGCCAGGTGATCGGAAATATACGATAGCGCGAGTGAATTGTATGTTGGGGGCCGGCTGATTTGAAATGTGTTGCGGTGCGTTTGGCTCTCGCCAGACCACGTGACTCATAGCAAGTGGGCAGTTGATTAAAAAGATTTTGTAGCAGTCGAAAAGTTCTCATTCCGTCAGGACACATTGTTGATCGACTGGAAGACGAAAATGCTTCTGTTTCTTCAATCGTATGGTAGCTGCAGCAATTACCATATACCTATCTACGATCTCAACAACTTTTCGAGAGCTCGTTATACTTTTTAGTGTCATAGCTAGTGTAATATGTTTATTTGTTTTAATTTTCCCACGTAAAACATTAAATATTCAGCCAATGAAGAACTTTTCCTTTCACATTCATTTTTTTTGTTTTACAGCTATAGTGACAATCACACAATGCTACAGAATAAAAGTCTTTTATTATTTGTGGTGTCGCACGTTCACGACTCAGTAAATCAGAAGTTTTCAAATTTTCGGGTAATGGTCTTTTCCATATCCAAAATTGTTTCTTCGTAAAATGAAAGCAGCTTTTAAAAGAATGTATTTTTCTTTTATTAATGGTAATAGTTCATCATTAACATTATAACCTTTAAGACCAAAGAAATTTTTTATGCACAAATGGAATTTGTAGTTTTTCTTTATATTTTTTTTTATTAATTTTGATTCAAAATGAGTTTTACTGAATGCACTATCGTATTTGTCACCCTTCTTTGTAGCAATGTTTGTAATTATATCCAAATAAGTATTACATAATAAACTGAAATAATAAAATGTTTTATTTTGAAGAATATTTTTATTAATAAAGCAGCAACTTTCTTCGAAAACTTCTTGATGTAGGTTTACATTTTATTGGTAATTCGTTTCCGGTTTTACTTGATACTCTCGCAATTTATTGAAATAATTTTCGGCAGATTCCATGATTATTTATAGAATCTGCAGTTTGAACTTTTTTTTATAAAATTCAGTATCCTTGATAAAAACTCTGTGCGGCATCAAAGATTTTTGCAGAACCTCTTTATAGAGAGCATTAAGAGATAGACGCCTTCCTTTGTATTTTTAGGAACTCTTGCGACAAAAATTACAAACATCTTGATTTGCTGAACTCTCAAAATCTTCTAATTCGTTTTCATTTAAATTTATGCTTGGTGTCTCAGCAATACATTCTATACTACCAACACTAACGTTGTTTCGAGATGCTGATGCTTCACCAATACTTTGCTAACCGGTAGTATGTACTTTGGTTAATAATATATCTATAAAAATTATAATACAGATAAATATATCACAGAAAAAAAATTAAACAACAGTATATATATGTGTGCGTGGTATGGTCAGTATAATGAGTCTTAAGAAATTTGTGATTACAGTATATTATTATGGATGATAAAAAGAAAAATTATACTATACCTAATGAAGAAGGCAAATCGGATTGAGATGCGTTTTCGACATAATATTTCTTCATTATAGCAAAGAAATTTGATGAGTGATAACCCTCTTTTATGTTAACATTGGATGGTAAAATAAAATATTTGTATTGTAACCCATGTTTTTGCCGAATTTCCAAACTTCACGACAGTTTTGTAAAGTTTTTTCAGTAAAAACAATAATTCTTCCTTTATTTTTTGAGCAAATAACACAAACTACATGTTCAGCTTTCATGACAAATGTGTATGTTACTATTTTATTTGTATGTACATAAACAAAATAGCACTTTTATGAATACACGTTTCACTACGAATGAGCTGCAAAATCGTTTTAAACAACTACCCGCTTGCTATGAGTCACGTGGTCTGGCGGGAGCCAATCGCACCGAAACGCGTTTCAAATCAGCCGGCCCTCAATATGCAATTCACTCGCGCTATCGTATATTTCCGACCACCTGGCAGGTGTAAAGTCCCACCCAAATCACCTGTCTTTTCAGAATTATTTATTTCTAGGTGTAAATATTATCCTGTGTAAATCTCAGCGTGCCTGAAATACATTTTTCGAAAATTAAAAATACAATTTTGAAACGGCGTGGCAATATTTGAGGCCCGACCAAATAATCTGGCTTATTTATTTTTATTTTCTTTTACATACCAAATTTGAAGATATTAAAATTTCAAAATGCCTCAAGGATTATTTCTTGTAAATAAAAATTTGCAAAGTTAAAAATTAAAAGGTGGACTATGTCCCAATTCATTTCAGCCAGGTCTTCGATTTTGTATTCAGAAATTACAAAAGAAGTGTTCTACAAATTTTCACAGTGCCTCAAATATCTACCCTAAATTTTTCACAGCTCTCGGACTATAGGTTGTGATAGGTGGATGAATACTGAAAATTTTTCATCGGGGCCAGGTACAAGAGAAGGATCCGAACAGTGGTTTAGGAGCATCAGCGTGTTGATATTTGTGTAGAAGTATATTATTTTATTAACTGTTTATGTTCAATATTGTATTATTATTGCCATTGTTACTAGTACCTCATAATTCTCTATGATTTGTTAATGCATAGTCACTTTTTGAAGTCAATGTCAAAAAAGAACTCACCTACACCGATTGTAATTCTAACTGTACACTAAACAATTAAATGCATATTTTAATTTTTTTCAGAGTTGTTTTGAACTCGAACGCTTTATCAGATATTGAAAACAGTATGCTTATGCATGGCTCAAGTCGTTATCAGTGACATTGATACACATTCTTTGGAACTGTAGTTTTTCTCACGTGGTCAGTTGAAATCCAGATTTGGAGAAAATACTAGTAGAAAATTAGTGGCAATGAAGAAGATTATGGGACAGGCTTCTTCATTTCCACGCCTGGTTTTCTAGAGCAAAAATCGATTATGATAATGCAGTTTTTCTCAGCATCATATGTTTTTTTCTTAATTTAATTTACTATATATGTTTGAGGAAATTGAGATTAAGTTGCAATTTTTTCTGAAGTTTAAATTGAGGTTAACATAAACTGCAAATATTTTGTAAGTATTACCTTTAAATATTCATCAGTATTCTCAAAGATCAAAAATATTATTAACATTGTTGAGAAATATTTTGTTGGCACTGTTTCTATTTTAGTCCCAGTGGCAACAAAATTAGTGTCCACCTCCTGGTGAAAGGAATTTACACAATTAAGAACTTGGCTAACAGGATAATATACGAAAGTCCTGGGTTAAAATCCATAATCTCTCTGCAGTGCTTATAGATTGGAGCCAATTTAAAAATGAGTCTAAGAATTAACAAATCGACTATCATAACACGATGTATTAGTAAGAAGGATAATAATAACATGACACTAAACATAAATAGTACTTTGACAGTTTATCCAAAACAATCTTTCTAGTTATTTTGTGAACAGATTCTTGCGTGGCAATTTGAAGTAAGTTTTATGGTTAAAAATGTTTTTTTTTCTTTTTAAGAAAAAAGATTATTCTCCAATTCGTTGATATTTGCTTAAGAATTTCATGAAACACAGTGTAGAAAATCTACTCTGGTTTCAAGCCGCGTCAAAGTTGAATCATCTGGCGACGTTCAACTTTAACGCGGCTTGATACCCAAGAAGTTTTTCTCCAGTATTGCTGCAGCGAAAATATACATAGTTATCTTCATGAAATACAGTTTGCACCTTTGGTGTTATCCATGGAAATTCATAAAAGTACTCAGTTATTTTACTTTTGTTGAACTTGCAAACAAGTTCCTGACTAACTGAAATTGATTTTTTTAAAAGGATTTTGAAAGAGGCCTCAGTAGGTAGAGAACACCGGTGACGCCCGAACACTGGACCAAAAAATACTCGGTACCCCTCCCTTCCTTGTATTTGATACGTACGACCCCCCCCCCCCCCCGACTCACTACTTGTAATCGATACTCGATACCCCCTACAACCTCTATTGTTCTTTTGTTCCTCTTCCCCAATATACTGTGTTCAGTTGGGAGAGGCGGGTCAAGGTCACTCTGCTCTATCCCCACTCCGCTGCTCCAACCCCTACAGGCAAATGGGAAACTGCTGCCGCGCATGCGCAATCATCCTCATGACATATGTGGAACAATATTTTGCATTTAATGTGATGTTTTCATTATTAAAATCGATCATTTTAATTATTTGTCATGAGCGAAATTAGTCAATAGTGTGTCGTGGAAGTTTCGTGTTTACCAACTTCTATTTCATATGTTAATAAAGATAAAAATTATTTTCATGACGTCAGTGAATATAATTTACTGTTTATAGTCATTATTTTTAGTTTTAAAACTTGCGCAAGACAATTCGAGAATTAAATCCAAGTTTTATTTGTGTTTCCCAGTGGAAGTTAATTCTCTAGACACGTCGTATAAATTTTGAAGTGAAAGTGGCAATGACTGGATTTTTTTCTTTAGGTTTTGAGTGATAACTTGCGTTACCCACTTCGAGGACACACCCTTCTTCCAGACTCTTAAGCAAGTTAGAAAACCGATCTCTGAACACTTTAATACTAATTTCTTGGTGATAGTCGCCTGAAAATTAATATTGAAGCACTAATTCAGCCCCTTCAACGAATCCATGAGTTCTTGACCCTCAAACCGAGCGTGGTGGTGTAGCGAATAGCGTTCTGGCCTCGCATTCGGGAGGACAGCGGTTCGAATCCCCGTCCGGGCATCCAGATTTGGGTTTTCCATGGTTTCCCAAATCACTCCAGGGAAATGCCGGGATGCTTCCTTAAAAAGGCCATGGTCGAATTCCTCCCCATTCATTGCCCCATCCTTTCCCGTCTCTAAAGACCTAGCTGTTGAGAGACGTAAAGCAATAATAAAAAAAAATTGATCCTCAATTTCCTTATAGTAGGATATTCGCCTCAATCATAAAATTTTATTACAGAACGTCGAATGATATTTTTCCGGAAGTCATCCATCTCCATGACCGGTTTTTCTCGGTGAATGTTTTTCTTTGGAGAAGAAAAGGATGACCCAGGAACATTCAGATTGGCTTCGCTACATTCACACTGCACGTTTCGTAAAAATACGCAACACGCCTCTGCTGTAATTTTTTGCAGTTCTCTAAAAAGTATATTAACTTTCTTTTCAGAGTTTTTTGGGGCATTTAAAAATTATACATTTTTGTTTTTGACTGTCGCCTAATATAACTATCTGAATTTCGTGTACAGCGTTTTTAAACGATGTATTGGTATAAAAACGACAATACTGCACCATGCGACAATACCTCTTGCCTGCCTGCAGGTAGCAATCTGCTTGGAGGGAAAGGCAACGGGGGGGTGGAGGGGGGTGATGTGAGGCGCGGGGCGATGGGAACATGACCTTGACGCGCTACTTGAGAGTGAACATAGTATAACCTCAGTTCCCCTCCTTGTAATCGATACCCCGTGCAAGTGTTTTGGTGTAACCTGATACCCTGCTGCTGACCTTGAAATCGATACCCAAGCAGGTGTTCTGGTATAACTGATACCCCCCACACACATCCGCCTTCACCACTAACCCCAGTTTCAGCTGCCTCTACCTACTTGAAATCGATACTCCACGCAGGTGTTCTGGTGCAATGAATACCCGCCAAGCTGACCTTGAAATCTATATCCCGCGCCGGCAACCGGTTTGTAATCGACACCCCGCACAAGAAACCAGTTTGTAACGGATATCTTCATGTAGGTGTTCGGGCAACCAACCTAGCGTCATTTCGCAGTCATGCCTCGCCCAGTACTGATGTTTTCGTTTGTGTATCAGCTCAAGGCTGGTGATTCAAAGCGTTTGACGATAGGTTTATCGTCCAAGCACGAATATGAACCTGTTGTAGTGCTCGAAAAAGTGGGGCACAACAAAGTTACACTGATGTATGAAGATTGGAAAGTGTTGATCCAAGTAACTGATGTAGTGTGTGATTTATTCAACGCCGGCAATGTCCAGACCGACGTACCACTCGGCCACCACATCGTCTCATGCCTAACGGTGGCCGGGAAGAAAACGATATATTCTACGTTAATACCGATCGCGCCATCAGCGTCTTCTCTGGAGAATCAACATGGCGAAACCTCGTCGACGCGCAGCCCGCAATGAACGGCGCCTTGGCCATCAAGAAGACATTGTGCTCCCAAGTTCCAAGGAGTTTATCGAAATTTTCGCTAGTAAAGTACTACATGACTATCATTTGGCTGCAGTTCAAAAACTGGTTGATGTGCATATTAATAATGTTTATGTGACTCAAGTGATATACAATCCCAGGTCATCATTGAATTATACCCTTTCAAGGCATGAACTCTTTGCTTATGTTAGTAATATAGTAATTAAGAATTATAATGTTTTTGGACATTCTGGCTGGTAATGACTTACAGTTCATGAATTGAAGTTTGAGGTTAATAAATAAATTTGGGTGTTAGTATGTGAAAAGTAAAGATAAAAACACATTGTATTTAATTTGATTTCTTTTTTATTTCACCCACCATTGGAAATTAAAAATATATTTTCAACGGCACATACAGCATTACAAAATAAGAGCCCTTTACAAAGTTTTATCAAATTATTTTTCTTGAGATTTCGTAGAGGTAGGTGGACACCCCAAATCTTCAATATTGTATCACATTTTCTTCCTGATAATCTTCTGGAATTATATAGCCTTCTCACGTCCTTTAATATGTATAGTTGCATCATCTTCATTGGTGATTGCGTGTAGAATAGTACATAGTCTACTGAAGGTTACACGAGTAGCATTCCAGGGTATTCCATGGTAATTATGTGTCAACCATCTAACTGTTCGTACGTTACCTCCACGTCTTGATGGTTACATAAATGCAGTGTGTATCGATAATGGTGTCTAATTGTACTATACACACGGCAACTTCTTTGAAGATAAACACCCTTCTCTCGTCTTGAATCCTTGCGCGTCCAGGAAGATGGTCGTCATGATGATGGGTGGCGATGAATTGTGCTACCCCGTTTCATGCGAGCTTACGAGGAACACTTCTTAGCGTTACGTATTCCACAACACTGTCGTGAAGGATTAGGCAGTATGCAGACGTGTAGGCAGGAAAATTCTCACTACTATCAAACTCCATACGAATATCTACAATCCTAGTCTTAACAGACTCGTTTTGTTGTGAACAGTCAATTACGACGAGAGGTACAGTTGCGATAAAGTCTTCATGTTTTAGTAGCGGGGATCGATGATCTCGTTCGTAGTAAGACTGTTAGAATCTAGCACACTTATCGTACAGCACTGTGGTTCTGTTTTTATTAAAGTCTAAATTCATATTCTCGTACGGATACGCCACATCACTTAACAACACTTTCACATTTACGAGATTACAGTGATGAAACGTTACCACACTTAAATTCGGGTTGCGTTTTCTGTTTGTTTGTAATTCTAGAATTACGAACCAAGGTTTTTCAAGTTGTCTTCAAAGACAAAACTTTAGACTTACTTATAGGAAACAGCGGGTACTCCAACAGATCCCAACTTCTTAAATTAATTCGAAGTGGCTTCACACTGTCTACAATCTTAAACAATGCTAGTATTTCTCTTTCTCCTACTTGCACATGAGGCACCACCCATGCAAGTTTATTGATAGTAAATTTACTATTTTGAGGATTTGGATTAGCTTGTACGTATCAATTGTATCGTCCCTAGCACGAATCAGTACTAGTTCTTGTTTTGCATTTGCAAGTATCCATTTAAATCTTCACAAAAACCCAAGAGCATACTCAAAGGTATACATACATCAAAGTAGCCATTTCAAACATCTCGTTAACCGCTTGCAATTTGTTGAGGATTAGCAGAAATAAGCGTCTTCATTGTGCATGTGACACCTGCATTTGTATTCCGGTCAGTTTCAACTCCAATAAGTTCTAACAGAATTTCCTCAAACAGAAACGCCGTAGCAATTGAATTTGTAGCCCCTGATCCATCTGATTTGACGAATCTTCCTTCAATATGCAAATAACTTTCGCAGGGCAGTGTATAAGTATCCTGGGTCTGAATAGGTATCTGAATCTAATCGTTGTTATTAATTGTGGCTGGCGTATGTGGTTGGTGACTCAAAAACTGTTTGCGCGTCATCGATTCATCAAATTCCACACTTGAAGTTATATCAAGCATCTCATTCATTTTTTTTTTTTTTTTTATGTTATAGTCTAACGACTGTAGGATCAGCACGTTAGCAGGTGTTAACCGCTTCACTGTCGATTCATTAATAACAACTGTTTGAGTCCGTCGCTTCTTATTATAACAAGCACCCATTCTTTATATACAGTTCTCCTCTAATTACCGTCCTGGTCGACAATTCTAATGTGAATGTTACTGAGCGTTTTCACCGTGATGGGGAGATAGATGACATTAGCAGGTACTTCTATAATCTTGTATCCTAGCGGAACTGTTGGAAAAATCTCGTGTAGTGTATGCCCCAGCTTATCGTTGACATAATTTCCGGCACATATGATGCACTCTATTCGTATCGCGTTAATTTTGAATATCTTCACAGTGCCGTCCGAGGTGTGAAATTCAGGCTTTAACACACGTTTCGAAAATCCGAGCAGTAAACCAATTGAGTTTGATTTAGCAAAGTCTATTTCCACCGTTGTTTGTATCTCACACTTGAGTGAATGTTGTTTGCTCTGATAACCAGCTTCTCGTTGTTAGCGTGTCGAGTCAAATAATTTGGCAAGTCGTCAATATCGTAAGATCCTGTGGGTATAATAACCCCCTTAATCTTCGAGTAATGAAATTTACAATTCGATTCGTCAATGTTAGGAATCGAATTGTGTGTTTGGAATTCTACTAACCCGATAGTGTAATCGCCTTCACTCAAATCTGTCGGTGGAAAGTAATCACAGCCCAAGACCAACTATTGCCGGACAAGCAGAGTATTACAGACATATGTGTTACCCCGACCAAGATTCGTGCAAGACTGATGTCATACATTTTCATGCAGGAACTTTAAACACAAATGTCCACACATGTGCGTACTGAATTTCTGATGGCACATTTTTCAGGATTCTGTTACCTGCAAAGTACCGTTGAAATTCCAATGGTGGAGGTAAGTCACCAAAACTGTGTGAAATATTTCACTACACCATCCTTGTACTTGATGTATGCAACCCAATGTGTTCCAGCACTATCCAGGTTCACGATTCCACATTCACGTTCACGAATTTTTTGAGGATATGCATCACGGATGAATACACCGCGAAAGTGGGAGATATCCAAACGTTTAACATGTCTACGAATATCATCATCAGTCAGCGGCTGCGTGGACTTTTTTTTTTTTTTTTAATCCCGATCCATCTTTCCGGTATGGTTTCAAATACAGACCTTTACATTTCATTGTTATTGCTTCCATAGTTTTATTGTGCCGTTTCTGTTCAGTCAACTGCTTTTCTGCTTCTTTAGCTGCTTTCATAGATCTGGCGATGGCCGACGCTCCTATAAGAGCTCCAGCAGCCGACAACCCTGCAAAGATACGTATTAAAGGGAGTATACCACCCTTCTTCTCCTTCTTTTTAATTCCGGAACCCAACTTTAGCTTAGCAGGCATTGCTCCGTTAACTAGTAAGCAGCAGCACGTTCACCAACCTTTGCATCTTTGGCCTTTATGCTGTTTGAAGCTTTCTCTGCGAGTATACGATCTGCTTAAGCTTTGTCTGCCACCTGAGCATGCGCAATGTCATGTTCCCTGCATTCTGCATCTAGGGGGTTGATTCCTTTCTGCCCAAGCGCCAACCGTTTTTCAAGTTTCGTCCCAGCTCCACAAAACTGGTATATTGGAATGTGTGCCTCAAATGGCATTTTATCGATGAGCTTGTTTAGGAAGCCTTGACCGTTCTTCTTCATCCTTATAGGACGCATTTTTATCGACTGACTGACTTTTCTTGTTCGCTCGTCTATATATAGCTGGAGCAACACCAGAATCTTATCAATATGTGGTTCGTCAAACAGCGAGCAACATTACCCGTGAATAATGTGGATGTTGCTGCCACCAACACCAAACGGAAGAATGGACCTCTGTTCCCTGAGATGGTGAGGACGATAGTGTGTGGACCATCAAACTGTGGAAAGACTAATCTTGTGCTCTCCTTGCTGGAACACCCTAATGGACTTAGATTTGAAAATGTATATGTGTTTTCCAAGTCATTGTACCAGCCAAAGTATTAGCTGCTATGATAAATTCTGAAGCCTATTAAAGAAATTCAGTATTTAACATTTAACGATAATGAAAGTGTACCTCCGCCTACTGAAACTCTACCAAATTCTGTGTTTGCATTTGACGACGTTTTGTGTGAAAAGCCGAATAATATATGACATAACTTTTGTATGGGGAGACACACTAAAAAAATATTCACACAAATCATCAGCATATATTCCAAATAATTGGAATACATACATAAAATACTCTATTTTTGTATGTTTTTCTTTTTCACCTAAGAAAATATTCATACAAATCGATACCATAATTTCAGAGTAATCGATGTACAGCCCATATTTCTCTTGAAAAAAGTACTTAAGGACAGGCCAGAGCGCATGCGCGTGTTAAGGGTGCCTTCACACTGGATCGGGGAGATTCGACGGCACTAGCTAGGATCCAGCCATGTTACTCGCTTACCGGCGCCTTTTAGGCGGTTACCCGCTATCATTGGGCGATCGATGGGACGGTCCCCAATCCACGTCTCATAAGCTACACATTTCACAAACAAAAACCGTTTATCAAACACAGAAAATAGATACATATTTCGCAGACAGATTGCAACACATCATCCCTCCAATAGTGTAAATGCCCCGCATCTGACAAATCGGGTTCTGGAGCTCTAGCACGGGAAGGGGACATGTCCACCATCTATAAGGGAAAAAAAAAGGAACAACACATTTCAGTTGAAAACCTTATTCATGTACAGTCGTATAGCAAGAGAGGTGTGCAAACACTGATACTTAAGCCAAGGAGTCATGCAGTAAGTCTCACACACTTTCCATACCATAGGGCTTGTCTCTGTACATGAGCATATTTTGAAATGTGTTTATCCCTTCTTTTATGTTTTTCGCTCTCATGCCTTTGCCTGTGTGGAAAGTCATGGGTCTTCTTTCCGTGTTATTCATTGTTTTAATCGCCTTAAAATATTTCCATTTAGTTATTTATCATAATTTAAATAATAAATTTAAAATATCTGAAATATCACCAAAGGAATCGAATATTGTTTTGTTTTGCTCTGAATAACGTATATGTGTTAAATGCCACTGGATAATTTTTACTTGTTCTTTATATTGGTCCATCGTAGGAGGTGTGCTCTCAGGATCTTGTTCTTCTTCTGAAGCTAGAGTATCCAGTTCATCTGCTGTCAGCTGTCGACCATATTCAAGAAACTGTTGCATATACGTCTGACGATCATCAAGCCATAAATAAGAATATTCTTCAAATCTCTGGGCAAATTCTGTAGCCTGTAAAACATCAAAATTAAATATACTCAATTCTGTTTACATTCACATTCGCTGGACATATTTCAAGTTCCACAATAAGAACAATTATAAAAAATTAGGTTTCACCCACTGCTTTACGCGTATTATCATCCCCGAGCAGCAAAAGACATTAATGTCATGTAAGAAGTTTCTTCGGCGCAAACTACTTTCTCATGCAGGGGGTTCCTACAGCCCCGTGAAAGATTTGATTTACGTTTTCCATGTAACACTGTTCATAACACCTCCTTCAATAACGCAAATATTCCAATAGGTTTAAAGGAAAAAGGTTCCCACTGTTTTTTCCTACTAATTCTTTGATCAATGTCCAATCGTTTTCTCAGATTTCACAACCTTTTTTTTTTTTTTTTTAAAAAAAAACCTACACACCCATGCAATATATAGGCTTCCTAAAAAAATTCATTAACGTCTTTTGACTTTTTTGTTAAATTTATCATTTTGATGCTAAAATTGCTGATCATTATAGCCAGGTTTAGAAAATTATATCTCGAAACATTAACTGTACAACGCTATCATAATTTCAAACTAATTATAACAATCTTCATACAGTTACTCAGTTTTTATCTCTCATATAACCAGTTACATTAATGAGTTGTCACACACAATGCGCGAATGCATTTTAATCCATGTTTTTTCAGCATGTTCAGTAAACTGAAGAAATAAATTATCAAGGTTATCTAGGAGTGCAAAATAGCGAAACCAATACAAAAATCAAAAAGTCATCAACAATATTAGCAAAATCAAAAATCCATCAAGAAAAACCAATCTGAAGAATTTTTGTAAAAATATATTTTTATTGCCACATTGATCGAATACCGGTAGCATCAAAAAAAATGTACACAGAAAAAAAAGTCCCAACCGGCTATCGAACCTGCAACATATAGTACTGAAACGCAAGTTGCCACTCAGCCAACAATATATAAAAGATTCAACAATTTTTGAGCTCTGATTTCTTCTATACAGAGACCCAGAAAGATGGGAGACTAGCGTGAGATGTTTGTTAAACTATTTACATATTTTAGCTGAAACCCTCTTCTTGAGAAAATATAGAAATTGAATGAAACATTGCCAAGGGCGTTTCCAGGATCAGATCTGGGGTGGTGGGCAACTCGTATTTTTTTAAGGAAGTGGGGTGGAGGACTGAAACATGTCAATTTATTACAAACTGAAACTCAAACCTAATGAGGAAACTATTTTTTTATTATTTATTAACATAGTAATTCAACCACTTATTCCAGGGACTACTATGTAGTTAATTAATTCATTCATTCATTCATTTTATTTGGTCCTATACATCATTTACATACAACTTGTATAATGAATTAGGACAAGTCAAGGTACATTATATTCAATATTATTCTCATCTTAATTAACAATTTTATGCCTTAAGTTAACTATAAATCGTTTAATACATATTTTTTTTTACATGTTATTGACAAATATGTGCTGTAATATCCTATATAAGTACAAACAACTACTACAAACAATTTTTTATTCTGCCTTTCCTTCCCTCATTCATCAGTTAAATACTCTTTGATTGAGTAGAAGGCTTTATCACATAAATACTCTTTAAGCTTATGTTTGAATTGTTCTCCCTTGTTACTAATTAATCTTATATCTGTCGGAAGCTTATTGAACAGTTGGGCTCCCGAATAGGAAGGACATTTTTCAAATTTTTTTGTGTTGTGTGCGTGTAAATTGAAATTAATTTTATTACGTGTTTCATATTCGTGCACTTGCTCATTCTTTTTAACAACCTTCTTTGTGAGTGAGAGCAGTATAGTCTTATATATGTATATACAGGGAAATGTTAGAATCTTCAAATCTACAAAATATTTTCTACATGAAATCATTCTTTTTTCTTTTAGTATTGTTCTAATCATATGTTTTTGTATTTTTAGTATTCTCATTACGTTATTTTCTGTGGGCCTTCCCCACGCTGATATACTATATCTCAGTTGGCTTTCAAAAAGGGAGTAATAGATAGTCATCAGAATATCCCTGCTACAGAATTCTCGGAGGTAGCTGACCATAAATACAATAGGGGTTAGTTTCTTACAGCATTGATCCACCTGTTTTTCCCAATTCATGAATTTGTCTATTTGAATCCCTAGCAAGTTAGCTGATTCTGACTCCTTTATTTGCCCACTGCTTATGTTTAAATTTACAGAGTACCTTGTCCTTTTTGACTGAAATGATATCATTTGTGTTTTGTTTAAGTTGATTACAAGATAATTATCTTCTAACCATTTTGTTAGTCTCTGGAAGTAAAGATTAAGGATTGTTTCTAGATTACATAGTTTGATGTTTGACATCTTCACAGTTGCATCATCTACATAAAGAACCATTGAATCATTTTCCCCTATTGGTCTTGGGATATCATTTATGTATAGGATGAACAACAGAGGCCCCAGCACCGAGCCCTGTGGTACTCCTGCTTTTATAGTGAGGGTGTTTGATGTTACATTTTTAAAGTCTGTGTTGCTTTTTATGATCGTAAATTGTTTTCTATTTGACAGATATGATTCTATCCATTTATAGGCCTTACCCCTTATGCCCCATTTTTCTAGTTTGTTAAGTAACCTCTGATGATTGACTGTGTCAAAGGCTTTTGATAAATCTATAAGTACTGCTGTTGTATACTCTCCATCATCCAGGGATTTCTTTACCGAATCTACAAACATTGTGACTGCTGTTTCTGTAGACCTGTATTTCCTATAACCATGTTGAGAATCAGTAATTATGTTGTGCTTGTTTAGGAAGTCAATAAGCCTCTGTTCCATTGCTTTCTCAAAATTTTTTGATATACTAGATATTAGTGACAATGGTCTATAATTGTTTACATCTGACCTTTCCCCTTTCTTGAAAACAGGTATAGCTTTAGAAATCTTTAAGGAATCTGGAAATGTTCCACTTGAAAATGAATGATTTATTATGTGTACTAATGGTTTTAAGAGATAGGTATTGCATTCTTTTATAAGCATATTAGATAACTCATCAGTTCCCATGGACGTTTTAGTCTTTAAGGACTTTATAATTTTACTTATTTCTTTTTCTGTTGTTGGTCTAAGGAATACTGAATCTGTGTTCACCTTAATGCCTGCTAAATCATTGTCTTTTGACTTGCTACTGTGACTGTTAGTTAGTTTTTCTGCTATATTTATATAATGTTCATTTAATGTACATGCAATTTGCCTAGAATCATGTACTACAGCCTCATTGTACACAATCTGTTCAATGCTTTTATCCTGGTTCATAATCTGATTTTTCCCCCTCTCCCTATTAATAATTTTCCATAATGCTCTTTGCTTATTGCTACTTCTGTGTAGTATGTTTTGAATGTTATCTGATTTTCTCTTGTTAATCATATTTTTTAATTCATTTTTTACACTTTTTCAGATATTTTTTCAGTGATGGATACCCTTCCCTACACAATCTACTAACCCATTTTATATGGTCCTTGTGTTGTATAATGTCTTCTGTATCCCATTTATTGTGTGTTGTTTTATTGTTTGATTGCTTTTTGTTTTTTACCAGGAAAGCTATGTCTTTGTAATAATTAACTAGGTTTATGAATGAGTCATATTTTTCATCTGTTGTGTAAGAATTGACTGTTTCAGTCCATGTTTCTCTCATTAAAAGGTTTTTAAACAATTCAATATTTTGTTTAGTATAGGGTCGATATTCTTCAGGGAGCCACGTTTCCTCATGTTCTGCTTCTTGTTTTATACTAATTTCTTGCCCATAGTGATCTGATATTGATGTGTGTATTACTTTTGTTGCATATTCATCCTCTGGGTAGTTAGTTATTACATTATCTATTGCTGTTTTTGAAGTTGCAGTTTCCCTTGTAGGGCTTTTTATACAGATCTTAAGTCCTAAACAGCTACAAATGTCTTCAAGTTCTTTTGACATCTTATTGCACTTTAATAAATCAATATTAAAATCTCCCATTAGAATTACATGGTCATAACTACTACACAATGACTCTAGCACCTTGTATAGGTTTTTATAAAATATTTCAATGTTTCCTGCCGGTGCTCTGTATAAACCCACTACAGCCAAAATTTTGCTTTTTATACAGACTGAAATACCACACATTTCAAAATCTTTTTCACACAATAATTGTGAATTTATATTTACTACTTTAAAATCTAGTTCATGTTTTACTAAAATTAAGATTCCTCCTCCTTTATACATTTCCCTACTGTAGCTATTTCCCACAGTATACCCTTCAATGTGCAGTCCTGGAATTAATTCATTTTTTAATGCATGTTCAGTGAGTATTATTATGTTTGGACTTGTTTCTTCTATCAATAATTCTAGTTCATTTGTTTTGCTTCTGATATACTGCACATTTTGATGTATGATTTTATAGTTTCTATTTTCATTCTTGCTAATCTCATGTTTTCCTAAAGAATACTTTTGTTCCTCCACTATAATATTGTCTGATGTTGAGTTACTTTCCCCAAAAAATTTCTTGTTTTTGACTCTGTTTTGTTCTTGGCTGTATTATGTTTCATTAACCATTTGTCTAGGAATGTGATTCTACTCTTAATTTTATTGTTAGTTTCTTTGTATGTGTTTGTTTCTTTCTTGTCATCCCCAACATTTTTACTGCTTAGCAACCACTTGTCCATGAAAGTTAACTTCTTTTGAACCTTTATGTGGTTTTTACTTTGAGTTTCAGAATTTTTTACTATATCTACCATTCTAACACATATTTTCATTTTTCCATTATAATTTAAATGTAGACAGGGGCGTAGCTACTATGGGGCTAGGCGGTGCAGTGCACCGGGGCCCTCACGCTCAGGGGGCCCCCAAACATACCTCAAGCGCAGTTTAGAGGGCCCCAGGAGCCTTCACGGCAAACTGGCGACCTTTGTTTTTTGCTCTACCGTCGTCTAAGGGGCCCCTCACTAAGGGCCCTCGCTGCTCAAGGGGGGCCCCAACCACTGCTCAGGGGCCCCTAAAGAACACTTCAAGGGCCCCCATCCTCAGTTCAGGGGGCCCCTACCAGCACACAAAGCAAAAAAAAAGGTCGCCCGTCTGGCCTGAGGGCCCAAAATAATATTTTGCACCGGGGCCCTTGTTGACCTAGCTAAGCCACTGAATGTAGACCATGTCTGGTGTAATGGTATCGGCATAACCTTTCTATTTCAAAGTTTAAGCTTAACCTTTTCTTATCCCTACTTGAACTATTAATGTCTTTTAGCATCTTATCATTAAAACTCCTAATTAGACTGTTCATATTTGTTTTGTCATATCTATATGGCACTGGATTTAAGATGACATTTGTCTTTTTATTTACATCTATCAGTTTACTTGCTATATTCTTGAAAATGTCATTATTATATCCTATATCTATATCGTTTGTTCCCCCCATCACTATAACAGTGTCATTTAGTCCATAACTATTTGTCCACTCATCAATATTGCTGATAACTTCTGTAATTGTAGCATTTGGCTTCATTACACTTTCTATTTGATAACCATCCCCAAGAAGAGAGATTAAAAAGTTGGCACAGTCCCTCCCTTGACTGTCACACAGTAGAAGCACTTTTTTCTTCTCATTTCTTTGTGTCTGTAGACACTTGAGTTCCTGAACACCTGCGATTTTACTTCTGTTTGCTGTTGTCTGCCTATCTTCTGTTGTTTTGTCGTTCCTGTTTTTCAGTTCACTCTCGCTGATGTTCGTTTTTGTCTCTTCACTTAAAGCACACTTTTTGTTTACAATACATGATGACGGAGCACACTTAATTTCATCTTTGCACTTTTCTTTAATTGTTTGAGTGGTTTTCTTAACCTTTTCCTTTATTTCTGTTGCACCTGTAACATTTTCCAACTTACTGTTTGCCAGATTTATCGACTTTTTATTTGTAAACAATGTCGAGTTTTCGATATAAACTTTTTCGGGTTTAGCAGCTTTTGATTTCTGCTTCATGTTTCTTTCTGCTTGTATCTGGGCTTTCTTTACAGGTTCTTCTTCATAATCATCATGAACTTCATTAAGAACACTAAATAAGTAGGCCCTACGTTCTTTACTGGAACTGTTGATACCGCGATTTTAGGCCTAAACGATGTTTTGCCACTATTTTTCACAAGATGTGTCAACCTTTCCGGGTTTTCAACATCATTATTCTTCAGTCTGTTATTTTCTTCTGAAATCTGATCAATCTTCTCCTTCAACGATTTGATAATGTCTTCTTTCATTACTAATTCAAGTCTTAGTTTATCACATATACAAATATTATCGCGGTCATTAGCTGTTGGACCTGCTATTGCACTATTTTGTCTAGACTTTGCTCGTGTAACAATAACATTTGAAGTTTTCACTTTTACCTTGCACGATGTACACAAATCTGCATCTGCATCTAAGTTTATACACATTTTACACTTAACTTCGCGCATAATTTTATGTTTTTCACCGACCGATCCATCAACGTTACTACTCGTGGCCGCCATGATGCTTTCAAAAAAAAATTAAGATCGTAACTCAATTACAGTTTTTTATGCAAACATTAATAGTCTCGGATTATCAGAAAATGTTTCAGTAACTTGTTTGTAAATATCTCCCGCCGTACTTTCACGAAATTTCAATTCACACTCATCAGGCATCATCCAGTCACTCTTTCCTTTCCCATAGTGCTCCTGAGCCAGTTATTCACTCGTAGAAGCGTTCTGAAGGCAATTTGATTTTTCTTCAAGGGAGAGGGGGGGCAGTTTGGGTTTAGGAAAAATTGCGGCACAAAGGAAGCAATTCTGGCTTTAAGCTTACTACTTGAAGGGCGGATAAAGAAAAACAAAGATACTTTTATGGCATTTGTAGATTTAGAAAAAGATTTTGATAATGTTAGGTGGGACAAGATGTTAAAAATTTTAAGGAAGTCAGGTCTAAAATATCGAGATAGAAGAATACTTTATCAGCTGTATAGGAATCAAGTGGCTGTAATAAAAGTAGAGAATCATCAAAGGCAAGCATCAGTTAAAAAGGGTGTGAGACAAGGTTGTAGTCTATCCCCGTTAATATTCAACTTGTATGTAAAGGAAGCAATAGAGAAAGTAAAAGAAAAATTTCCAGTTCTTATAAATGTGTGTGGGGCAGTTTTTCTCTTAATCTGAAGCGTGAAACATGTGTTTCCAACATAGTGACCTCAAGAATATTATACTTTCATAACATTGCTTTTTGTGCATAATGAAGCATACAAATCTCAATATGTTTTAATTTATGTACCACCAGAGCTAGTTTCTTGTAACAGTATAAACATTTGTTTGTTTTTTTTGTTTTTGTTGCCAAACTCTAACTTGACCATTTCAAACTAGCACTTTTCGATGGTTTCTTCATCTGTTGGCCGCTATTGCAATTAATAACTGGAAATAGTAGCAGCAGCAGCAGCAGCACACGCCTTCACTGCCTTATTGTAACAGGCAGGGTATAATGGAGGTTTAGCTGGTTGACATTTCCTGGTATTGGTGGTAGATGTTGCATGTCTTTTCGTATGGTATGTGTTCATATAGGCGTTTTTTTTTATCGAAAAATCTTCAGTGGTTGGTTATGTGTTCCAGCATCCATCGGATGATTACCAAACACGTTAACCAATGGATTTTTAGATACATGACATTGTTTCTACAAACTTTGTCGCAAGTTCGAGGAACCGATCTTTCAACATTGGTAGATTTGCTGCTTCATGAAGGGGAGAGGTAGCAAACCTTGTGTCAAGATGTAGGGCTCTCTTCAGAGCTCTGTTTTGAACTGTTTGCAGGCGGCGAGGATGTGTCGCAGCCACGTATCCCCACACTGGACACGCTTACTCGAGTATCGGCCTGACCAATGAACGTTAAAGTCGTACACCCATAGATGTTGCGAGATTTCTGTTCCTGTTCAAAATTGGATATAGACCTTGTAGTCTGGCATTAGATCTTTTCCGAATATCTTCTATGTGTGCAGTCCACGTCAGTCTACTGTCGAGTGTCACACCAAGATAGCGACTGGTCTGGCCCATGGTATGTTTTTCCCGATTGAATAAAGCTGGAGGTCAGGCTGAATTCGCTGACGAGGTCCCAATCTTTTGGTGAGCATAATTGCTTGAGTTTTGGCAGGGTTGATTTCACTTCGCCACCGCCTCGCCCAAGCTACTGTCTTCTGCAGGACTTACTGCAAACGTAGGGTAGTTACTGCCCTGCTGGGGCTGCAGGTAAAGAACGCCGTATCATCAATGTAGGTGGCAGTATGGACCGTTGGCTGAGTTGGCACGTCAGCAGTGTTGAGTGAGTATAAGGTGGTTCCTAACGCCAAGCCTTGAGGAACACCTGCCATGATTAGACATTGAGATGAAGAAGGTTCTGCGCCAACTCGTACGCAGAAAGTCCGTCCCTCGAGATACGACCACAGCAACTTGATTAAATGACGTGAGAATCCGTGGTCATATAATTTCATCAGGAGACTCGAGTGCCAGACAGAATCAAAGGCACGTGATATGTCTAAAAGCACCAGGCCATAATATTCCTCGTAGTTGAATGCATGCGTCGCAGCCTCTGTAACTCTCATCAGCTGTTGGATGGTCGAGTGGCCACGACGGAACCCTAGTTGGTGGTATGGAATAATGCCAGACAGTTGTATGTGACAGCTTAGGCACCTGAGCAGAAGACGCTCTAACTCCTTGCTGACTGGACTGCTGGCCGCAAGCTGATAGGGTGGTAATTTTGCAGCTAGCTTGGATCCTTCCCGCTCTTATGAACTGAAACGACCTCCGCGGGTTTCCACCGACGTGGGTATGTCTTCGTCTGAATTATGGTGTTGAAAAGTTTAGCAAGATAGTTTGCAGCCACCTATGGAAGGTTCCTGAGGTACATATTTCTAATCTCGTCAGGACCCGTGGCCTTATGCGGATGCAGTCTGGCTGCACAGCTGAGGATCTCCTCAGGAGTGACAAGCTAGATATCATGCACTTCATCATTCCCTGCCTCCAGGAGAGCACTTAGCCGACAGTTCATGATGGCCACCTGTTCGACGTCTCCTTGAGATGGTTGAAAATTTCTTTCGAACACATCCGCCAGTGCATTTTCTTTGTCTATGTCTTTGTAAATGACGCCACGCTCACCTTGGAGGGATGGAAGTCTACTCCGTTTCTTGGTGAACCAACGGGTTTGAGACCAGAGTCTTCCATCTTCCGGACGTAAAATCGAGAGGCGTGATTCCCTCTCCCGATTTCGATGCTACGACAGAGATACCTTCAGCTCTCGCTGAAGGCGATTTAACAACGTTCTGGTTGCCAGGTTTGTAGTGAGCCTCCAGTCCTTGGCAACTGGTTTTTGTGGCGGATCGCAGCAATCAGGTGCGGTTGAAGATGTGGAGAAGAAGCAAGGTGAATCTGCATTGGTGTCGTAGCTGCAGTAATATTTTTGACTGCACTTTCGAAGAATTCTAAGGCATCATCAGTGTTTCCGTCAACTGGGGAGTCTTCCAGCGCCTCCCTTAACAACTCCCTGTATTTTCTCCAGTCAGTCTTCCGAAAGTCTCGGAAAAAGTAGCATAAGCTCTTTGCGACGGTGGTAAAAACCCGTCGCAACAAGTAAAAAAAGGCTTCATCAAGCAGTTTACGATGGTGGATGGATGCTGGAAACCAGCCTGATGGTTGCTATGTCATAGAGAGATGATAAATTTTGGACCCTATTGCATATAATATTTGCAAAGTAGTATTTAACGTCGTCATTAGTAGTGACATCTGTTGGTCGCTATCGCAGTTAATAACAGGCAAAAGCGCTTTACGTTGGTGATGTCCTCTAATGGTTGCTATCGCAGTTAATAACTGCTTCAAATGGCAAAGACGTTATAACACTGGTAAACAACTGTAGCAACAAGTAGCAAAAAGCATCATCAAGTGGTTTACGATCGAAGGATGAATTCTGAAAACCGGCTTAGTGGTCACTACATCATAGAGAGATAATAAATTTTGGACCCTATCGTAAATAATACTTCAAAGTAGTATTTAACGTTGTCAGTAGTAGCTACACCTGTTGGTCGCTATCGTAGTTAATAACGGTCAAAATTAGTAGAAAGCACTTTACATAGGTGGTGTCCTCTAATGGTCGTAGTTAGTAACTGGCAAGTAGCTATAAGCATTTTGCGATGGTGGTGCCATCTATTGACCACTATTGCAATTAATAACGGGGAGATCAGCAATAAGCCGTGACTGATGCACTCATAGCAGGCAGATGGTGAACAATTACAGCGCTGTCAGAGGGAGGTGCTGACAATTGTTTTTATAACTCTAGTTGTCATTTTGGCTGCTACCTACTAAATAGCGTTTAAATAATGGTTATTTGTAGCCGCTTAGTTATTTGTGACCCATCTCTAGTCAGAAGCCTGGTTGTTTGAAGATGGCATAATGTAAATAAGAGGCAAAATGGGAGAATATGAACAGCTTCAGGGTGACCTGGACAAAATATCTAGCTGTGTAGATCAGCATGGGCTGAACATAGATACAAGGAAGAGTCAGCTTATTAGGAACACAGGTAAAAAAATGAAAGGTTGGTTAAGATTAAAAGGAATTGCTTGTTGAAGACTTGAAACATAAATGCCTTGGGATAAGATTTGATGGTAAACTCTACTGAGCAGGACACATTGGACAGATGGGAGGAAAAGATTTCAAAATCCTTCACTTATTTAAGGAAGTGATGAGAGAAATACCAGGGAAATGAGGAAATTGGTTTATAAAACTTTGCTTGAACAAACTTGTAGATACTTGCTTGAATATGGTGGTGTAGAATGGTACCCACTTTTTGGGTATCAGATATAGGAAGGAGGCCAGCTAGAATTGAAATCATAGTGAGAGAAATAAAAAAAATAAAACAGAAATCCAGACATTCCTGGAATTAGTAAGACTCACTGGGAGGAACTTGGACATTTTATGACCTTGAAAGAAACATTTCAATTCTTCCCAGGAAGTGATAATGGAAGCTAGTAGCTCCAGTTCCTGAAATTTTAAGCAACAATATTTCATGAATTACAATGATGTTTACAATAATATGACTGTTTGTAAAACTCTTCATCAGTATAATCCTAGGTGCCTTTACACCTGTATTTCATACAAACTCAAGACAGATAGAAACCAGTCTGAATTATTGTCTGGTGTATCTGTCCCAGAGTGTAAGTTTTTTTACTAGAACAGAAGAAACTAGTACCAAAAAGCTGATGATCATTAAAATGTGGATCAAATTAAAATTTTCTAATAAGCTGAGAGTGAGGCAAATAAGAAAATCATTGCAAGAATTTGCTGAACAAGTAACACCAAAACTCCAGGCCTTTCATTTTGATAAGGAAGAATGATCCCCTAACATAGAATTACATTTTTTGTTGATAGAAGCACTCTGAAGTAAACTGTTATCCACAGTTGCAAGTTAGAGGATCACAGTTCTTTCACAATGTTCCTCAGGTGATAGAACAACAAAAATTGTAACTTAATAAAACTCCTAATTTTTCCTTCATCCTTGTCCATAACTTTATGAATACTCATTATGCAGCCACAAAAATTGGAGTCTATTGGTAAGGGCACAGTGGCTCCAAGTCTTGACAGAAGGACTGGGACTTCAAACTTTTCTGAATTACATCTGCCACAGCATTGAGAGGGGACAAACAACTTGATATGGCAGAAAGATTACATGTGGCCACTTGAAGTGTAAGAGGTTTATGCCATGAAAAAAGCTATATTAGAAAGAGAAGTAGAAGAGATATAAGTGGATATAAAAACAATATCTGATCCTAAGATGAAGCTACAAGGTGGAAAATAATTTGATCCTTACATGATATATTATGGCGTAGTAAAACAAAAGAGCAGCAGCTAGGGCAAATTTGTACAACACTGTTTTTAAAACTGCAGGATCTACAAGGGATGATCTGAATCACTCCAAAACTGAAGAATTTGTAGAACAGTGGAACCATAATAAATGATTAAAATTGCAGAGAGATGGCATGCAAGTAGGCACAGCTGCACCATCTTTTGTGTGACTGGACAGGATACTGTTATGCCAAGTTCAGTTGGAGCAGAGGCATAAAACAAAGTGAAATGTGCAAACTAACGCTGGTATGCCTCGTCAATAGCAGAGGAGACAATATCACCATGAGAGTGAGTTCAAATATGGCAAAATGTTTGGTCTGTGGTAAATTGGACTTTTGCCTCCTATATGTTGAAGCTAATCTAAACAGCAACTGCTACATAATGGAGGTTTTAAAGCCCAAGTTGTTTCTATTCCTGCAGGCTGCTCCACATGCCATATTTCATCAAAACAATGCCTGGTCACATATCACCAATCAGACATGTTTGGGATATGGTTAGTCATCTTCTTGTTCATTCTGGTGCTCCTGCAACCACTGTGGATGCGTTTTGGACATGTCTTCAGACTGCATGACACTGTGTTCCCCAGTAGTATGTCCAAGCTCTCTTTGATATTATGGCATGTGGCAAAATCACACCATATTGAATTCTCATGGTCAAAGCTATGCACAGTTTTGTAATTCCAATCATTTTTGTATTTTTATGTCTGTAATCTGTCGAATGAATTTTATTGCATTCATATGTCTACTTCTTTGTGTTGCAATTTTCACAAACAACCACAAAGCCCACCATTGGCATCCCTATTATTTGCATTTGGTAGGGCTTGATGTGAGCACATCTGAATGACTTGCTACATGTTTCAATTGCTACATGATTAATGTTTAGACCACAATATTGTAAAGTGTGTTTTTATTTATGTGTTCATCGTGGCGATTGCAAATTCATCGTTGGTGATTAATGGGTTTACTTTCCCTAATTTGCTTATTTACATTCCATAACATCGATTTTAACTATCACAGTTATCATGTATAAACAATTTACAATATTAACTATGAATCTGAACATTTAGCAGACTTTAAAAAAAATGTTGATATGGTTCTAGACTAGTGTTGCAAATTGAAAAAAAAAAAAAAATGTTTTTTTTCAGCTTTGTGAAAAAAAACATGAAAAAAAACCTGGCACCCGTGTTTTTTTCTAAATTTTTTTTTTTTTTTCAGAAAACAATATATTTGATAAATAATAATTTTATTTACGGAACTTCCATTTTACAAGTGTGTTTTAAATCTTACTGAATCATATAATGTCTCACATAATGGTTCATAAGTGTATCTATATAGGTAACATAATTTTATTCATCCTCTATGTCAGTGCCACATTCACTAGTATTGGCACTACCAACACTAGTTCGGTCGGTGTCGGAATTTTCTGTCTCTTCTTCTGTCTCCTCTAGATCCATAACTTCAGAAATATTTAGTTAAATTTTCTTTTACTGGTTGTTCTTGTATTGTACGCAAAAGATTTTGAGATTGCAGTTTTAAATTGTGACCAAAGTACACACTGTGCTTAAAGACTGCACCGATAGTTCTGTATTACGGTATTTTAAGTTTGAATTTAAATCTGTTATCATACAAAATAGGAGCGTTACTTCTTTTCAATCATTGGTTTACACCACCGTTTGCAAGGAAACGATTCATGATTAGGGACCGTGCGCAAACTGCCAGGCTAAGTAGCTTTCCTTTCGTAACATTTTTCACAGTTAAAATAAGGAACTGAACTCACAACAGCATGTGAGTATTTATTTCCCTCAGTTAATTATATCCGTATGTAATTTACAATAGTCTGACAAGAGAAAACAGTACAAAATGTCTTCTGGAATCAAAAGGGAAGAAAGCTACGTGCTACTTGAGCGGGGGGGAGGGGGGGGTAGGCAAAAGCTACGTAGGGGTACGTGGGGGAGGAGGGGGGGGTTCACAGGAGGCCAAAATGGAGCTACGTGGTTTATGCACGCTCCCTTACTGACAATTTAATAAGTCAGTACCACTATACTCTGAGAGTTAACAAGTATACGAATATAAGGAAAGCATAATAAGTAATAAAAAGAGGCAAAAAACCATAGACAAATTTTAAATTCCAAATTTTTCTAAAGATCTGTAGGTCTACAGATAAATTTGTAGGGCTGGCAGCACTATTTCAAATAGCAAGTATCAATCCAAACAATGGGGATTCCTTCTCGTGCAACCTAATCACTTCAGGAAATCCCCATTCATATAAGAAAATTTCAGTCAATGTTGCCAATATTTTGGTTTTTTTTCCTCTACTGAACCAGAAAAATATAGTAGATTTTAAACTAAGATAAGTACTTAGAATAAACTCTAAAACAGTCATTTTAAATGATAACTGCCTTACAAATTTGAGATTTAGTAGTTGTGAAAAAAAACGTGTCCCAGAAAAAAAAAACATGTTTTTTTTTCTAAGTTTTTTTTTCATGTTTTTTTTCAAGCCAGAAAAAAAACCATTTTTTTACAACACTATTCTAGACAAATGCAAAATAAAACATAAAAGGGAAAAGTCTCAGTTTATGGAATGAAGGATTAAAGAAATTTGTAAAAGAGAATTCGAGCTAACAGAACAGAGAATAAATATGGAAATTAAATATAAAATTCACCCATCATCAACTAGGATTTTTGCTGAGAATGTAGTATAACATACAAGAGCTAAGGAAAATCAGGCGGCAACAATAAGACAAATACGCTTCTAATCTAAATGGTAGATGACATTAAACAAAATTTTAAAGTAAGACTATTAGTTTTGAATATACTTCTTATAACTCATGATAATATTCTCTTTGAAGATGACACAACACTTTTAACGAAACGTGAAATTAAAGAAGTTCTTCAGCAAAGTATTAATAAAACCACTAAAAAGCTCTCTGAATGGTACAAAAACAACCATTTAATAATAAATTGTGAAAACGCCATTGCAGTAAATCTCCTTACTGCTCAAAACAGGAACCCCGCCAACCCAAATATTATTTTGAACTAACAGACTTTAGAAAACAGATGAGACTTAAAATTTCTAAGTTTATGGATTCAATCCGATCTTAAATGGAATAGACAATTTCAATATTTGAACTCTAAATAAAATCAAATCTGTTATGCATTATGTATCTTAAAATTAGCCACTAGTAAACAAACTTTGAAAAATGCATACTTTGCCCATTTTCATTCACAAACAAAGTATGGAGTTATATTCTGGGGTTATCATCAAATGCACTAAGTACTTTCAAAATTCAGAAGAGCACAATAAAAATAATGACAAATCACAAAACATAGGAATCTTGTAGACCCTAATTTTAATATATGAATATTCTCCCATGTCCAAGCATTTACATCTTTGAAACCATTATGGCTTTTAGAAATAATGTCATAGCTAAAGATGCAGCTCTTAAAACAAATGACGAGGTACATGCTCATTTCACAAGGAAACAATTACATTTACATATTATGCATACAAAAACAAAATTGTATCAAAATGTTACATTTCACATAAGGATTAAGCTTTTCAATAAATTAATGCATAATGTAAAAGCAACATCAGAATAGGGAAATTTTGAGAAATTGTTGATGTCATATCTTCAATACCACTCCTTTTACTCTGTAGAAGAATGTTTGGATGATATGGAATAATTTAATGTAAATAATGTAAATGTAATGTTATGTAAGTGTAAATAATTTAATGTAAGTCATATTTTATAATTGACATGTCTCCTATCATTATGTATAAAGTAGATGTATATGGTTTAGAGGACAAATAAAATACTACTACTACTAACTGACAATCAGGCTATTCATGATTCTGAAAATAAAATTAAAACAATATGGGACATTGTAAAAAAGGAAACAGGAAAGAGTAATCAAACAAGTAATGATATTTTTGTCAAAGAAAATTCAGTAGATTCTAATTTCTCAATTGCTGATAATTTTAATAAACATTTTTTATCTGTTGCTGATAAGTTGACTGCTAATAGCTCAGTGACACACAGTATGGATTTTGTCAAAAAAGGCTTCCAAGAAAAATTTAACTCTATGTCTATAAAATTAGCTACTCCAGAAGAAATAAGAAAAATTATCAAATCCCTTAAGAGCAAATACTCAAGTGGTTATGATGGGATTTCCAGCAGATTAATTAAATTGTGCTCCACAGAATTAAGTAATATACTAAGTTATCTACTCAATATATCTCTACTTGAGGGGACTTTTCCAGAAAGGCTTAAGTATGCTGTAGTTAAACCACTCTATAAAAAGGGAGATAAGGCAGCCGTATCGAATTACCGACCAATTTCATTACTAACAGCGTTCTCCAAAGTTTTTGAGAAAGCAATGTACAATAGAGTTTATGAACATCTAAAAAATAATAATATTCTAACTAAATCACAATTTGGTTTTCAAAAGGGTCATTCAACAGAACAAGCTATATTTGCATTCACTGACAATATTTTAGAAGGAATAAATGATAAATTAATTCCTGTGGGAATTTTTTGTGACTTATCTAAAGCATTTGACTGTGTAGATCATAAAATTCTGATACAGAAACTTAAGTATTATGGTATAGATGGCATTGTTAATAAATGGCTTAGTTCTTACCTTCTAAATAGAAAACAGAAAGTGTCAATGGAGAATTTTAAGGCTGCTTTAAGAGGTCCACTGTTTTCTGAGTGGAAATTAATCAGATGTGGAGTACCTCAGGGTTCTATATTGGGGCCACTATTGTTTTTAATATATATAAATGATCTACCCTGTGTTTCATCTAAAAACTCAAAATTTGTCCAATTTGCAGATGACACAAACATAGGAATCAAAAACACTCCAGATTTATCTACAGAATATATTTCAAATTATGTCTTTGAACTGATTAATAAATGGTTTACAGCTAATGGCTTGTCTTTAAACTTTGATAAAACTCAGTATATGCAATTCAGTACATCACACAGAGTAACACCTGACATAGACATAAAATTTGCAGGCCAGTCCATTCAAGAGGTAGATAGTGTGAAATTTCTAGGTTTGTGTATTGATCATAATTTAAATTGGAAAGTACATGTTTCTGACTTACTAAAGCGATTGGGAGCAGCCACGTTTGCAATTCGTACAATTTCAGCTTTAGGTGATCTCCGTATGAGGCAGCTAGTTTATTTTGCTTATTTTCACTCCTTATTGTCATATGGAATAATATTCTGGGGCAATTCTACCCATAGAGATAAAGTGTTCAGAGCCCAAAAGCGTGTAATAAGAATAATGTGTGGGGTTAGCAATAGAACTTCATGTAGAGAGCTGTTCAAGAAGTTAGGGATTTTAACATTAGCATCTGAATATATATACACATTAATGTCCTTTGTAGTCACAAATTATACTTTGTTTGAAACAAATAGTAAAATACACAATTACGGCACTAGAAGTAAAAATGATCTTCACAAGACTTACAAGTCATTGTCATTTGTTCAAAAAGGGGTCCGATATTCAGGGATACATATCTTCAATATGCTCCCAACACATATTAAATGTCTAGTAGATGATAAGAATAAATTCAGAAAAAAATTGAAAGAATTTTTAATTGACAACTCCTTCTACTCTGTCGAAGAATTTATTTCTAAGGTCTCTTAAAAATAACTGCCAGTATCTTGTGTAAATATAGTTCAAATAATTAATTTACCATGTATGCTATGACTGTACATCTCCTGGTGTATGTATTTAGTTTGTTATGTAATTGTTTATAGTACCATATATGTTACGACTGTACATCTTGTGGTGTATGTATTATTTTGTTAATTTTTTTTCTTTTTTTTTAATGTACCATATATCCTATGACTGTACATCTTCTGGTGTATGTATTATTTTGTAATGGAAGTGTTTAATGTACCATGTATACTATGACTGTACATCTAGTGGTGTACTTATTATTTTGTTATGCAACTGTTTATCTGTAAATTGACAACTTTCCACATCCCACAGAGCCAGTCTCTTATATTGGGATCAACGGAAAATGAATGTATTGTATTGTATTGTATTAGTATCAGGAGAGAATAGCTTGTGGAGAACCTTTCATGGTTTAAATTTAATAGCTGGTACATACCATTTCGAGATGATATAAAGCAACACAAAAATCAATACCTTCTATGAGAAAGAACCAATCAGAATAAAAAAAAAAAAAAAAAAAAAAAAAAATTATTAGTAACAGAACTAAGAACAAGTAACTAACTACAATCATTTAATTTAATTTAATCTAATTTAATTGCAATGGAGCACAGGCTCCGGTGGCAATTTCCCTACACACCCATCTTCCCCCTATCCTCTACAAATTTTATCTTTAAATTCTTTCAAAGTTTTCGGTAAATTATTCATCATTTCTCATGGTAACTCATTCCAATCCCTGACACCCTTACCTAAAAAAGAGAATCTTCCCACACCCTTGTGCTTGAAATCGAGTGCCAGCTTGTGGTCATGGTCATCTTTTCCCTTCCATGCACTACTTTTCATACCTATTGCAATATCTTTCCATGCCTCATCGCCAGTATATGCCCTGTACACTCCCATGACCCTCCTCATCCTCCTCCTGTCTTGCAATGAATCCCATTCCAGCTCCGATGTGTGGTTGGGGAAGATAGAACAAATGATATAATCAATGAATTTAACATCGTCCATCAGATATGTGGTACAATAAAAAGGACAGTTGAACAGCAAAACACAAGTAACAGAAAACTGGAAACATTTCTCATACATTGCAAGGTTAGTAGATATAGCTATATTAACTACTAATACAATAATTTGGAATGTGAAAAACTAGGCTTTAAAATATAAGATATATTGGAACAGTGACTGTTATTACATGAATGTAAAAAAAAAAAAAAAAAAATAAAAAAAATAAAAATAATAAAAAAACCAAACTAAAATGTGTTCAATTATAATGGCTCAATGGTTTCTTCCAAATGTATCATTGACAAAAGATTATTTTCATAGCTTCATCAGGAACATTTAGATTACATTAGCATAACGCCCAATGATTTGTTTTTCTGGAAATGTAAACCAGTAATAACGAATATAAAAATATAAAAAATGAACTATTTTGGATAGCAAAAGATAAGGAACAACAAACTTACTTCTTTAGCCACCTTTTTGACACCTTCCAGAACTTCTCGTTTCATATCTCTGATGTCATCATTATTTTCCATATCCATCTGTAAACATACATGTTATTTTCACATAAAGTAGGCCTAGTCCAAATAATCTTGTTTCTCTTTATTTACACATTTTCTAAAATACCTTTCTTACTCTGGTGGTTTCTCTTTGTCACTGTTTGCTTAGTAATAACATCATGTACAAACAGTCTATTTATAAATAGAAGCAAATTAAGAGAAATTCTTAAGTATTTCTGAATTATAGGGACCTGAGATATTCACTTCTGCATCTAGAACATTTTTTTTTTTATTTGAGAGAGTGTATGAATAAACTTGGTCATTCCCTAAAGAAAATATTGTAACAAACATGGAATACATCAGAAAGGAACACTGACACAACAGAATAAAATACACCAAGAAAGATGAAGCTATTATGTTAAGTATTTTTTGAATAACATCAATTTTAAATAGAGTTCAGGTTCATAAACAAAAAACAATGAAATTCATATTATTAGTTAGAACATTAGAGTGATTTTCTTTTCAATTATTCTCATACCTCATAGGTGCGGCCACAGGATTCATGAACCCGAGGTATTAAGGAAGCCATGTGTATAATATCTTCAATTATGCTTGATACCAGCCTCTGAAACCCATCAGGATGGTCCTCTGGTTGCAACGGTGGTACCAGTTCTAGATTTGGTTCCTGGAGTTCAAGCTGAGCTTCAAACAGTGGAGCACAACTACTGTCCATTTGCTCCCACAGATACCCAAGACTGCAGCAATAACAAGGAAAGAGTTCCATTTGCTCTACAGAAATCTGTTTGGTTTATATTCAAGGAATTAATGTGATTTAGCTATGGTTAAATGTGTTTGCAGGATAATTAAACTCTATGCATTAAAAAATCTAAATTATATGACCATAATAAAAAAATAAAGATTTAGCTGAGAAACCAAATTCATAGCTTCAGAGACCAGAAAAAACAGTTACACAACTGGAAGGGAAGAAATAGCATCTAACATTAAATGATTATTATCAGCAGGCAATGGAACATTTATTATTTTGAAACAATTTTAATATTAATCTGGTGAAACAAAAATCAGGTTATGATTCATTGCTAAAACATTTTCTGTATGCTTGGATCAAAAAATAAGGGCAATGACATACACATACAAACAGAAAATTAAACAACACACAGAAAAATTACATTATGTCATATCAAAGATCAAAATTTTCTCAGTGAAATGCAGGCCAGTCATCAGAAATAGTTTGTATTACAGTCAATCTTCTTATTTTCTGTAATGACCACAAGCAACAGTTCTCTACCTGATATATTAGCTTACAAAAATTAAAGAGAAGTACAGAACACAGATCTGATGTAAAAAGGGGGGGGGGTAAGCAGGGCAAATGTAATTGGGCCCACCGGCTGAGGGGGAACCCAAGAATTTTCCCGGGCAGCAGTTACATCACTTCTAAGGATGCTTACTTGGGGCCCAAGAATCCTAGAGCCGGCCCAGGCATAAAATACATACTACAACTGGGAGGTGTGGAAGTTAATGTCAGCTAAAAGAGAACACTACACAGTTAAAAGACGTTAAGGCAGTAGAGAGTGCTTAAAATATCTAAATAAGCAATTAATAATGGCAAAGAGGGAAGCTAAAGATGGTTTATGAAGAACATTATTGATGTAGGGGAACCATTGAATGATGCATCTAGAAATTTCTATGACTATCTTATGAAACTGAGGGGGAAGTTTTTAGACAATTGTCGATAAGAATGAAGAAGAAGTTATTGGGGATTTGGAGATGGCAAAGATATTGAGTGACTGGATTAATGAGAGCATCATGGACTATCATCCTGGAATGGGAGGGAATTGATCAGAAGAGAAGTGTAAAGGGGCTAGTGTTGATAATATAACTACAGATGCATTAAGGACATGATATTATACATTACCATGACATTTTATTTAAAATGAGTCTGGAGTTTTGATCCTTACCAGCAT
>CM061920.1:167150686-167169479 GCA_031002005.1 Vandiemenella viatica
AGCCTTAATGAGTTGCTCAGTTCCATGCAGGGCTATTAGTCTTCGGTATTCGTGGTGAGAAATTTAATAGATGGCTTATAAATTCAGTAGCTCACGCCGCCAGTTGCTCAACCTCAGAGAACCTTCACTCTTGTTTCTATTCCCAAGCAACAACTATTAAATTAATTGCCATAATACAGTCATTAATTTTGCTTATTGTATCATTTTATAGTTAAAAAATTGATAAACTTTACTGTTAAAAAAGTGAAACTACTTTTAAGTATATGTCGACTTTAAGAAAATTAATTTACACATGGTCTCAGTTACAACAGTACCTGCTTGAGTTAGGTTATTTAAAGTGGATATCAAATCAAATATGTTATTGAATCGAGCATTCTGGCAATTTATTTCTACGGTTTTGCTCACCTATTTAATAATCTGTTTTAAGCTCTCTGGCCGTTACGGACACTATGACCAAGATCACCTTATGAATATTTGCCCAGCATCAATCAAAAACAGCGTGATGCTTTCGAAGTAATTGCACAATCACTGTAAACAGAAATTCTTCAAATTTTGCTGAATAGATTTTTATTGTCAAATACATCTCAAGTTTGTATTTCAGCAAGTTTGAGTCTAGCAACCACGACTTTTGAAACAATAATACGATAGCGTGATCCTCTCTGTGTTTTTGGAATTTGCGGAGACTATGAGTAATATAAGTTTCTTAAAGTCGACATGTTAGTAAAAAGTAGTTCCACGATTTTTTAACAGTAAAGCATAAAGATATTTTTTAACTACGGAAGGCTACGAAAAACTAAACTAATGACTATATTATGGCAATTAATTTCTTATAATGGTATTTCTGGTCACTGTTTTGCGAGCGAAAGCTGACACGTGACACCGTTCTCCAGCCAATAGCTATCGAGGTGACTGAATGAGTGAACTTACGAAATTATATAGTAGACTAGTGTAAGCCCGTGACAGTTTTTTGCGTATAGTCACGTGTCTAGAATAGTTCCGGTTTCTAGGATGAAAGATTATGACAGGTTGACCTGATCTGACCAAATGTAAACTTGACCAGTGTTTCAGGGTGATTAAAATCTGTTGAGCTTGAAGAACTCAGCAGCATTAATAGAAGTAGGTATTAAACACGAACAGGGACAATAGCGCAATCGTATAATTGCTTAAACAGAAACTTACTTGTATTTGACCCTTAAAGTTCACTCTGCTAAATTTAAAAAAAAAAAAAAAAAAAAAAAAAAAATCCTGTTGTTTTTTTATTGAGACTGGGCAGACACTCATAATGTAATCATTGGCCATAGTATCTGCAATGGTCAGAGAACTTAATACACAATCCATATTATTAAACAGTTGAGCAACTCCGAAGAAATGAATTTCCATAATACTCGATTCGGTAACATATTTGGTCTGATGTTCACTTAAAATAACCTAATAACTCACGTACAGCGAACACGAATAAAAGCAATTAACGAAAGTGGTAAGTAAACTCCCCAATAAGCAAATAAACCATAATGCATAAACTTTAGTCAAGCAACAACATTAGTGAAAATTTTAATAACATCGAAATTTTTCCAAGCCGGAATTCGTGGTTACAGCAGAGACCATGAGTATTTTTTTAAGTTGCTTTCATTGGCAACTTGTTACTGCAAAGCAGATCCACTATTTTTTTAGCCGCAAAATTTATTAATATTTTTTTTTAACTATGAAACTTTACGAAAAGCAAACTTAATGATTGTATTATTGCTATTAATTTGGTAGTAGTTGCTTAGCTGTTAAATTGTGGACATAACCACGAATTTCTTCTAATGGTATTTCTGGTCGCTGTTTTGTGAGTGAAGGCTGACACGTGACACCGTTCTACAGCCAATAGCTAACGAGTGAATGAGTGACCTTACGAAATTATGTAGTAGATATTCGTTCCTAAACTAAGCGCACCTCTGTTCACAAGAGAAAGTCAACTTTCTAAATGATTTGCTTCTTATAAATTATCATAGCAATTCAACTGCTAGTTGCAGTTTGCTTCATGTTTGTTACGACTTATTTGATAAAAGCCGAAATATTTGTTCACCAGCACTGGCAAATCCTATAGCACCTATGACGGAATGAAAAGTTTAGAAATGATGAATTACAGTACTTAAATAATCCTGTATATTATTGCAATGTATTTTTAATTGTTTCATGAAGTAATTTTTCTAAATTTCTGGGAAATTTTTAAACTCAAATCACCGAACCGGCTGAACAACACGAAAATGATATGCTGTTGTTTTTATTGTGACTTTAATTTTCTATTTTGTTGAAAATGATTGATTTAATGCACGATATTCGAGTGGCATGAAGCCGTCAGATATTACTCCGGTCTTTCTTGACACGGTATATGCAAGTCATAGCCTCTTCTTGCGCAACGAGAAGTGCGTTTAAAGAAAAGGCCTTGTATTTTTGCAAATCATCATTATTTGATCAGTAGCGTTCTCTGCTAAGCATATTTACATTTCATATCATTCATAAAATCCACTGTCCTAAATTAGATTCATAATCAGCTCTAAGGGTCATGTATTTGGTTGACAACTTGAAATACAACACGAAAAGAGATTACCAGGACCTTGTTTGAATGAATGAAAAATATTAATAAACAGAAAAGTAAAACAGTGCCATGATGAAATAATTTGACATGAACAAATAGAAGAAAAAAAAACCTCGTCGGGCGATTCGTGAAAAATGATTATCTTCTTTTAGCAACTGTTAGACTTGTCATATATAAGTAAGATGAATAATAATTTTAAAAAGGAACCCCTTTTTTGCAAATCTCTTGAAACTAAGGTGTTACGTTTGCTGAAAACTTGCGACATCAGCAAAATTCAAATGAGGATAAAAACTTAGAAACTCCTAAAAAATAATGTAATATGGAATGAGATTAAACTTTCTGTACATTCCATTAATTTCTTGAGTCACATTACAGTATGTGTAGTTACAGCTGTGTGTTTTCAAAGTTAATATGAAGTTAGTGCAAAGTTTCACTAAACAATGCTAAAGAGGAATACCATTAGAACAACATTTTCAACTAATTGTTTCACTTTCATTCTAGGCTACCTATTCCATTCTATAGCTATCCTTATGATGTGAGAAGATGCGTTACTGGCATTCTCTCCCCCTCCAGCTTTTCGAACACCCCCTTCTTTTGGACGATCCTGATCAGTGGTGACCAACCTTTTCAGCAGCCGGGCAAAATTTTAGAAATAGAATTTTCAGTTGGGCCAAACATACTAATTTCTTGGAAAAAATACTTGAATATTTTTATGAAGAAAAAGATCATTAGAAATGAAACATGCATATTTAATGAAGTATTAAAAATATAGTTATTTTAATGCGTTGAAGTAGAAAGGAGTGGTGCTGAGTGTTGTGATATCTGATATCATTGTTGAAAGTTAAATTTTATGAATATAATCATCCAGCTCCACGGTCCGAAAGTTGACCTAAGATAGACCCTAATTATAAGGAGCAATTAACAGCTCCTTTATGGGCTTAAGAACAATTTTTTTTTCAGGACATTTATATCACGATATCAGAAAATTAGTAATATTTCAAGAATTCAGAAACTCTAACTTTCAACGGTGTTATCAGACAATACAACACTCAGCATCACTCTTTTCTACTACAACGCATTTAAATAACTATTTTTAATGATTCATTAAATATATGTTTCATCTCTAATGATTTTTTTACTTCATAAAAATATATCTAGGCGGCCACAGTCAGCTTGCGACAGCTAGAAGAGACCTGACACCTGATGAAGACAGCAGAGCTAGCTGTGGAAACGTCGTGTTTTTACACCACCATTCGGCTGGACACCCGAGAAGATTTTGTTGCATCAGTACGCCGGGAAAGTCTCCACCCACACATCAATATTGTCGCGTTGGAACCGGGACAGGTGTGAATTCGAAGGTTACTTGTCAATGAACACAGCACTTAAACTGAGAACAGGTTTATTGAGAACTCAAACATACACGCAGCACTGACTGCCTCTTGGGCAGAATGCTCTTCTATTTATACACAGATAGAACGTACTAGAGATTACAAGAGTAGTTAACAAGTGAAATGTGTAGAAGTTACAAGTGACCTTAGGAAACATGTAGAATCTTCTGGAAATAATAAACAGAATTAAATAATTTTTGTCAGTGGGCGGGATTGAACCGGCGACCTTCGGTACCGCAATTCGTGACGCTACCCGCTGCGCCATGCTGGCAGACGGTACACTGGCGTTCATGCGGCATTGCTCCCTCTCCTGAGGAAAACAGCGTCCCGCTGTTAGATTTCTTTTGGGGCACGCTGAAGTGTCCTGGATCTTGATCTTGTCGTGGGTCCTCTGTATGGCAGTTCTGGAGGGCCCCTCCTGTTTGTACTATTATCTTCCTGTCCGACTTCCTCAGTATCCAAACCGTCCTCAGAGTCCTTGAACAAGAAGCTGGTTGTGCCTAGCTGCTCGTCAGGATTGTAGTAAGGCTTCATGCGGAGGACGTGAACAATGTCCCTTCGCTTTCGTCGTTTCGAAGACGGCTCATAATCCTCGACTTCGTATGTGACGTCTGACCGGCGGCGTATGACACGATACGGACCAAAGTACCGCTTCAGTAACTTTTCTGATAGCCCAACCTTCCGGACAGGGGTAAAAATCCATACGAGATCTCCTGGGTTGTACGCAACAGGTCGGTGCTTGCCGTCATACCGCTGACGGTCCCTCTCCTGGGTGGCCAGTGTTCGTATGCGAGCCAGCTGTCTTGCTTCTTCGACCCTGGTAATGAGCTGTTTTATATAGTCATCCTGAGTGTCGTCCGGCTGGAATGGGAACAGCGTATCCATTGTGGTCTCAGCTTCACGGCCATGGAGCAGAAAAAACGGAGTGAAGCCTGTCGTATCTTGCCTTGCTGTATTATAAGCAAATGTGACCACTGGCAGTATTGTATCCCAATCCTTCTGCTCAACATCCACATACATCGACAGCATATCGGCTAATGTCTTGTTGAAGCGTTCTGTGAGACCGTTTGTCTGAGGGTGGTATGCAGTTGTCATCCTGTGGACAACGTCGCATCTTGACATGACCTCTGATACTAGTCTTGACTGGAATACCTTTCCACGATCGGATATCATCACACGTGGTGCTCCATGCTTCAAAATAATGTCTTCTACTAGAAATTTTGCAACCTCTGGAGCTTCTGCAGTCGGCACAGGTTTGGTGACAGCGTAGCGCGTGAGGTAGTCGGTGCAGACTATTATCCATCGGTTACCGGTTGTCGACTTCGGGAACCTCCCCAAAAGGTCGATCCCAATTCGGTGGAATGGAACTGCTGCAGGTGGAATTGGTACTAGATGACCTGGAGGTAATTGCGGCACATGTTTCCGTCGCTGGCACTCTTTACAGTGACTCACATAATGCTTGACAGATCGGTAGAGACCCTTCCAGTAATACCTGCGTCTGATTCGGTCCAGGGTCTTCACAAATCCCAGATGACCGGATATTGGAGCGTCGTGGAAATACTTGAGAATAGCTGGCTGGAGATGAGCTGGAACGACCAGAAGCCACTTGGGGCCTAGTGGATCGTAGTTGTTCTTATACAATGTCCCATCTATCAATTGAAACCCTCCTTTGGCCGGTTCTCCTTTCTCCAAGGCGTCTATGGTTCTTAATAACTCTGAATCTTCCCTCTGTTCAGCTGCAACGTCACCTAATTCAGCGAGGGCTGAAATTCCATTCATGCTGTTGTGTTCTATTAAAGGATTCCTTGAAAGGCTGTCGGCATCCTTGTGTTTGCGTCCGTTTTTGAATACCACCGTGACGTCGTACTCTTGAAGTCTAAGTGCCCATCTTGCTAGTCGACCTGATGGATCCTTCAAGCTGGTTAGCCAACATAAAGAATGGTGGTCTGTTACGACGGTGAAAGGTTTGCCGAATAAATACGGACGAAACTTGTTGATAGCCCAGACAACTGCGAGGCATTCTTTCTCGGTTGTAGAGTAGTTTATCTCGGGCTTAGAGAATACTCTTGATGCATAGGCTATCACCTTCTCAGCACCTTCCTGAATTTGCACAAGCACTGCACCGATCCCATAACCGCTGGCGTCAGTGTGAAGTTCAGTTTCTGCATTCTCGTCGTATAAGGCTAGAACTGGTGCGGAAGTTAGAGCCTCCTTAAGTGCCTGGAAAGATCTTTCTTTAGTTTCATCCCAGTAAAACTTGGCGTCTCCCTGCAAAAGTTCTTGCAGTGGACGTGCCATGTTACAGAATCCTTTTATGAAACGCCGGAAGTATGAGCACAGCCCAAGAAAGCTTCTCACATCACGAATGTGCTGAGGAGTTGGAAATTCCATGACTGCCCTTACTTTATCTGGATCAGCGCGGACGCCATCTCCGTTGACCAGGTGCCCCAGGATTTTTATCTCTCTGGCGACGAAGAGGCACTTCTTCGGATTGAGGCGGAGTCCTGCAGTCTGAACACACTTCAGCACCGTTGACAGGCGACTCAGATGTTCTTCAAATGTTTTCGAGAAAACAACAATGTCATCTAAATAACAAAGACACGTCGTCCACTTAAGGTGTCGAAGTAAGTTGTCCATCATGCGTTCGAATGTGGCCGGAGCGTTGCATAATCCGAATGGCATTACTTTGAATTCATAGAGGCCATCAGGTGTAATAAAAGCCGTCTTTTCTCTGTCAGCTTCGTCAACCTCGATTTGCCAGTAGCCTGTCTGCATGTCCATGGTTGAGAAGTATGTAGCTCCTTTCAAGCAGTCTAAGGCGTCGTCGATGCGCGGCAGTGGGTAGACATCTTTCTTTGTGATTTTGTTCAGCCGCCGATAGTCGACACAGAATCGCCACGTACCATCCTTCTTCTTTACGAGGACCACCGGAGATGACCAAGGACTCTCCGAAGGTTGAATAATGTCATTATGCAACATCTTCTCCACTTCCTCTCGAATTATTCGCCTTTCGACTGGTGACAATCGGTACGAGCGCTGGCTAATGGGCGGATGATCCCCAGTATTGATACGATGCTTTATCGTGGGCCGTTTCGTCTGACCTTTTTTTTGCTGGGGTGTGAATACACCAGAGAATTGGCGTAGTATAGCTAACACCCGGTGGTGTTGTTCCTTGGTCAGGCCGGACCCTATTGGCAGTTCCATAGTTGTTTCCTCCAGCGTGTTGTCGGTACTAGTAACAGAGCATGGATCTTCGTTAATGACGTTGAGCTCGCCCTCCTGGACTGGTTCAGCTGTCCCTATGCACATTCCCTTGGGGATAATTTGTGACTGCTCGTGACAGTTGGTGATCCAAATGTCTCCTCGACCACCGATAATGCTTATGATAGCCGCTGGTATGTAGATTTCTTTCGTGAGCCTAATAAACTTTCTACTATCGACAAGCACTTCAAGGTTGCGGTCGTCCGTGTTTTTGACTGGGACTCTTCTCATTGCGAACGGCGGGATTGTCACGTTGTCAACGGCGAATAACTTCCCAGAAGATTCTGTGTTACGTGTACCCGTCGCAACGACTTCTTCAATTTGCAGCTCAGACGTTCCACAGTCAATGACAGCTTGGGATGCCTTAAGGAAGTCCCATCCAAGGATGACATTATGACTACATTCTGTTAAAATGACAAATTCAACTGGCTGGGTCCTGTTGTTGATGGTTATTCTCGCGACACAAGCTCCAGCTGGCTGGACGTACTTTCCATTTGCGACCTTTAGCACAGTTGCCCCCGTATCACGGAACATTGTCTTCTTTAGTGTGCGACGATAATTGTCCGACAATACGGAGAAAGAAGCTCCTGAATCAACCAGCGCCCGGACAGGTTGGCCGTCGATTATAACGTTGATGAGATTTCCCGACATCTTAGTGACTGTCATCCATGGAGGATTTTCATCTGCGGCGGCCTCACCTCCGTAGATGGTCGCCTTGCTTAGTTTTCCTGCGTGCGGCGGCTAGGGGAGCGGCTGGTAGCTCTGTCCGGCGACGATGAACGGCAGCGGCGCGTCGGGGATCGACCTCGTCTAGGGTACGGCGATGGGCTTCTTCCCGTAGGTCGACCGAACTCGTCAGCGGGTGGCTGCCTGGGGTAGAACTGTTCGGATGGCGGACGTCTTGCGGCAAAATAATCGTCAAATACTCGTCTTCTCTCTCTGCAGTAGCGTATGACATGTCCAGGGCGCCCACAGTGGAAACATACTGGCGCGTTGTCTTCTGTCCTCCAGACGTCCGTTCGTCTGCGGGACGTCATAGGTGCCGGAGGATTTGGTTGTGGCCGTGTCGGCCGGTTCCTAGGCTGCCGTTTGGCAGCTGCAGCATACGTCATATCAGGGCGAGGCCATTCTTCACGTCGAGTGCGATTGGCTCGGCAGACAGGAGCTATTGTCTGAAATACCTCTTTTTCCGCCGCGTCGGCTCCTTCATGACCCACTGGGCTTACATCCATGGCCATGATCTGATGCTCACTCGGTTCAAGAGTCCCAGCTGCCATGAACTGTTGTAATTCTTCTCTCACAATTTGTCGTATGAGAGACGCAAAGTCGTGCTGGTCTTCCACAACTGCCATAGGGACTACGTTGGGAAGTCTGTCATACTTCTTTCGCCCAACCCTCCTTTGTTGCATCTCCTCAATCCGCTGGCACCACTTGATGAACTCTTCCGTCGTAGCGACGTCTTTTATCAGAAGAGCTTGGTACATGTCTTCTGCAATACCTTTCATTAGGTGCGTGATTTTGTCGGCTTCAGTCATATTCGGGTTGACTACGTTGCATAGGGCCAAAACATCCTGTATGTAAGATTGCGTCGGCTCCCCATGTCGTTGGGCCCGGTTCTTCAGTTGTTCTTCCGCCGAGCGGATTTGTCGCTGGTGGTCCCCAAACGTTTTCTTAAGTTCCGTCTGGAACATTTCCCAGTTATTCAGTTTTTCTTCGTTGTTCTCGAACCACTGCTGGGCGGTTCCGTCCAGATAGAAATAAACATTTGCCAAGCACATGGTATGATCCCACCTGTTGTACTTGGCGACTCGGTCGAACCCTTTTAGCCATTTGTTAGGATCCTGTCCAGCGTCTCCAGAGAACACCGATGGGTGTCGAATGTGCAGCTGGCTTGCCGCCATGGGTTTCCTAATGACGCGGACTTTCGGAAGGACGTACTGAGTATATCCTTTGTAGTCCGGTTCCAGTCCGTGTAGGCGGCGACTTTTACGTTGCCTAATCGGAGCCACGACGATGCAGCTGTTGCACAGGGTACCCGGCGTCTCCACCAAACTATGTCGCGTTGGAACCGGGACAGGTGTGAATTCGAAGGTTACTTGTCAATGAACACAGCACTTAAACTGAGAACAGGTTTATTGAGAACTCAAACATACACGCAGCACTGACTGCCTCTTGGGCAGAATGCTCTTCTATTTATACACAGATAGAACGTACTAGAGATTACAAGAGTAGTTAACAAATGAAATGTGTAGAAGTTACAAGTGACCTTAGGAAACATGTAGAATCTTCTGGAAATAATAAACAGAATTAAATAATTTTTGTCAGTGGGCGGGATTGAACCGGCGACCTTCGGTACCGCAATTCGTGACGCTACCCGCTGCGCCATGCTGGCAGACGGTACACTGGCGTTCATGCGGCAATATTCTTGATAATTATACCACCGTGTAATAAGATAAATAATGTAAGACATCACTGACTACTTATTTATAGATTGTATATTGATGCAATAAGGTAATAATTTATTGTTGAATGTTTCTTTATGCATTTAAGAACGAAAACATAAGCTCGACAGTTATACATTCATGTAATAAGATAAAGAATAAGACATGGTTGGCTGTTATTCTTTCTTGTCCGTACTGCTTTAGTTATACAAATAACAGCAGCATAAGAATGTTCGTGTGTCCGTAATGACCTGGTGACATGGTTTTCATTGCCTGCGCACACTGCTCCTGTGGTCCAGTGCATGCTGGTCACTTATCATCATCCGTCAACTGTCTGAGCAAAGCTCATAATGTCTTTCGTGAGCCAGGTATTCCTATGTCACGTGTCTGAAATGCTTTTTCTGACTTGGTTTTCTGTTAATGTCATGAGGATGTATTGGAGTCTAATTTGTAGACAGTCTTGGAATGAGGACGGTGATTAGCTGGGTGAGCAGCGTCACCACCGTCGTCATCTGGTCGCCGGATCCGGTACGGCAGGCGTGGCAGGTCCCCTCCGGCCGACCTTCCAGTTGGCCGGCTGGCTTTCGTCTGTATCCTGGAGCCTTTTTTTTTTTTTTTATGTGTCTGTGCCTCAACGGCTTGTTTGTGTAAAAAGTTCCGTTGCCGGGGCAACACTACTTAATGTGTCTCTCTGTATAGGATAGGCTATTTTGGGGACACTTTTTATTACTCATTGAGGGGAAAACGTGACTACGGTTCGTCAGAGACGAACTTATGTGAAAAACCCCTACAGTTTCCTTACAGTCATATCAGTTCTATTCAGGCTGATATATGATGCTTAGTGGTACTTTGTATTTGTGCCAGTGCCTTGGTTTGGTTGTGCCAAGGGTATGGAGCCTTTCATCCTGTTCTCTGTTTTGTTCAACTCGCTGATAGAATTTTTCTGTTTGCCGGTAGATATCGACGTAGATCCGGTTTACGCCGGCTTGGTCGTGTAGGGCGTCTGTCAATGTATACCTTGATGCACGCAGGATGACCCGCAGGCATCGGTTTTGGAGTCTTTGGAGTTGGTCGATGTTTGTTTTGGAAGCCGTTCCCCACACCTGGCATCCATAGAGGATGTAGGGAAGGATGATTGACTTGTATATTCTGATTTTTGTTTTGGTGGCTGTAGAGAATAGGGAACAGGTTGTTCAGTATCGCGGTGCCCTGTCTTCTTCTATCTAGGATATGCTTCCTGAACAGTAGTTTTTTGTCTATGGTGACTCCTAGGTATTTTGTGTCTGGGGACCAGTCGACTTCTTGTCCCATGATAGTCAGTTTCGTATTGATTTCTGGTCTCTTCCGTGTGAAATAGACGGCCGCACACTTTTTTGGGTTGATCTTGACTTTATTTATGCGACACCATTTCTCTAGTTGGTCCAGGCCGTGTTGCAGGTGGTTGATGTTCAGATTGTGTCTCATGCCCGTAGCGTAAGCCGTTGTGTCGTCCGCAAATTGCGCGATGTTAACATGCGGTGGTGTCGGTATGTCGTTAACGCCAATTGAGAAAAGTATTGGGGCCAGAACAGAGCCTTGCAGTATTCCGGCCGGTATCGCATGTGTTGAGGAGTTTTGCCCTTCCACTGACACGAAGAACCTTCTGTTTTCCAGGTAGCTTCCGATCAACTGAACGTAGCAATGTCGTATGGACATTAGCTTAGTGATTAGGTTGGCATGCCACACCTTGTCGTAGGCCTTCTCGATGTCCAAGAACACAGCCGCTGTCGACTTACTGTAATTAAATCCCCGTGACACGTCTTCAGTCAATCGGAGGAGCTGGCTTGCGCTTCCAACTCTGCTTTGGAAGCCAAACTGTTCTTTTCTAATTGTTTTTTTCCGCTTCCAAAGTGTCGTTAATCCGCTTAAGCAGAACTCGTTGCAGCACCTTGGATGCGGAGGGGAGTAAGCTTATTGGCCTGTAGTTAGATGGTATTCGTTTGTCTTTCCCTCGTTTTGGGATGGCCGTCACTTTGGCGACTTTCCATGAGTCTGGGAAGTGCCTTTGAATCAGGCATGCGTTAATTATTCTAGTTAGCAGCACAATTCCTTTGGTTGGTAATTTCTTCAGGTGTAGGTTAGATATCTTGTCGGCTCCTGGGGCTTTGTTACTAGCCAACTTCTTTATTATCCTCCGGACTTCTCCTGGTGTGGTTATACTCTACTTCTTTGTGTTGGCTGGCGAAGTATTCCGCCAGCACCTCTGCCTTGGCCACTGGCAGGAAGACTGGCCCTGCTGGCCCAGTTATTGCGATGTTCGGCTCCTTGGGCTCCTTGATGGCGCGCACTAGTTGCCATGCATCCCTGTTGTTCAGGGTGAGGGTTGTCATCCTGGTTTCCCATATCTCTGCCCTGTGTTCCATCATGCGACCTCTCAGTTCTGCTGATAGCTGTTTATATCTTCTTTTATCTTGGGGGTCCCGGAATCTCTGCCATAACTTGCGAGCCGTGTTTCTTAGTTGCCGGATGTTTTCGATATCTGGCGGTAGGTCATCGATGACTGCTGGGCGGATGGTGGTGGTTGAAGCTCTCTTATCTGCTTCCACTACCACGGTGTTTAAGTGGTTTATGGCTTCCTCGATGTTTTCTTTTGTCCCCAAGTTAAAGGTCGTTCTTGTTTGGTCGTGTACTATTCTACTGAAATGGTCCCAGTCCACTTCTTTGGATTTTCTCTCGGTTTTGTGGGGTAGGACCCAGTTCTTGATTTGAAGCAGAACTGGTTGGTGGTCGGATGACAGGTCGTTGACTGTTGTGAGTTTTATCCGTCGTGTGATATCCTTCGCTATGGCCATGTCAAGGACATCTGGTCGGTGTCGTCTGTTGTGGGGGATGTGTGTGGCTGATTTTGGGCCAAGCACCTGTATGTTGCGCCTCTCTGCTAGCGCCAGGAGTAAGTCTCCTTTTGTGTTGTTTATCCTTGAGTTCCAGGCTTGATTTTTGGAGTTCAGGTCTCCTCCAATAATCACCCTTCTACCTGTTGCTAGCAGTGCGTCGAGGTCCTGTTCGTAGAGGACTCTGTTGGGTGCTAGGTAAGCCGACACCAAGACAATGTGGCCCTCGACAGAGTTGATTTTAACTGCAGTGGCCTCCATGTCGCTTAGCTGGGGGACCTGGACGGGTTCATGTGTTATTTTCTTGTTTATGATGATCGCCGTTCCTCCTCCCTGTTGGCCCTGTTTCGATGTATTGTGTGGCCCGTTATTTGGAATTTGTCCCTTGGGTTTAAGAAGGTTTCCAATAGTAAGACTATATCTAGATCGTGCCGTCGGATGAAGTCTTTTATTTCTAGTTTTTTGTTCCTTATGCTGTTGGCGTTCCACATTTCGATTTTGATGTCTTTTTGTTGTCCTTGTGGTCTCGCCATCATTTAAGCAGTGACATGACTCCTTTAATTAGGGCAAAGAGTTTTTCATTTTCGTCTTTGGCCTTGTTTATTTTTCCTACTATTTTGAGCATTTTACTCAGGAAGAATTTTCCGGTTAGTAGGCTTGTGACATCGCGGTTCTTTGTGGAATGCTTGCAGTGGATCTTGTGCTGTCTTCTTCTCTGTGTATCCCTTTCCTGTTCTGGTTTTCCAGTGTTGTCATCATTTACGTTTTTGTCTGTGGTTTTGTCAGTGTAGGTTTCCTTTGGGTTCTTGCTGTTTTTGGCTTGGTTTGTTGGATGTTTTCTCTGCATGGGCTCCCTGTGGATTTTTGCCTTTGTTGTGTTCTTGGAGCCTTTTTTTTTTTTTTGTGTGTGTCTCTGCCTCAACGGCGTGTTTGTGAAGTCCCGCTACCTGGGTAGCTCTACTTTACGTGTCACAGTGTTTTGGATGGGTTTGTTTTGGGGACTCTTTTTATTACTCTTTGAGGGGAAAACATGACTGCGGTTCGTCAAAGACGACCTTATGTGAAAAACCCCTACAGTTTTCTTATGGTCATATCAGTTCTACTCTGCCTGATATATGATGCTTAGTGGCACTTTATACTTGTGCCAATGCCTTGGTACAGTTGTACCGAGGGTATGGAGCCTTTCGTCAGTTCCTCTGAATTTTTCCACTCTTTCGTAGAATCTTTCAGTTTGTTTGAAGATCTCTACGTAGATCGGATTTATATTTGTCTGTTCATGAATTAGGTCCATCGGTGCATACCTTGGAGCCCGCAGTATTACCCGCAGGCACCGGTTCTGCAGTTTCTGTAGGTGGTCAATGTTGGTCTTCGAAGCTGTTCCCCACACCTGGCAATCATATAGGATGAATGGGAGGATTATTCCCGTCGTGGGCCGGTCTTGGCGACGCGGTGCGGCCCGCGTATGGAGCCCGCGCGTTGTCGCCTGTCTGTCGGTGTGGGGTGGCTTGCTGGAGCTGGTCTCCTGCTGGGCTCTCCTGGGCCCCGTGGCAGCTTTAGGGCGATACTTCGCCCGAAGCTGCTTCTTCACTTCACAGCCAGAGAAACAGGCTGCGTGGTTTAGACCACAGTTGCAGCAGACTGCCTCTTCCATGGCTGTGGTGCAATCGGCCGCACGATGGTCTGCCCCACATTTGCTGCATCTGCGCCGGTTTTTGCAGTCCCTAGCCTCGTGCTCATGGAGCTGGCAGTTAAAACACTGCCGGAGCTCGGGGGGAGAGGGTTTCTTCTTGGTGACCCTCTCAACCCTCGCCCTCAGCTGCGTCTCAACAGCTGCAGGCACAGGGACAGGTTGGCTCGGCGGGATGGGCTGCTCTACGGTGCAGCTGACGCCCATAGCGCTCAGCATGGCGGTGGCCTTCGACAGGTCCGAAGGGCAGGAGGCTAAGATGGAGATGCCTCCTTCCGCCGGCCAATAGAACAGTGGCAACTCTGTAGCCAGCAGAAGCTGAACATACAGGCTGCCACAGTTACCTTCATATGGCACCACCACAGGTTGGACGGGTCCCTCCTCAGTGGCTGGTGCTGCCTCCCCCTCCTGGGATGGCGTTGGCGACGTTGGTGTTACAAGTAGTGTCTCTGCGTCGTCCCTGGTGGGGCTGGTTGGTGTAGGACTCTCAGCAACCTGTGAAACAGGTGCCTTCGTCTCGGTCTCGGGGGCCGGCAGCGGCTCTGAAGTGGCGGGAGTCTTGTTTCCTGCCACCTGCCAGCCCTCAGTCTGTTGCCTTCTGCGGTGTCGCTTCAATTTTCCGTTGAGTTTTCGAAAGAACTTCTTTGCGCAGAAGTCCTTCGCGAAAACTAGTGGCATTGATGCAAAGGCCTCAGGGCGCTTGTGTCCTTTGGCCTCAGCATCGTCGTGTATCACGCTGACCTCCTCGTGCTTGTCCCCTGAGCACATTAGTACCCCATAGAAGACTTTGGGGTCAGCTGGCAAGGACCAGCCATACTTCAGGCCGGCGTGTACGACCCAAAGCGACCATGAAGTGAACTCGTGCTTCTGCTGCAGTTTCCTGAAATGGCTTGGTTCCAGGCGTGCAGCCACCTGCTTCAGGTGGACGTGATGGACGAAGTCGTCTGGTTCGCTTCGCCCCTCCAAGTAGAGTTCGTCGCTCTCCGCCGCTTCTTCGACTGCCGACAAGCAGGCGTCACTGGCAGCATCAGTCATGGCAGTGTGAAGAGTGGTCTGTGGTGAGGTCATACTGGTCACTGTGTACGACCCTCTTCTATACTCTGGTTCCACATACGTTCACTGCAGTATGAGTCCAAAGTCACGGTACGCAAACCTGTTTCCCAGAGATCAATCATTCGAATTCACAAGCTGATATTGCGCCCTTTGACCTCGAAGAGGTATACGGGCACATGTTTGCACGTTTCCATTACGGCTCTACACCAATCGAGCATGGAGTAACACAAAATGGGGCGCTGTTGGACCTAAGTGCGATTGTCGCCACTTAATATGGTTCCACGGTTCAATAAATATTTCAATTTTTTAGCGATTCAGACCATTTCTTGTGGATGTTGCAATTTTCACAAACAGAATTATATTTGCTTGTACAAACCTAGTACATGGGTATCGTTGTAATACGAAGTGGGTACCCCTGTAATACAAAGTTTTAATCCATACCTGATTTCGGGTCTGGATTTTTTATCCAGGGGGTCAGAAATCTTCTGTTTTATTTATTCAAGCGCAAAACCTTATTTTTTTTTTTTTTTACTTTAGGAACAATGTCTTCAAGATCATATAATCTTTTCATGTAAGATTAAAATTGCTTCTATAATAGATACACAATAAATCAAATAAATGCGAAACAGTGTTGGAACTTGTAATCAAGATTAAAAGAATACGTAATAAAATTCGAATTCTCGAAACAAAACTATTGTCTAAATATGTTCTTAATTATTTCATCAACGTAACTGATTTTATTATTAACTAAATTAGGTATACGTTCTACCATCGAATATTGAATACCTAGACTTACATGAATCAGATAGCACAGTGCTTATTGTGTTCTTTATGTTTTTCATATGAAATTTATTAGAATTCCAGGAATGAAAATTTGCTACTTAATAGATAAACATGGTCTCTTATTTCGCCAGTAAATAATGATGAAAGACTTTTCTTTGGTACATACTGCGATGAGTTCATGTTGGTAAAAATCGGTATTGCTGGGCGCGGACACAATGATGAAGTGTTTCGGTTACCAACATTCCACTTTTCTAGCAAATCGCTTCTTGGCGGCAGTTCAGCTACCATATTACTTTATATAACAACCCTTTAGTCTTATATACATACATGCTCAAAGAACAAAAAAGCTCACTGAGCGAAACAAAAAGTCCACAACGCGTTGCGGTCGCTCTAATACATACATGTTAGGCCCAATTCACACAGAAGAGACGTGGCGTGGACGCGGCGCATTTTGAAGTCGCTCCTATGTTATCAAAAGGCGCAATTCACACAGAGCCCCTTGGAGGTCCGCGCCGCGTCTCTTCGGAGTCTCGAGGGACGCAGTGAACGGGCGTGTGGCGCGGACCTCCAAGCGACGCGTTCTCTTGACTATAGAAAGGCGCGGTGATTTTGAGTTCAACTTATGTTTTTCTGAAGCCACTGAGAATTTTTCTGAATTAAATGATTTTTAAAATAAAATTATCGCAATCGCAGGGTACAGGACAAGGAATGTCAAATGATTTCTAGCGAATTAAATGAAACAGATAAATTCACAAATTTTTCATTTAGTATATTGCTATTAATTATCAAAAAGGAGAATATTCTTAAAAGCTACTGCTATTAATCCGCACAATATCTGTCTTGATATGGAATTCGTACAGTTTCAGCGAAATACTTACCCCCCAACTCCCTAATTTTTTACATTCTATGCTTCATCTGGTATGAAATAGAAAAGAATGTTCGTGATATCTCCAGGACGTAAGGCCGAGTCGGATTAACCGAGGATCTGTAATTGCACAGCTACCATGATTAAGCTCTACCAAAACCGTTTCGTCTGTATTCGCCGGTGTCTACGGTCACTAATAAACCATCCGCACCTGTCCCCGCCGACGTCGCTATATATATATATATCACTTATAATTTTTATAGGAGGAAACCGATTTTAACGGCGCTTTAATTATCACATGCCTCTAATACCGCAATTACAAATGGCTAAACTCCAAAGTGTGTAGAAACGTTGAACTGTTTCAATGGAGCTCTAGTACTTCTCATAACAATTGAGTTTTCGTGTACAATTCCGTTGAATTGTTTATAGTCCTTTCAGATAATAAGAAGATAATGCTTGAATGAACATTCAGTTCCATACTACCAGAAAAAAATAATGATTATTTTTACTAGCGCAAGATTTGATTTTTCTTACCAGTGTGAAATCGTAAGGAGCGGTGGATAAGTATTACATTGCAGTAGTGAAAATATAAAATAAAAACGTTCTATCATCAAGTTTAGCACCACATTTCTTATTTTTTGAGAACTTCTTAAAATCTAGCTTTTCCAAGCACAGATTGGTACAGAAGCCAGCGGACAAAGAGGCTGAAAATAATATTTCTGTTTATGAAGACCACCATGCCATGGCAGCAAATGCCGTCTGCACATCATCTGCTTATATCCAAACCCATCATCTTCAACATACACTCCAACCATATAATTGCTGACTGCGACGTTATTTGGAATGGGATTAAAAAACTATAATACTTAATGAAACTGCTCTGAAATATTTTCAAGGTAAACAGAAGTTGTAAAATAAAATGATCCAACCGTACTTCAACTTGATCTAGATTTTTGTAAAGTGACAAATTTGAAAGTTATGAATGCACAGCAAAACCGTGAAATCAGAATATGAATTTTACTTAACTAGTCTTGAACAGACTGATTCGTTGTTCCTCGTCGCGAAGGCCGTTCCGAGGACACGGTAACTAGTCCAGTCAAATTGTGTTTTTACCTGGAAAGTTGTGGGGTAGTTTTCATTTCTTCCATTCTATACGTTTTTTGGGGTGCTGAATCCGAATCTGAGGTTTGCTAACAATATTTCGTGACGGAACATTGAACAAAAAATGAATAAAAAGGTAAAAAATCTCAGTTTTTGTTGTTTTTTCCTTATAATTCTAAATTTATCAACTTTTCGTAAATAACCTCCAAATTCAGAATGAAAACATAAAATTTTCTACAAATTTCACCATTAAAGTTTTTTCTCGGAAGAAGCGTTCGGGCTCAAGCGCTAGTTGAAAATTGGTGTATTTTGCTTATCTCTCCAAAAATTCAATTATTCCACTTCAAAACTCAAATTTATTATTAAAAAAGGCTGTCAATATTAGAAATTTACCACAATTCTCTGTACATATCTTACTTAGATCATAAATTATGGAAAGGTACAGGTCATTTTTCAAAAATTACATAATGTTGAAATTTTATAAAGGAGTCCGAAGTTGTTCAAATTCAAATAATAAAAATTTTAATTTCCCACCAAATTCTTTATCATATGTTCTAATAATTAATTATATTACATACAATGATGAACATTATATAAACCTTTACCTTTTAGAATGTACTGGCGGAGGTTCTTTGAAGGCAGATGGTATTGGCACAGGTATTTGTTTTGACAACATCGTCGCTTGTTCATCTATAAAATGAAAGAGTTGGTGAGAAAACATTGTCACGATATCTCAAAGAGAGATGAACGATTACGAAATAGA